>OX465088.1:35746455-36388869 GCA_949987675.1 Chymomyza fuscimana | reverse complement strand
TTTTTGGTCAACTAGTAGTAAAACTTCAAAGTCTTTTGTTGAAAAAGTGTATCATCTCTTTGAACTGAATTTTATCTGAATTTTATCTGACAATCTATTTATATGCCAGAAATTTGCTTCGACCCAGATTCAAGCCAATCCGTCGTCTTGTCAAAAATCTTGAATATGCGAAATTTTAAAAAAATCTGCTTGTTGAGTTCCTTAGATCCTAGAATAGATTGGCATACAAAAAGTGTGTTATCTCTTTGAACTGAAATTTAAATGAACAACAATCTATTTATATGCCGGAAATCTGCTTCGACCCAGATTGAAGCCAATCCGTCGTCTTGTCAAAAATCTTGAAGAAGCAAAATTTTCTTGAACAAGCGAGTTGAGAGCCTTAAATCCTAGAATAGATTACCATATAAAAAGTGTATCATGTATCATGAACTGAATTTTAACTGAACAACAATCTATTTATATGCCAAAAATCTGCTTCGACCCAGATTCAAGCCAATCCGCCATCTTGTCAAAAATCTTGAACAAGCGAAATTTTAAAAAATTCTGCGTGTTGAGAGCCTTAGATCCTAGAATCGATTACCAATACTCAATACAGATGAATTTCAGTCCAATAGCAGTTCTACGATTTGGCATAAAAAATTTTTGAAAAAGTTGAAAAGTTATCAGGAAAGCTTTGAACCAACGGATACTTTAAAGGAAGATTAACTCAAAACCAATGCATAAAAAAACAGTTCATTACACGAGAGGGGCTATTCAACCTACTTTTTGGAATTTCAGCTGGTCCATATAAAATTCTTTTTTCCATTCTCCCTAGTAACAACCCCCCTGTGAGCGAGTACATTGGAACTCTTCATAAAAGAAAAAATAAAAACAAAAAAACTATGGCCGCACATGCTGCTGATAAAGTATTTTTTCATTATTATTAATTTCTTTAGCCAGAGGCTATCAACCTGCTAATTTGTATGACAACAGTCAGCACATTTTATTTGTGAATGATACCAATATACTATATACTATGTGTGTACACAGGGCCGTAGAGAAAAAATCAGGGCCCGGGGGGAAAATGTACCGGGCCCTCTATTACACTTTTAGCTTGAAATTTTACTACGACAGTAATTACACCGGGTCCGGGGGGAATCCACCCCTCTACACCCCTTGACACCCACTCTCATCGGGCCTGTGTGTACACATAAGTAAATACCTACTCATATACATTATCTTTCAATTTCTATAGCGACAAATTTTGAAGTATTAAAATAAATGCATAACATGCGTAGTAACATGTGTGTGGCGCGAGCCACTGATAGCACTTGTAAAAATAATACAAAAAAAAAATGATTAAAAATTTTTAATTTACGAATACTTATAGTATATGCAGTTTTTGTTTATAACTAGCTAGGCAATGTGCTAAACTAAGGTCACGCCCAATATATTTTAAATTTTATGAAAGCATAAACAAAACTGAAAGATCACTTTAGGCATTTTTTGCAAAAAAAAAAATAAACAAATAAAACTATACATAAACAACTAAAACAAAAAAGGAGATCTTTGTTATTCAATACTTTGCAAAAGATTTAAATGCGTAATATTTTAATAGGCTATATTTAGCTAGTCGACAGGAGCGCATCCAGGATTTGGTCATAGGGGGCGTTTTTTTCACTTGGGAGTGTACCTATATATATCAGAGTTTGCAAAAAGCTGTGATTCCATTTTTCCAAATATTGATGGGGATCCGTACCCGAAAACCGATTAGCCCATGCCTCATCCCGGAAAATTTTTTTAACGAAATAGAAATCACAATTTTCTTGAATTCCACTTAATCTAAGTAAAAAAAAACGTAACAAGAAAACAAACTCTCTTTTTTATTGTAAACCATACGGCCACTGCAACAAGCATACACATACAATACATAAAACATATATAAGCCTTAAAGCTAAATATTTTAATTATTTGGAATAATTATTTGCTGTGCCCGAACATCTACTCCTCAAGCGAAAGCAGGGAACATTAGGCTAGGTTAGGTTGAATAGGCTGCTCAAACTATAGCTGAGATCACCCAGAGACCATTATGGCCCATTGTGATGCCTAATTGGGGAAAGGATTATAAGAAGCGACAATGGGTAAATGAGGATCAAAAACTATTGGGTACTTCTAATCGCCTAAGTAATAATAATGAACCATTTCGAGGACTTAACAAACGTAGTCAGATCCGCTATAGACACATTTGCCAGACTGCCCAGATCTTCGAAGAATGGTTTACCCAGAAACTGGGTTCGTCTTCTAAGAAGCGCCGGGCAGTCGCATAGCAGGTGTTGAATAGTTTCTATCTTCTCCTCGTCTCCGCAGCTGCGGCAGAAGTCATGATGGGGAACTTGTAGCCTAGTTAATAAATGAAAGAAGTCTAAACCCAATGGTTTTCGAAAATCTATTTTCGACTACATATTCAAAAAAAAAAAAATAACCAGCTTTTATCCCAAGTTTGTTATTATAGCATAAAAGTTTTTTGCAAATATAAATAAATTTAAAAAAAAAATTTTAAATGTTACATCCCTATGCCAAAGTACGATTTAAGATCATTTTCTTATCAGTTTATAATATAGAAAAGTCAATAAAAAAGTCACCTTGATTTTGAACTTAACCTAAATTCGAGGCTTTTTAAACTTTTTTCTTCAATTCACTCTTCGAAATTTTTCGTTCAAATATTGATAACCTTATATAGATACCCAATGATTACGTGACACGAACGAAACACCCCAAAAACTGGTCTTCTGCGCCTTTTAACCTTATTGTTAATAAAATACTATTATATTGAAAAACCATATATATCTAAACTCTGAATTATTATGTAAAGCTAGCCTTAAGCAATATTATTATTTTATTGGCAAATAAAGCAAATTGTAACACTAATAAACATTTTTATCTTTGCAAATATTATTAATTAAAATGTTTACGAAATGGATTCCCGATCTTAAGCCTAAGTTTATGCTATTCGCCAAAATGTCAGTAAAATTCTTCTGCAAGTGAGAACGAGAATTAAACGGGTACGGAACGTAAAAAGAACAAAAAGTTATTGGTACATAAATTATATATAGTTAGTTCTTAAAAAATTTTTACGAAAGTGAGAATGTGAATGGAACCCAATTATTGTAACTGCACGAGCCATATTGCGGTCCCAAAGTCTTATCAGAATTTTTTTTAACTAGAAACCATAAGGGCTACATAAATTATACATGATGTTACAAAAATGTACAAAAATCAAAATTAGAAAAATTAATTATTAAGGTTATATGCTTAGTTAACATATAAAATGGATTTTTGAAAATTTCTGAGTCACATAAATTATATAGTTATTTGGGATATCCCAAATGGGATTTTTTTTATTATATGAAGTTTTGTCATTCCGCGCGAAAATTTTCGAACTGCCTTTATACAAAAATTTTATTAACTCGATGTTTATAGTACTGGGTATAAGAAATAGGAATAATATTTAATGCGCAATTAATAGAGCTATTTCTGGATGAATACCTAAGTCTTAGAGACCATAAGAGCTTAGGACAATTAATTTTACCAAAAGCTGCTCGATATCCGTACTAAGTCTGAATTTTGTCAGCTTATGTTAATATTTGGCATCTTTAAACCATTTATACATACTATAAAAGCCTTAAAGTATAAATGATCTAATAAAAATTTGAATTTTACCTATTTAGAGCCAGTACATATAGTAATATTGTATATGAGAGCCAAATACGTAAAAGAAAGTTGACCTTTGCTCAAAGCAGCTCAAATATACACTACCCAACTAAGGCTTCTTATATCGATACAAAATTTGGTTAATCACTTAACCATCATTAAGGAAAATAGGTGTAATAAAAGTTATCTCCACCGAATCTAAGCCCATACAAGATAACAATTTTTTTTTAGCAACATAATAATTTTTTTAAGATCTCTTAGATTTTTTTCGGTACCAGTAATGAAATCGATAAACCTATTTTGCCAAATTATTCCCAAAAATTCTTTGATTACACTAGCTTACACAAAAAAATTAACCTTCCTAAAAAAGTGTTTTTTAGGGTAATTTGGGGTCGAGATTTTGGTTGCCTGTACTTTCGATAATTTTTACTTCATCTGTACATATTATACATCACTGTAAAGAGCACATCAATACCTTTCGATCTAATCATCTTTCATGTCAATACAATTTTTTTCACGAGATATTGAGGAATAACTAAAAAAGTGCCCAAAAACATGGTTTTTCGAAAAGGTTGCCATTTTCGTGTTTCTCGTCCCCAAATTACCTTAAAAACACATCTTTAGGAAGATTCACTCGATGACCCTTAAATTTGTAAACTAGTGTTATTTAAAGTTTTCTTATATTTCTTTTACAAATATTTGGACTTCTCTCAACGTAGTATGGAATACAAACAAAGCTGTTGAAATGCGTTTAAAATAAATTTCTGGCATACCAGTCGATAAACCCTGTCGATAACTTTTAAAAGTTATTGTCTTTAAAAACACAACTCTTGTGATTATTTCAAGTACAATTCAAGTAATCTTTATTAGAATAACATTTTCATTAAAAATAAGATAATATTTACAATTTTAGGTGTTTAGGTGCTATGTTCATCTATAATATTATCATCATCATCATCGTTTAGCTCTACAACCCGGCGTGGGTTTTGGCTTTCTCTACAATCTTTCTCCATTCGTCTCGATCTTGTGCAAGGTCCTTCCAATTTCTTATACCGATTGTTCTTATGTCATCTGTTATACAATCGATTAGTCTTTTTCGCTGACGTACTTTTTTCTGGTCCAAGTTGGTTTATATTCTAGTATCAGTTTCTGCGCACGTGTATTGTTCATTCTAAGAACGTGAGCTATTCATCTTAGCCTTTGATATTTTATAAATTTGACAATGTCTTTGCCTTGTGCTAGCTCTAGCAATTCTGCATTGTATCTTATCCTATATTCGCCTCATTCATTGCGCTTTGGTCCGAATATTTTTCTTAAGAACTTTCTTTCGAAAATTCTTATCAGTTCTTCATCCAACGTTGTCATTGGCCATGCTTCGGATCCGTAGGTGGCTATTGGTCTTATTCTTGTTTTATATATTGCCCGTTTACTTTCTCTTGATAATATTTTTGATTGATTGAATACAAACAAATGTGTTGAAACACTGTTAAAATAAGTATCTGGCATATCAAGGAATTAGTCGTTAAACGCATTTCCGGAACATATGGAGAATCAATTTGAGACTCTTCCGAGTGTTTTTCTTAGATTTTTTTTTATGATTTATTTTACGAATATATGGACTGCACAACAAAAGCTGTTGGAATGCGATTAAAAACAATTTTAATGAAATTTAATACATTCTCAACAATTTATCGAACTTTTTGTCAAATAATTCAAACGAGTAAGTACTCTTAGATTTACTACGTATTTTTTTTTACTAATATGTAGACTCGGCATATTGCGGACTATATGTAGCATATCAAGGTAAAAACCTAAGATACTTTTTATAAATATAAATGTAAAGAATATATAACAATAACAAAATATAATTTATGTGAGAGTTTAAATGATTGCGTGTGAATGATTTAAGCCAATTGTTGGCCTTAATGAATAAACAACAAATGTTTTCTGTTAGCTTTAAATTTATCAGACATAATAATTTAACGAATTAAAAAAACGTATTGTATATAAGTTCACAGCTGCCATCATGTGAAGCATTTTTCAAAAAGATTTTTCATTTCGGCCAAGATCAAAATGGAGGCAGATACTGTATTATTGATTTGTGGGAAATTTAACAAATGTTCGCCAGAGCGTAAAATCAATGTACGTCAATTGCAACCGAAAGATTAGCCTCGTTCTAGTTATAAATATACTTAAGCGCGTCGTTTTTAAATCAATGGGCTGATAATACGGCCCCACTTTAAGGGGGTAATAACAGCCGACATCAGATGCTGTGAATTACAGTTAAAAATATATATAAACCATTTATATTATATGTGTGTATCAGTCTTATCAAAATATAAATTTCCAAAAATAAACAAACGAATGAAAAAAGGCCACCACGTCAGTTCGTGTCAGTCTGTCAGTCAGACTTTCAACGGCTGTACTTAACTTTACCGTTGCATGACGCAATGTTTAATGCAGCTTACCGTTATAGCTTTATTTATAAACAAACCAGAGTTTTATGGCCTAAAAAAAATTCAACAACGACGTAATTGTTTTAAAAAGGCTTTTGTTTACGCATCAGTTGTTAAAATTTTGTTACAGTACATTTGCACTTAGTCAATGACTTACAATGACTTGTCGGCAGTTTTTTTTTACATATAGATACTATATATATATATATATATATGTATAACTTATCAAGTAATGCCATTGAACACATAATTTTTGCTTAGCTTTTGACACACGACAGACCCACATCGTTCGACTTATGAACAGGTCTCTAGCACGTGGCTTACTAATGAATGAAATACTTCATAGCTTCCGAGCAATTACTATGTGCCTAAACAGACCAAAACAATTAATAAATAGTTTATTAATTAAATTCATAAAAAATTTTATGGCTATCAGTTTTTACTGAATTCTGATGTTTGCTTAATAAAAAATTCGACTCTTGCGCATATTTATAATCAAAATATTTGCTTAAAAAATACTTTAACTTTAATTCCGCGCACAAAAGTATGCTACACTTTTTGCTTTAGTTTTATTTTTGCTTATTTAAATGCAAGTAACGCACTGAAAATATTTAAACAATTTTTGCCTTTCAATTTTCAACTTTTGTGTTTGTGTTTGGGTGTGTGTGTGCGTGTGTGAGTAGTGGGTGTGTATAAGCTTTAACAATAACAAGCTCATTAGCAGCACAAAGCAAACAAATAACAATAATAACAACAATAGCCAAGCACGTAAGCAAGAAAAAGAGTAGCAAATATTCTGATCAGTGGCGTAGTTACTGGGGAGAAGGCCATTAAGGGGACCCATGAGAGTCTACAAAAAAAATGAGTCTTTAAAAGGTTTTTGGAATTTTCAATAAGTCTGCTGTTTTTTCTTCAACAATCAAAAATTTCAAATTATTTTTACCAGTAGCGTAGGTAGGGGGTTGGATATATACCAATACTTTTCATACATTAATCTCTTTATATTTTTTTTTTTTTCATTTAAAAGTTCTGAACCATGGTTCGAAAAATTCAAGACGGCTTGCGTATTAAAGTAGGCACACGAAAAAAGAAAACATATAAAAAGTAAACAAGCGTGTCAAAAGATAAAACAGTAAAAGAAGGGGGCGCGTTGAAAACGGCCTCAAGCTGAGAAAAGTGAGCATCTTTGCATCTTTTTATCTTTGTATCTTTGTATGTTCGTATCTTTGCATCTTTGAATCTTTGTATCTTTGTGTCTTTGTAAATTTGTATCTTTGTATATTTGTATCTTTGTGTCTTTGTATCTTTGTATATTTGTATCTTTGTATCCTTGTGTCTGTGTATCTTTGTATCTTTGTATCTTTGTATCGTTGTATCTTTGCATCTTTGCATCTTTGCATCTTTGCATCTTTGCATCTTTGCATCTTTGCATCTTTGCATCTTTGCATCTTTGCATCTTTGCATCTTGGCATCTTTGCATCTTTGCATCTTTGCATCTTTGCATCTTTGTATCTTTGTATCTATGTATCTTTGTATCTTTATATCATTGTATCTTTGTATCTTTGTAACTTTGTAACTATGTATCTTTGTATTTTTGTACCTTAGTATCTTTGTACCTTTGTATCTTTGTATCATAGTACCGTCGTATCTTTGTATCTTTGCATCTTTGCATCTTTGTATCTTTGCATTTTTGTATCTATGTTACTTTGTATATTTGTATCTCTATCTCTTTATTTCTTTGTATCTTTGTATATTTGTATCTATGTATCTTTGTATCTTTGTAAATTTGTATCTTTGTGTTTTGTATGTTTATATCTTTGTATCTTTATATCGTTGTATCTTTGTACCTTTGTATCTTTGTAGTTTTGTACGTTTGTACGTTTGTATCTTAGTACCTTCGTATCTTTGTATCTTTGAATTTTTGTATTTTTGCATTTTTGTATCTTTCTATATTTGTCTCTGTATTTCTTTGTATCTTCGTATCTTTGCATCTTTCTATCTGTGTCTTTGTATTTTTGTATCTTAGTAATTTTGTATCTTTGTACCTTTGAATCTTTATATCTCAAAACTCGATATTTTTCTTATACGCCTATGTTGCAAAAAGCTATATACGCCACTTATACTGACGTAGCTATATTTACAATGCTTATCAACAAGTAGGCAGGGCAGTAAATAGATGGCTAATGTACACAATATAATATGCATAGTCAAATAAATCAATACATAATTATTGTGTGGGTGTAAACACAGCTGATTTTCCGCATTATTACAGATTTCGTGGAAATATTTGAATGCAGCGTGTACATTACAACTGTAAACAACAAAAAGGCAGATTTTTACATATTTTTGGCTATATGGGCGTCTTAATGTTAATATGATGAACTTGATGGAATTGAAAGAATTTGCTATATAAGGCAGTTTTTCCTACAGTTCGAATAGTTGGGATTGCCCAGTATGTTAAGTACAGTAGTGAAATCAGTGTCGAACTAATCTAGAAGCTTTGCAAAGCATTGGGGACTTTGAAGCTTAGTGCATCCATTGCCCGCACGGATCGAAAGTTCAGCCGAAGTGCCAGGCGAACTCGCTCGCTCATTTGTTTTTGTGCTGCGCTATTTGATGAGATTTGCAGAAATCCTTATAGTATCATAGAAAAGGTCGAGTTTTGTTTTCAAGCTCTTTGAGCTGAAGTGCTCAAATTCAACTTAACGTCCTGTCGTGAAAAATGTCGCAACCGAACAAGCAACAGCTCCATTCGCAACCCATTTACTTGGTCAACTTTGAAGCTTATCTGCGACCCAAACAGCCGCACAAAATTGCACCATTGCAGCAGTTCGTCAAACCCCAAAAACCCCCTACGCTAACCAATACTCTAAAACGTCTAAAGTTCTTGAGATGGCTGCGACAAGGACATGCTCACGTTAGTAAACGCTTTGGAGAACTGCCATTGCCTGGTTTTCTGTCCTTTCTACGCGCACGTAACGACGATGGACTGTGTAAGCGCAAGACGGGCTTTGAGATCTACTGCGAATTGGCCAGCATACATGGTTTTCACATCTTTGTGGATGCCAAGACGTGGCAGCGCGTGCTCTGGTGGCTACTCATATGTGGCGCTGTGTTTTTATCGCTGACAGTGCTGATCATGTCCCATACACTGAATGAAGATACGCCTACCATACGCTATGTAGAGAGTAATCAGCAATCTACTAGGGACATGCCCTTTCCCGCGTTGACTATATGCAGCTTAAATCGTGCCTCCAAAGAGCGTTTGTTGCGCATGTCCAAGGAGTTGCGTGTATCAATAGAAACCTTGCAACAGTTGCCCTGGCTGGGCAGCAGAGGCTTGAAACCTTTTGATAACATCTCGTTGCATCAATTGACCAACAGCAATTTTAGTTGGTCGCAATTGCTGGAACAACTATCACCGCAGCTTTGTCAGGCGAAGTTGCTGCGTTGTAAGTGGCACAATAAGCAAGAATTTTGCCAAGACCTTTTCCAGCCCATCTGGACCAGCAGCCATGGTCAATGCTGCAGTTTCAACTATAAAACTTTGCGTTACACAGCTGATTGTGGCTATGCCACGGGTCTAATTGTGCGTATGGCTACACAATTTGAGGATTACGGCAGTGCCATGTCCTTGACCACGGGTTTCGAGATAATGTTGCATGATTCCTACACAGCGCCCTATCTTAATACGCCCAGCACCTTTGTGGCCAACGGCACTGATGTACATCTTATGATAAAGCCTTATGCTTCCCGTGCCACACACTACTTGGGTAGCATGGCCATTGACAAACGTCGCTGTCTTTTTCCGCATGAACGAACTCTCTTTTATTATCCTAACTATACTCCAGCAAACTGTTTGGCAGAGTGTCGCATGGAACGTGTGTATCAACGCTGTGGCTGTGTGCCACCTTATGCGCCCAGACGCAGCAATTGGAGGGAATGCAACTTGACGGAAGTGCCGTGTCTGCAAAGGAATGAGAGTAAGTTGGAGCATATTTGCAGCGATCTCTCTTATTGCAAATATTCTTCATAGACGACAAACAGTTTACTCAGAAGAAGTCGAAGGAGGATGAAAATGGCATATTCCAGTACTTATGCGATTGTTGGCCACCTTGTGAGTTTTATCGCTATGAGATGGTAAACGATGTGGCTTTATTGGATGATAACTACCCAGTGCAATTTGATGACAATGATTTTTTGTAAGTAGACTGCAAATATATTGGATTTGAATATTTGATATAACAAGGCTTTGCTAAACTGAGAGTCAGTTATTCCAAAAGACTTGGACCGCTGTTAAAGACAAGTTCGTCTCAAGTAATATCCTTTCAGTCATTCTATGGTCCTCAAGACAAAAACTCGCTTGAAGAACTAGCCTGGAACCGCCAAGATTCCGTTTTTGAATCCTTCACTGACTTATATCTTTAATTTCGCGGAAACCCTGTATCCTTTTTTCTGAAAAATCAAAAGTTTAACTAAGTTTGTCTGAAGAGGATTTGTGGCCACATTTTGGCAAAA
Source organism: Chymomyza fuscimana (assembly GCA_949987675.1). Classification (NCBI taxonomy): domain Eukaryota; kingdom Metazoa; phylum Arthropoda; class Insecta; order Diptera; family Drosophilidae; genus Chymomyza; species Chymomyza fuscimana. Next base: position 36,378,205 of record OX465088.1, on the reverse strand, counting down.
TTTTGTGTCACTTGTGGTCTCCGATCTCTAGGTTTTCATATAGACAGATTTTTCTACAATATAAACAACTTTTTGTCGGGAAAGCCCAGCAAGCAAAGAAATGCTGAGGTGGTAGTTTGTCAGCAAATTAACCAGGTGGCGAAACCCCGTAGTTAACATGATAATATAAATTTCTTAAAAAAACTTAAATAAACTTGAATCTAGGGGAATTATTATGAAAATGTCTGCTATCTTAAAGAATGACATATATGTATCTACTTATACTTGTACAAAAAATTCTAGCAAGGATTATAATGCTTCGGCAGAAGTTTTATTGCATGTTTACTATGACACCCTTAATGCAGAACAACTACGCTTGGATATCTACGAAAATTGGTTGACCTTCCTTGGCAAGTATTCTTCACTCTAATGACCCATAAGAATCAATTATAATTGATACTTAACTTGACAGGTACTTTTGGCGGCATAACTGGTCTATTTATGGGCTGCAGTTTTGTATCGGTCTTTGAGTTAATATTCTTTACATGTATTCGGCCCATTTGTAATTGGTTAACAAAGCAAGAAATACGATATCGTCTGCGGCAGAAGCGTCGGCGTCAAGTACAGGCCGCAGCAGCAGAAGTTGGTCATTAGGACTCAAGTCCTAATTAAGGAGGTAGTAGCAGGAATTAATTGCAGCGTGTGTTTATTTTAGTCGTCCGGGAACCATCAAGCAAAACGATGGGTTTTAAAAAGCGGCGCATCTTTGATCTGCATCAGGTGCAGACACAACAGCTGGAGAAGCACTCAGCCCATAGCAGAAGCTCCACGGCCACAGTAGCCACCACTGCCACGGGCAGACGTCGTGGTGCACCTACACTGCGCAGCATAAGACGTTGGTTTTGCGAGAATCTGCGCAATTACTGCCAAACCACATCCTTGCACGGTTTTAGTTATATAACACGCACGGATATAAGTCGCAATGAGCGGCTTTTTTGGCTCTTTGTGGTTATTGTGGCCATTATAACCTCTATAGTGCTGGTGGTAGTCTCTTGGTATTGGAATCGTGAGACGCCTACGGTAACAGTTATAGAGAGCTCCCATTTTCCCACCTGGAATATAGCTTTTCCAGCGGTTACTATTTGTAATTTTAATAAGATTTCCAAAAGAAAAGCATTGGATCTGCTGGATCGCATGTAAGTGCACAAAAGTCAACCAAAAGTCTTTGTTTAAAGCAAATTTAAATTTTAGGAAACTGCCTCCAAATATAACCCAATGGCATCTGCATCAATTGTTCAACCTAACGCTCTATCCACCCGCGTTTAATGCTAGCGAACAGCAGCTGCAGATCTATGATAATATACTCACACTAAATAATCTTACACTGTCAGATCTGACAGAGCGCCTATTGCCGGATTGTCTGGAAATGATTTCGCACTGTGTCTGGAAGGGCATGAACACGCGCTGTGACAGTCTCTTTCAGCGTATTATGACCATGGGTGGCACGTGCTGTACCTTTAACTATTTTGGTTCCGAGGCCAACAATTTTCCAGCGTAAGTAAATTTGGGCTACTTAAGTTAACTTTGCTAACTACTTGGTACGTAGTAAGATCGCCTATCAGGTGCCTAAGCGTCCTTATCGAGTTACGGGCTGTGGTTATCCCACGGGCCTAACAGTGCTGCTCAAGCCCATGATTACCGACTATTATGGCACATTTTTTAGCGGCTATGGATTTCGTCTGCTCATACATGATGCCTATAACTTTCCCGATGAGAATGCAGAAACCAAAGTGGTCACCTCCCAACGTGAGAGCTTTGTACGCATAACGCCGGAATCCACCTATGCCACCAATGACATACGACGTCTGGATGTGGACATACGTAATTGTCTATTTGGCCGAGAGCGTCAGTTAAGGAATCTGCAACGTTACTCCTTTATTAACTGCATGTTTGAGTGTCGGGTAAAGATGGCCATGGACATGTGCGGCTGTCTACCAGGATATGTGCATAATAATGGCAGCCAGACGACTTGTGGCATATTGGCCTCTAATTGTGTAATTGCTAGCCAACGTAAGTGTTTAGTTTTAGGAAATCCTCATACCGCTGCTTAAATTTGCAAAGTTTAGGACTTTTTTCACATGCGCTGGCGGATCTCAATATTTCACTTTCGATTGTGCGAAATACTGGCAGGTTTCCCTGTAATTGTCTGGCCGATTGTCAATCCAATCATTACGTAACTGAAAGTACTATGGGACGTCTGAGTACGAACTATGCTTTAAATAGGCTGACCAGGTAAATTAAATTTTTTTTGATATTGTATAAAATTCGACAGAGTTTTTTTTTCGGGGTTTAATTCTCAGAGCCGTCAGGTGCCTTTTTTTTCCCCCGAAAAATTTAAATGTTTATTCTTTCCATACTTACCTATCCACTTAAAAATAATAATAATAATTTGTAATCAGCAAAATATTTAGCACACAATTTATGTTATTATAATATTTTTATTGATATTAAGGCCAATAAAAATTCCTACTTAAGAGTCTTTCCTGGTAATGCAGCTCTCTTTTTCTTGTCAAGCTTTGGTTTGGAAGATTCGATAAGTTTTATACGCTGCAGCACTACTAGTTGTAGCCATGTTAGTTAATCCGTCTATTTGTACATATGCACACCCACTTACCGGAACCTAGAAGACCCAGAAGCAACACATGCGTTGGCGGTTCATGTTGTTACCTGGTCCCGCTCACACAAAGAATAACTCTTGGGCGTTGTACGCACAATGGTACACCTTGTTACTTTCCAGAATAACTTTCGAAATCGGTTAAAACTTATAAGTTCCATAGTACCATAGACCCATAGTCCTATAGTCCTATAGTCCATAGACCCATAGACAACATAGACACCACAGACACCACAGACACCACAGACACCACAGACACCACAGACACCATAGACACCATATACACCATATACACCATAGACACCATAGACACCATAGACACCATAGACACCATAGACACCATAGACACCATACACACCATTCACACCATTCACACCATTCACACCATTCACACCATTCACACCATACACACCATACACACCATACACACCATAAACACCATAAACCCAAAGAGAAGTTTTTTTATTTTTCGGGTTATTTATTGGGTTATATTATATAGCTCCCACGATCAGGCACTTCGAAAAAAAATAAAAGATTTTGGGTCACAGTTCTTCTGTTTATAAAGGTCTCATATATCATACAGCCCTAATAGGAACGATCAGTCGAAAACTCATTTGTTTTTGGTTTGTTGATGACGTATCCAAATTTGGTACTAAAATCATCTAAATCATCTGACTGTAACGTAATGGGTTAATTTATTTGTTTTGATTTAAAAAGAAATTTAAATGTTGTGCTGTTCGGTCCCCTTGTAGGGTTCTAGGGTTCCTTTGGTTTAACTCAAATGATCTTATTTACAGTCCCCTAGCTGAAAAAGACAACGTCACAGAGAGCATATTGCTGCACGTCTTCTTTAGCGACTTAATGTCTACTCGTTATCGCATGGAAGTATTTCAGAACTGGCTCTCCGCATTGGGTAAGCTACGACAGCTACAATACATTTTTAATCAAAAATAATTTTTTTCCCAAATACAATATTACAGCTTCGTTTGGTGGTCTGTTGGGACTTATAATGGGTTTCAGTATTGTGACAGCTTTCGAATTTTTCTACTTCTTGACCTTTCGTCCGGTATTCAATTATATTAATCGTGTCTAAGTATTAAGGCAACGCCCACTGCACCTAATCCCAATTGGACACACAACTATTAAGCATTGATTGATGAGTAGCCCTGCTGAACTGCTATAGTACAAAACTCTGCGAGACCTAAAAAACTGCAACCACTCCAAGTCAAGCACCATCATGAAGCAGACCAACACTCAAGCGGATTCAAGCTATCGCCGACTATTCAAAGAATTTTTACGCCAAAGTTATATCAATGGACTACAGCCATTGCTGCTTCACACACCCGTGCGCTATGGCAAGTGGGTAACCCAGATAGAAACTATAATAAACAAGATCTATACCATATCACCTGATTTTATGTTATAAATATTAACTATTGACAGAGCACTTTGGCTTGTTTTTCTTGCTGTGGTTGTTGTCTGGACACACATTGTAATCTACAATTTAATACAAGAATATATAGTGCAGCCCACGGAGATTCGCATGGCACCCAAGTTGGTGCACGTGCAGAATAGTCCCTTTCCGGCTGTGGGCGTTTGCCATGCCAACAAGCTAAGCAAGCGACTGCTTCAAGAATACGCCCAGAAAATGTAAGTGCATTAAAAACATATATTTCTTGGGTTTTTCAGAGCGTGCATTGGGAATTTAATGAAAGTAGCCTAGTTCTTTGACTTTGGCAACCATAGCTGTGATGGAGTCCAGTAGCTCCTCGCTAGCAGGTATTATTTCCTTTGCCTCAAGTTGAAAACCAGTATTAGTTCCCTGAGATGATGGACGCAGCTCATAGCAGAAAGCCATGCTTATATTCTGGGGACCAAAAGCCCAGTCCACACTGGTACCAGCCGCAGGATAGATGGCATTATAAATATTGCCGCCAGTGTAATCGGTGCCATAACGTTTGTTTATGGCTCCAACAGCTGCATCAAAGACTTGCTCATAGTGATCCGCATTATCGGGTAAATCGCTTGTATGGCCATAAGGATAAAGCAGATACTGAGAGTAGGAATGAAAGCTGATATATAGCTGTATCTTATTCGCAATAGAGGCAATATATCTGGCCAATGACAAGGTCTCGACTTCGGAAAAAGCTGTGGGACCCGCATAGTTATCCGAACATTCTTCGCTGCTAGCACCAATCTCATTCCAGTGAAAGTCCCAGTTACGATTGGGATCGGCACCAAAGCAACTGCCATAGGGTGTGCGTGTCTTGCGCCACATGCGATTTGTGGTGTGAGTATATACATAACCGTCGGGATTCGCATGTGGAATTATGTACCAGTTATAGTTATTGGCCAGCTCCTGAATAGACTCTTCTTTGGAGGTAAGCAGCTGATTGATAATATACGTAGCAGCAGCTGGAGCAATCCACTCGCGCGCATGTATGCCAGCTTCAATAAAAATGCCGGGTTTTTCGCTAAGACTCTTAGAGATCTTGACACCCAGAATGCTGCGTTTCTCATAAGACTTGCCACCCTCTATTAGCGTTGCCACGCTGGGATACTCCCTGGCTAACTGCTGCATCCAGCTGTAGGTATCTTCCAGTTCGTAATAATTTTCCCAGTTGTAGTTGTCACTACGTCCCTTGCTCGCCACCAGCTCTTTAGTTTTATCCAATTGTTGTTGGAAGTCTTTAACTTCTAGCGTGTAGCTTATTTCCGCGATGTCCAATAACTCAAGAAAATCCGGCAGCTTGTGAGGCGCCACAACTATGCTGATCTCGTCATTCATAATATGCGCGCCGTTTAGAAACATGATGGAGTCACTGGAACCCTCCAGCTGCTTTAATACCGCCAGCTGTGCTTCGTTTTTGGCACTGGCTTTATAAACACGATAGTTATCGAAACGCGCACGCTCGGCTTGGCCAAGATCTACCAGAGCCAGAAGGCTCAATACGGAAAATATAAGCAATTTACTTAGCCACATCTTAGTTCTTACTAATAGCCCCATTCTGGTACTTTACTGACTTTTATACACTTTATTGTGCTACTGATAAGACCGAGCTGATAAGAATTAACTATCGATAGAATAATTATTGTCTTTGACTGGGCCAAATCTAATCTAAGGTTCAATTGAGTTAACCTCTATAAAAGAGCAGGCTCTCCTCATAACTTTCGCTCTCTTTGGGCTAACGTTTCTAATCTAATTGATGCAGTAAGGACTGTTCCGTAGTTCGTTTGAATGAGATTGCCCTGGCAGCAACCTCGATCCTGTAGAAAGACAAGTTAACTTTTAAATTCAACTAATATCTTCAGCCTATAACCATTTCAATAAGTTCATCGGTGATTCGCTGCACACCGGGTACTATCTGTGACTCCGCCAGCTGTCTAGAAGCATAAGCTTATTCTGGCTCCTGCATCCGGGTAATAGTAAACTTGTCGCAGAAAATTATTTGCTCAATGGAAATCAAAATTTTATTTGACGTTGCTACAAAACTATTTTATAATAAAGATGGGCTAGTCTTTATTTTGCTGGAATGCTTCGCTCTTCAAACTTTGCCGCCGTCTTGACCATTTCAATAAGAGAATCTGTGGTTTCTTGTCCAGTGGGTATAATCTGCGATGCCGGCAAAATAAAGTGGATCCAGTCATCATCTTTGAATGGACGTAGCTCATAGGTGAAACAATACTTTACACCCAAGACACCATAAGCCCAATCCATGCTGGTACCTGCAGCTGGGTACATGACTTTGTTGATATTGCCGCACGTATAAAGGGTACCATAACGCTGTTTCATGCCTGCAACTGATGCCTCACAGATTTGTTCCAGTTGCTCATGATTCTCTGGCAACTCCGAAGTATAACCAAAGGGATACATCAAATACTGTCCGTATGAGTGTAGTGAAATGTACATGAATATTGTTTCCTTTAAGCTGCTCAAATATTGTCCCAGTGTCTCGGTTTCACGTTCCGAAAAGGCCTTGGGCCCCACATATGATTCTGAGCAAGGATCTGTGTCGTCATACACCTCGCCCCAATGAAAATCCCAATTACGATTGGGATCTGTGCCACAACAACCACCACCATGAGGATTACGCGTGTTGCGCCATAGACGGTCATCCGTGTGCGTGTAAACATAACCGTCGGGATTGACATGAGGCAGTATATACCAGACATATGAATTGGTCAGACTCTTTATTGCAGCCTCTTTTGAAATCAGTAATTCATTGGCAATGTAAGTAGCGGTGGCTGGACTAATCCACTCTCGAGCATGCATGCCGGCTTCCACAAAAATTGCTTGCTTATTCGCACGTCCATCATTCTGAGAGATTCGAAGACCCAACAGCTCGCGTCCCTCATAGCTTTGGCCAGCAACAAAAATACTTGCTGTTTCGGGATATTTTGAGGCCATGCGATTAAGCCATAGATAGGTATCATTTAGTTCATGATATTCGTTCCAGCTATAGTCATCGCTACATCGATTCGAATCGGCCACAGGTTCTATGGCAAGCTGAAGTCTAGCCTCTGGATTGTTATCCAATAAATGATGATGTATATGCTGCTGTTCCAGCAAGCCCAACAGCTTGGACTCATAGGCTCGGCTTACAAGTAAATCTATTTTTCCCAAATGCAAATTGTCCACCAATGTAATATCTTGTATCAATCCCTCTAGCGATTTTTATACCCTGTACCTATAGGTACAAAGGGTATACTAGATTTGTGCAATGTATGTAACGGACAGAAGGAGGCGTGGCAGACCCCAAGTCCTTTATACCAAAATGCTTATCATAACCTCGGGTAGCGATTGAGCCATGTCCGTCCGTATGAACGCCTAGATCTCGGAGACTATAAGAGCTAGAGACACAGAACTTTACCTGCTGGTGCGCATATTTCCTAAGCAGATGAAGTTTGTTGAATCATGTCAATATCTTTCCCCGTTCCCCCGCAGTAGAGTTTCGCGGTTTTTAGCTACACCGTTTAATATTTTCATTTGAAATTTGACAGAGCGATGCGTTGTGGATACATGCATCTATGTGTATGAATGAACAAAATCGGACAAATATAGCAAAAGTTTTAGTCAAAAATGTTCAAATTTCACCACCCGTGCCTATAAACTGCGTCAATATTTGACTCCTCGTAAATATGGTTACAAGTGACCTAGAATCACAATTTTTGGTAAGCTAATTCATGTGGCTCAAAAAAACAAATCCACATCCAAATTTTATCGATGTGGTCCCCCCACCCCCGCAATCGATTTACCGTGTTTTCTCCCACACCCCTCTACATACCAACTTGAAACTTACCCCATATACTTTAATTAAATTCTTTGACGTAATATTAGAGTTTCATCAAAATCGGTAATAATTTAGGGAACTTATAGGTATAAATATCGAATTTCACCAAAAAAAAAAAATCCAATTGGAAGGTTCTTAGAAGGAATATGCAGGAAAAATTTTTTCGAGACAAAAGGTACAGGGTATTCCACTGTCGGGCAACGCCTCGACTGTACCACATTTTAATGCCAATAATTGTGCTTCTGTCTTGGGCATCAGCCTGTACACATGGTAATCTTTAAAGCTCCTTCTTTCGCTAAGAACCACGCCAAATACTGCCAACAAGTTGACTATTTGTAAACTCCACTTGAATTTCATGATGAAACTATGAATGCAGTGTTTCAAAACACTTCATTTTATAGTTATTGGTTGTCTTAGCCAATATCCACCCTATCTCAGCCTATTTGCATTCTTGGGTCTAAATGTTTTCACTTGCAGACATGGTTATTATTTTATGGCACTCAATCATAGATAGTCATATTCAATTTGCAGAAAATGGTACGATACCTACAAGTTTGTAAGTACCATGTTCAAAGACTTCCCTGTAGTGATCAGCAATATCGGGAAAATCGCTTCTGGTAACCATAAGGACAAATCAGATACTGAGTGTAGCAATGGTTCTGAACAGACCTAGCAACAGCCTTAGTTAATTGGGAATTTTTTTATTATAACAAATATACTCCAGAAAGTCAGAGATTCAACTTTTGCATTTCCAAAAAAAATTAATGTTTAGTGCTGAGTTCTGACGAAGATCGGAAAATTTTAGTACACACCTCTTGCAATATGTCTACGAATACTTCTAAACTAACGAAGTAAAAAATAAATTACTTCAGTTGCCGTTAAATAAAATATTTAATATTGTTCCTAATCTTAATTCTCAAGTCACTTTTTTACATAACCAGTCCATTAAGTGAAATTGACTTATTTTTATATACTCTACTTGTATGAGGTTGGTTACATTAGTAGTTTAATAGAATATATAAAAAAACTAGCTATATAAAGTTTGGAAAAATTTAAATACAAAAATATTACTCAGCTGAATCCGAAACCGAAGGTTCAAAAAGCACTAGAACGTCAGGACTCTGACAGACCCCTAAAAAATTTATCGAGCCCGGGTGAGCGACGCTGTTTACTATAATATGGCTTTAGGGTCGCTGAATCCGAATCCAACGTCCAAAGGATTTCTGACAAAACTTTATTTTATTGTTTTTTTTTTAAGTTAATGTTAGAACCCAGACGTATTGTAATTTCTTGTGCCAAAAACATATAGTAGGCATGGTCTGACTTCCGTACCCGAAAATCAATTTTTTAGATTTTATGCCCAAAAAAAAAAATCTTCATTAAGTTAGCATCCAATTTCCATAGCTTCAGAAAAATGTAAAATTAAAATTTAATGCATTTAAATCTTTTGCATTTCTTAAACTAGAGATGAGGAATTCCTTCCAAAGTAGCCAAGTTCATTCACTTTATTAACCATAGCTGTAATAGAATCCAGAAGCTCCTCGCTGGCCGGTACAATTTGCTTGGTTGGCAGCTGTAGGCCGTTAACTATATCGTCCGCTGGAGGACGCAACTCATAGCAGAAAGCCATGCGCACATTCTGTGTGCCAAAGACCCAATCTATGCTATCACCACTAGTGGGATAGACGGCTTTATAGATGTTGCCACCGTTATAATTGGTGCCATAACGCTTCCTTATCGCGGCTATGGCTGCATCAAATACCTGCTTGTAGTCATCGACATTATCCGGCAGATCACTTGTATGACCATAGGGATAAAGCAACAGCTGCCCAAAGGCATGCAAGCTTATATACAGCTGAATCTTATCCTTAATAGACATAATGTAACTGGCCAGCGACATAGTCTCAATTTCAGAGAAAGGCGCTGGACCAGCATAGACTGCGGAACAACGTTTGTTGCTAGCACCAATTTTATTCCAGTGATAGTCCCAATTACGATTGGGATCGGCACCAAAGCAGCTACCATAAGATTTGAGTGTCTTGCGCCAAAATCGATTAGTTGTGTGCGTGTAGACATAACCATCGGGATTCGCATGTGGAATTACATACCAATTGTAGTTATTAGCCAGTTGCTGTATGGACTGCTCCTCGGAGTTCAACAACTGATTAATAATATAGGTGGCAGCGGCTGAAGTAATCCATTCTCGTGCATGCATGCCAGCTTCAATAAAAATGCCGGGTTTTTCGCTAAGACTCTTCGAGATCTTGAGACCGAGTATGCTGCGTGCCTGATAAGACTTGCCCAGCTCAATTAGTGTTACCGACTCCGGATGCTGCATGGACAAACTCTGCAGCCAGCTATACGTTTCTTCCAGCTTATAGTATTGCAACCAATTATATTTGGAGCCAGCAGCGTTGCTTTGTTTTTCATCAATATGTTTCTGCAAATCTTCAATTTTTAGCGTGTACTTCAACGTGGCATTATTGAGAGTCGCAAGAAATACGTGCAACTTATGAGGCGCCACAGCTATGTGCAGCTTATCGCCCACAAAGCGCACATCGTTCAAAAATATAATGGAATCATTGGAATCTTCCAATTGTTGTAGCACTCTTAGTTGTGCCACATTTTTGGCACTGGCCTTATAGACGCGGTAATTATCAAAGCGCTGATTTTTGGCTAGACTCAAACTTGTCAGGATTAAGAAGCTGCACAAGCTCACCCACATGGCTACGACTACTTTCTCAATGCGTTGTACTTGAGTGCTTTATATAAAGCTGGCTTAAACGTTAATGAATCAAATCTATTTGAGTAACAAAGGAAAAACATTAACAATAATTTAGTTTAATGGTATTGTTTCAAAATGTCCAAGAACTTGGAGTACTTTTAAATTTGTCTTACAGTGAATCATGAATTCACGCATTGCCGGAATGCAGAAAGGCCTGTGCTCCATTTAAAAAGTCTATAAATAAAACTCATAAATTCAACAGAAGGTATCTCTGGTAGCCCTCCTCATCTACACACTCAATGTCTGGAAAATTGGAATCATTCACAAACTGTTTTATGATAGGTTTAATCTTTAATTTTATTACTTAGTGTTTTATCAAGACGTCAACAATTAGTGACGTAAATTTTTGGATTTATATTGGTCAAAGAAACACCCAAGTTACAATTTAAGACCATAGTCTCGCAAGTAGCTTCCCACTTCCTCCTTGCAAGGAAAGTGTATGATGACATTTATTGCATTAGAATATTGAGCATTTATTTAAAGTAACCCAGTTCGTCGACCTTGGCTACCATGGCTGTAATGGAGTCCAGCAGCTCCTCGCTAGCTGGCACAATTTGTTCAGCAGGCAATTTGAAGCCAGTTATCAAAGAGTTCGATGATGGACGCAGCTCATAGCAGAAAGCCATGCGCACATCCTGTGTACCAAAGGCCCAATCCACGCTAGCACCAGCTGCAGGATAGATAGCATCATAGATATTACCACCAGTATACTTAGTGCCATAACGTTTGTTGACCGCCGCAATGGATGCATCAAAGACCTGCTTATAGTGATCAACATTATCGGGCAGCTCGCTGGTGTGTCCATAAGGATAAAGCAGATACTGAGAGTAGGCATGGAAGCTAACATACAGCTGTATTTTATCCTTAATAGAAGCAATGTAAGCGGCCAGCGACTTGGTTTCAATTTCAGAGAAGGGTGCTGGACCGGCATAGGTATCCGAGCAGGCACTGCTGCTGGCGCCAACCTCGTTCCAGTGGAAAGCCCAGTTACGATTGGGATCGGCACCGAAGCAACTGCCATAAGGTGTGCGTGTCTTGCGCCACATGCGATCAGAGGTATGCGTGTGTACATAGCCATCAGGATTGGCATGTGGAAACACATACCAGTCATAATTATCAGCCAATTGCTGCATGGAAGCAACGTTTGAGTTCAACAGCTGGTCGATAATATAGGTAGCAGCAGCTGGAGCAATCCATTCGCGCGCATGTATGCCAGCTTCAATAAAAATGCCCGGTTTTTGGCTACGACTCTTGGAGATCTTGACACCCAGAATGCTGCGTCCCTGATAGGACTTGCCACCCTCAATCAGTGTTACAACGCCCGGATATTGCATGGCCAATGACTGCAGCCAGCTGTAGGTATCTTCCAATTCGTAATACTGCTGCCAGTTGTAGTCGGCATTACGTCCCTTGATGGCTACCTTTTCCTCGGTTTCATCCAAATGTTTTTGCAAATCCTTGGTTGCCAGCTCATATTTAATCTCCGCCTTGCCCATAATTTCCAGAAAATCAGGTAGCTTGTGTGGTGCTACCACAATTTTAACATCGGCGCCCACAATGTGCACACCATCTAGAAATATAATTGAATCACTGGAAGTCTCCAGCTGCTTCAACACGGCCAGCTGAGCTTCATTCTCGCTATTGGCCTTATAGACACGGTAGTTATCGTAACGCGCGCGTTCCGCTTGGCTAAGACCAGCCAGAGTCAGTAGGCCCAAAAGGGCAAAAAGTAGTGACTTGTTTAACGACATGGTCGTATCGACTATAAGCCTTGCCCAGAGTTGTTGCTTCTTTTTATACAGCTGGGTAACTTTCCGATAAGCCTTTACTGATAAGTATTGTGCACATAGTTGGGCCTACTTAAAATTAGCCAAATCTAATTTATTGTTCAACTGAGCTTACTTTATCGTCCAGTTTGGCTGTAAATAATGACAACCTTAATCTATGCTTATCAAAACAAATCCTGCTGCGCCGTAAATTACAGTAATTTTATTGTCTTGATCTTCTTCTTGAAAGTGACGCGCAAGTAAGTTTCTCCAGAAATAGCAAAAACATGAGATACCGAAACCGAACTGGGTAAGGTTGCAAACCAAAACAAAATCGGGTGAAGTACATATAGAGGCACAGATTTGCTTTGGTGATTTGATTGGATCAGCTTATCTCCCAAATTCCCAAAATTCCCAGCTTTTTGTGGCCTTGCCAAGTTTAACTAATAAATTTAATCCATAAAATAGTTCTATATTTTTATTCTCTGTAGGCATAGTTTCAAGGGTATTATAGATTGGTGAAATGTATGCAATAGAAGGAGGCTTGGCAGAGCATAAGTTGTTTACACCGATATGATCAGGGCCGTAGAGAGAAAATCCGGGCCCGGCTGGAAAAATGTACCGGGTCCTCTATTACATCTTTAGCTTGAATCACGATAGTACGACAGTAATTACACCTCTTATTCCCGAGAGTACAGACTAATGCACTCCTCAGGCGCACTGTATAACCAACTTCGAAACCCACATTTCAACCAGGGAGGAGTGGAATATGGGTATACCAGGCCCAGTTGGCTCATTCAAAATATACACGGATGGTTCGAAGCTGAATAGGTGGTGGCGTCTATGTTGAGATTCTCAATGTTAGAACATCTTTTCGTCTCCCGGACCACTGCAGTGTTTTCCAGGCGGAAGTCATGGCAATCCAGGAGGCTTTAACAAAAGTAAAAGAACTACAAGTAGGTAACAAGGACATCTGTATCTACTCAGACAGCCAGGCGGCTGTAAAGTCCCTCGCATCGTTGACATCAAACATAAGTGCGTTGGGACACAAAAGCCTCAACTTCTGCACTAACCTAACCTAATAAAAAACTATTTGGGATTCAATATTTTATTAATATAATTACTTTTTTTTATAAACACCAAAGTAACCACTCAGTTGCTGGTACCCAAAGTACCTCTTAAAATTTGGCCGCCGTCTTGACCATTTCAATAAGCGAATCTGTGGTTTCCTGCCCAGTGGGTATAATCTGTGACGCTGGCAGCCTGAAGCCCGTCCAGAAGCTGTAGCCCGAAGGTCGCAGCTCATAGGTATAACTATACTTTACTCCTAAAACACCATAAGCCCAGTCCATGCTGGAACCTGCAGCTGGGTAAATAGCATCATAGACATTGCCGCCCGTATACCGCGTGCCATAGCGACGTTTCATGGCTGCAACAGATGCCTCAAAGATTTGCTTCAGCTGCTCATGATTTTCTGGCAGCTTTGAAGTATGACCATAGGGATACAACAATAACTGTGAGAAGGAGTGCAGTGAAATGTACATGAATAAGGGCTGCTGTAAGCTGCTCAAATACTGTCCCAGTGTCTCGGTTTCACGTTCCGAAAAGGCCTTAGGCCCCGCATACGATTCCGAGCAAGGCTCTGAGCTAGCACCCACCTCGCGCCAATGAAAATCCCAATTACGATTGGGATCTGTGCCATAACAATCACCGCCCTGAGGGCTGCGCGTCTTGCGCCATAGCCGGTTGTGCGTGTGCGTGTAGACATAGCCATCGGGATTGGCATGAGGCAGTATATACCAGTCATATGAAGCGGTCAGTTCTTTCATTATTGCCTGGTCAGAAGTCAGTAGCTCATTGGCAAAGTAGGTAGCGGTGGCCGGACTAATCCACTCGCGAGCATGCATGCCAGCTTCCAGAAAAATTGCTTGCTTATCCGCACGCTCATTGTTCTGAGCGATTCGAAGACCCAGCAGCTCACGTCCTTCATAACTTTGGCCGGCCACAAAAACGCTAGCTATTTTAGGATATTTTGAGGCCATGCGATTAAGCCACTGATATGTGTCATTCAGTTCATGATATTCGTTCCAGCAGTAGTCATCGCTGCGTCGATTCGAATCGGCCACAGGTTCAATATCCTGCTGAAGTGTCGCCTCTGGATTGTCGTCCAACAACTGATGGTGTATGTGCTGCTGTTCCAGCAAACTTAATAGCATGGACTCGTAGGCGGGCGCAACCAGTAAATCAATTTTTCCCAAATGCAAGTTGTCCAGAAATGTAACATCTTGTACTAAAGCCTCTAGCGCTTGTAATGCCAACAATTGTGCTTCTGTCTTGGGCTTTAATCTATACACATGGTGATCTGTAAAGCGCTTTATTTCAGCTAGAACCACGCAAGACACTACTAACAAGCTGACTATTTGTAAACTCCACTTGAACCTCATGCTGATACTACGTTTGCCAAGTTCTTGGACTTGCCTTTTATAGTTTTTGCTATTCTTAGCCAATTTCCAAGAACTCTATCAAACCCTATTTGCATACTAATGTTAAACTTTTTAACTTGCAGCTATGCACACCAGGCATTGCTATCGTTTAATGGCACTCAATCTCAGCAGGCAATTACCAATGTGCATGATATGGCGCGTCGCTTGCAGATACTGGTATACTTCTTTATAAATCCACATGATGAGCCACCATTGGTAGAAGCCGAGTTGGCTTATGCACACTGGCTACTTGCCAGCTATTATAAAACCAATGAGTATTCAGTTCGTGATATAATGCGACACTTAACTCCTGATTGCGGTGATCTGGTTCTGCGAGGTATTATCTTTGGAGCGCCCATCAATACGAGCGAGTTATTTTTAAAGCGGCCCACATCGGCTAGTGTATGCTGTATCTTCAACTACCGCAGACCAAGTTACTCACAAGAACCGTAAGCACGGAAATAAAACATAACCAATGCCTTTTTTTTTAACTCATGAGTCCTTACAGCGCTCAACGTGCTCAGGACAATGCAAACTTGGCAGCTGCACCCTCTGTAGTTTTCCAGTCAAACTCTATACTTAACAGTGTTCAATTCGTGCTGCAGGATACAGCTGAAGATGACTATGTCTATACTAATCTGAACAATAATGCTTTTCAGGTGGAATACGACTCTTTAAGTATCTAATAATGGCTCAATATCGTGGTGACTTTTTTTGCTTTGTAGCTTTATATATTCCCACAGGAGGACTATGCCACCTTGCAATCAAATTCATTGGGCGATCTACTGATTGATCACAGCACTATTGTGGAAATACCCATACAGCCCAAATTTTTTGGTTCCAGATATGCTGTACGCGGTGTAGCTCCAGAGAAACGCGGCTGTTTATACCCTGATGAAGGAGAGAAACTTTTAAATCAGTAAGAACTGGTTTTTCCATTTGCTTAAAGATCAGAGAATACACCAAAGGGTGTTGAGATACACACAAACTCTGTATAGAGCATCGTTTATGCGAATTTCTAGATTCCTGATATTTCGCATAATAAATGTTTTCCCTACTGCTTATCCTGCAGATCATATTATTCGCTAGACGAATGTCTGCTGCTCTGTCGTATGGCTAGCATGCTAGAGCACTGCGGCTGCGTATCCTCAACAATGGCGGCCACTGAAACAAAAGTTACCACCTGCAACATACTGGATTTACCCTGCTTGATGAGATGGAAGAGCATTTGGTTTGGTTATGAAAGTTTTCCATATGCATCGACGGATAATGCACAAGAAGGTCATTCATTTCAGAAATGTGCTCAGTGCTTGCCCACCTGTAATGGTGTTCGCTTTGATATTTCTACCAGTGTAGCCCCTTTAAGACCAGCTATGAGTAATGAAACCGGCTATTATCGTGGCTTACTGTAGGTGACTATGAAACACACAAAGCATTAACTAATAATAAGCATATTTCAGCAAAGGACTTAACAATAAGAGACCCTTGGCTGTCATCAAGCTGTTCTTTAAGCAACGCTATGCGCAGGCTACGGAAATGGACATGGTCGGAAACTGGGTAGAGCTGCTCAGTTGAGTTTTGACATACATAAAACCTAAACAATCGCATTTTATCTATAACTTTATCTTACAGATCGTTTTGGTGGCATTTTATCTTTAATGTATGGCTTTAGCATAATAAGTTATATAGAGATACTTTACTATTTGACTGGTAAATGGTTTGTCTATATTTATCGTGCTTATAAAAGACCTAAGCCGGTGTTGACCAACAACACAGTTGTGCTACAGCACAACTATCAAATTTACTGGCAGGAGCTACTTCCTCAGACTCTTAAACGCGCCAAGCAGCAAAAACAATGAGACCTCTTGTATGTATGTATGTATGTATATTGAATTCGCTTGACATGCGTACAAAAATCAACAATATGTTGAACTTACGATCATAATTGTGTAATGTCTGCTGCTATTAATGTATTGAAAACTGCATTGTAGTTATCTAATAATCGTCGCCACGGGATACCACCTCTTTGCAGGTGGGCCGCAGAATAATGGTGTGCTCATATTGAGCTGTGTAACAGCCCTTGATGTCACACAGAGGTGGGTAGGCCTCGACAATGCCCTTGTCGCAAAGATCCTTAAGTGCCATTTGATATTTGGTGGCTCCAGAGCGATCCAGCCAGCGCTTGCAGAAAGCCAATGTACCAAAATGTTTGTTTATAGTGCCGAGCAGCTGTTTGGAAGACTGCAAGCGCAGTGGCACAAATGGTAAATCAAAGTTCTTCATATAATGAGAGCAGTCCATGTCATCGTGCACCAGGCCGCGACCAGTCGAGCCAAAAGTCTCAATAGCATAGAATTCATGCTCCTCCATGCGCGTCGATTCACCACCTTTGACAATGGGCACCGTTTTGCCTGAGTGAATGCCTGTAAATAACAACAATTAGCAGGCTGTTAAACTATTAACACAGAATGTCTTACGGTAAGGGCTAATTGAGTGTCCATTCAAATTACGTATAGCCTTAATGGGATACGTTTTGCCATCTAGTTCGATTTCATACGATTCCATTACCTCTTGAATAGCAGAACCAATGTCACATAGACGTACATCAATGCCAGCTTCTTTAATGCCAGTATTGGTGGCTTCTTTGACAGCCTGCAGCAGCTTGTCGTACTTATTGTTAAAAGTCAGCGTAAAAGCACAGTCGATGATGCGGCCCTTAATGTGTGTGCCAAAATCAATTTTGCATACATCGTCATATTGCAGCACTGTGGTATCGCCGGCATTGGGCGTATAGTGGGCAGCACAATGGTTCAACGAACAGCCAGTGGGAAAAGCCAAGCCGGCCTCCAAGCCATTCTCGCCAATAAGCCGACGCGCAGTATTCTCCAACTCTTCGCATATTTGTATCATGGTCATGCCGGGCTTAATGTAATTTTGCATGTACTGACGTGTTTGGCGATGTGCCTCGGCAGCTTGACGCAGCTCCTGGTAAATGTCATTGTGCATGCGATCCAATGCGCGCTTTTCTTCAGAATTAAAACGATCCTTGGCTGTACGATCATCCGGCATGTCTTTTGGTGTTGGATGCTCCATTATTTCACCCTCAGGGAAACTGCTACCAGCATAGAGTTCCGCAATTGGTATAGTTGGCGGGTCAGTTTGGCCATTGCCTGCCCCTCCAGTTTTCTTGCCCTTACTCTTCTTCTTAGCGGCCGGCACTGGTTGTGACGTTTTTTTCTCTGCACTTGCTGCGCCATTTGTGGCTGCATTCGCATTAATCGGTTCCCCGCCCTCCGCTACTAATTTTGCAGCAGCCTCTGAGCAAATGTTTTATATATTTAATGATTTGCGTTATTAGTTCATAGGTCACTTACCTTGTCGCAATTTTTTATTGTTCGGCTTGGGCTTCTTTTGTTTTTTCGCATCTTCGCTTGCTGCAGCTTCAATAATTTCGGGCGCTGCCGCTTCTACGCTTACCTCGGTTTCGGACATTATTAAATATATTTATTTATTGATAATAGAGACAATTATACGCAATTCGCGCACTTTATGCTTGCTAAATTCTAGGTACTACGAAAATGAAAGAACAAAAGCACGAGGCTGTAGCAGTGTTGAAAAACGCTATGCAAAAACTTTTTATTTTTAACTTAGTGTTATGCGTTTAATTACAATTTAAAACACAAGCTGATTGTATGCCAGCTTTTAAAAGCTTAACTTTAGTTTAATTTTGTTAATTTTTACAGACTTATATTTATTTTAAATGTGTCACATATACAGTGCTGGTAAATGCTAGCCAACTTGCATTATTTGACACTGCAACCCTGGTACATTGCAGTTGTCATTTCGCTTGTTTACTATCATTATTTTGTGTATTCTGCCTATATCTTTACGAATATGGATCAAATATTGTTTCCAACGCAACAAAAAAACAATTCACTTAGTGACAGCGATGACGTTGATCTCAAATTCTTTAATACAGCCACAGACAGTCGAAAAGACAGTGAAACTTCGGAAACTGCTGAGGGCAATGCTAGCGAAAGCAAGGACAACAAAAACGATGGAGACTCCGGCGAACCGCCGCAAAAGAAACAAAAGACTAAAAAAGAGCTCGAGGAAGAAGAACGAGAGCGCATGCAGTAAGTTTTTATTGATCCTATAGCCTAAGGAGCAAGCCCGCTGGCGGCGTTGTAGACCATTAGTAGTTTGTCCAAAGTAGTTGGTCTGTCTGTATAAACACACACATGGTCTCGGAAACCATAAGATCCCAGCGCCAATAGTTTATTTAACAAACTGATAAATACGACTTTACTCCCTTGTTTGTAGAGTTCTGGTGTCCAACTTTACGGAAGAACAACTCGATCGCTATGAGATGTATCGACGCTCTGCCTTTCCCAAAGCGGCCGTAAAGCGTGTAATGCAAACTATAACTGGCTGCTCTGTATCCCAAAATGTGGTTATTGCCATGGCAGGCATAGCCAAGGTATTTGTTGGCGAAGTTGTGGAGGAGGGTGAATAGAAAAGTCTCTTTATTCCAGTTAAAATATTTAACGCAGTATAATCTCTAGCACTTGATGTCATGGAGGCTCAGGGCGAGTCTGGCGCTTTGCAGCCAAAGTTTATACGTGAAGCAGTGCGTCGACTGCGCAGCAAAGGACGCATGCCCATTGGACGCTTTCAACAGCCTTTCTTTAGATTAAACTAAGTCCCGCTAAATTTATGTTTAGTTCTATGTACGTGTTTAAGATTAAAAAATGCTCAAAATATCATTTACAAAGCGTCATTATATTTATATTGAGTTACGTTATAACTAAGGACTAAACTAATCTCGTGCTTGGCGCGCCTCCGCCTGCATGGTCTGCAGCATAATATGTGGCACTAAATGCGAGGAGGCATAGTTTAGGGGCACTGTAGCCATGGGCGCTGAAGGCTCTGAGGGAAAATTCAGCTCCTGTGCCATAGGCATATCTCGGTCGAGCACTTCCTCCGCTATTAATGTCTTGGTCTCCTCGTACTCCATACCGGCTTCAGGTTTGGCGCCTATTAACAACTTGCCGCGCTGCACACCCATATATGCGGTGGCCTTTGTATTAAGCGGCAGCTGGCCGCAAGTATCTGCATGCACCTTGCGATGCGCCTGGAGATTGGATATGCAAGTGAAGCGTTTGCCACAGTTGTTGCACAGAAAGCGCTTGATGCCTGTGTGCACCGTCATGTGAGTCAAAAGACTCTCGCGATAGGGATACTCCTTGGGACAGAGCTGTGCAAATTGACGTCAAATTTGGTTATTATGATACATTTCTTAACAACAGATTAAATCATTTTTTTAACTTACATGGCATTTGTAGGGCTTGAAGTCCGTGTGACGCGTTTTTAAATGCGATTTGTACTGTGCCTTTACCTTGAATGTCTTGCCACACTTATCGCACTGATAGGGCGTATCCGCCTTATGGAGCAGCATGTGGGTCTTGAGTATGCCCGCCGTCGACAAACGCTTCCCACACTCACTGCACTGGTAAACCGGCGTTCGACCACAATCTGAACGCACATGGTCCGAGAGAGAAGTGCGTCCGCTGAATTTTTTGCCACACTTATCGCAGATTAAATTTCGCGGATGATTGCGCGGCGGCTTTGACCCATGGAAGTTCTTCATATGATTCTTAAGGCTATCATGGCCAGTCATATACTTGTCGCACAATTCGCAGTAGAGTAGATCCTTGTGCTGTTTGTGCGCATGTTCTGTTGCCTCTTCCTTGGTGGCGAAGAATATATTGCAATAGCAGGGACATTTAAAAGTGAGGGTGCCATTTTCGCCATGAACACTCATATGGGTTTCCAGGCGTTTCTCCAGCAAATAAATCTTGCCACATATCTTGCACTTAAAGACCTCCTCAGCCAACTTTTCATGTGCATCGGAATCTTTAAATATGTCCTTGATATCTGTCTCGCTGAGTTTGTGATCAACGCGCAAATGCTTTTCATAGGGCTTACGTATGTGATAGATTTTAACGCAGTGCGGACATTTCCAGGATCTCTCTACTTTGTTGATCATACGCAGTCGCTCCGTTAGTTCTTTTTTGGTTAATTTGGCTACACGCTTAGGCACATCCTTAGAGGACTGTGGAGAAGGCGTGCGGGCTGTACCGCGCTTGCGATATTTACGCTTAATAGTTACCTCATTTTCAGGGTTGGGCTGCAACTTAGTCTTAGGCTGCTTTTTGGCCTTAGCCTTGAGCTTCTTAGAAATCTCAAAAAGAGTGTCGTCTTCGTCTGAAAGCTCTTTGAGTGCCAGCACATCTTCTTCTACAAACTCTGTCTCCGGTGTTTCCAGCATGGGCACATCAGCTATTTCATCCAATATACCAGATGAGCGCTCCACTTTAAGACTTTCAAACGGCCTAAGATTATTTGAAGCAGCGTTTGTATTAAGTAAAACATCTAGCAGCTTGTCCTTTTCATTGGTAAATATTTCGCTTATACTCCCTTCCTGCTTGACCTCACAAGTGGTACGCACAAAGAGACTGGCATCCTGGTATTCAAAGTCGGTATCATAGGCCTCCTCCTTGATTTTGGCAGGCGCCGGCAGCTTTATATCGGCTACTTCGTCCTCATTTTCACTGTTGTCAGGCTCAAAATCTGGAAAATCATCATCTGATTCACTATAACCATTGTGCTGTGCTTCAACTTTTGGCTTAGCTCTAAGTCGACTAGCTAAGGGCACATCATCATCGCTTTCAGAGGCACAAGATGCGGTCATAAATTCTCTTTCATCTTCGGAGGAGGAACTTTCGTATACTGCTCTTCTGGCACTTCTCCTGCTCATTCTGCTATTTGACTTGGACAACTTGTTAACCTGTGGCGGTGGCACTGTAAAGTAAAATAGATTAGAGCGTTTATAGACTTATAAACTGTAAAGCTTTGCGTACGATCGTTGTCGTTGGGCGTATCATATACATAACGACCACAGGTTCCAGGTCGTGATTTTCTGTGCTTGAGCAGGTTGGAGTGGCAGGAGAAGCGTACATGACAGCATTTGCATTCCACTAGCCTTACGCCTGTATGAACGGAGGAATGTGTGACGTAGCTCTCCCGATTTGGAAAACATTGGCCGCAAACCTGTAGGAATATGGATTTTAAAGCTACAAATAATAAAATTGTGTTGACTATTGGCTTACCTCACACTTGAATGGTTTTTTGGCTTTGTGCGTGCGCTCATGCTGCACAAGTTCACTTTTCTGACTGGCATAGAAGCCACAAAAGGTGCAGCGAAACCTAGACTTCTTGGTATGCAAACTTTTAATATGAAGATTAAGATTGTATTTAGCAGCAAAACTCATATCGCAGTGTTGGCATTTAAATGTCTGTTTCGTGACACAATTTGTCTCACTGTGGCGCTTGTAAGGCTCCGAAGATCTACACTCCACACCGCACTTAGTGCAAACAAAAAGCTTATTTTGACCATTATGGTATTCTGTTAGGTGTGTGCGATATTCGGCTATGCTATAATCGGCGCTGTCTGTGCAGGAGCTGCATTTTACGGTTTTGTGTGTTTTCATGTGCTCCTTCAGATCATCATCATGACAGAAGCGAGCAATGCAGTGATTACACAAAAAGCCGCCCGGCGGCTCATGTTTCTTTACGTGCTTTGCATAGCCGGCCAGGGAACTCCATGCCTTGCTGCAGATGGGACAATGCAGCTTGGGTATAGCATCCAAAGATATTGTGACCGTGTGTACATTGTTTGTCTTTTTGCTGCTGGATGCGTTATCTGTGTAATAAAATGTAAACAAAAGCCGATTAGCTAAAGTTGGCAGCCCTGGCGAGAACTAGCTCAGTGAGTGAACAGTCGGTATTGATGTTAAATGCCAGAGCGAACTGGCGGTGCGCGGTGGGTAGCGGCACAAAAACTCTTTATTTATTTATTAAATCAACAATCAAGCCAGTTGCTATTTATGTTCTTTATTTTAACATTACTGCAAACCTACCCATTTTGCCAGTTAAACTGAAATAGCTAAAACACAAATGCTTTTGTATTTGCTGTAGGGTTAATCGATATTAACTTCTTTTGTTTTTTCACGCACAAAACGATTTTCAATGTATTTTGGTACTGGCTTTTGCTGCATTTTCACACACGCAAATTTGTTTTGTTGTTGATACAAACAGCGACGAAAAAAAAAAGCGCCAAGGCACTGCAAAAAATGCAAACAATTTTTTGCGCCGCGATATACACTTGGAAAAATAAAAACTATTTAATTGGAAATTATTTATACACTCAGAAATATGCGCGTCCGAATGACTAGCAGCAAATCAAACATGGCGTTGCTCTGACTGCCCTATGATTTTTGTCGACACTTTTTCTCCGACTGCATGTGCGGTGCTGCCAACTTGCGTTGAATAGAAAAAAAAGGTATGTTTACCAAAAATCAATTTATTCTAAGTATAATTATTCAAAAAACAGACAATAGCACAATAATAATAAATTATAGTATATAATATTATTTTTTTAGTTGGAAAAATGATGCTAAAGTTTTTTGTGCACAATCTTATACTATTTGAAATTGTTTGTTGTTGGTTCAGGTATATCTTATAAAAATGATTTAAATTTCCTTGCAACTGACCTGCAAAGAAATTTTATAGCGTTCTTTTCCCAATGTAAGCATAGCTTATTTTTTATTAAATTTACAAGCAAAAATAAGTTTAAGACATATACCAGGCACAGATGTACTTCAATGTTTATCTAACTATTTAATACATATACTAATATAAATAATTAAAACCTAAGTTTAAACTCACGTTCTGTCACGCAGCTCACGCATTTCAATGCCGCAAATAACACGAGTTGACAGTATTGCAAGAGCGTAAGCTACTCAGAGAGCGCTCTTGCGCTGCAGCATTGCCAGCTACAAATTTGTAAATGTTGGCGCCAATTCAAATATTTTTAAATGTTTGATTTTATATATATTTAAAACAAACTTATAAGTAAAACAATTTTATGCACACACCTCTTGCAATCTTAGATGCTATAATTACCAAGTATAATATCACTGCTTATACATAATAATTGCTAGCTACATATATACAGTACTTCATTTGGCTAAGCTTTTGAGTTTTTGTTCTGCGGCAACGCTATAAGCTAACGCTCATGGGATGTTCCAGATCATATCTATTCATTTTATCCATAATTCTATTATTTATCACTTCTTTAACACTAACAGACCATAAAAAGTCATAATGATTCCAGTCTTCATAAGGTATACGAAATAGTTCAACGCAGGGCAGCAAAGTGGCCAAATATTCCACATCCTGCACGGCAGACATATAGTCATTATCACTATAATACATATGGACGCAGCTTTTGATATTGGATATCTGATATGCAGGCGGCGTAGCCTGTTGATAGACAATTTGATTTTGCACCTTGCCATGATCATACTGTCTAAAATCACCAGAATTGTAAAGCTGCAAGTAGTGTATGATTTGAGTGGTGGAGGCACCCGCTGGATGCGTTGAACAAACATCAGGTAGTAGCGTCTATAAAAGTAAAACATATGTCAGGCATATAACTCAGACATGGGCAGCAAATTACTCACATGATTTAGATGCCTGCTGCCCCAGCCGCCAATAAAATCCAGCAGACCCGAGCACAAAAACTTAAACATCGAGCCCGTAGAGCACACATGTTCGCACATTAGTTTTTGCACACTCGTAATCGGCAAGAGCTCCATGCTGCCCAGCACCCAGCTTAAAAACGAAGGTGAACCCAAAAAAATGCCACCCAATTTGGACAGCAAAAACGAATGATTGCGCATAAATGCAATGGGCGCCAGCAAATGCACCGAGCGCACTTTCTCATTGTACCAAGGCAGCGAGGACATCAGCACAAAGAACGTTGTGGTACCCTGCGAATGCGCCACAAAATGCAGCGAGCTGGCATTGCTGGCGTTTAGAGCATAGTCGAGCATGGCAGCCAAATCATAGATGCCTATCTCATGCCAGCTAAATTTCCAAAAGTCCGAGCTGTCCGGATGTATGTGCTTGTGCTGGCGTGAGTAGGTGTTGCCGCGTGCATTACCCAGCCACACATCGTAGCCGGCATCGGCAAACATATAGGCTAGTGAGGCATCCGGCCCATTAATAATCCAGTCATCGGAGGCACAGAGTATGCCATGCTGTAAAAACACCACAGGCTTGGCGGCGGTATCATTTAGCTGCCGACGTTTGGGTGAGCTGGGTATGCGATAGATGGTCAAGATATAATCATCGGATGTGTGCACAATGTGCTCCTCCACGGGATAATTGTTTTTGATTATGAGACTGGCCTAAAAATAGCAAAAGAAATTGCATTATAATAAAGCACACAACTTGCTATATAAAGGGTGTTAAAAAATTACACTAGTTAACAAAATTGATCGAAAAAGCAGCATTGACAAGCGAATGAGCAAGCCGATCGGGTTTACCTTGTATAGTCAAAACTTGAGAAATTTTAAAAATTTTTCTATTTTTTCTCAAAAAGCCTTGGACTACTGCGAGAGGTTTTCGAAAACTATAAGACGATTTTTTTTGAATTAGATTATCTTTTTTTGCTTCGTCGGATTTGTTGAGATGTTTTGCGAAGAAACACAATTTTAGTTTTTCAATATATTTTTTTTTGGTTAAAGGCCCACTTAACTTTCAAATGGTTAAGGCCCATACGCAGCATGCAAAAATTTCGCACAAAATGTCAAAACTTCATATAAAAAAAAAAAATCCCAAAAAAGGTAATTTTTTTTGTATGAAGTTTTGACATTTCGTGTGAATTTTTTGCATGCTGCGTATGGGCCTTTAAGAAAAAGTTAAGTTCCAAAAAAGTACAAAACTTTATAAACGATTTAATTATAGTTAGGTTTACAGTTCGCGACAGTAAAAGTTTGTGTTAAAAAAAATGGTTCCGTCTTCAGAATCATCGATTGCCAATTTAACGAATAACCAATTATCGGATATAATTTAAATAGCGACGTCAAAAAGCTTGGGTTGTTTAGTCCAGAATTTTTTTAGTCAATCAGTCGTGCTCCGGAAAAAGCATCCGAACAATTTATTTGGATTCGTTTTAAAAACGAATGTTTGGTGCTTCCAATTCCACCAAAATGAATTTATCATGTGGTTTGAAAACGAATGTTTGGTTGCAAGAGCAATTAAATCGAATCGCCAAAAATGTTTTAAGAACCACGAATTTTATACTGAAATAATTTTTTAAATATGCTTTGATATTCTTAGATTCTATTTATGCCCACTTTAAGTTGAATATTTATTGACAATTATTTAAAATTTTTTTTTTCTGACTACCGAAAATCTATGAAGCTTATTTTTGCACGATTTTTTTTTTAATTTAAATCAATCCGCAATTTTTTTATATCTAATATCGCAAAATCCATGTCAAAAAAAAATTTGTTGCCTTACTCGTATTTAGTAGAGAATTTATTTTAATTGAGTTCATTAATTTTGTTACCTAGTGTAGTTATTAAACAAAGGCAGCCACGCAAGCATTGTATACACCCGTATATTATCGGATCAAAGTCCATAACCAAGTTTCGCGTCATAGGCGATAGAAACATCGAGCAATCTTGTTCATATCGTGTGCCATTCATTAGCAGGCCTTATTTTATATTTTTGGCTAGCTTTCCTTTTTTTTTTTTTTTTTCGATTTTTAGTGGGTCTGTCGCTAATAGTAGGAAAAGTTCTAGCATAGATAATGCTTGTTGTTTCTTTCATGGATTTCTTATCTTGAATGTGTGGGATCACAGTGGTCCAACAGCTGATACTAAGTGGTTCAGCAGGGTTTTTGCTTTTTTTTTATAGCTAAGTGATGGGGTGATCGCTATAGTAATATATAATAAAATTATTATGGAAGCATGGTTCTCATTCTCTTTCACTAGTACATATATACTATGCTATATAAAACTATGTACTATTTCTTTGACATTATGCGTTGGCTAATCATGCGCTCGAGCGGAAGCAATTTATGGTGAGACTATTAAGGTATTTATGTATGTACTATGTACATGTATAGGGGTACATACATACGTGCGCGTGGTTTACCTTTTTGGCTGAATGAGCGTATTAATTGGTTTTGAGATATGGTACTTATAAATATGGGAATTTGACAGTTCTATAATAGATTAGCAATAAATTTATAAATATAGCTGCTTTGAGGTAATAGTGCAAACGAGAGGAGTATTTTATATATTTATCTTATTTTACTTTATATATTTGTTAATAATTATGTTTAATTATTTATTTCTGAATCAACTCAAATAAGAACACAAAGCGAATGCTTGGCATACATTCACACGGTTCATGTCTTGCAAAAAAAAAAAAATGTTCATGTCTTGCACAAATGGTTCATGTCTTGCATAAAAAAATTTCCCTAGTAATAAAAATAGAATAGTCGTGGGTAATTTCAATCAAAGGTGTAGAGCTGTGGTAACAAAGCGTAAAAAAAAAGTGGAATTGGAAGCACGAACGAATTTGAACCAAAATTTAGCACGGCCGATTAGCACTTTAGGAGCGGTCAAACTAATTAGTCGCCAGCTAGCCGCTAGATTTGACAACAGAACTTCTTATAATGAGATCCCTCAGTGTTCCATCACACCGACGGTTCAAGCGATTTGCTTAAGAACTTTAATTTCCCCTTAATTTCTCAGAAAATTCCTCTGTTAAAAAGTATAAGAATTTATTATTTTCACTTAAAATTAAATTTAAATACTATGCGGGTTTCTTTATGCATTCCATAACATAACATAACAAAATATTTTTAATTTTTTATTTGTAATTTTTACATAAAGGGTCATCAATCTTGAGGTTTTTTTTCAATAAGGTTTTTTTGATAAACCACGCGGTAGTACTGTCAAGTTGCCATGTGTTTTTATACCCTGTACCGTATGGTACAAAGGGTATATTGTGATTGTGCCAGCCGAAAATGTATGTAACGTACAGAAGGAGAAGTCGGAGACCCCCCAAAGTTACCTAAAGTATGATCAGAGTGACTAGAGAAGTCGATATACCCATGTCCGTCTGTCCGTCTGACCGTCTGTCCGTATGAACACCTAGATCTCAGAGATGGTAAGAGCTAGAGTTACCAAACTTTCAGATAAGATCCCTTATTAATCCATAGGAGACAAGTTTATTTTATTTTTTTGATATCGGGACTACATTATATAGCTCCCATAGGGGTGTTTCAGAGGACCTCGAAAAAAAGCAAAAGTTTTCGATGGATAATTCGTTTGTTTATGAAGATATCATAACCAAATTTGGCAATCGGAAGTTTTTTAGAAACCCCCAGCACTGTACCAAATTTTATCAAAATCGGTTGACTATATCATATAGGTCCCATAGGATCGATCGGTGGAAAAATCGTGTTTGTACAAAATTCGTTGTGTTTCGTTTATTTGTGAACATACCGTAACCACATTTGGCATTAAGAAGTTTTCTAGAGTTCCCAAGCACTGTACCAAATTTGATCAAAATCGGTTGACTATATCATATAGCTCCCATAGGATCGATCGCTCGAAAAATACGCTTTTTGTACAAAATTGGTTGTGTTTCGTTTGTTTGTGAAGATATTGTAACCAAATTTGGCATTCAGAAGTTTTTTAGAGATCTTCAACACTGTACCAAATTTTATCAAAATCGGTTGACTATATCATATAGCTCCCATAGGGCCGATCGGTCGAAAAAAGGTTTTTGATTAAAAATTCGTCTGTTTTTGGTTGTTTATGAAGGTATCATAATCTAATTTGGCAATCAAATGTCTTTTGGTGTTCTTAAGCAATTTACCGGATTTGATTGCAAGCAGTGGTACAGGATATCCCAAAGTCGTCCGCGCCCGACTTTAACGTACGCCATCTTTTATTCAGTTCTCATTGCCATTTCATCATGGAAAAACTTACACCCGAACAACGTTAACAAATCGTAAAATTATATTACGAAAATTCGCGTTCTGTAAAGAATTTTTTGCGCGCTTAGGCCATTGTATGGTCGCCATAATCGAGCTACTGAGACCACTATTCGCCATACCATCAACAAATTTGATACCCAATATTCATTATTGGATGACACTCGACTGAATAGACATCGTCCAGCGCGTAGTTTATGGGCCGGTGGAATCATCGGTCCATATTTCTTCAAAAATGACGCTGGTCAGATCGTAACCGTCAATGGCGACCGTTATCGCACCATGATAACGAATTATTTGCTACCTGAAATTGAAGCCCGAGATCTCGACGACGTTTGGTCGGCGCACAGCCCGTGAAACAATGGACATTTTGAGGAACCAATTCGATGAACAATTAATTTCGCGCTCCGGACCGGTGGATTGGCCACCAAGATCGTGTGATAACACACCGTTAGACTTTTTCCTTTGGGGCTAAGTGAAGTCTAAAGTGTTTATGGATAATCCAGCTACGATTGAAGCATTAAAGGCCAACATTACCTGTGTTATTCGCGAGATACCGCCGATTATGCTCGAACATCGGGTCATCAAAAATTGGAACCTCCGCTTGGACGAACTACGGCGCAGTTGCGGCCAACATTTGAAAGGGATTATTTTTAAAAAGTGAATGGCAAGAACGGTTCTTTCTATTGATAGTCAAGAGTTTCCGATTCATTTGAAATTTTTGTGTTTTTTTTATTAAAAAAAAAAAACCTCAAGATTGATGACCCTCTACATATGTATGTACATTTTTAGCTCTAATCCAAGAATAATTAAACTTTTTTCACCACTCAAAAGGAAATACACAATCGATTTTGCCCAGAATATGCACCAAGACATCAAGGTCCTTACATGATAGACTACCTACAAAGGGCCATAAATCGGCTTGGGTAAGAAAATGTCTCCTTAGAACCTCTTTTTAGCCATCTAATGCGATAGGACCTCTTGTAAATCTTGTCTTGTGACGTAGAACAACTATGCCTGTTGAATTGTAGTTCAACGTTCTCCAGTCTTAGTTAGTGGAATGGCTTGAAATTTGAACGACCTATAAAACAGAGCTTTAAATAATTTTTATCATTTTCACAATATAATTACTACATATAAAGTTTCTACATTATTAAGTTCAAGAAGTTCTAAAAGGCGTAGCAGGTTAAATGTCGGCTAAAATTAGCTGCCAGAGTCAAAAAATTAACTAATAAATTTTTTTTATTCTACGATTTTCGTGTTATTCATTAAATATACGGGTTTATTAAATTTTTTATAAGAATACAAAGTCCAATTTGTTGGTATATAAAAACAACGTTAATACATAAATAGACGAATTAAAAAAATAAATATGCTAGTATTGAAACATTTGTCATAATGCTAACTAAATTATTTTCTGTTTTATTGAAATCCAAGGGTCATAATGGTTATCACAATAACTCGTTCAAATGCCAACTTGTTAATTACCTATTTTACTAACTCATTTATTGTTTCTGTTATATCTTTATCATAAAATAAAACAATTGATAATCGCTTTTTTTTGCTACGGGGCATTCCTGTACAACTTGTTTTGGCTTAATACAGATACATAGATTCGTCATTATTAATAATCTTATCACAATTTAATTTGCAAAATTTTGAATTGATAAGAAGTGTTACAGTGGCACATGTTTGTCATAGAGAAAATAGACCTTGATCCCTGAACATTGTCGTATTGTTTACCCTCTTCAATTGATTTAAAAAGTTATGAGAATACTTGAAATTGATTAAAATCAAACAATAAACTATAAAATAAGCAGATTGGAAAAATTAATTTTTCTTTAATATAACTGACTAAGAGCACACATACACTCCCCGAAATTCAATTAAGAACACCATATGAAATTTGGGTCCGCCAGCGACGACGTGACGGGACAGGTTCCCCCACATGTTCTCAATGGGTTTCAAGTCCGGCGATCGATGTTTTTGCTTTAAAACCAACCACAACTGGCCGTTGAGACGTGGATCGGAGGTTTATCTTCCAGAAAAATAGGATTTTGGTGCAACTGCAACAAAAATTAAGGGCGATTTGGAGTTACCGGTGTGTACCCGTAGCGTGCAACAAATTTTGTCTGGTAGTAACTGACAAACTTGAAAGAAAATAAAGTCGAAACCAGCATTGACTCCATCGCACAAAATGGCCTGGTTAGACTTCGCAAAACACCACATGTTCTGGACTGATGAGTGAAAAATGTGGTGTTTGCCGAGGAAAAGAAGTTGAACCTAGATGGTCCTGACGGTTTCAATTGTTACTGTCAAGACATAAACAGTCCGGAACGCTTTTCCACCAGACATAACTTTGGTGGTGGTTCTTTGATGGTTTGGGCGGCTTTTAACTACCAAAATAGGACACCCATCTGCAAAATCACCACACGTATGAGCTCGGAAGCTACATAGAATTTTTAGATGGCGTTCTTATTGACTTTCTGGAGCACCAAGCTGACCAAAATCACATTTTTTTTGGAAGATAATGCTCCGATCCACGTCTCAACGGACAGTTGTGGTTGGTTCTAGAGGAAAAACAACGATCGCCGGATTTGAACCCCATTGAGAACATGTGGGGAAACCTGTCCCGTCACGTCTTCGCTGGCGGACCCAAATTTCAGATGGTGCAGGAGCTACGCAGTACAGTTACCGAAGAATGGGCTCAAATCCCAGTTTCAGATTTTCAGAAGGTGGTTCTTTCGATGCCAACTCGAATTTTCGAGGTTATAAATAAGTCGGGATCCTGGACTCACCATTAACTTAGAAATTTTCCCTTCTTTTTTTAAAAAACATTTATTTTTTGGTCCTTTTTAGAAAGTGTTCTTAATTGAATTTCGCAGTATAAATTCAATTTTTTTATACTATTTGAAGTTTCAAGCCTTTTTTTTGGTTATTTGGGATAATTTTTTAGTTGAATCGGTATTAAATAACGCTAAAAATATTTTTTGAGTCACAAATGCTTTTTAAGTAACTCAAAACTTAATATTTTAAAATAAAAACAGGTGTTCTTAATTGAATTTCGGGGAGTGTATATCTAGCTAAACAAGAGTTTGTGAATTATAAAATAAAATTCAATTCGAAAATTTGTTTATAAACGTAAAAAAATGCAAAATCTCCAAAAACTTCTAATTAATTGAATGGTAAAACATTTGGAAATGGAGTTCGTTTTAATTTGCTACATACTAAATTTGGTAATTTTGATTAATATTATATTGTATAATCAGCCGTGCTCCGGAAAACGAAAAAACAAAACGAACAATTTTATTCGGATTCGTTTTTGCCTGCTTGCTATCTACACACGACTAAGCTATTTCTATTACAAAGGAAATTTTTTCTTGTGCAAGACATGAACATTTGTTTTAAGGCCTATACGCAGTTTGAAAAATTTCGTACGGAATGACAAAACTTCATATAAAAAAAAACAATCCCACTATTATAACTTCATATAAAAAAATTATCCCACTATTTGGGATATTTTTACATATGAAGTTTTGTCATTCCGTGTGAAATTTTTAAACTGCTTATAGGCCTTTATGGACATGGACCATATTTAAATTCGGTTTTAGTTGTGCAAGCTACTTTTTGGGTTGACTCAGAAAAACAAATAATCAAAAATATTTATCAATAACTATTTAACTTGAAATTGCCATAAATAGAATCTGAGAATATTTAAGAAATTATTTCAGTTTAAAGGCCTATACGCAGCATGCAAAAATTTAGCACGGAATGACAAAACTTCATAAAAAAAAAATCCCGATTAGTGGGAAATTTTTGCATCCTGCGTATAGGCCTTAAGATGCGTACACTTTTCAACCTATTTTGCCAATTTGTTTTAATTCCTCTTCCTCTTCGGTTTCAAACCACATAAAAATTCGTTTTGCTGAAATTGGGAGCACCAAACATTCGGTTTCACAACGAATCCGAATAAATTGTTCGGATTCGTTTTCCATAGCACGGCCGATTAATATTTACATGATCTACTCATGGTCTGGCGTAACTAACAATTACGATTTTTTTCTATTAAAAACCTTTTTAAGGAAAATATTTTTGTGGTTTCGGTATCATAAAATTACCCCAACAAAATTTTATTTTTTATTTCAATTTAATGCGTTTTTAAAAATAAATTGTTGATTTGATTTTTTTTATAAAATTTGATTTTTTATTTAAATTGGTTTAATTTTTTTTTAATGTTTCTTTTTGACAAAAATGTAGCCCAACAAAATTTTTATTTATTATTTAAATTTAAAGCGATAGAAATTATAATAAAAAATAAATAATATTTCAATAAAACTTGTAACTAATTAAACCATTTTTTTTTTTTCATAAACTGCAAAGGGATTTTTTATTTATTTATTTGAAATGATAACATTAGTTTACAGAAAAATTTATCATCAACATCTTTTAGTTATTTCCGTAGTAAAATGTCACGCTATATTCGAAAATGAAGTCCAAAATTTTTGTGATGGAACGAATTTCGAGATAAACACTTTTCGAAATTAAAAAAAAAGTTTGTCTACTTAAAAGCAAATATCTCTGGTTGTACTAAACTGATTTTGATTATTTTTTTTACCAAACTGTAGATAATTAAATTACCTATCGATTATACTCGGAACATATTTTTGTCAAATTTACGGTTTGGTCGTTATTTATCCATTCATATGAAATTTTTCGTCATTTTGAAAAAAATTTAAAAAAAATTCTATTTCAAACGTAAATTTAAAAATTTAAAACAAAATTTTCATACAGCTTTATTCATGGCTCGTAAAGTTCCATCGATTACGAAGAAAATGAGTGGTTGTTTATTAAAATCGGAGAAAAATTAAGGAAATAATGGTAATTTTTTGAAATTTTTTAAATTTCCTGAAGTTTGTTGCTTAAAAAAAATTATAAAAAAAATTTAATTGTTTTTTTGAGGGGGGGAAAAAAAAATCTACAAAAATAGGTTTAGTTTAAAAACTGAAATTTTTTGGAAAATTAAGTGGATTTTAAAAATCGTTGCATGTAGTTTTTGCTGCCTGAACCATTAAACGCTTTATTTAAGTTTTAAATACTCAAATTTATTTAGTACTCATTTAGTTTCATAAACTTTAAGTATTACATGCTACAATGTAACACCTTCGATTACGCTGCGGCTGGCAATATTTTGTTTATACTAACGCAAAAAAAATTAATAATTACCACATCAAGTATACGCAACGTTGTTCAACAACTGCAAACAACTGAGTAACTACAAACATAAAAATCACACTCAAACTATGCGTACTAGTTGGTAAAGTTTTCCTTGCCAACTCGTCTTGGCCAACTTACCGTCATTTTATGACCATCCACCGGTTCGATTTGGCCGCTCAGCAGTAGCAGCAATAGCAACAACAGCAACAATGTTGGCAAAACTGGAGAAGTGTGTTTGTTGTTGCTGTTGTAGCTGCCATGTGGTGGTTGTTGCACTAGCAGCTTGTACAACATTTTTTTTTGTTTTAACACAAAATTTTGTAATAAGTGTTTATAAAGTTATTTGTTTAAAAGTGTTTTTTTTTTTTTATTCAAAACTTAATTGCAATTAAAATTGCAACCCAAAGTTGCTAACACTTATAGGCAGTACAACAAACACTGACCTAGTTTCGATTTCGTGAGTCTTTTATATATTTTTTAGATGTTTTTTTTTGTTGTTGTTGTTGTTGTGTGTGTAAGTGCAGTCTTGTTAAGCTTTGATTTGATACTAAAATGTATAACAATATTAAATATTATTAATATTAATAGTTCATGCCTGCTTTGATTTAACTTTAACACTTTTGTTTTTACAATTGTGTTTAATTTTGGTTTTTTTTTTTTTTTTTTACATGCTGATAAGTTTGAGCTGTTGTTGTTGTAAGCGTTGGTCAATGGTGGTCTATATGCCTCATATGGCGTTTGCTTGTATATATAGGAGGGCGGGCTGATAAGTTGTCGGTATGGATAAGGTACTGGAAATTGCCCCCAGCGATTTTTGAAAACTAATAATGCAGTTCGATGCATAAGGCAATATAAAAATTTTTTGCAAAATTTCGGATTTTAAGCTTGACGCATTACGGCTTAATTTAAAAAAACCTGTTTTTCATTTTTATTTAATTGTGACTAAACTACTGAATATTTTTAAACCAATGTGCTATTTAAAAAAAAAAATTTAATTTTTTTTTAACCAACACATTTTCTTAAAAAAAAAAAATATGAAATTTTCTTATTTTTTTTTAAGTACTATCTATATTCCTTAATTATGTCAATCACCATTTTTTTTTAAAACACGTGTTTTTATACGTTTTTTATTTGGTACGAGTATGAATCGAATTAATTTGGCGGAACAATGTTAAAATTTTTTTTTTTTTTAAAAGATGGCAAAAATTATAGTGTGATTTACCAAAGTTCCCAAAATAGTCTAATTGACATATAGCCACACTTTTTAAACACAATACATTTTTTTTAAAATAAATCCATTTCTCTAAAAGTGTTCTAGAAACTGCCTCCAGCGATTTTTGACAACTAATGATACAGTTCGACGCATAGAGCATTGCGTTTTTAAATTTAATGCGTTATAAACTTCTGAATATTTTTGAACCAGTTTTTTTTTTAATCCAAGTTGCCAACTATTTAAAAAAAAAATATTTAATTTCTTTTTAACTAACACTTTTTTTTAAAAAAAATATAAAGTTTTCATATTTTTTTTTAAGTATGTTCCTTAAATATGCCAATCACAATTTTTTTTTAAACACGTGTTTTTATACTTTTTTTATTAGGTGTGAATATAAATTAAATCAATTTGGTCAAACGATGCTAAAAAAAATTTTTTTTTAATGTTTTTTAAAAATAAATTATAAAAAAAAATTTTTCTTTGTCAAAAGATGTTAAAAATTATACTATAATACACTCTTCTTGTTTATATGATGAAAACAGCTGATTTATTTTGTAGCTAAATAAACAAATACAATATGTAGCTAAATAAACAAATACAATATAAGGATATTTTAATTACTTGCATCAAATGGTGAAATTTTAATAAAAATGTATAAGATTGCATTCAACACAAAAAACTAAACCGATTTATTTTTAGTTGTTAAAAATCGCTGGAGGCAGTTTCCAGTACCTTATCCAGCTACACCCTTTTCTTTAATTTTTTTTTGTTTTTGAAGGTAATACATTTTTTTTTAAACTGTCATTTCTCAAAAATTTTCTTCAATTTTTTTTTTTTTGATAACAAATTCTAGTCCAAGGGTTCCAAATACGAAGAGATTTGGAATGCATAATTTTCGCCCTTTTTTGCTATGTCAAAAGGAATCTTTTGGCTTTAAATTGCTCCAAAAATATTTTTCGATTTTTCATACAAGGTAGTCGATATGAACTCTGCTAAATGTTGACCCGTCTTGACATTCTTGGCTGTCACTAAAAGAAATTTTTTGAATAAAGACAGATATTTCGACATTTTCTTGATCGCTTTGATGAACCCAAGTCTTACCCACTCTTATTGTGATTAAACATAGCCGAACAATCGATCACAAACGCACTCGGTTGATTTCGATAGGCAGTTGACACATCACTAATTATTTTTGCAATAAATAGGTCGGCCTGATCAATATCGTAAATCCTTTCTTGTCTATCCATTATGACCATTCCAAGGATTTCGACAACTATTTCTGGGACGGTGACTACTCTGCACCGATCTAGATAATGCTTAATGCCTAATATCAGCGATGCAGAGTACTGACAAATATCTTAATTTTTTTTTTTTTTTGATCTGACTATTCAGTAGCTTAAACATTTGAACTAAAAGCTTTTTTTAGTGGAGCTTCTAGTCAAAAAGGCTTCAAATATGGTCTCTTTTGGGCATAACTTCCAAAGTTCTCGGACAAAAATTTCGGTAAACAAAAGTAGGTTTGTGAAGACTTGTTATTTGTTTCCATATAAAAACTTGTGGGAGTTGATCTCAAATTTCAAAATTCTCAAAATTTTCAAAAATGATCAAAAAACTAAGAAACTAAGAAGCACTTTGTTGCAAAATTTCAAACTTCTAGCTCTTCTGGTCTTCCAGCAGCAGGCAATACGGACAGACAAACAGACGCACAGGACTAAATCGTTTTATTTTGCAGTTCTAAATATTTTGGTATAAAGTTTGTGGGTCTTACTCGCTTCCGTCTATACCCTTTTTTGCACTAAGTTATTAGCCTTCAACCCAAAGCATATTGGTTGCTAACATAATTTCTTGACTAGATCGATTACTTTTCAGCCTGCTCCTATATATACCATGCGTATTTATATAGTATAAGAAGATACTGATTTGTAATCAGCAATTGGTTGCACTTCAAGTGTTGCCTTTTGTTTAATTCAATACTGCAATTCACAAATGCTTTTGTTTTATTTGTTGTTGCTATTTCAATTGTTGTTGCTGTTTTTAATTAATTATGCGTAGTAATATTATGCCTCTCTTAACACTTGGCCGATTTGAGTTAGTGCTATTTAAATGCACGACAAGGTTCTTTGAGCTTAGCTTCTGACGCGTGTCACTGTGCGTATACTTATTAATGTAGTCAATTTTCGTTGTTTTTCTTTTTTTTGTATTTTATAGCATTGTAATTGTTGTTGCTGCATTTAATTGCCCACCATTCAAGGCCACAAAGTACACTTCAATGAGTGCGACTGGCGATTAACTTCAGGAAATGTACTACTATGTATTGCATATGTATGCATGTATATACTTATATACAATATCATCTCATGTGTTAGGCCAAATGACTGATTAGAAGAATTATTAACGTCTCGACTTTAAGC
Organism: Chymomyza fuscimana; assembly: GCA_949987675.1. Taxonomy (NCBI): domain Eukaryota; kingdom Metazoa; phylum Arthropoda; class Insecta; order Diptera; family Drosophilidae; genus Chymomyza; species Chymomyza fuscimana. Next base: position 36,340,462 of record OX465088.1, on the reverse strand, counting down.
ACTGACGTCAATGTGGACTACTATTGAGGTGCTTCAAGGGTTTAGCAAAGAAAGCTGTTTAGTCTTATGTACTTGCAATATTATACATAGTAACTAAAGTTATATATTTACATGCGCTAATGAATGAATTATTATGATGACTTTCATAATAAAAAAAAAACCTGACAAAAAGCTGTCAAAAAGTTTGGTCGTTAATTTAGTGACAACTATTGATGATATAAGAGCGAAAGTTAATTAGCTTTAATTTTTAGATCATTAATGGATTTAGGAATCAACAAAATGTCAGGATAACTAAGAGACGACGTCATAGATGAAAGTTACATACATGTGTCTTAAAAATACTACATGGCGTATACACAATGTTATTGATTAATTTTGAAGTATGCTCGAACTACGTGCAAAGACAGTTGTTTTTATTGACTTTGTACGGTTCAATGATCAGAGCCATATAATTATATATATAATAAAAGCAAAAGGCTGTAATCCGTCAGTCAGTCAGTCTTACTTAATGCATAAGTCGTGCTTTAATTTATTGAATTCTTTCTAGATATTTTTCCATGTTTTTCCTAAAAATCTGTCGGCTTAAAGATTTGTTGATAAATGTAAAACTTACTAAATCAATTTTAAAAGAAAAAATTAAACTAAATTAATTAAACGCACTAACAACTAAAAAACCAATAGAAACTCAAATAAAAATTAGTCTCTCAGTTAAAATTATGTTGGCAAGAAAATGTACCTTTTTGAGCTTAAGGCCCATAAGCAGTTCGAAAAATTTCGCACGGAATGACAAATCATCATATAAAAAAAAAAGTCCCAAATGGGATATATATTTTGAACTGCGTAGACCCATTTAAGGCCCATAAGCAGTTCGAAAATTTTCGCACTGAACAACAAAACTTCATATAAAAAAAAAACTCAAATTGGATATTCAATAACATTGAGGAAAAAAAAAAAAAAAAAATCCCAAATTGGATATCCAATAACAGTGAGGACATCCCAAATGTGATTTTTTTTATATGAAGTTTTGTCAAAGGGGAAAAAGGAAAAATCAAAAATTTTAATATTTTTTATTACCAATTTTTTATAATAAAATTTTAAAAATAAGAGTTGTTTCATAATTTTTAAATAAATATTTGTATAAAATAATTTTTTCATAATTTGTGTTTTTGGACAAAAAAGGATTGTAGGCTTGATTTTTGAATTTTTGACTAACAATAAATTTTTTTTTTTTTGCATAGTTCTATAAATATTAATATTAAAAATTTTTTTCTGCTTTAATTTTTTTTCCTACCCATAACCCTGGTTTTCATAGAAGCCCAAACATGATATTTAACGCTTAAATTAAATTAAACTGTGTCTTGAGTCAATTTTAAATGAACTAAAACGTTTTTTTATTGTGCTTATTTAAAAAATTTAATTTTATTACTTCAAATAAATTAATATTATTATTATAAAATTCTGCATAAATCGAATAGCCAAATAAATACAATTTTTCTCTTTTTTGAACCTATTGAAGATGATCGGAAAAATACAAAAATAACAATTTTATGGATTTTGAAAATAGAAGGAACATTTTGTTATTGAATTTGTTGAAATAAAAAATATTTTCCTAATACTTAATTTGAATGAGAGACTCTTGATGATAGTATTATTTTTCTAACTCAGCCAATTGCAATTTAATATGCTCTAAGCTATAAGTCCTTTATTAGGGGGTTCTCGAAAATTCGAAAAGAAAGTCGTTTCAGTAACATAAGGTCATTAAAGTTTGATTGATTTTCTTTAAAAACTCTATAGCTTCTCACTTTTACTTACAAATTTTCTGAGTAGCTTGATCTTATTTGAGCCTTTCAATTAAAAGATATTCTCGAAAAAGATTTATACATTTTCGAAAAGCTTCTTTTTACTAAACAAATTAAATTCACAATTTTCATTCGTTTCTCTAGTGCAGAATTTGAAAGAATGAAGACATTTTACCAAATTTTCAATAGCTTCTTCCGACAAAAAAAAAATGTTTCAAAGGTGGCCATTTTCAGAATTTGGAAAAAGAATAAAAAGTTCTATTTACTAATAAAATTTGACAAAAAAAAAAACCATTTGATATTCACAAATTTAAATTCGTAGCTTTGGTGTAGATTTGATAGAGAAAACAAATTAAACCAAAAAGTCTGCTCTGGCGCAGAATTTTGAAGAGAGACAAAATTTTACAATATTTTTAATGACCTCTTTCGATATTTGACTTTAACAGAAAAATATTAATAGAGACTCATAAATGTTAAAAAAAAATTTTTTTTTTTTCTGTCACTGCCCGGGGTTTTGTGGAACAAGGTTCCGCTTCCTCAAGTCACACTTCCTAAATGACTCATCCCAGCTCTCAGAACAGAGTCCAAAATGCCTTTCGAGGTTTATTGAGGCCATCGGATGGCAGTGAATTGGAATATCTAGAGGACCTCTCTAGTAGGGAAGAAGGATAGTCCACCATTGAGTTGGAACGTCACGTCCTAACTGCCGCCTTTACCTAACCTAACCTAAGAATCTTTTTTCAACTTTTACCAACTTTCTGTTATATTAAAAATTGTTTGTACCATGAAAAGAATTTGATTTTTAAATCCAAATGTGGTGGAGTACCACAGACTGAATGAAATCTCTTTAATCTCAGTTTACTCTGACTGCTGTAGATTCCAAAAATCATGGAATTGTAACTAAGAGACCTTCTCGTAAGAAATCTTTGGATACGTGTCTGCTGTATTTAAAACTAAAATTCTCCAGCTTTTAACTTATGAAAAAGTTCATGAATTATGATACAACGAATTGCTAAACATAGCAGAGAAAAATGAGCCCTAAAGCTTCAAAATGCTAGTAAGTTCTAGAAGTTACGCTTAGTAGCCTTTTAATTTTAATTTTTAATAGAAGTCAGTACTCAGTAAATTATTTCTTTAGAAATAATAAATTAATCAATCATCTTTATTTAAGATATATATATATCTATCTATCATATTATAAAATAAGTATTACATACACATGACTTCACTACGTTTAATATTATTCAAGCTTTTCTGCATAATATTTACACGCGATCAAAACAATAACAACAATAGTAAAAAGTAACCAATTCTTTCAGCATACAAACAAATAATACAATTCAACATTTATGCGACAACTTTAATTACTTAATTCATAAATTTAGTTTTCCAAGGCCACAAATGCCAGTTGTTTTCACAATTTTTATCACTCACAGCAATATCACAAAAAAAACCCAAAAGTTGAATGAATTTTCTTTCACTCAGCTGTAAAGTCAATGCATTAAAAGTTGTTTGAAAAACATTTTCCAATATCCAACGCGAAAATATCAACAAACGTCACTCAATTTATTTATTTATTATGCTCATACCGGTTCGCGGTTCGTACTCGTATGCGTTGTCTCTCCGTAAATTGCCAAACTAAAACTAGCTTAGATTTGAGGCGGCAAAGAGCTTCGAGGTAGCGCCGCGCACTGTGTCAAAGCTTTGCGCAGAAAAAGCTTTTTTTGCAAACGATCGTCATGATTCAACAAGAAGAAGGTCGCGCAATGCGCAGTTCTGTTAGTCGTGTGTGAGCGAGCGTGACGTCACTGAAGATGTTTACGTTTGATTTATTTTATACAATTGGTTCGGTTTCGTTTAAACTAAGCAAAATAATGCAATAATGTAATCTTGCATAATACTGTGTTGACATAAATAAGGCTGATTATGAAGTTTTTTTATGAGCAAAATAAGTTTTAATCGAAAGCTTAATTGATGGAATATTCTGACATGTTTATTTTGACTGTTTTTATTATTATACCTACTTATTAAAAACGTGTTGCTTTTTAAAGTGTAATATTTATTTATTTATTTACATTAGATTAAAACATTTAATACTAAATGTCTAATATTTAGTACACTACAGACCATTGAACTCCACATACAAATCTGGCAGACAAAATACAAAATAAAATAAAAGATGGCGTACGTTAAAGTCGGTTAAGTCAGTACCACTGCTTGCAATCAAATCCGGTAAATTGCTTAAGAACACCAAAAGACATTTGATTGCCAAATTAGATTATGATACCTTCATAAACAACCAAAAACAGACGAATTTTTAATCAAAAACTTTTTTTCGACCGATCGGCCCTATGGGAGCTATATGATATAGTAAACCGATTTTGATAAAATTTGGTACAGTGTTGAAGATCTCTAAAAAACTTCTGAATGCCAAATTTGGTTACAATATCTTCACAAACAAACGAAACACAACCAATTTTGTACAAAAAACAAATTTCGACCGATCGATCCTATGGGAGCTATATGATATAGTCAACCGATTTTGATCAAATTTGGTACAGTGCTTGGGAACTCTAAAAAACTTCTTAATGCCAAATGTGGTTACGGTATGTTCACAAATAAACGAAACACAACGAATTTTGTACAAAACACGATTTTTTGACCGATTGGTCCTATGGGAGCTATATGATATAGTCAACCGATTTTGATCAAATTTGGTATAGTGCTTGGGAACTCTAAAAAACTTCTTAATGCCAAATTTGGTTTCAATATCTTCACAAACAAACGAAACACAACGAATTTCGTGCAAAAAACAAATTTTCGACCGATCGATCCTATGGGACCTATATGATATAGTCAACCGATTTTGATCAAATTTGGTACAGTGCTGGGGGTTTCTAAAAAACTTCCGATTGCCAAATTTGGTTATGATGTCTTCATAAGCAAACGAATTATCCATCGAAAACTTTTGCTTTTTTTCGAGGTCCTCTGAAACACCCCTATGGGAGCTATATAATGTAGTCCCGATATCAAAAAAATAAAATAAACTTGTCTCCTATGGATTAATAAGGGATCTTATCTGAAAGTTTGGTTGCTCTAGCTCTTACCATCTCTGAGATCTAGGCGTTCATACGGACAGACGGACAGACGGACATGGGTATATCGACTTCTCTAGTCACTATGATCATACTTTAGGTAACTTTGGGGGGTCTCCGACTTCTCCTTCTGTACGTTACATACATTTTCGGCTTGCACAAACACAATATACACTTTGTACCATACGGTACAGGGTATAAAAAATCTAAAATGTTACGCTTATAAAAATTTTAATTAAAGTACATTTTTACAATTTTTTTTTTCTTTATACAAAGTAAATCTTTGTTTTAAAAAAAAAAGTACTAAAAATGTAGCATTTTAAAAATATTTTTTTAAAAATTGCTATGAAACCATTTTTTCTTTCAGCTAAAGTAATAAATGTTTTAAATTTCTATTCACTTTACTAAACATAATTTGGTAAAATAAACTTTTAAATAATTAGCTAAAAGAAAGTACGTATTAACGCATTTTTGCTCAAGGTTAAAATTGATTCCTTATCAGTTTACTAGAAATAACTTGGTATGAATAAATCTGCCTAAATATTTAAATGAACCACTTTTTTCTCATTTTCAAAATTATAATATAGAAATAATTTTGCCAAGAATAAAGTGCTCAGCATGTACATTAAAATTATCATCAGGCATGATTTTAAGTTACATGAACTGCAAAAATGTTATGCAAATGCAGTTAAAAGCATCCGAGCCATGACGTTTATTGATGTTATAAAAAAAAATATATAATTAAAAACAATTACTATAATACAAAAAAAATATAAGTGAACTACATAAAGAAATATAGTTTAAATTATGACATTTTTTATAACTTTATGTAGCGAATCTCATAAAACAAATAAAAATGGGACAAAGACACGATAGGCGCTGATCTTAAATATTGCTTCTCTTAAAAAATAATAATTAAATAACAAATCAGCGCATATAACCTAAAATTTAGTAAATATATATTTCCCAGGGTCACAACAAAAATTTAGTAAATGGACTGAATAAACTTTTTAAAAATTTGCTTGCTTTAAAGCCCCTACGGAGTCACGAAAACAGCCACCTAGCAAAAAGAATGACTTATTTTGGTCACGAGAGGAACAGTGTGTCTCTAGTAGCAAAATGTGCATTTTATCGGAATTATTATCGATAATCAGCTGCTTTTTGTTTACAAATAGCTAATTTTTAAAAGGCGCGAAATAACACATGAATTATCGTCAACGTTTATTACTTTTGCTATTGTGTGTAAACAATGCAATGATAATGACATGCATTGCAATTGAATTGTTGGATGAGGAAAAAAAGCGATGACAGATGGCAATACACAGGGAAAGGCGGTGTGTTTGGGTGACCCCATATTTAACGCGCAGAACTGAGTGTAGACGAATTGCATAGACGTATTTTAACGCACATTAATGTTACAAATGAATTATTTTCTTATTATAGCTATTTTCTCATCCTTTCCCAACGATCCGCAACGATTTTATCGACCAACCATAAATTTCGCGTACAAAATAAATAAGTTTTGTTTATGGCGCCAAAGCCGAACAGCTGTTTTTGCTGAGTGCGCCATCTATGGTTTACTACTGGCATCAAAAATGCCAAAATTTTTTTATATGAAGTTTTGTTTATTTTTCGTGTCTGCGTAGGGGCCTTAAGTCTTGAGGTTTTTTTTTGTTTATTTGATTTTAATGATACATATTCATTATTGTTTTTAACAACAAATTTTTGTTTTTTTTTTTTTGTAATGTTTAGATAAAATTAAATATTTATGAATGTTTTTTCAATCAGGCAAAAATACTTTTATACTGAAGCAAAAAAGTGCTTTGGATGAATGTGCAAGCCATTATACATCATATTTTTGAAAAAACTATCCGAAATAAGGAAACTTTTTTTTTATCAAAAAAATTAATCGTAACTCTTTTTTTTGACTTTATGGTACTACTGTGATCGAACAATAAGGTGAGTAAGTACCCAGTACTGATCAAACCTTATTCTCTATAGTTGCCATATTAAAAGATTTTTCATTAGCTCTTCTAATCCCATGATAAATTGTAGGAATGGCCAAAAAGAAAACCTTTCATGTACAAGGAATCCAGGCTGCCATTAATTTTTAAATTTTATCAGCAAAGTAAACTTTTAAAACGAAAAAATAAAAAAATCGTAGTAAATAGTAAAAACGGATATGTTGTATTGAAAGGTAATTTTGAGTTCTTGAACTTTTTTAAAATAAACTATCAGAAAAACAGTAATATAGTAAGACACATACAATACACTAATTCATACTATAAAAAAAATTAATTCGATGCGAATCAAAAATTTGAGGTCATATTTGGCAGACATGTGGCAAAAATTGCGTTTAGTTAAAAAGTAAAGTATATATATTCTTGATCATTGTCAACAGCTGAGACGATTTAGACTGAAACGCCTCCACCCAAGTGACCTCAGAAGTCGTCATATAATCTAAATCGCTATAGTAGCTCGTGCTTCCTATCTATATGTTATGAGGAAATGTTTACGGATGTATGAATCTCGCTATCCTCTGCTCTCTCAGATTATAAGCACCTGAATATTTAGTAGATTTAGTCGAATCTATTTGTAAATTTTGTTTTTGTAAATATTGTGTAAATCTATAAATATGTATATAGTAATTTAAGACCTATATGGTTAATGTGTAGCGATTAATTTGATTTACTCAATATTGGATCATAACCTTTTACGAATCGGTCGTAATATTCTGGCAGATCAAGTTTTTCGACTTATTTCGATATTTTTCGCTGTTTCCTCATAGGAAAATTTCGCGGCTTACACCCACAATATAAAAGTTACCGGATCCAAATTTATTACGGTTATAAGCAGTAATTTCGGCGTCAAAAGATTCCGAACTTCCTCTTCTTCTTCTTAACTTCACAGTCCGGGGTGGACCATAGCTTCATCAACAATCTTCCTCCAGTTCACTCTCTCTCTCGCTTCATCTTTCCAATTGCGAATGTTCATCGTCTGCAAGTCTGCTTCGACGTCATCAAGCCGTCTCCTTCTTGGTCGGCCTGTTTTTCTTCCTCCTATTGGTAAACACCTTCTTTTGAAACCAGTCGTTTGGCAATCGTATAATGTGGCCAATCCATCTAATCCGCTGCGTATCACATTCGCACCACCAATAATGTTTTCGATTTCGTTGTTGTAACGAATACGATATGTGCCGTCTTTAAGGACCGAAAATTTTTCTCATAATGCTTCTCTCAAATCTCAATAGTTGGTTTATAACATTAACTTTCAATGTCCATATTTCAGAACCATATATGAGGACAGGTCGTATAAGGGCTTTGTACATTTTGGTTTTCTGCAACTTAATGATTTCATAATACGCCTTATTTGCAGCTTCAATTCTTTTGTCCGAACTGCTGGGCATAAGCTATCCACAAGTAGTCTCCATTGTCTTCTTTGTAGAGCGGTCTCCCTGAGCTCGATGATATAGCATATAGCCTGCTGCCACGTTCCACGCTGGTGGTAATTTCTATCAGGGTTGTATTGCAAGGACATATAGTTGATGTCGTTCGGTGGTTTGCGCAATGTGTGGCCGATCCAGCCGAACTTCCTTCTTCGAATTTCTATGTTGAGGTCCAACATGCCAGTTGTTGACCACAGTTCTTCATTTGATATAATTGATATTCGGTTTGGCCAAAATATTTGCAAGATCTTACGAAGACATCGGTTGACATAGCTGTGTATTTCCTGCCGTACTTGTTCTGTTACGAACCACGTTTCGCATCCACGTTTAAAATCGAGAGAGAGAAAATATTTACCTAAAGTGACATGAAATTTACACTATTGATAAGAACTAAATGCCAGTGCCTTGAAGTTTAAAGAACAAATAGTAATAAATCACTAGAACAATAATATGACGGTGACATCAGAAAACCGTGCGAAATATCCCAGACTTGATAGCAAGAAAGACTTTCAAACATAACTCCTTGTCGCTTCTCTTCTATTATTAAATTCTAAAATTCTTATTAAATAAGAAAAAAATATGCTTTGTTCTTTTGGTCGATTTTTTGAGACGCTGAACATTTTGGGCTACTAAAAATTTGGATTGCAATACGAGAAAGTCAAATATTTCCCAAATTTCCCAAGAAATTCGTAATTTTTCTTAAAAAACACGCGAAAAAATGGCAAAATATGCATGAAACGCCCTCTGGCGACACTCATATGTAAAAATAAACATCAAAAATGAAATCCTTGACCCCCAAAACCCCCCACATACACATAAAAAGATGACAAGTTTTGGTTTAAAAATCCAAATGTTGAATTAAAGTGTTACATAGGGAAAAAACCTATTTTGAAAATTTTGCAGGCTCGAGGCTTCACAATAGACCTATGGTTTCTTCGGCAAAGTTGCTTAGAATTGTTCGTAGAATACGTAGAATATTCCTAGGGGGCGCCGCGAATCGACTTCTTCGGCTCCATACAAATTGACCCACCCTAGTAAATACGTGTACGACGTGTGTTTAAGTTTCGGGATTTGCGCCACTTGGCTACTGCGCCTAAATGTAGAAGTCAGGCTACAAGAGCTATTGGTTAATACTATGCAAAGATCGCATCTCAGAGAGGATTTAGAGATTAGAAATGTAGAATAGGAGAGGGATATAAGGCTTAGATAACGGAGCAGTCAACACTTAGAAGTTCAGCGACAAAAGCAAGCTATGAACGCAGAGCAAAGAAGGCATAGACTTTAGGATTGCAGAGCAGGAACACTATGCAAAGAAGACTGATCAGAGAAAACTTAAGGTTTTTTTTGGAACGCAAAGTGACACATATTTTTTGTTTTTGTTTTAGAGGTTACAATCATTTTAAGTTGGTTATATGTAAGTTGCGTTATAAAAGAAAGAATAAAAATAAACCTATGAGCCAAGATGAAAAAGATGATCAGCCATTTTAGGTGAGTTTTTGACAGATAAATATAAAGGTTAGGTACTTGTACATTATTATTACTACTATACTATTTTACTCAATTGATGGTCATAGTAGAAGAAATTATACCAACATCAGTGAGCTGAGAGACGTCGCGATGCAGAGAAGACAATGGAAACTACTTGTTGATGGCTTATGCCCAGTATAGAGGCAGTACGGAATCTTCGGATGCCGTGCAAAAAAATTCAATCCGAACAATTTTATTCGGATTCGGTTTTGCGTGCTCCGGAATCAGAATTTTTTATCGATAATTTCCTTTTTTATTCTCGATAAATGCGTAAATTTCTCTCACTTTTTTCGATAAATTGACATATGGTGTAGTTTAACCAGCTGACTGCCTTTTGTTAAGAATTTGTAAACATTGCAAAAATGTAATTTATTTTCTCAATGGCTTGTTTTAAAGCTAAAAGTAGGCGTAAAAAATGAAAGAATCATGTCCTATATATTGTAATGTTTATTTGTATATTTTTTAGCATTAAATTCTTGTGATTAAATATGCACCTACATTGTGTTTCTTGGCGCGAAATGTGTTTTGTTTGATACAAAACAGCTGACAAGGCTGCCGCAGTTTTGCACCTTTTTATTAGTACATGTTGTTTAGATTTAATTTTCATTAATATATTGCTAGTTCTTTATTATTTTATTTTTTTAAATAAAATTACACAAAAATATTAATTTAGCAACAATGCTTATTAAATTTAAACACGATTTAACTATTTTTGTTACAAGGGAAATTTTTGCATGTTTGATACACACACATGCACCAACAAAACGAAAATTCGGTTTGGCTTGTATTTGCTATTTTTGGGTTGTGTCAGGAAAAAATTATTAAAAATAGTTAGCAGCTAATATGCAAATTAAAGTTAGCATAAATAGAATCTAAGAATATCAAGGCATATATAAAAAATGACTTCAATATAAAATTTGTGGTTTTTTAATTCTATTTTGACGATTCGTTTTAATTCCACTTGCAACAAAGCAGTCGGTTTCAAAGCACATAAAAAATTCGGATTGGTGGAAATGGGAGCACCAAACATTCGGATTCAAAACGAATCCGCATAAATTATTCTGATTCGGATTCCGGAGCACGCCTGACTATTTTACTAAACGCAGCACATGCTCAATAATTTCGATAGCTTGACGTAGTAGCTAAAAAAGAGTTCCAAATTGGCACGCACAAAAAAAAACGCCACCTTTTTTCTTTGCTTTATGCGATCACTTGCAAAAGCAAAAGCTTAGACATGACGGAAGCATATTTTTGTTATGCATGCATGCTGTTGTTGTTTACGTGTTGCGGTTGTTGTTGTTGCCCAGAATTTTTGTTTATGGCAAATTACTCATTGTGGCATGTTTTTCATGCATGTTTTGACTAGGCGCACGCGCGTAAAGCAAGTCGGAAACAAAAAGAGAGTGAGGTTGCGAGAGCGATAGACAGAGAGCGCTGGCAATAAAAGGGGGACACCGTTAGCGTGTCAAGTTCAATCGAACCGGTTTGAGCTTTTTAGCTCTGGTGCTTTCTTTGCATTTGAGATGATCGTTTTTGCTCGATTGCTACTTGGCCATAAAGAGCTACCAAATAAGTCAGTAGAGTCATTACTTGCCAATCTCAAGGTCATCGTGCAAATATTTTTTCTGATTTGACATGCAATTGTTGTTTAAAAATTATTCACAATAAACAAATAAGTGTTGTTTTTGGAAGAGTAATCGGAAACAATTGAATAAATCAAATAATAAAGTGTAAATACACTGTAAGTGGTGAACAAAAAAAAAAAAAAATTGCTCAATGAATGTGTTGCACGGCGGTACTTATTTTTCCCAAATCAGTGAATAATACCAAGTATGGAGGGTATTGTTTTGGCAAAAATTCATATATGATTTTAGTCAGGAAAAAATGTGGCCGGGCGCTGTCTGACAGCGGGATACCATTTGAGCTATGTACCAGTGTTGCCTCTTATTTTTGGGAAATATGGAATAAAGTCTAGCATGCTTCAAGGAAAAAGCTTAATCGTTTCTGCAGGCAAATCGATACTTACTGAATGAAAACCCAATGAAAGGCCCATACGCAGCATGCAAAAATTCCGCACCAAACGTCAAAACTTCATATAAAAAAAAATTCCCTTTTATGGGATATTTGGTGCGGAATTTTTGCATGCTGCGTATGGCCCTTAAAAGATTAAAAAGACGTTCGTTAAAAAATTTAATTCCCTAATTCCAAAATTAATATAACGGCCTGATTTGGCCTTATGGCATGGCCAATGATGGCTCCAGCTGCACCCTGGATTGGCGACAATAACACATGTGATAAATGCAATATATAAAAATATATGAATTTTTAAGTTTTTGCAATAAAAAAAAAAAAAAAAATAAGTTGTTGATTGACTAAAACGTCTCATATGTGAGAGGTAGTGTGAGAGCTTGCTTTGTCGCTGAGAAGAGTACATGCATTGGTCTGAGTTTCCAAATCTTTTATTATGTAATATATTCACTATCTGTAACAATACAATCAGTTAATTTTATTAAAAAATTTTCCTAAGCGAATATTTTTTATTTACAATTCTGTACGTAAAAGTAAGATAATGACAGCACTGAAAGTTTGATACGCTTACAAAACATGCTTTGCTTGTTCTGTATATCGTTTTCGATTCCGACTTGTCGATTTTACAAAGCAGTGTATCGTTATAGACACACTTGCTTAGTTTTTTCCAAAGCCAACTATACAAATTTTGCAATAAGTTTAACTATATAATATAAAATACTATTTTTTTTTCAAAATTTAGAGTATGCAATCAAATATGATGTCTACCGGGCTAGTGACGCGGATTAGTTCATATCTATCTTTTTTTTCCACGATCAATTTTTCAATTCAACTCTTCTTATAATTTAAGGTCAACTGTACTTTTTTGTAAATAAATAAAAAAAAATAGATATACGCAGATCGTACTAAAAATTTGAATTCTTAAATCAAGTTTCTCGACATTTTTTCGAAAAATTTTCAATTTCAATACTTCCGGCAAGCCAATGCACAGTGGGCTGAAAAGTCTTGAAACTAGGCATATTTGATATTTATACAATTAGTAGTAAAAATTCAACAAAGTCGTGGGCGTTATTGGTTGAAGAGATAAGGACCTTGAAAAACAACGTACGTTTTAATTCAAGTGACAAGCAGTGTATATCTAAAAAATATGCACGGCGTAACTTGTTCACTTCTTAAAAAATATTCGAAATTCGCACAAACAACAACAGAATGAGTAATTTAATGAACAAACAAATGTACATAAACAGTTTTTGGCTTCAGGTTATCTTCCTTCCACGTAAAAAACCTATTTTTTTTGACTTTTCTATAAAGATTGCGCAACTATAACACCAAAAATCAAAGGTACAGACACATTTGTTTATTATTAGAAATATTTTGTATACCTTGATATTTACATATGAAAAACTTTAAGAAGCATTAGAAAACTTTTCATATTTCAATTTCAAACACCAACACAACATTGGCCATTGCAGACACAGTGAAATATCTGGTATTTTAATAAGCACCATTTATTAAAAACAAAAAAGGCTTACTTTTTACACAATAAACTATTTCATGCAAGACAGTTAAATAGAAGAGTCAAAACAATTATATATCAGGCTCTGATTCCTTCCTTCCTGACATAAGCATGCCCAATTTGTTTTAACATATATCCTGCTTATATGGAGAGAATAAGAAGGCTTGAAAGAAAACTTTTTAGTTTATGTAACTCTATGCATAGAATACCAGAAAGCGGATATATGTACTAAATTCTATTCATCCCAGTAAGTTTATAATATGGTTAATGTAATCCGAATTGATAACTTCATTATAAACTTAATTAGAAATCACATTTTTAATTGCCTCTCGAATAAGGACAATGAACTTATATTTGCACCTTACCACGCAGACGAAAGGTATACCGAAGTTGCTATAAACAATGGATTTATACAACCCAAAGTATTCTTGTTTTTAGACAAACGAGGTATTGTTCAGGCCAGAGAAGGAATTCCGATCCTGTATCTTAAGTTCAGCAGAGCAACCTCCAAGTCAATTGATATTGAAAACACATTAAATTAGAATGAGTCGAGATTTGACAAAAAACTTTCAAATTGGGATATAAAAGAAATAAACAACATCCGATCCAAATTATGGTGGCTGTGTCTTTAGTCTATTCTTTTTTTTTTATAGTATTTAATTATTCCTTCTCTCTTTCTTCACCAGTCTTTTTATATATACATAACTCTAAAATCATTTTATTATTATTTTATTATTATTGAAATTTAATTGATATGTATATTAGTACTTTAAAAAAAATAAACAACCAAAAAAAAATATATATTAAAAACTTTAACTTACGAATTGGCTTAAAAATACTTTCTGGAAAACTTGTTAAAAGAGTCAATAAAAAGCCAAATGGAGAACTGCACAATAAAGAGACAGACTGGTATTGGTTTTAAACAGTGAGGCCATATAGTATTTCTTAATGAACAAAACCCGAAATGCGAAAACCTTATGTTAGTGAATAATTTTTAATTCAATTTAATTTGCCGTCCATACCACATTTTGGATGTCACGCGTTCTGGCAACTTTATCTCTCTGAAACAAATTATTTCAGATTACTTTCTCCCCAAATGCGCCCATTTTAATTATTAACTAAACCGTTTAGGCAAAAAATGTGCTTAATCGTTCAAGTCGATTTTTTTTAAATTTTAATTCCTTCCCAACTGCCTTATGTTATCAATTTCGTTATTTAGTCAAATTTCGATTATGACAGCGTTGCCACATAGTCGCAATTATCAGCTGTCAAAATTCAGATGTAGCTACTGCAAAACTATTTCTTCTGTTTGTAGTACCATTTACTTACTATAGTTATAAAACTTCGCATAAATGCTTTTTATTTAAAGCCATTATACACATAACCCACAAAAATGCCTCTTTAAACTGCCCGTAGCTATAATTTTACAAATTTCGTTTTAAAATCCGTATAACTCACTTGGTTGCCATTTTAGCTTCAAATTACTTACTTTATTATACTTACTGTATGTATACTATATGCAGGTACTCTGAACAAACGTATGTACTTACACATATGCATAATTTATTGCGTGAATCCAGCAACAACAATAACAACAGCCGTAAAAAACAAGTGTGCCTTTTACGATTGTAACATACCGACTATAATATACACTGTACACTCCCTTGTTTCAAACATTTTTATTTGATTTTAAAGCGCATTCAATAATTGCGTTGGCTTTGAAATTCTGTGTAATAAGATTTTGAATACACAGTGAGAAACTGTTGTGAGCTACTGTTTCGAATTCGAGTTCAAATCATCAAAAATTTAAAAGATATCAAAGTTCACAGGAGTTTTCATACCCCAGGACTGTAGTTTTTTCGCAAACCGTTGTAAAAAATACCAGTATTACATTCGGGGCCTCAAAACAAAACAAACAAAAAAAAAATAAATTTCCTTAGTTCAAATTCTGAAAATAAACATGCCATACTAAAATTCGAAATTCGACGTTTATCTGGGGTGCCACAGAAAACAATTTCTTTTCAATTTCTTTACAAACATATACACGAACACAAAAAAAATTCGTTGTTAGGGTGGCCATTTTTGCAACATCTCACGATTTAAATAGCCCCACCGCCTAATGTTCATCCAATACTTTCGGATCGTCTTTAAATTTTACAGGCGCTATATGCAGGTTAAAAGGAAAATTTTTAGGCGCTGGGATTATTGATATCGACGGTTTAAAAATTTGTCATACCAACGGCGGCCACCCTACTAAGCATGCTATTTTTCGGGTTGACTCAGAAAAAAAAAAAAAAATAATTATTTTCAATAAATATACTACTTTAAGTTGCCATAAATGTATCCTAAGAATATCAAAGAATATTTAAAAAATAATTTCAGTCTAAAATTCGTGCATTTTTAAATCTTTTTTGCCGATTCGTTTTAATTCCGCTTGCAACAAAACATTAGGTTTCAAACCACATTAAAAATTCGGTGTGGTGAAATTGGTAGCAGCAAACATTCGGTTTCAAAACGAATCAGAATAAAATGTTCGGATTCGTTTCCGGAGCAAGGCCGTATATCTAACTTTTTCGAGGCATTTTCTAAACAAAAACTTCAATACAAATATACGGGGGTGCCACAGAAATCTTTAAAGATTTTGGCAACGGTATGAAAACAAATCTTTAGAAAAAACCGTTGGTGCCACAGAAATCTCAAAGATTTCATTTTTCGGACAATTAATTTCGAATGTTTACGCTTTTGCTAGAATGGCAGCAAAACCACTTTCCAAAAATTATTTTAGAACATTTAGACACTTACTCAAATATATGAATTTTAAGATTTATTTAAGAAAGTCAATTTATTATGAGATTAGTCAATAACTTCTGGCACATTTTGCAACTTTTCGCATTCAATTTCTGATAAATAAGTATCCCGCCCAAAATATGAGTTTGAATGACAGCCCTACGAAGCTGTCAAGCTGTCAGTAGCATTGTGAATGGCAAAATGCATTTGTTTACATTTACATTTAATTATAGATTTTCTTTTGATTTTAGTAATTTCTTCCACACTAAATTCGTGTTGCGCCATTAATTTACTAATTTTGATCTAACTGTCAAATTAATGACATTCACAAACATCACTGACATACCAAACGTTGCCAACTGAGCAGAAAATTGTGCGTAGCACTTATTTTTTTACTGTGCACTTAATTTTTCGCACTTCATAATAACAACTTAGTTAAAATAGACCAAGCTATTTTTGAACTTTCATTTAACATCAAAAACATATATTAATATGGTAAATAAGTACTCCGAATTTTTATTATTTAGTACCACAACTAGGTGGCAACTCCTTAGCTTGAAAAGCTTTTTCACGTTGACACAGAATGGCATATATACAAAAAGTTTTAATAAAGTTTTTGTAAAAATAAAACCATGAATTAAAACATATCAAAACATAAAGACACAAATAAATCAAAAATTGAATAACCTTTCCAAATAAGTTACAATTTCTTTGAATACAATAGGTTTTATTGCTGAATTTAATCAAATCTCAAACAATTTTGTCAAAGATTTTAAAACCGCTAAGAATCATATCTGTGGCACCAAGATTTGGAATTGTAAAGAAATTGAAAAGAAATTGTTTTTTGTGGCACCCCAGATAATAAGGGATTCACTTCGAAAGTTTATATTGAAGCGAATCGCAAGAAAAACTATGGATGGGCAAAAAAAAAAACAGGACCAAAATGGAGTTTCAAAATTAAAAATTTAAAGTATGCGGTTACATATCAAAATTCTAAATTATTCTATAACAAAACACAGTCTAAGACCATTTAATGCAACTAAGATGAAATTTCAGGGTTCTAGTTTCTTTGGGCTTTCAAAATGTACTAGGGACTAGGGGACAAACGTACTACATTGATTTATTTTGTCGTCCAGATTACTTTATTAAAAACCTTGTAGAACCCCACCCGGTAACCTCTAGCTGCACACTAGGGTGGGTAAATTTTTTTCGGTATAAAGGCTCACAGCGATTTTGATTCTTGGGGTCATTCTAAGCAACTTTGCCCAAGAAACTGTGGGTCTAAAATTAATTTCGAGTCGCTCACTTTTTCAAAATAGGTTTTTTTCTTTCGAAATATTAAAAATCGACTTAGACAATGCATTGAAAAAAAATTTCTAAAAATTATGTTAAGCTTTAAGCTGAAAGAGAATTCTTTTGCAAACATTTTGAGATCTTAAAAATGTGGTACAGTCGAGGCGGTGCCCGACAGTGGAATACCCTGTACCTTTTGTGTCAAAAAAATTTTTCCTGCATATTCCATCTAAGAACTTTCCAATTGGAATTTATTTTTTTTTTGGTGCAAAACGATATTTATACCTATAAGTTCCGTAAATTTGTACCGATTTTGATGAAAATCGAAAGTTACGTCAAAGAAGCTATTTTAATTATATTGGGTAAGTTTCAAGTTGATATGTTGAGGGGTGTGGGAGAAAACACGGTAAATCGATTGCGGGGGGTGGGGGGACCGCATCGATAAAATTTGGATGTGGATTTGTTCATTAGAGCCACATAAATGAGCTTACCAAAAATTGTGATTCTAGGTCACTTGTAGCCATAATTGCGTAGAGTCAAATATTGACGCAGTTTATTGGCAAGGGGAGGTGAAATTTGCACATTTTTGACTATAACTTCTGTTGTATTTGTCCGATTTTGTTCATTTTTCACACATAGATGCATGTATCCATAACGCATGGCTCTGTTTAATTTTAAATGAAAATATTAAACGGTGTGGCTAAAAACCGCGAAAATCTACAGCGGGGGAACGTGGAAAGATATTGACATGATTCAACAAACTTCATCTGCTTAGGAAATATGCGCACCAGCTGGGAAAGTTTCGTGTCTCTAGCTCTTATAGTCTCCGAGATCTAGGCGTTCATACGTACGGACGGACGGACGGACGGACATGGCTCAATCGCTACCCGAGGTTATGATAAGCATTTTGGTATAAAGGACTTGGGGTCTGCCACGCCTCCTTCTGTCCGTTACATACATTGCACAAATCTAGTATACCCTTTGTACCTATAGGTATAGGGTATAAAAATCGGTTAAGAATTGTAGATGTTATGGAACCATGTACGGAAGTTCCAATCATCACTCAATTACACTTTTATATAAAAAAAAAATTGTCACTAAAAATTTTTTATTTGCATTCACTTACGTCTTCACGAATTTGTATAACATCTACAATTCTCAACTGATTTTTAAGAGATTAGACTCGAAATGTTCGTAAAAGAATTCTTTCGTTTTTTCGGCTCCATACAAATTGAATTTTTTTTTTTTAATAACTTAATATGCCGCTTACTCCATTGTTTATAGTGTACAACAAAATAACATTAAAGCCAAATACACAAACATTCAGCTTTAGTCACGCAAAATTGTTGTTGCTCTTTATTGTGTTTATTTATTATGAAAATTTGCATTAATTTAGCTGTGTGCGCTCCAGTTGGGGTAGTTGGGGGTCTGAGGGAGAGTGCGTCATAAATTGCATATATTTGCAACACGTAAAGCGTCTGGTCGGTTCACTCAGTAATTCATTCAACAGTTGCATTTGGGCTTAAATTGCTTTTCAGCCAAATCGACAGCGTGTGGCATATGCCAAATGTCATTATAAATGCATATGGCAGCAGCACTTCGCCCCCCTCCGAAACAGAGCTACTGCCTCTGTCAGTGCCTTAAGTGTAGTTTATATAGCTTTTCCGTCGACGACGCCGTAGCCGGCGGCTCTGCATTGTAACTGAGCTTAGTGCAAGGCCATTTTAGTCTTTTGTACTAAAAATAGGCGCGTTGATAGACAATTAAAAATGTAACTTGACGTGGGCAAAATGCTATCAATAGTAGTTTGGCCTGGTCCTAGGCCGATCTGGGCCCAGGCGATATAACGTCCGTTGAGTTAAGAACTTGGCTAAAACCTAAGCACTTTATACAAATTGTCAGCAATGTTGTTGCGTATGATGCATGCGTCCTTCTACGCATACAGGCAACAGCTACAACAACAAAGGCTGCATCAGCAGCAACAACAACAACAACAAGAATGTGGCAACAAAGGCTTCAGGTTATTGCATGCATTTTAATTAGTAGACAAGCCAAGTGGGTTGCAGCAGCCTCTGCTTTTACAGCTGCATTTGCTGATGTCCTACCAAAGAAAGACATGTGCGAGGGTGGTTCGAGAAAGTCTTTCAAAAGGCGTTAGAAAAATTATGGAAAAAATATCAGGCTTGTGATATTTGAAAAAATAAAAAATTTGTGATACCTACATCGTTTGCATTTTTCCCTAATTTAAAAATGCAGTATCCAACGGGCACAAATCTTCCTAATCTTTAGATTGGAAGATATTGAGTATCTACTAGTACTATATATGCTTCAAAAGAAGCTTCAATCTCATCTTTTCCCTTCAGTTCTCGAAAAACATACATTTTTCTGCTAATATTAATATTTTAAGAAACAAAAACGATGGAATAAGAAATACTTGTAATGGGTCATCAATCTTGAGGTTTTTTTTTTCAATAGGGTTTTTTTGATGAATCAGCATAAATTTTTTCTGCTAATATTAATATTTTAAGAAACAAAATCGATGGAATAATAAATACTTATAAAGGGTCATCAATCTTGAGGTTTTTTTTTCAATAGGGTTTTTTTGATAAATCACGTTTTTGCATTAAAAAAAAAACCTCAAGATTGATGACCCTTTAGTAGAGGAAGTGGGGTTTAGCTTCCTAAATCAATTTTTGTTTAGTTTATGGATGAGTATTTATTCGAACTTAATCATTTTGACACCACATATGCAAAGCATTACAGTGGTGTTTAACAGGACCAAATTTCATTGAGAATCGTTTTCTTTATATTTCGACTTCACAATAAGTTACACTTAAAATAGTCTTTTGAGAATGAAAAATGTGGTACTTCTGCCCAAAACTGTGTTGTAAAAGACGCTCATATCTACCAGTGTGTACATATCTTTGATAATGTTTTTGGTATTATTTAGTCTTATGGTGTGATAGACAACTAAATTCATAAGTTATGGTACATATTGAGCTAACCAGTTTTTTTTTTTAAATTTATTTACAATGTGTCCTAAAACAATCAGTAAATTATATAAAATTAATTAAATAACAACAGGAACTGCTAGTCTCTATTGAGACTGTTGCTATTATCAAACTATCATAGGTAGTCAGAAGAAGAAAATTTTGAATTTAAATCTGCTAGAGAGATCAAGGGCATGAAATCTTTTAAGTCTTCTATAAGTTTGTCTATTATTCGTTAATTTTAAGGCTAAATTATTACTATGGTCTAATAATCTGTCTAAGTACCTATTGCTAAATTTACTGACTGCTTCTTTTACTAATGTTTAGATCTTTGTGTACTATTTCGGCATTTGAAAGATACCATGGAGCGTTTACAATGTTTCTCAAAGTTTTGGATTGGTAACGCTGTAGCAGCTAAAGATTTGAGACGGTCGCCGTACCCCATATTTGAAACAAGTATTGAAATTTTATCGGATATGATTTTAATTTACAATTTTCTAACAAAGACAAAAAAAAAAATAACACCTTAAGTGTTGCTCACGTGTCTAGGCTGGCACTTATGCATTTCTGCATCGTTGTTAGGGTTGTTCACATCGTTAGTCGGGCACTTCTGCATTTCTGTATTTTGCTCTACAAAATGAGCACTCTTATTGTGTTTTATCATATAAATCAATATAAGCTAAATATTTTAGTTGAATCAGGATGATGTATGCTTATCCACATGACTGTTATTGATCATAATGCAAAACTTTTTCTGAAATGTCTTTAAAGACAATGCACAATGCAAAAAGAATGATCGGTTTAAGGAGACCCTAATCGATAGTTTTACTGCGATTTTGTTATTAAGTTTCGATGTCAAGACTGGGATAAGCCTTTTCTCATTTGGTTTCATTGCGAGCAAGTTTCTTATGATCTTTTGCTATTTGTAGCGTTGATTACTACAGCAAAGTGAGTGTCAGAATACCTATGTCTTTACTATTCGTTTATATTAATACGACTTTGCTTATTTTGAAGAAGTTATTAGAACACAGCATTAGCCATTGTCTCTTCCAAAGTAAGATTGCTTAAGCAAACTTATTGTTCGACCCTCGTTAGCCTATCTCAGTTGAAGGCGGTTGATTTGCTTGCGCCCGCACAAGCCGCCGGGCTGCTGACAACGTAGCTGCTTTTTGCGCTAGTTTCTTGTATTTATTTTTAAATTGTTTCACATATACACACACAATCGCAGACATTTACAAAGACACTCACTCAACGTATTCATATCCCTTACAAATACACATAAACGCCGCATGACATATATGTATATATATATATCATATACATAAACACATTCAATATGTGCGACAACGACGCTGACAACGCGGCGTATGCGCCATATGACTTAAGCTTCTGAGCCTGTGTATGTAAGTGATTGTCCATGTGTGTATGTATGTATGTATGTATGTATGTGAGTGTGTGGGTGTGTGTATTCAAATACAAAAAAATCTGTGTATGCGCGCATCTGTCACGGCGTCAACGCCAAGCCAAGTAAAACCAAACCAAACCAAGCCGAGTCAAGTCAAGACCAACCAACCGACCCAACGCGTACACAGAAAGAAAAACTCTTGGTCTCAAAATACTTCAATGACAACAATTTGTACTTGCTCTTGTATCAAGCATAAAATAACTTTTCACCTTAGTCGAACCCACATGCCTTACTACTGCCATACGCTAACCCGTGTCTGGCGGAAAATGGTTTTTGTTGGTGATTGGCCCCTGCTAAAGTATGGAGTAGGGAGCTGTGCAAGCACTGCACAAATGTCTTGTAAGCCATCAGCTGTTATTTCAAGCACTTCATGTCTTTGGCTTGAATAAAACAAAACAAATACTTCAGTGTCAAAAGGGCTAGGTTAACAACAAGCAATAGAACAGCAAAAGAAAAGTGAAACGGACCAAACCTGAAGTAGAACAAAATGGAAGTAGAACCAAACTGAAGTAGAACCAAACTGAAGTAGAACATTTCAAGCATAGTAGAACGTTTTTGTTGTTGCAATGATTTTGGTGGTGGTTTTTTTGACTAACACAAACAAACAGTCTGCTTGTGTCTGTGTGTGGCTTAATATTATGTCTGCTGCGCAAAAAAAACATTCTAGTGCACTCGCTATGCTTGCCTAAAATTTGCTTCACTCAAGCATTTTGTGTGATGTTCTAATGTTTTGAAATATTCAAGCACTGTCAAGCACTGAAGCAAAGGCAGTTCAAGCACTGAAGGTTTTGTTTTGAAGCAAACAGAACATCAAAACATTTTGTTCTGCTGTCAGCTCTGCAGTGAAATACAGTGCTTGGAAGTACTGTACAGTAGTGAAGGTCGCACCTTAGAACATTTTGTGCAGCTCTCTAGTATGGAGCGGGAAAACTGCCGTCGCTATTGCACTGGTGCACTACTGGCACGCAGACTCCTTGAAGATTTGCTGCTCTGGCTCATGGCCGTTCTCATAAGGGCAATACGCCAAGTCTCCAAGTAATTGCTCTGTACACATTTTTTCCTTTTCGCGGTTCCCTATTCGGTTTTGATTGGCACTTCACTCTAGGCTGAAACTATGCACTTTAGGTTGATCCCGGACTGGCACCGCATCCGTCTAATAAAGAAACTGATTGGTGCCAGAGACTAGAATTCTCGACGACTGTCCAAATCCTAAGCCGCACTCTTCTTATCTAACTACTTTCTGTAACGCATAAGACAGAATTTCTAATTTCTAATACCAGAAAAAAACAGTTTCTCAAAGGTTCCTAAGTCCATGATGGAATGCAAGGTGCCTCAAAAAAGTGCACTAGTTTGGCTACATGAAATGGTGAAACTATTTTGATCCAATTTCACACAAATGTGTAGTCTAAAACAAAGTACTAATACACATTTGTTCGATCATGTATTTATGTTATTTGTTTTAATATGTTTTTATTAGTCTACATTTACGTAAAGTTTGATAATTTGTCGACTATTTCATATAGCTACTGTAGTAGGAAATACAGATGATCTGTTAACATCAGCGTTTACTGATGTTAACTCGCTCTCATTATGTTAAGTAATGCTAAGCTAGGCTAAATGTGTATATACTTTAAGTGGGAGAGACATTTCGATGTTAAGTGTTGATTGAGTTAAGACGTGTACGGCATTAAGAAAGTAAATAAATTGTTACGTTAACGACGCAGTTGTTGTTTTGGTTTTAAGATCGGTCACCTACCACAATTTCAGAAGTGGTCCTAACCCAAGAACAAAATTAAAATGAACAATCTATTAAATTTTGCCAATTTTACGGAAGAGCAAGTGGAAAGGTGGCTAAATGCAATAAAACTATCGTCTGAATGCTCAAAAGAGGAACAAGTGATTCGTTTAAGCAATTATGTTAAGCAAACACCAAGTGATTTGCTGGTTGTAAACAAAAATTCAAATGAAAATATGTGCGAAAATGACAAAATGCCCGCAGAAGTCTCAGAAATTCAAAACGACGTAGTTTTGTATGAGCATCATGCAGAAAAAATTGAAGTCCCCGTTATAAAGACGCCGTCGTGTGGTGAAATTCAATTGAACAAAGAGACGCTGCAACAAATGAACGTGCAAGCAGCTAACGTCGTTGGAGTGAAGCAACAACAAGAGTTTAAGAACATCACCATGCAGGAGTCAGCGTCTCTCTCGCTTACTCTCGCTAAAGAAGCTTTGATGGACTTTGACGGTAAAACGTGTGCGCGCGGCTGGGTTATGCAGCTAAAAAACATCGCAAGTGTGTACAACATCAACGACAGCTTGATGCGTATGTTGTTTATAAGTAAATTAAAAGGCGATGCGCAGCGTTGGCTGCATATAAACTCAACTCGCATTATGGAACCAATTAATCAATTGTTAGACCAACTAATTATGGCGTTTGGTGTAAAATTATCCAAAATGGAAATAAGACGGAAATTTGCAGGCCGCAAATGGAAAGCTTTTGAAAAATTTTCCGCTTACTTTGATGACAAAATAAAGCTTTCTGGCGATCTTGATATCGACGTGGATGAATTAATCGACGAAATCATAGAAGGCATACCGCAAGAGAGTTTGCAGACACAAGCGCGTATGCAGTGCTTTACTGACCCAAGGCAGATGCTTCGTGCATTTGCAAATGTACGTGTTTCGTCGGAGTCCACTCCAAGCAGCTGCAAAAAGATGCAGAAAAAGTATGATGACAATTTACGCTGCCGCAACTGCAATTCAAGAGGTCACTTTGTTAAAGAGTGCAGGAAGCCAAAGAGGGACCCCGGATCCTGCTATGCGTGCGGCAAGTTTGGGCATCTTATTGCTCAATGTTCCGGGAAAAAGGGTGCAAACGAAGAAAAATATGTAAGATATTTTAAGATTTATTTTGAAAAAAATACTAAAACACCATTAATAGCAGCGTGCCTAATAGACTCGGGAAGCCCAATTTCATTTGTCAAAATTTCATGTGTTTCAAATCAAATCAATTTAAATCCAGTTTCAAAACCTTACTTTGGACTTAATAAAAGTCGCCTTAATACATTTGGAAAATGTTTATGTTTTGTATTTAAAGAATCCTTAAAAGTACATTTTAATTTAATTGCTGTTTCCAATGAGTCTATGGGCTACGATGTAGTGCTGGGCAGAGATTTTTTAAAAGCATGTGGTTTGCAGTTTGACCCAGACATTTTGAGACTGATTACAGTAGATCCAATTAATGTAAACAATGAACCATGTGTTGGTTCAGAAATGTTATGTAACGAAGATTTTAGTTATTTAGTCAAGACAGAAACCAATGATCGTTCACGTGCTAGTGAAGCCATGTTAAATAGTACAGCAGATCCATGTGTTCGTGAAAGCTTGCTGGATTCTGCACAATCATGTGTTAATGCAAAACTATTAGGCAAAGAAAATGTCAACTTGGTCGCACAACAGTCAAGTGTTATACAGAAAATGTTAGAAAACGATGGCATGTCAGACCAACAACTGTTAGGATTGAAAGCTGTTACTTCAACCATTAGTGAAAAAGAAAAACTGTTAGATTCAAAAATATTAGCAACTGATACTGCTAAACATCAGCTGTTAGACAATGCAATTACCGAAATACTTAACATAGATTATGCTGATAAAGAAATTGAACTTAATATTGGTAAAAATATTAGCCATAGTATACAGTGTCAATTGAAAAAATTATTCGAAAATGCGTATTTAAAGGCAGAAAGACCAAGCTCTCCAGTAACAAAGTGCGAAATAAAATTGAATCTGGAAAGCCCAAAACCGTTTAGTTGCAGACCAAGACGTCTTTCTTATGCGGAAAAAGAAAAATTACAAGTTTTATTAGATGAATACAAAAAAGACAAGGCCATACGATCGAGTACGTCAGAATATACATCGCCGATCGTTTTAGTTAAAAAGAAAAAGGACAGAATGTGTGTAGATTATCGTATGTTAAACAAGATTACAAAAAAAGATAATTATCCTCTTCCTCTTATCGATGATTTGTTAGACAAATTAGAAAATAAAACTGTTTTTACGAAACTTGACTTAAAAAATGGATTCTTTCATGTAGCTGTACATGAAGACTCTATTAAGTATACTTCATTTGTCACTCCACTTGGACAGTTTGAGTTTTTAAAAATGCCCTTTGGATTAAAAAATGGTCCAGCTGTTTTTCAAAGATTTGTCAACAAAATTTTCGAGGATATGATTAGAGACAATAGGGTCATTATATATATGGACGACATTATGGTAGCGACTAAAGATATAGAAGAACACATGAAAACATTAAAAGAGGTCTTTGATAAGCTTGTGCAAAATAAATTAGAGCTACGTCTCGATAAGTGCGAATTTTTGCAACCTAGCGTAAAATATTTGGGATTTTTAATAGACAAAGACGGTATTAAAGCTGATGATAAGGGATTAGAAGCAATCAAAAATTTCCATATTCCTGACAAAGCACACAAAGTACAAAGTTTTCTCGGGTTATGTTCGTACTTCAGACGATTCATTAAAGATTTTTCAACAGAAGCAAAACCCTTGTATGATTTGCTCAAGAAGGACAAACAATTTGAATTCAAAGAACAAGAGTTAGACTGTTTTAGAAAACTTAAAGAAAAATTAGTTCAAGCACCTGTATTGTCAATATACAGCTATAAAGACGAAACCGAGCTGCACTGCGATGCAAGTTCACTTGGTTTTGGTGCAGTTCTCATGCAGAAAAAGGAGGATAAAAAGATGCATCCGATATTTTATTTTTCAAAAAGAACCACAGAATTGGAAAGCAAGTATCACAGTTTTGAGCTTGAGACTTTGGCAATAATTTATGCTTTGCGACGATTCCGTATTTATTTGCAAGGAAAACATTTCAAAATAGTTACAGACTGCAATTCTTTAATTCTTACACTAAATAAAGTTGAGTTAAATCCTAGAATTGCTCGTTGGGCTTTAGAATTGCAGAATTATGATTATGAATTACTACATAGAGCAGGTACCAAAATGCAACATGTCGATGCACTTAGTCGAAATAATAATATTATGATAATAGAAACTAATAAGTTTGAAGACAATCTAGTTATATGTCAGGCAAAGGACGAAAAGTTACGAAAAATAAAAACACTATTAGAAAAGTCAGAGCATAAACTTTATGAAATGAGAAACGGCATAGTATACAAAAAGTTAAATGACGATAGACTGCTTTTTTATGTTCCACATGACATGGAAGATCATGTACTTTATAAATATCATGATGAAATAGGCCACATAGGTAGAGACAAAATGATGGATGCTATTTCAAAGACTTATTGGTTCCCGAATTTAAAAGAAAAATGTATTGGTCATATTGAAAACTGCCTAAAATGCATCGCGTATTCACCAAAAAGTGGGAAGGAAGAGGGATTTTTAAATTGCATTCCGAAAGGTAATAGACCGTTTGAAATAATACATATAGATCATTATGGTCCAGTTGATGCAGGAAGGTCAAAAAAACATATCTTAGTAGTTGTTGACGCGTTCACAAAATTTGTTCGGTTATATACAACGAAAACAACAAAAACAAAGGAAGTTTTACATGGATTAAAAGATTATTTCCGAGCATATAGCAAACCAACTTGTTTAATTTCTGATCGCGGAAGTTGTTTTACGTCGGGTGATTTTGAAAATTTTATAGCCGAAAATAACATTAAACACGTTAAAATCGCAACAGGGTCTCCTCAAGCTAATGGTCAGGTGGAACGCATAAACAGAAGTCTAGGCCCAATGATAGCAAAGTTGACAGAACCTGAGAAAGGATTACACTGGGACATAGTTGTTGAAACAGTTGAGTATTCGTTAAACAATACTCAACATAGGAGTATTAAACAGTACCCAAGTAAGATGTTATTTGGCATACAACAAAAAGGCCATGTTACAGATGAACTTAAAGAAAAACTAGAAGAGGTAAATGGTTTGATTGAAACACAATCTTTAGCAAATATTAGGAAAAAGGCAGAACAGATTCAAATAAAATCACAAGCTTACAATAAATTACAGGTCGACAAAAAAAGAAGAAGCCCAAATCAATACAAAATAGGCGATTATGTAGTGGTGAAAAATTTTGACTCTACGGTAGGAACGTCAAGAAAACTTATTCCAAAAAGCAAGGGACCTTACATGATAACTAAAGTTTTAAAAAATGACAGATTCGTTCTTAAAGACGTAGATGGTTTTCAGGTATCCCGTAATCCGTATCAAGGTGTCTGGAGCATTCAAAATATTAGGCATTGGGTAAGGGGTAAACGAAAAAATAAAACATAAAAGATTAGTTGTTTAAGTAAAACTTAAGAAAAACAATGTAAAAGATGTAAATAATTTTTTGTTCTAATTTTAAGAATCATTATGTAATAAATTATTTTAAGTATAGATCAGGGGATCTAACCGTCAGGACGGCCGAGTTGTAGTAGGAAATACAGATGATCTGTTAACATCAGCGTTTACTGATGTTAACTCGCTCTCATTATGTTAAGTAATGCTAAGCTAGGCTAAATGTGTATATACTTTAAGTGGGAGAGACATTTCGATGTTAAGTGTTGATTGAGTTAAGACGTGTACGGCATTAAGAAAGTAAATAAATTGTTACGTTAACGACGCAGTTGTTGTTTTGGTTTTAAGATCGGTCACCTACCACACTACCATACAAAAATTAAACCAACGCTCTCTTTTTGAAAGAGACCCGAAATGCGGATTGCGTAACCTTCTAACTGTTGGATCACGGTCCAAAATCCTCTATTCTTTACTCACCCTTCCTAGGTGAGAGTAAACCACGCGCTTTTACCACAACTCGCAACAAGCAGTTAAAGCAGTTTAAGCAGTACCCTAATGCCCTGTCGGCAAAACAAGAAGAAACACTGCGAAAAGGAAATTGGCCTTGGATTGTAGATCTGCTCATGGAACATAATTTGCGGTGGAAGGAATTTATAAAATAATATATTATACATAATAATATTTATATATTATAGTAAGGTTAATATTTTGGGATAAAGTTCACGTTTGATTGATAACACTAGTTTAAAAATTTAAGGGTCATCGAGTGAACCTTCATAAAAAAGTGATTATTAGGGTAATTTGGGGTTGAGAAAATCGAAAATGGCAACCTTTTTTTTTATTAAGCACCGTTTTCGAGATATTTTCGAAAAACATGTTTTTGGGCACTTTTTTCAGTTGTTGATGTGTTCTTTCCAGTGATATATAATATGTACAGATTAAGTAAAAATTATTGAAGTTACAGGCAACCAAAGTTGAAAAAAAGTGTAATTTTTGACAATTTTTCAAAATTACAAATTTTTGGTGTGCTTTTTACTAACTAGAAAAAATTTTTAAAAATTATGTTAAGCCTTAGGCTGAAAGGGAATTCTTCGAAATCGGATAGGAACTATAGATGTTATGGAACCATCGATCTAATTGTCTTTCATGTTGATACAAAATTTTGTTCACGAGATATTGAGAAACAACTGAAAAAAGTTCCCAAAAATATGTGTTTCGAAAATATCTCGAAAACGGTGCTTAAGAAAAAAAAGGTTGCCATTTTCGTGTTTCTCGACCCCAAAATACCCTTAAAAACACTTTTTTAGGAAGGTTAATTTTGCGTGTAAACTAGTGTAATCAGACTCACGTGATGCTACAAGCGAAAGCTGCTTGATGTAGCTTGAATTTTTATAAAAAATTATAAATATTTTTGGCATTCGCAGAGAAGGCGGTATTGAGTTGATACGATTAATGGATTTGGAAAAATTTTTCGTCTTCGCCTTTTATGATTTACAAGGTCTAGGCTTTCATACCGTCCATCTGTATGAACTGGTTAAATCGGTAGCCAATTCGATCCTGATTCCTTACTTCATTTTTTCCCCATTAATATAGAAAATCATTCGTAATATTCAAGTATGGTATATGCTCTCATTAATAAATTGTGTTATCAAAACAAACTCACTTTGGTTTTATTTTTGGATAGAAGAAGTTTATTTGTTGTTAAAATAGGTTCACCTATTAACTGCTAAAAATTCTCAAAATCGTCACAAAAACAAAACAAGAAATTATGTACTTAATGTAAGAATATTTTAATTACATCGAGCTATTTCCTTCTTACACTGTGCTCAGAAATCAAGCAGAGCAAATTGTACTCAAATTTTTTCTCTCTGTGTGCATGTATTCATTCGCATTTGTAAGCGTATGTGTGCCAGCTTGTATGTGTGCTTATATGTGTACGTGTGTATATATGTAAATGTCCTTGAGTGCTTGACGGATGACATTCATAAACGTCACTTCAATTACCTCCACGCGCCAACGCCGCCGTCTCCGATGCCAGCATCAGAGCTAGACCCAGAACCACATCCGAGCCCCCCTACAGGCCCCAAGTCACAATGTTTTCGACGTCAGCCGCGTAAATTTCAAAAGTCAGTCAGCCAAATTAAAGCGATTTTTATTTCTATTTATTATGTTTTTACTTTTATATTATTTTTTTTTTGGCTTTATTCGGCTGTCCAAACTATTCCCGACAAATCATGCCTTTAAGCATGCAATAAAATTTTTATTGCAATTCAAAAAAAATAATTTAAAGCTATTTAATTTATTTTCGTTATTATAATTGTTATTTGTTGCAAACAGCAAAACTATTGTTATTAATATTGATATATTATGCTTAATAGGCTGCTATGGAAAATATATGGAAATTTTTTCATTGAGCAAACTATATTTGAGCGTTGTTTATTGTTCGTGTTATACTGTTTAAAATGTTTTTGAAATGTTTGGTGTATTTATTTTAAAGCCAATTGTTTAATTATATGCAAGCAAAATGTGTTTTTTTTTCGATCACTATAAAAACTGTTTTTATTTTAATTGTGTACCAAATAGATTTTCTCCATGTGTCAGAAATATCTAGAAGTCTATAGTATGACCTAATTTTAATTAAAATAAAATTTCTTTAATTTTTTAATAATTTGTAGAAGCCAAGACCAAGTAATTATGGTGGTATCTTTTGTGTAGGTCACTGTTAATTAGTTAGTCTTCGAGGGAAGTTGATAGAAAATAACTGAAGCATCTACTCTTCAGTGTTGTTTATGGGGCCATTTCCAAAAAATCGATACTCAGATTGAAGTCATAACGCATCCAAACGTAAGTCGATGTTCCTTATTCTGTATGATTTTGAAACCTTTAGTGGTTTGTCTAGCTGCGGTACTACAGTTTTGAGAGCCATATCTCCATGTGGGCGCAATGACTGAGACAGAGCTACCCTTATAGAATTTGTGCCGCTGAGTCCCAATCCGACGTTCAAAAAATCCCGTCCATCAAGGTTTTTGACATAACCTCAACAAACCCCATAAAATGAGATATTTATCTTACAAGGTTAGGTAATGTTAGCAGCTCATCTCAGACGTGATCATTCCAAGATCCCTTATGATGTCGTATAAAAGCAAGCAAGTGAAAAGAATGATCGAGAGGGAAGGGTGCAGTAGCTGGTGGCTGTTACTAGAGACGAGTTTTTAGCTAAACCATTTCGAGGACTCGTTAAAAAGAGATAGGTCCACTACTTGCAGATTTGCCAAACAGCCCATGTCCCTGCAGAAAAGTTTTTCCAGTTACTGGGCGCGAATTCTCAGAAGTACAGACTAATCACATAGCAGGTATTGGATGCTCTTTATCTCCTCCTCATTTAGGCAGCTATGAAATAAATTGTAGTTGGGAAAGTGCATCCTGTTTGCATTGAGTCTACGCTGCAGTGCCTCATTACATGTCCTATCACTATTCACTCGTGCCTCGGTCAGTGTGTGTCTTATCTGCTTTGGATCCGATTATCGATATTATTTCAAACAAAGCAGCTTGAAAGTGCCATTGATAGCACTGATCCGTTCCTGGCACACTCGTTCGCCACCTTGTTACTGGGTATGCCAGAGTAATCAGGTATTCAGATGAGGGTAATTGAGAGCTGCTTGATATGGTTTAGCGCCTCTACCGTGTTACGAATAAGCTTAGCTTTTAGGAGAAGCAGATAAAGACTCCATTCCAATCAAAAATTCTTTGCTATGACCAAACGCTGACATGGAAAATCTAGTTTGCTGAAAAACTAAAAATAAATCATTGACTATACACTATTTTTTAAATTAATACATCTTTTTCATAATTTATTACGTTGTTAGTCAGAGCTAATCAGCCAGATCAAGCAGGCGCTCCTTGCAACGAACGTTGATCTTCAGTTAGCTAGTAAAAAATTTGTTATTTTTACGAAAAAAAATTTTGTAGTTATAACTCGGCCAAAAATCGTAACGGGTGCGACCGAAACTTTTTTAAAAAAGTCAATAACTTTGCAATATTATTTTTTTTTAGCGCAATGCGTTCGTCCATGCGCATTCAATTGGTTTTGCTTTTTTGGCTTTGCGGGCGGCTCCTTACGTTTGTGAAGCTCTAACCACTCCATGTTCATGCTCTCCACAATATCAATGTCATTTAGTAAAAACTTTTTACCATCACGTTTCGAATAATCTCGCACTAATTTCTTAATTTTTTGCTCAACAATCTGTATCTTACTCTGCAGATTGTTGTATTTGCGTTGCTCCCGCAGTAGGTAACCGCCACGATTTGCAAAGCGTTGGCTGCCACTTAAGTTGGCATCTGCAACAAGCGACTTTAGGAGCTGCCAAAAATTGGAGCGTATTTCGTATAGTTCAAACAGTTCATGGTTTTTTGCATAGTCAGCTCTTAGTTTCACTAGTTCTTGCTCATGAGCTTCCAGCAGCTGTTCATCGTACTGCTCCGCGTAATATGGAACAAACAGCTGGCGCTCATTTTGGGGCTTAAAAGTACGCTCCCATAAATTGTAAATTTCGTTACGCATGCCTTCCACAAGAAAGTTGAGATTCTGTTGATGCAGCTGTTTGCAGTATGCAACCTCGAAGTTCAGCACATGGTTAAATTTTCTCAGATTCTGTTCCAATTGTAGATATGCCTGCTTGGTAAAATCCTCGTGCTTCTCAAAATGTTTTTCGAAATTCGTAAACTTTTTGCGCAAATTCTTAATTCTTTCATCATGCAATGTTATGAAATCTACGTCACAACTTTGCAGCCTCTGCAGCTCTATGAACACACTAGACGCTACTCGTCTGTTGGCCTGATCCAGCAGTTGCTGTCCTTCAACGGACGGCGGCAATGTGGACAAAAGCTCGACATCACGTTGAGTTTGCAGTCGTAGATCTTGCAGCTTTTTAGTAGGTGTAGCGCGTTCCTCCTGTAGTTGCTTAATTGATTGTTGCACATCAGTTGGTTCCGGTAAGGGGGTTTCCAGTATGTCAGTATTGCTTAGTTCAGCTATCTTCTCGCAGAGTTGCGTTTGTTGTTGCAGCAGCTCATTTATTTCCATTTCACATGACCTCATGTGTTGGAACAACTGCGTTATGGTCGTATCCGAATTTGTTTGCCAGAGACTTAAAGTTTTAATGGTCGTTTCCGAATCCGTTTTTATAATATCGACTTCATTTGCAGCGCCCATTTGTTTTCTGACTCCAACACATTCCTTAATTAAGTTCTGGTAAAAATGAAGTGCAAAGTTATACAATTTGCGCAAATGTATTTCACAGATATTGCGAGTGAACATATTTGACCAGATCATCCATAAGGTGTCCACTTGTTGAGCGGTCATCTCAAGGATAACTTCCTTCAGATCAGAATAGCTTAAACGCATTTTTTTTTTATAACAAATTTCATATAACTTTTCTTTGTGAAACTAACTTGAAAAACAATGAAAGTAGAACAGTTTTATTCTAGCCTACTTTGATTACTTTGGGCTTACAATAAAATTGAAGTAGTAGGGGGATGCAGGGTTCTGCCTTAATCAAAATAAACTGCTTCGTTCAAGCCTACTAAGCGTTTACTCGATTTATCTGAGTTTTTTTTTGGAAATTTTAAACTTTTTCAAATGAACTTGTAAATCTAATTTTTTTTTTTGCACCCATGTCCATAACAAAGGGTTTTTTTTTTAGAAAAACACGATTTGTTTTAAAAGATTTGAAAGAAACTTGAATAGTTTTCTAAATTAATACCTTTTTTCGTCGATAGTTGACTTGAATACCAAAAGATGCGTTAATAAAATTTTTCATATATCAACAGATCTGGTCGGGGTATGTTTTCATTCAAAAGCACGTTCTACCAATGTACTTGAATAATTTCAATAATTTAGTAGAAGAGGGAGAGACATTTTATCTGCAATGAATGGAGCCAACTGTCCAAACTGCCATATACTGAAAGAAGTACTTGGGAGCTGGGGTTAACATCTTAATTGATGATGACTAAATTATTTTTCAGCAGATAAAATTTGGGAATGTGCACGGTTCACTTGCCGAACATTTATCCCTGACATTCGTATATATGTAGTGTATAAAGTACCCAAAACTTTCTTAGTATTATTGTAAGCAGAAAGCAATTTATTGATTTTACTTGAAAAAATACAGATATTAGAAGATTCAAGCTAAAGAGTATTTCACTTACAATCAGGTTAGGTAATGTTTGAATTTTTTGTACTGCTAGTAAAAGCGTAAATGCTGTGGAAGATTTAGGTATATACTCAATATATATATATGCTACAGCCCATTTACCCACCCCTTGGCTACGTTGCCGTGCTTCATCCAATTCATTCAATTTTTTCAATTTGGTGAATTTTTGCTGTCATCAAAATTTTTCTTCCTATGACAATTTTTTAAAACGACTCATATGCGAATGTGAGCCTAATAAACATTATTATTTGTAATGGGTGTAAGATGTACTGCGACCCAAGTGGATCTATTGAACCCCCTTCACGGTTTAGAGCTCTCCTAAAAATCCAATGGCCTGCCTAGTAAACATAAAAGTTTTGGTTTTTTTCGAAAGCTACCTCACCCAACGCATCCCACACCCGCTGAAATTTCTTTGTGAAAAATGGTTGCACTGCATTCCACTAGCATGCATCGTTTCCGTGAATCCAAATAAATATTTTTATTCAATTTATTCAATTTAGTGCATTTTTGCGGTCATCAAAAATTTTCCTAAAACCATGCTATGACAATTTTTTTAAACGACTCATATGCGAATCATTTTTCATGGTTTCTCATATGAATGTGAAAATTAAACATTGGGTCGCATTGATTTTCACTCGACATCATCAAAAAGCGTGCAGCTTGGCTCGCTTGGCCAGGCTATAATAAAAATTTTCTACATTTTCTTGGCCAGCACAATCTATGAGAGTGTATCTCTGCTTGTGTGTATCTGTATTTGCTTTGTGTATCTCACTGTATGTATGTGTGTGTGTGTGCTCTGTTATTTCTATGTCTTTGTGTGTGTTTGTTACGGCTTCCTTCACTTACACTTGTCCTTACAAATTTGTCCTTTTCTCAAATGTGAAAAGACGCATAATGTCCTTTTACTTTTTTGTTGTCGTCGACGACATTTTGCCTCCTCGTCTGATGCTGCTGCGTTGCGCTGCCCCTCTGCCGCTACGGCTGTCATGTTACGCCCACAACGCCCTTCATTTCCCTACGCCCATTCCCTACCGAGCCCTCTGAGCCCATTTTCCAACGGCCCCACTGCTACTTGTAAATTATTTGCATTAGTAGCCACTTGTGCTTTTGTGTGTATCTGTGTGTGTTTGTGTGTGTGTGTATATATCTTTGCATGTGTATTTGTTTGTGCGTTTAGCTGCGCTTACTTGGGGCTACCCACAGGCAACCCTAGCGGCCTCAACCCCCTCGCAGCAGCCTCACTTTTAGCCGCACTTCCCGCCCAAATACTGACTTGAACATTTCGTGCGCTGTTTTATTTGTTTGTTAGTGTCTGTGTGCGTGTTTGTTTATATATACACTGTAAAAAACTTAAATTGCTTCTGGACTGGAAAATCATCTATAAAAAGATGGCGTACGTTAAAGTCGGGCGCGGACGACTTTGGGATACCCTGTACCACTGCTTGCAATCAAATCCGGTAAATTGCTTAAGAACACCAAAAGACATTTGATTGCCAAATTAGATTATGATACCTTCATAAACAACCAAAAACAGACGAATTTTTAATCAAAAACCTTTTTTCGACCGATCGGCCCTATGGGAGCTATATGATATAGTCAACCGATTTTGATAAAATTTGGTACAGTGTTGAAGATCTCTAAAAAACTTCTGAATGACAAATTTGGTTACAATATCTTCACAAACAAACGAAACACAACCAATTTTGTACAAAAAGCGTATTTTTCGACCGATCGATCCTATGGGAGCTATATGATATAGTCAACCGATTTTGATCAAATTTGGTACAGTGCTTGGGAACTCTTAAAAACTTATAAATGCCAAATTTGGTTATAATATCGTCACAAACAAACGAAACGCAACGAATTTTGTACAAAAAACGATTTTTTGACCGATTGGTCCTATAGGAGCTATATGATATAGTCAACCGATTTTGATTAAATTTGGTACAGTGCTTGGGAACTCTAAAAAACTCCTTAACGCCAAATTTGGTTACAATATCTTCACAAACAAACGAAACACAACGAATTTTGTACATAAAACAAATTTTCGACCGATTGGTCCTATGGGAGCTATATGATATAGTCAACCGATTTTGATAAAATTTGGTACAGTGCTGGGGGTTTCTAAAAAACTTCCGATTGCCAAATTTGGTTATGATATCTTCACAAGCAAACGAATTATCCATCTAAAACTTTTGCTTTTTTTCGAGGTCCTCTGAAACACCCCTATGGGAGCTATATAATGTAGTCCCGATATCAAAAAAATAAAATAAAGTTGTCTCCTATGGATAAATAACGGATCTTATCTGAAAGTTTGGTTGCTCTAGCTCTTATCATCTCTGAGATCTAGGCGTTCATACGGACAGACGGACAGACGGACAGACGGTCAGACGGACAGACGGACAGACGGACATGGGTATATCGACTTCTCTAGTCACTCTGATCATACTTTAGGTAACTTTGGGGGGTCTCCGACTTCTCCTTCTGTACGTTACATACATTTTCGGCTTGCACAAACACAATATACCCTTTGTACCATACGGTACAGGGTATAAAAATTGAAGAAAACTAATTTTTGGGACTTTTGATAGGATGCAAAACATAACTACTCCTATCGCGTGAGGTTTATAGCACATAACTGAGCTCTAAAGATGTTCATTTTAGTATTCCTTTAATAACCATTTTTTCAACATTTGTACTAAAATGTAAAAAAAATTTACAATTTGAAAATTTTATAGCATACTTACTTACAAAGATGCAAATCAAAAAAATTTAAAAATGATCAATTTTGACGAAAAAACCTAAATATATAAATATAGATTTTTGAAATTTTTTTTTCGAAAATTAACAGAGCATTCCAAAAAAATTATAGCTTTTAAAAACCAGATTGATTGGTGGTGTCGTCTTTATGTAATTGGCTTGGATAGCTGAAACTGTTTGGGGCTATAGCTCCTAAACTGTTCAATATTTTGGGCATAGACTATTTTTTCAATATATGTGGAGCTCCTATCTACCTCCGTATGAAATATGGTCCAACTCCAATAAACATTTTTTTTAATGAAGTTAAACATTTTTTTTGGTTTTTTTTTAAATTATTTCCGATTTTGGTATATCTTAAAAAATCTGGAAGGCTCAAACTTCCCAGAAAAATAGTTCAATCCTTTAGGAACACGTGTGTAAAATTGCATCACTCTAAAAAAATTTTTAT
This sequence comes from Chymomyza fuscimana, assembly GCA_949987675.1. NCBI lineage: Eukaryota > Metazoa > Arthropoda > Insecta > Diptera > Drosophilidae > Chymomyza > Chymomyza fuscimana. The sequence goes on along the minus strand of OX465088.1, from coordinate 36,302,776 downwards.
GGAAATGACATGGTTTTGGCCAAAATAAGAAAGCGTTCCCTTGTTTTTATCTATCCGGAAAGTACTTGGACTGCGGTAATTAAAAAATATTTAATCACCGAAGTGGTACATGAGCTGAACATTCTTTAAAATAGGATCCTTCTACATACACACGCCACTGTCAACGGAGTTTCCAGCTTTCGTTACCTCTCCAAAAGGCGGCGCCCGGAGTGCTTCGGAGCTACCTCAGCTGGTTCCTTTCAGGGCGGTTTGATTTGGGGGAAGTGATAAAAGTATGAAGGAGGCTTAAGGTGGCTGAGGCACAGTTTCATGCAATAAGTCTCAAACGAATTCCCGATAAAGTCTCTGTATTCGCTTCACCCGATTTTCTTCATAAACAGAAAATATACCATCACAATGTCAACCCTTGGTATATAGTAAGTGTGTGCCAGTTTCTTGTGCAGGTAGTAGAATTTTTTTCTTAACAAAATGTAGACATAATTTAATTAATTTTAAATTTATCAATATTAGACTTAATATTTGCATAACTTGTATCTGTATATTGAAGCAATGGTTTGGTTGATCTTTATGCCCAGCCTACATGTCAATACAATGGATCGTAACAATTACTACTTTGGGATACCCTGCACGAAAAAATACCATTGCTTACGAACTCCGAAAGATATTTCTTTGCCAAAGGTTACGAAATTTTTATAAACATACACAAAAAAAAGTTTTTTTCAAGGTCCTCAGAAACACCTCTATGGGAGCTATATAATGTAACCCCGATATCAAAAAAATAAAACATCCTATGGTATCTAATCTGAAAGTTTGGTTGCTCTAGCTCTTACCATCTCTGAGATCAAGACGTTCATACGGACGGGCAGACAGACAGACAGACATGGCTATATCGACTTCTCTACTCACCCTGATCATACTTTAGGTAACTTTGGGGGTCTCCGACGATATAAAAATTGATGAGATTATTTAATTATTATTATTATATTATTTAACCCTAATATTACAATATTCGTATACTAAGTATTTAAAATTTTTAAAGTTTAGCTTCACAACTAAGAATTTATTATATATAGATAATCAAATCATTTTGCTTTATTTAATATTATATGTTTATTAATTTGAAAAAATAACCCATATACTACGACCAAAAAATAACTTTTCACTTTTTTTGTTATCGATATCTTTTCACATTTCCCTTACTTTTCGTTAGCACAGCTCTGAACATTTCGATTATTTCATATCGTTTACATTTTCGTTTGATTAAAATATTGCTAGCGCTTTATTATTTTGACTTTTAAATAAATTTACACAATATTTAACTAAATATCTATGATTTAGCTATTTTTCTTAAAGCGATTTTTTTTATGCTGGATACGAACTATGCAAGACATGAACCATGTGTGTATGTAAACGTATGCCAAAAAATCGTTTTGAGTTGTTCATGGTATTTTTGGGGTTGATTTAGAAAAAAAAAATATAAAATAATTATTTATATATATCTAACTTAAAATTGGCATAAAAAGAATCTAACATTAAAATTAAAAAATTATTTTAGTTTAGATTTTATTTCGATTCGATATCCCTTGCAACAAATCATTCGGTTTCAAACCGCATAAAAATTTGTTTTGGTGAAATTGGGAGCAGCAAAAACGTGGTTTCAATACGAATCCGAATATTTTTTTCGTTTTCGTTTTTGGGCGCACGGCCTGTATTTCAAAATCGGGAAATAACTTTTGTTTTTTTTTTTTAATTTTTTTTTTTTTATATTTATTTATTGGCAATCAACCGATCAGTACATAAGGTTATAATCCAATATTGAAAGAAGAAATAAATCGCTACACACTCAACATAACTTAGTGTGTGATAGGGACTATTATAATAGAAAAAAAATGTTTGTCAATTTTTCGAGTCGAAGGCCCCAGTAGCTAGTGCTCGTTAAATTAATATTGAGTTTAGTATTAAATACTAGATTTAATTTGTTAAAATAAAAAATAAAATAAAAAAAAATAAATAAAATTTTTCGTCAATTTTTATTTGCTAAATTAACAATCAAATTTACTGTCAGTTTTTAAAAAATAAATTAAATATTTATAATAATATAACTAACTTCTGAACCAAGGTGCGCATTACAATAGCTGGAACGTTTGTATCAATACCTTTTTCCTTGCTATATTCATGAAGAGTTAATATTGAATTAATTGATTTCAAATATAAAATTATTTGCCATCCCTGATTTATACCTTTAAAAAGCTTCAGTCAAAATTTTAAGACAAATCTGTCTCAGCCTCAGCTTGGTATACCAAATTTTCTCTCAGTGTCTTTGTTTGTATATGCACATTGAAATTTGCCATTTTCTTTTCGTTGTTGTTATTGTTGCTACTTTCGTTGTTGCCGTTGCCGTTGTAGTTGTTGTTTTAGTTATTGTTGTTGTTGCTCGGCCTGCACTTAAATTAACTGATTGCAACATTCTATACAGCTTTTTATGCCTTTTTCCTCGACGCATGCGGGTGGCCCCACTGTTTGTGTTTTTAGCCTTTTGCATAGTTTTCGTTTACGTTTAGTCTGGGTCCTCCAAAGAGAGACCCTACCCAATGCCATCTCTATCTCTGGCTATCCCCTGGATCCTTTGCTAGAGGCCACATGGGAGTTTTGTTTTAAGTGGGCTGTAAACGCGACGTTGATGTAGCTGATGTTGTTGTAAATGTATCTTTGTTGCTGCCACTGCGGTTTGTTATCGCATGAGTGTGTTAAGTGTATCTGTGTGTGTGTTTGTATCAGTATCTGTGTAAGTGTATCTTTTAGCCTGCTAGTTTGTTTGACTCACAAAAACGTGCAACGTTTTTTTTATATGCAGCCTCGCTAAAATTCTTCATATGTTTGTTTGTTTGTGTATTTTGTTGTGCGTACTACGCGTACTACGTGGCGTATGCGCTATTTTTTCTGGCTTTTTTTTTTGACGTAAATGCATTAAACATGTCATGGCAATGAACCAACACACTAATTGCAAAGCAAAAGTCAAAGTTACTGAGGCATGACCCTGACTATTTGAGAAGAATGCAGTCGAGAATATCTGAAATAGCTTAATTTTAATTTAAGGGAAAACAAAAACAAAATGGTGCTAACAAATTTTAGCTTTTGGAACGTACATGAAATGCTCATTAGTAAAACATGGCATAAAAATGCAATATTAATTTGACTTTCGTACGCTCAGAATCTTTTTAGCTTTAACAGATTTATAAGCAAAACTTTTTTTGTAAAATTTAAATGACATCGCCTTTGAGTAAGGCTGCTACAAGTTGCATTGCTTTATATTTGGTTGCATATATTTTACCATAAAATATAATAAGGATAGACTTGAAATTTGTAGTAAATAGTGCTGGATTTTAAAGTTAAGTCGGTTAGAAGTATGTTTAGTATGCCCCACCTCTTTCTGAGGAACCCATGAGAGGAAAAAAAAAATAAAATTTATATTTGTAGTAACCGAATATCGTAAAAAATTATTTCTAAACTTGAAAACTATTGGCATTTTCTGTCAATATTGAAAAGTTTGATTGAACTTTTACAAAGACTGGCATCAGGAAGTTTCTGCATGATACTTTGACGAAAAAAAATTAAGTCGATGATACAAAGAATCTTTCATTTTTTTAAAGAGTTGATCCCAGTGTTCAATATTATTATTTTTTTTTTTTAATTATTTTTTAGTCGTACTAGGGAAAATGAACCAGAAAACGAACAAATGTTGTTCGATTTCGTTTTTTCGTTATCCCAATTTCACATTTTTTGCTGTCGATATCTTCTCATATTTCCCTTAGCACAGCTCTGCGCTATTACTTCATATCGATTATACTTTCGTTTGATTAAAATACTGCTATTACTTACTTATTTTTGTCAGTTAATAGTACGCAGAATTTCGCACGGAATGACAAACCATATAAAAAAAAAATCCCGAATGGGATATCCCATTCCCCATTTATATGGTTTTGTCATTCCGTGCTACATTTTTTTGCATTATGCGTATAGCCCTTTAAACAGTAATATTAACTTTAGCTTTATTTGTTGAAATTAAGGGAAATTTGTTTATGCAAGACACGAACCATTTTTTTTTATGCAAAACATGGACCATGTGTGTATATGAACGTATGCCAAAAATTCGTTGTGAATTGTGCATGCTATTTTTTGGGTTGAATCAAAAAAAAATTCTTAAAAATAATCAGCAATTAATATCTAGCTTGAAATTGGTATAGATCGAATCTAAGAATATCAAAAAATATTTAGAAAATTATCTCATTTTCAATTACATGCACTTTTGAGACTATTCTACTAATTCAAACCATTCAAACATTTGAAATTCAAAAAAAATAAAAAAGTAACTTTAAAAGAAACATTAGAGCCGAGTTTGCATTTTGAGACCAAAAAGCGAAAAAATAAGATACCCAGAAGTAATTTTTTGATCACAAATGATTGTAGTATACTCTCACAGTTAAACTCATTTCGTTACGTGACGATTTTTAAACCATTTCACTTAACCAACGATAGATTTAAAGAAAGAATAAATAAATTCAAGGGGACATATGCTTAGAAGCCATAATAAGCGACTACTTTACAGCGCCTTTTCCCAACAATTTTTTAATATCGTTAATAACTCGAATGCTACCTTTTTTATTACTACCTATAGAAATTATGTCATCATATGTAAACTTTGAAATAAATTTTAACTTATAGGATGTGAACTGCTATTTGTGCTAATTTCAAATATTTTCACCTAAAGCAAAGCAAAAATTTTATTTTCAAAAATTCGATTCTTGTGACCTGGAATATCTTGAGAATCTGCATTTATTTTTATTGTTTAATTCTTTGGAATTAATATCATATTCGTTGCAACTTTTTTTTTGTCACAAAATGACAAAATAAATATAAATATATTTAAAAGAATTAAGCATTTGTAACGATTTTTTTTTAAATTAAAAATAAAAAGTGATTGTACGTTTTCTATAAGCCAAAATCCTCGGAATAGAATAAATATATTTTATGACAAATTTAAAAAATGCAGTAAATTTCATATAAATTAACAAAATTAAACAAAAGACATAAAAAAAATTAAAATATTTTGAATTAAAAGCTGTATTACCCTTCAGTTCGGTTAACGTCTGAATTAGCCATGAATTGCTTGAATTTTCAGTACCAGCCATGAATCTACGCATTCATTTGTCACTGAATTTATCACATGCATGTCCTAGGCTTTCAGGTCTGAACGTAAGCCGTAACAATCAGCTATGAATTCAGTTGTGATTGACTTTGAAAAGTCATGCCCAAAGTCACGGGGTGAAATTTAAAAAAAAAAAATTCAGTGCTGATTTGAATTTTTCAGGCCTGAACGACCGAACTGCAGGGTATTAATTGAAAGAAAAAATCAATAGTCTATTTTTTTTCGTTTACGAGATAGGTATTGCTACAGAAAAGTCCGCCTATCCAGATGTCGATAGCTCGATAAATATTCGGAATTTGCCAATAAAAAATGTACGTGATGAAAATCTCTCTCTATCGTCAAAAACAAGAAGTTTGACTTAAACAATTTTTTTTACTTATTTTCGCCTATGTACTAGTATTATAATCATGTACCTGTAGGGTAAATGGTACTAAGGAATTGTGCAACGAATGTCCATACACATGCCTTTTATTTTATTTATCTGTCTAAATGTCAAAGACTTCATGAGCTAGAAACATCAAATATTAAACAAAAAAAAAAAAATGGTCGCTATGCTGAAGGTTGCTTATTTATGCCGATAGAATTTTTTGTTTTAATCGACACTATTAAAGTCAAAAAAAATCAAGTATTTCATACTTAAAGCGCCATATTCTGTACTTTATATCGTGCCAATTACGAAATTGGTAAAATAAAGAACTCCTTAATCTGAGTGATTTTTTTAAGTACGAAATACTTAAATAATGATAATAAACGTGAAAATAGAAAGAATTGATTCTTGAAATAAATAAACATACTTAAATTAAGTTAAGTTTTACTTTAATTCTGAAAAAGTATTTCCGATTTTAGTTTAAGTAGGTTTTTGACACCCAACTAAGAATATAAATGTTGAATTTATTTAGAGAGAATAAAAACTTTTAAGATTCCGGCAAAATGTGTAAATTTCAGAAATATTATTTTTTTCTTCTTTAAAATATGAGCTGAAGGCACCGAATTCCTAGAATCATGTGAGCCTAATGAGTAACGAAACGTGCAATTTTTTACAAAATATCTTTACAAATCTCCATACCACAGCAACTACTTTGCTCCCGGAATACGCATTAAGTCACTTGCTAATATGTTATGAATGCAAAATGTAAAGCAAATAATATATTTTCAGTAGCAAATATACTACTACTGCCGTCCATCTCTCCTAGTGGAGCATCCCTATGCGCTCAGTAGCAAATATGGTTACAGGGTATTCCATAATCCGACTAATACACATTTATTTAAGAGATATTTGGCAAAGTAGAAAAACAGCTTTGAACCCTTCCTCAGGAGTTAAAACATTAAACAAAATATTGCTTTTTCTTATCAAAATAGTGGTTACTAAATCAAAAGTATTAAATAACTTACTGACTGAGAATGTTCCACTGCTTCTTATTTCCTGTTACTTCTAGTGGGCCACCAAATGTTCCACTACAAGACCAAAAATGTGAAAAACTAAGCAAAAAATCTCTTTACAAATGAGATTATTTTGTCATTTGAAATAGTCTAGAACTTGTAATAAAAGCTGATAAAAAAAAAACTCAAATAAAAGTAAGCTGAGATAGTTTTTCAGCTAATAGAAAACTAGAAGGGAAATAAAAAGCTCAGAAACTATCGTATATATAAGTATCTACAAGCTTCAATATGCGTTCAAGCATGGTAAATAGCATTGGACTCTCTGCAGTAATTTATCAAAGTGCGATTGTACATTGGGAAATTGTTTGTATCAGCAGCAGCAGCATCAGAGCAGCAGCGGGAGGGGGAGCGTGAGCAACGCATGAGTGGGGGGCAGCGAGGAGTAGCATTGAACTTTCGGGCAACCAAACAAACCGCTGACTTATTCGATTGTGTGTGTGTGTGTCCTTGACGCATACAGAACGGCCTTCAGCATGACGACGTCGACATCGGCATTAAACATCGTTTAAAAAACATCGTTATGCACATCGGCAATGGCATCTACGTCATACATTAAAATCATGGCTGGCAGTTAGCCGTTGGCTTTAACAAGTTATAGCATTTAATATCGATGTGGCATACAGTTGGTAACAACATTGAGTTGTCAGTCGAATTAGTTACAAGCCTGGCCAAAATGCCATAAAAGCCAAAGTCAAAGTGCAAAACTTTTCTCTTTTTATGTATACTCTTTAGACATAAAATCGAACAAATTGAGTGTATTAAGTTTATGCAAATGAATGTCGCCGTATGGACAGAGAGAAGGACATTTTTAGCAGTCAATAAATATGCATAAACTTGTTGGGTTTTAGGAATAAATTTGGTATAAACTATTTTTGCTAGGAATATAAGTTATGAGACTGAGCCCCGGAAAGTTCAGTGACTTTTGGCGGAAAAGATTTTTGTGAACATAAGTAAATAGCAATTGAAGAGTGGCTTGGTTTGAAACCATGTTTCTTTGGCAAGAGTGAGACTGAGTCGGACCCAAAAAATCTTGCGCAGAGTCCCAATTCTCTTTAAAGATCGGTTTTTAACTGAGAAGAGCTTTTCAAACGAATCTTAGATTCAGCAAACAAAGACTTGCTCTGTCTAAGGATAAGTCGAATTTGAAAAAATTTGAGTTGGAGTCCAAATTTCTTTCAGTGTGTGATTACACTAGTTTACACGAAAAATGAACCTTCCTAAAAATGTGTTTTTAGGGTAATTTGGGGTCGTTTTTCTAAAGCACCGTTTTCGAGATATTTTCGAAAAACATGTTTTTGGGCACTTTTTTCAGTTATTCCTCAATATCTCGTGAACAAAGTTTTGTATCGACATGAAAGATTAGATCGAAAGGTTCCATAACATCTACAGTTCCTATCCGATTTCCCAGATCTTAGACTCGAAATGTTCGCAAAAGGAGCCTTTTTCCGCTTAAAGCTTAACATAATTTTTACAATTTTTTTTTTGTTAGTTAAAAGCATACCGAAAATGTGTATTTTTGAAAAATGGTCAAAAATTACACTTTTTTCGAATTTGGTTGCCTGTAACTTCGATAATTTTTACTTAATCTGTACATATTATATTTTGTTCACGAGATATTGAGGATTAACTGAAAAAAGTTCCCAAAAACATGTTTTTCGACCCCAAATTACCCTAAAAAACACTTTTTTAGAAAGGTTCACTCGATGAGCCTTAAATTTTGAAACTAGTGTTATTGGCGGATAGACTTTATCGAACTTTGCCAAGTTATAGGAACCAAAGAGTTGTTTGGCCTGTCTGAAGCCTGAAGTACAGATTTTGTCTCCACCTTGCTTAGGATAACGTCATGGCTCATCAGAGAGGATTAACCCATTCCAACGCTTAGGCAGTTCAAGGCGTTGTTATGAGAGTGAAATGCTGCTTGTCAATCTGGACTGACTAAATGATGAAAAAATATCTTAACGCTGGTACCTATGTTTCTTAAGGATCCGCATATTGAGTTTATTTTTTGATGTTTTTGAGGCCCTTTGCTCCAACTAGTAATCAAATTGGAACATTAACTATCTTGAGATTTTTAGAAGTGTCATCTTTATCAACATAGGACTGATTCATGATCAGGTTTGGGAGCCAGTGTGTCCGATTTTTATCGTTCCCTCCTTTGAAAACAAACTGGTATAAGAACAAAACCAAAACTTAAGAAAATTTTAGCTTTTTATCATTTCATTTATCTCATTTCTAAAAATGACCCGAAAGTGATCACGCTTTAGAAAAAGCGTACACTGAACAAAAAAAAAAAATATTCTTCAAAAATAAAAGGAAGCTTTGAAAATGGTCTATGGGCTCTAAGGATTACTGTCTATGTTATGCCTGATCCGCACTTCGTTTACGCTTTCGATTCTCTCAAGAAATATAATTATTTCCGTCAAATTTTGCAATGGTACGTTGAGGATTGGAGGCTTAAACAAGAAAATTAGATAAATAGGGGAATGTTTTTTTTACAAAAAATCAACATTTGCTATTTTATTAGGCTCACTTAGAAACAAATTGCAATATTGGTGCAGATTAAAGGGGGTCTTAAATTTATACATTCTTGATTATAGCTTGTAGAGATTCTAGCCAATCTTTATAATTTTTCCAGCACACTTCTTCTTGTTTGGTCCGGACCCGAAAACGAAATGCTTTTGTGGTCGCTCAATCCGAAAACGATGTTAAAAAACCACAACTATGATATAACCTCAATAACTCTACAAAACGATGTATTTTGTATGTTATCACAGTAATCCGACGTGCTTAGGTCTTTTTCACATCGGATGCGAATTCAGCGATACCAAAAACATATAGAAAACATTGCCGAACAACCGGTATCGAAAAAATATTTTGTGGACTTTTTTGAGGTTTGGGTAGAACGTAGAGCCATTGGAGCAATGCTGTTAGCGGATCCAGATTCAGCGCATCGAAAGACATAAGAAAACACATTTCTCTTCCCCAGACTACGACCTTTTTTTTTGTGTGGCTGTATTAGCCAACAGAAGCGAGTACATCCCTTATATGAGGCAGTGGTCAAGATGCAGTACAGGTATCTCAATTTGATTAGCTTGCAAATTTTTATAACGAGTTCCGTTCTGTCCTAAACTCGTCTTTTACTCTTTTTCACAAGGTTTAACATTAATGAGATTGAGAGAAACTTGTTTTGTAAATCAGGTGAAATTAGCTTAAATTAAATTTCTGTCGCTTCCTTTGGGCATAAGGTCATGATTCATGCAAGTCACTAGATCGTTTGAAACCATTACCATTAGATTTTTATAATTATGATGGCATCCCCTTACTACAATATCTTAACTTACTCATATATATTCAAAGTGTACAAACTAGTCGTATACACTTCAAAATACCATGCTCATTGGCATTTTTTTTTTCTTTTCATTTGGCAATTTGGTGATTTATTACGGTAAACAGAATAACCTCAACCAACTCCCAAACTTCCCGAACAGAACTTGCAGCTTCCACCATTGTAGCATAAATGAAAAGTCGAATGTGTAGCATTTGATTAATACTCATATTATATGCATTATTAAGCTTATGCCTTGGCTTTCTGACGGGGACCAAGGAACAAGAATGAGCTCGCATATTTTCGCGTTTCTGCGTAGGATAGATGGCTATATGGATGGATGCCGCTTTTGTTATACAACTCTTTTGTTATAAGAAATGTTGACTTGAGCTATTTATTTGCGGCGCGTTTATAACTTAATCATTTGTTGGACAACTTCGCGGTGTCAGTTCGAATAAACATGCCAAGTAATGGGGTAAGCGGTGGGGGGCCGGGGGAGGTGTGGAATTACAAACAAATTATAATTACAAATTATTTATGATGCCGTTACATTTGGCATAAAATAAATGATATAAACGCCTATTAATATGTGGTTCGAAAACGTGAAAAACTTCCGACATGGTCGTTCTGCTTAACGCTCGTAGAGGAGTATATGCATGTGTGAGTGTGTGGATGTTTTTTTTGTTGTCCATAAATATTTCATACGAGGGTTGCCTTTTATGTTTTGTTTAGGGGCTACTATTTTGGTTTATCAAAACTTTTTTTTTTTACATATGCACTAGATTTTCGTGTATCGAAATTATTTTTTAAAATTATTTTCGGTTTGTCATTTTTAATATTTGCTTTAGAAAGAAAAATTTACTCTTCGACGCACAGTGGCACGGCAGCCGCAAAAGCGTTGCAAAAATCGATTTTGCGATGTAACCATTTTTTAAATGTAATACACGCATCTGATTTAGAATTTCCCAGGGATCAAGAAAATAAAATTTTTAGTCAATTCGGATGAATAGTTTAGTTGCTACAGCCGCTCAAAGTGGAGTATATTTTCAACTTTGAAAAAAAACGCAATTTTTGGAATAAAAATTCGTGTTTAAGATTGTTTTGTGGAAAAACTACGCAACCAATCCCTATTTTCTTAGTTTCTATAAAAAGGTACATGAAATTCAAAAATATAAGAAAAAAAAAATGACTTCATTTCTTTTCTGGGTTTTTCAATACTTCCGTTTAACTGAACCATTATATTTGGACCACTTTTTCAACTTTGGAAGAAAATATTTTATATTCCATATTTTTTCATTTTTTCAATTTAACATAAATGGTTTTGTTATTAATTTATTTACTTGCTCTATAAAAATTGACTGCATAAATTTGCATATTTGGCTGTAAGGCCAGTAAAAGTCCAGAAAACCAACTCCAAAATATTCTGACGCAGGTATAAGAAGAAGAACACGCAGTAGATGCAGCTACTGAATTTAGAACTGATTGCTTATATTTTCACTTTACAATAAAATAAAGTCTACCTGTGACATAAAAAAAAGGACTAATCATCCCATTTTTTTTTTTTTTTGTGTGTCCAGGTAGTTTGAAACATTTAAAGTAATTTAAATTGTACCTGTTACACGTTTTCTGGCTATAGGCTTAAAATTTGTATATATTGCCTGAATACTTCAGAAACATCATAGTTTTGTTTTGACTTTATAAGAACACACATTGCAGTGAAACGTATTTTTAAATATAATTCGCAAGCATTGATTTTATAAGTGTAACGATGTCTTTGGTAAACGTAAAATTATTTGAATTGTTCAGAAACTCCAAAAGCGCGAATGAATTCATTTCGGCCATCAGAAAATAACTTAAAGTTGAGGAAGCAAATATGGAGAAGTTTGATACCTTAAAAGGCAAACTTAATCTAATTCACTCCCGAATAAAAAAAAAGTGGCAAGACTCTTCCTTCCCCAAATATGGATATGGTAACACAAACGATGGAAACTCATCCCGAAAATTCTTTGCAGAAAACAAAGTTACATCAGAAATAACTGGAGTGGATGATGAAATTATCAAAAGATTGGGTGTTATTTTGAATATTTTGAACTGCAAGGAAAAAATTAACGGCAGCAAATTTGGTGAATGTGCCACTAAGACTGCAGAGCTGTTAATGGAAAAACATCCAGGAAAAAAATTGACTCCCACGCTTCACAAAATTTAGGCACATGGCGAAACTATAATTGAATATCATTGCCTACCCATTGGGGAGATGTCAGAAGAAGCCCAGGAATCGAGAAACAAGGATTATAAAAAATTCAGAGCTATGAATACATGTAAAATATCACGATCAAGGGAAAACGAGGATCTTTTTAATATGTTGGCAGCCTCTTCAGATCCACTAGTTGCATCCCTTAGACATGTAAAATCCAATACAGAATTAACAAGTACTAGTTATTCAAATGAAATGTTAAGTCTTTTAGATATTCCTTCAAATGTAAATGTGGATGATTATTTTACAAAAAACTACTGATAAGACAAATTATATAATATATTATAATAAAAAAGCATTGTTACATTAAATTTATTGACTGAAATATAAAATTATGAACAAAAATATATCATCAAAATTTCATTATAAATGAAAAAAATATGTACATATTTTACAAATACCTATATACAAATATTGCACAGGCAACAAAATCCAACTTCCACAACATATTGCGCAGCTCTCAGATATTGTATCACCATACATGAGCACTTATTTTCAAGCCTGAACGTTTTTCTTTCAAATACAATCTAATTCATTAAAATATCTCAATTGGTTTAGAAAATATGGAAAAAATAAATACGTATTTTTCAATGGGAAATGTTGCACAGGCAACAAAATCCAACTTCCACAACATATTGCGCAACTCTCAGATGTCGTATCACAATTTTAAAGCTTAAAGATTTTTCTTTCAACTACAATTTAATTCATAAAAATATCTCAATTGGTTTAGAAAATATGATTTTTGCAACGTTTTTTTGGCTTCCGTGCCACTGTGCGACGTGAAGTTTTCATATTTTTTAGACTAAAGCTTTTAAATACCTGCGCTTTTTTTACGCTTGTACTAAGTTTTTCATTTAGTATTAATTTCGTATTTCTATTAAAAATTTTTTTTTATACAAGTGGGTGTGTGTATGTAGTTAGTTTTTGGTGTCTATAAATTTTCCATAGGGTTGCGAATTATGTTTTGCGTGCATGCTACTATTTTCCTTACTCCAAACTATTTTTTTCATATATTTACACTAGATTTTTGTAAAATTGTTGCAAGAATTAAAACTAAAAAACCGTGTTTTGTGATTTTTTTAAAATTATTTTCGAAATTTGTAATCTTCATCGTAAAGTTTTGACATTCTTTAGACAATAGCTCTTCACTTCGAATTATATATATATCAGAGCTCATAAAATACTTCAACCCATTTTTCCAACTTTTGGTGCCAGCGCTATTTTGACCTTTTTAATTTTTACTTACTTTTTGTTAATAAGTATTTAATTTGGTATTAATTTAGTATTTTTATTAGTAGGTATTTTTTTATACGAGCATTTGTAAATAAATTAAATAATATAAATATTTCATTCGAGGGTTGCCGTTTAAGTTTTTGGAAACAGGCTTGCATATTTTTGTGTTAGATTTGTGTAAAATTGTTGCAAGAATAAGAATCTAAAATCACGTTTCGGGTTATTTTAGAATGAAATTTATAATCAGTACAAATTTATAATCAAAAATCCGACTCTGCAACTTTTTAAGGCTATTAAAGACTAAGGAGACTTGGGGCTACTATCGTTATTATGATTAAATGACTTAGTATTTAGTTTTAACATTTTATTAAATATCTTCAAAAATTATACTTTTCTTTTTCGAATTAGTAGTTTAATTATATTTTATATTTTTAAAAAATTTTTGCAAGAACAAGATAAAAAAATCGTTTCTGCGTTATTTTTCTCCAAATCTATTGGTTTCATTATTATTGTTGCTTTTTTTGGGTTTAAACCACTTGAGCAGTAATGCAAAACAGGTTTTTTTTCGGTCAACGAATTTGGTTTATTTCGATCTCCTTATGACGAATTGTTCATCCACTTTTTCTGGAAAATGGTTGGTTAAATATAACATTTTATTTTGATAAGCATATTATTACGCATATATATGCTAATTTGGATTTCGTTATATAATTCTTAACAAATATCAAAGGCCTTTGTTAACTTAAAGTATTTATCATAAACGAAATAAAAAAAAGGATTGTCTACAATTGCATCTAGTTTTTTAAAGTTCTAGTTTCGAGTTTCCTAGCGTTTAGTTTGATTTGATTTTCATATAAGACCATTTTGCGAGCGAACTCTTTATTCAAATATATTCGTTTGTTTGTTGTCTCTTAAAGAATAGGGTGCGAACTACGATAAGAAAGTTCCAAAGTTTTTCCACACCTCAAAGAGATGTTAGACAACTTAAAAGATTGCATACTTTTACATCGATGTGACATATATTGATTGGACACATTGGAGCATAGATCTTCATGAAGCATATTTTGAAGAGCCACAAGAAAGTTTGTGCTGAAAACATATTCCTCTGCCTTCTTTGCCCGAAATATAACGAATGGCCCTCGCATAGGCTCGAATCTGGGTAAGAGTAAGGTTTTTGAGGGGACCCTATCAATGGGACCGCCGCATTGTTGTGCGTAGAAATATCTAAGCTATGCGGCGCGTACCAAAACCGGCCATAATCAAAATACAATTGTGCGTAGTGTGTGTGCGTGTGTGTGTAAGTGTGAGAGAGTTTGTGTGTTTATGTGAGAGATTGTTTGTGTGTAAGAGTGCAAGTGTATTGGTCTTGTAACGCATGCACGCGCGTTTGCAAAGTTTTTTTTTTATTATGTTTTTTTTTTTTTTTTGTGTTTGTGTTTGGCCGCAGACTTCTAGCAGAGAGCAAGCTGGAGCTACCTGAGCTAGGGGCCAACGCAGGCGCGCTCTCAAGTAGCGCCTTAAAGTTTGCTATAAAACTGGAAGTTGGTATATGTAGGCATGCATTTGTGTGTGCGTGTGTATGAGAGCGCACGGAAGACAAACAAAAACATGAAACTTCAGGCCTAATTAATTAAGTAATTTAAAATTTGCATAATTAAGGCAATTTTTAATGCGTAAAATTTTTTTGCTACTACAATTGCTGCTAGCTTCCAGGCTGCATGTGAGTGTGCATGTTTGTGTACTGGAAGCAGCTGCTCGTGTCGCCTCGTCAGCTGCTTCGGCTTTGCACTTCGGCTGACTTCGCTGCTTGATGTGACTTCGTGTGCGCTGTGTGCAGGTTTTTGCTCATAACGTTTTCGTACGCTGCGTTGACAACATCCTTGCAGGAATAGCACGCGGACGGTGCGTTAGTTTTGCTAGCTCTCTATGTTTGAATGTGTGCAGAAACTTTTAATGCTGCTCAAGTGTGTGCGTGTGTGATTGTGTGCCAAAAAAAAATAAAAAAAATATTGTATTGCAATTGTATACGTCAAACAGCTAAAAGCTAAAACTAAGCAAAAGTGTACAAAAAATGAAGAAAAACAAGAAAATCTTTAAAGCGCAATTTTCGGGCTAGCAATTTAATGAAAAGCCAATTTTTATATAATCAAGCAATAAAGCAGTGCGGGAGAGCGGGAGAGCAAACGGTTTTTTCGGTTCTACTATGTCTGTGTGTTTCGATTGTGCGAGTGTGTGTCTGTGAGCGTGAGTGAGTGCAAAAATGTTAATAGCATTTGCGTGTGTGTGCATGTTTGTGTAACTGTGTGTGCCTGTACGGCTCTATACATATGTATATTATAAGTGTGTGTGTCAGTATACGTGAGCTTCTTCAGGCTTTTCATAAAGAGGTCAAAATGTTGCTTTGAGTTATATTTTTGTATGACTGCAAAAGTTTCTGCAACTACTTTTCTTCTACATTTTTTCTTTTTTTGATTTTACTTTGAATCTCATTGTGTTGCCAAGAAATTTAAGGCACCTTTTTGCAGCATTTTGCAAAGTTTTTGTAAGTGTCACGCCCTTTAATAAGACTTGCAAATTTAAAACCAAATACTTTAGCAAAAACAGAGAAATATTCAAGCACTGCTATAGCACTTGGTCAGTGTCTTGACTAAGCGCATTCTGTTAGTTTTGTGTGGCATACTTTTGGGCGCTAGTGTAAAACGTTTATGGCAATAAATTCAAGTGCTTGCTACATAAACTGGCACAAATGGAATTATGTGTTATTTTGGGGTGGTGCCTAAAATCTTTTAAACGATTTGTTTCAATTTGCATTTTAAAAGTGCAGAATATCAAAAGCTTTCATGTTAGATATTCAATCTGCACAAACATATTAGTAATTGCTTTTGGCCAGGAATTCGTTTCAAACGCATAATTGGCATGTCAATGAAATTCGAAAGTAAGCAAATTTTGGCACATTTCCAATTATGTAAAAGTACACAGTTGTGTGTATATTTGTGTTAATGCTTAAATCAAATTTTTAATTTTGTTTCGATTTGCAGTTAAAAACTTCTGAAAATTTTAATAAATAAACGATTGTTTTTGCTTAGAAATTGGAGTAGAACGCATAACTTCCAAGAACTGCTATTTTGTTGAAATTTGGTTAAAAGAATTTTTTGGCACATTTGCGATTATGTAAAAGTACGTTTAATAAAACTGCTCTTAACTTTTTTGAAACTTTGAATTTGCCTGTTAAAACTAAGGCAGTAAAAACGAAAAAGTTTTACAAAATTTTGAGCAGAACATTAAGGGCTAGATCTAACAAACTTCTATAAGAAATTACTTTATAAGTTTTGTGCCAGCAAACTGGAGAGTTTCTATTTGAATTGGAATTTGCAATCTAGAGTCATATTTTTGATTTAATAGAAGCATTAGTCAAAATTCCACAAATTTTTAAAAAACAGAAGGTTAAGGCTTTTTGAAGGTAAAGCAATCTAGTCTGATAAATGAAATAGTGCAACAAAATTTTTGTTTTACTTTTTTGTTTCATAGTTTTAAAAATATTGTCATTTTTTAATATACAATATAGAACTTATATTTTATTTAAGATTTAGAGTGTGCATTGAGAGACTTTTTTAAAAAAAAAATAAAAAACATTAAATGTGAAAAAAAAATTTCAAAATTTTTTCTACAAACAAGAACTGCGTCCTTAATCCCAAAATTAAGTAATGTGTCGTTTGTGTGTAGAAAATATCATAAACAAAATACATTTGTTAAATATTAACTAAATCAAAATTCTTAGACTTGAAAAGTACGAATTTTTGAAATTTTTGACTCTTTTTTGTATGCAAAATATTATAACTAAAAGAAATTGTTGTGAAACTCAATCAAAGTAAGAGGACCATAACAATTTCATCTTTTAACAAAAACGAGTTTTCAAATACTTATATGTACATTAAACAAAATTCAATTCTAATTCCAAATTGCGTATACGTAGTATTCAACGCTTTGAAAAAAATGCAGGAAATGCGACGAATTGCATTAGCTTGAAAAAGTAAATTGCCTCAATGTTGCGGACTTTGTAAGCGATATTCGGCACAACACTGACTTAGAATAAAATTTGTAAGCAAGCTGCAGTCAAATTTTTTTCCAATTCCTAAATTACGTATACGTAGTAGTGGAAAAAATGAAGCTCTCAACGCTTCTTAAAACATTTCAGAAAATGCGACGAATTGCCTTAATTTCCAAAAGTAAATTGCAGCATTGCTGCAGGCTTAAAAATAGTTTGTAAGTGATTTCTGGCACAACACTGACTTCGAGTAAAATATTTGAGCAAATTTCAGTCAAATTTTTCACAGCTTGTATTAAACAAAGCTTATTAGGACTGGAATATTAAAGTGAAATTTTTGCTTTATATAAAAAGCAATAAACACTTTTATTTAATGTAATGGCTAAAATAAACACTTGCCTGTTTCTTATTACTGCCGTAGAGCATAACGGCACTAATTAATTTTGTAGATTTACATAAAGTTAATACATATATATATATATATATAAAGGTATACAATATATTTTTGTTTGTAGATAAGCTAATATTATACTACAGCACGCCTAGAACCAGCTAAATGTTACGCAATTTGATACAAATTTCACACAAATTACAAGAGGCAGCAGGGAAAGTACAGAGTAAGGCAGAGAGCGAGAGGAAACGAGAGGAGAAAGCAAGCAAAAGAAGAATAAAAAAAACATAATTAATAACAAAGCCACACAGTCAAATTCTTGACTAAAACTTTGCGTTAATGCTAAAAATACCAAATAGCATGGAAAAGGTAGATGCAAAAAGTGCGAGCAAACACACACACACACACTAACACACCTACGCACATACACCGTAACATAAACATAGATACACACATAGACATACCAACACACACACACGCACACACACAGGAATTAGTAGCAGCTACTCAGAGCCCAGGCGACGGCAGCATAACAATGAACATAACCGCACATAGAGCCAGCCATAGACAGCCACAAGAAGCTACATAAAAAACAGCAAACACACAAAAAAAGTGAAACACAAAAAAAAGTGAAACACAAAAAAATATATAATAGAAGAACAGAAGAAAAAAGGTAATGCTAGGTTTACACTGACCCTCAATCTGACAATGATCTCAATCTGAAGTATGACAAGTATGACACAACAAAAAATAACGAAAATTTAATAAAAATGGTTTGCGTAATTTATAAATTCAAATTTAAATGCAAAACTATTACTACCTTTTTTCGCCCTCACTTGGGCACACCCAAGTAGCGATCTTTGCCTCAGTTTGCCTTTAAGAAATATCGACTGTACACTCAAAAAATAATTATTTTTAATTTGACTTCAAAGTGTGATGTGCATTTGCTAGAAGATCAGTTTTGATGCATTTTAAATTCCTAATTGACTAAGAAATATTTTTATAAAATTCTTAGTAAATTAAAATTGGAATTGTATGTGTTTATGGATTTTTAACTCTCTCAATTGGCATATGAGCAAATGCTAATCCACAACTTAAAGTGTTTACATTACCGTCATAATAGGTTGCTAAAATTATGTTACACAGCATTGTGAATCATCAAATTAATGCAACTGCTGCAAACTCTATTTCAAAATCTGGAAGTATGGAAGGCAGAATAAAAGAGTTCATAAAATAAACATCGCTTGTGACTAGAATTTAACATTAAATGGCGTTCTCCAAAATTTGTTTTCTATGTGTCCTGCCTTACTAAAAAGAAAAGTAGAAATATATTGAAAATTTAATTGTTTGAAGGGTGTGAAGAAAGCGAATAGAAACCAGCAGCTCAAGCATAACATACACATTCTGACAAAGATTCAACCCTTTATCTATCAAACTGCAGCTGCAATCGTACCGAATCCCTCTAAATTAATCCCTTAAAATGCTGCCTTTCCTTGATGCAGTGTGAACCCAGCATAAGGCAGTTTTTACACGCAGACCGCAGCCGAGAGGGAACGATGTAGAAGGCAAACAGAGAGAGTGAGAGTATCGCCCGCTACACGCGCTTATAGTATTTTTTTTTTTTTTTTGTGCGCTTTACAATTTTTGTTACCTACTAAACTAAATGAAAGTAAAAATGTAAGCAAGCTAAAACAACTCACATATACTTACATACAAACATACGCATAGGCATAGGGACACGCAATAAAAAGGAAACGAAAGCAAAACGAATGGGCAATAACAACGTGTGAGCAAAGACACACACACAGAGAGAGTGAGAGTAAGCAAGCTGCGTACTACAGTGGCAGCCCAAAATAAAAAAACAACTACTAACTACAGTCATGGCTGCAGCGGCGATAAGGCGCTAGAGATAAGCGTAGACCAAGGCGGCAAAGGCTAACATAGCCATAAAGGCGGCCAGAGCGAGTGAGAGCGAATGTGTGTGTGTGCTTTCGTAGAGGAAATAGTAAAAAGAGCGCGCGCGCTCTCTCTGCCTGCTGTAGTTATAGCATAAGCCTAGAGAGCGTAAGCTTGAGTTCGGCTTGGCTGCAGCGCCTAAGCTAGACTTAAAACTTTAACGCTTAAAAAATTTCGTGCTTAATTTGGCACATTTAATAATTTTATTAAAAATATTGTTTGTTTCTTGCAGTTTGGCGAAATACATGCAAAAATGTAAACAAAAGCGACGCAGGCGCCACAACAACAACAACAACTAGAGCCACAACAAAAACAAAAGTGCAAAAAAAAAAAAACAAGCTGTGCCGCTCTCTGCCATAAAACAGGCTGGCTGGCGGCAGGCAGGCTCGCTACAAACACTTTCCAGCTCCTAGCCAACGTCGTCGTCTACGTTGTCGTTCTCGTCGTCGTCGTCATCGTTCCAGCGCCATGTTGTATGCTATAAAAAACCGAAATTAAATCGAAACTCTTGTGTGCTTGCACATTACAGCCACGGCTGCTGCTGCGCCACAACGTCAGTCTAGCGCGCATAATTTTCCGACATCGTCTGCGTCTTGTACTTGTATGCCTCTGTAGAACTGCTACCAACTCTGTCGTGTGCTGCATGTTTCCGCGGCTAGCAGCCAAAAGTAACGAAAAAAAAAAAAAAAAATACAACCAACCAACAGAAAAACACTCAGGGAAATTTTCCACTACGGGCACACGCTGCGTTGCGGTGGCACAAATTTTCCTTGCATACTTTATACAAATGGCAACAAAAACAGCAGCCAGCGCCACAGCAACAACAACAACAAGCACAAAAGCCAGCTTTATAATAGCAGTCCAGCCGTGACTAATTTCGCGTTTAAAAAACCCAAATATCAAGTTAAGAAATTTCAAAATCTAGCTGAAAAAAATAAAGTTTAAAGTTGTGTGCAATGCAGTAATAACTGCAGCTGGCGGCGGCGCCAACAAAGTTATTATTATTATTATTAATATTATTATGATTGTTATTTGTAACTAGTGTAAAATGTCGTAAAAAAAAGTATATATTTATATACCAAGTGTGATATAGCAAAAGTTTATTAATTGCATAACATAAATAGCTATTAAAATATAATAAAAAAAATATTTATAAAGCGGCGTTTAATAAAAAAAAAAAAACAAAAACTTTAAACAAGTTACACTGCTACATTTAACTAAAAAGGCAAAAGTTTCAAAATTTAAGCATAAATTAACTAAAATATCAAGCCACTTGCATAAACTTGCTACAAATAAAAACCAAATATTAAATGCATACAACAACGTACAACGATTCTAAACGGTTTTGAGTACAGCAGCAGCAGCAGCAGCAAGAACCACAACAACAACCACAAACACACTTTTATTTGGGTCCAATGTTGCAGCAACAAACATGCAGCAAGCAGGCGCAACAACAACAACAGCTAAACCAGCAACAAACAACAACACAGCAACAACAACAGCCACTAGAACAACAACCACAGCAATTGCAGAGCAACAACATAGTGGACAAAGCTAAAGATGGCGCCTTAGCAGCTAGCAAGCTTTTAAAAAACAACAACAATTGCAAGCTTAGCAATATGTTAAGAGCAGACAACAACAACACCAACAACAACAGTAACAAAAAGCAACACAACCACAACAACAACAACAACCACACAACAACAAGCGATGCAGAGCGCTTGCTAACGATAGATTTTAACAGTCGACGTCGACGCGGACGTCTACGATGTTTGCCTGAAAGTTGCCAACTAGTGCCAGCAACAAATCGCTATGTTGCTTATCCACAACAACAACAACAACCACAACATGCAAAGCTTTTGTTATCGCTAATGTGCGCGTACATTGTCGAATGTGTAAATATTTTTAAATGCTTAGTATTATTAACGTTAAACAACCACAACAACTACAACAAAAACAACAACCACAAGGAACAACAACAGAAACCACAACAATCATCATCATCATCATCATCATCATCATCAGCCTCATCAATATCAACATCAACATCAGCCACAGTGCTGGCACTCGATCGTCGACGGCCAATACGCCAGCACAGTCGTGGCCACAATTATAGTCATGGCTATTCAACGCTCATTGCCTACGCCTTTCTGCTGTGCCTGGCCACAATGTTGCCCTGCCAGACGCTGGCCTTCAAGCCCAAATCGGCCACGCAGCATAAGCAGCATCAACAGCAACAACAACAAAACCAACAACAACAGGAGCAACAACAATTGGGCAGCTTTAACAACGATGTAACGCTTAATGCGGGGGGTCGGAATGTGCCACCCACTTATCAGGTTATATCATCGCAAACATCGAATGAGGAAGCCGAGTTGTTGTATCCCTTTGGTTCGGAGGAACAAATGTTGGACGAGGAGATGAATTTGAATGCAGTGCATGGCACTGATGAGGATAATATGGCCAATCAACGTGGTATCAATGGTAAGTACATATACATATATATATATATATATGTACAATTTACTGTCTCAGAACTTGCTCCCTTTTATGCGTACAGTAAACACTCATAGTTAAAAGTTTGATTTTCTTGGAAAAATAATCACATAACGAATATAAATATTTTCTTCCATTTCTAATTTAAAAGCTTAAATGTGTTTAGAATTTTATGTTACAATTTTATTAAAAATGGAGTGGAGTTTGGGATGCCTGATTGGTTCTTACTCCTCTCTTTACAACAAAAAATATTTTTCCGACTTATTTATCATAACAATATATTCAAAAAAATTCGTCTTATCCAGATTTATTAGTACCGCCTGCTTCTTGTGTCTTCAAAGCTTCAGAGGAGGTTCAGGAGGTTATTCCCCTTTTGTATTTTTATAATGGTGACACTATAAATAATAATCAATTTTATTTTTTTTTTTATATCTACCAATTCTACATTCTATTAGTATTTTTTAAAACATAAAAAATTTAAGATAGAACTTTTACTCTTTGCTCTATTGTCAATTTGTATTGATTGCAAAATATTGCGTATACGTAACATTATTTTAATTTGCTTAAATTATTAACATTTTTTCTAGCTTTTCAAAAAGTAGTAATAACTTTTCTGTTAACAGTCTAATTTTTAGACCATCAAAAACTTTTCTTTTGTTTTGACAAAATAATATTCTTATAAACTCGTAACGTATACGCAGCATTAGCCTTAGTGATCTTCATATATGGGCACTTCTTAATTATTTCATTTCAATGAAGAATTGGTACAAGAGCTTTTTAAGCTGAGAATCATTTTCTAAACATTTTATGCCATCCATAAATTTGTATGTTCTATTTATTTAGGGAATTTCTAGACTATTTTGCCTTAAATTTCACTAAACAAATATACCTACTAAGGTGGACCAAGATTCGTGTAAAAGTGGGCTTCCAGTTGACTTTTTTATCCTGCAATCTGTATAACAGAAATCTCTTCCAGCCCAATTTCAGCCAATAAGCAAACCGTCGGCTTGCCAGTAGAATTCAGAATGGACTTCCAAAGAGATTTTAAATAAAACGTAAGACAAAATGAACTAAAGATTTCTGGCACATTCATGTTACTGACAGTTTGTCAATAGTTTTCGAATACTGCTAGAAGAGATTTAATGTTTTTTTTTCCCCCTATCTAGTTCAGTTCAACCTGAGTTTACTGTAGGGCTATGTGAAGGTGATGGCTTACATTGCGTATGCTTGATTTGCTTGGCTTTGCTAACGACATTTGTATTCAAATGCGACGCATTAGTGATTTGTTTGCCAGGCAACTTTAGAAAATTTTTAAACAAATGTGGAGTATGTGGATTTTGCGTAATTTCTTATTGAAATATAATTGATTGATTTTCCTTAGGGAGGGTTAACATAAAAATGTTGTGCAATTTTTAGATTGCTTTCAAT
This sequence comes from Chymomyza fuscimana, assembly GCA_949987675.1. Lineage (NCBI taxonomy): Eukaryota > Metazoa > Arthropoda > Insecta > Diptera > Drosophilidae > Chymomyza > Chymomyza fuscimana. The sequence goes on along the minus strand of OX465088.1, from coordinate 36,279,002 downwards.
AAATGAATATTCAATCAGCTTGAAGTCAGAAATAGAATTTGCTTAACACACTGCGTATACGTAGCTTAGCTATTTTAAAACATTGAATGGCAACAAAGGCAACAAAAATAATACAAAAAACTTTGTTGTACCCAAAAAGGTTATAATTAAAGTTTGTGAAAAGTTTTGTTTATGGGCAAAGCCAAGCCAGCAGTAAAAATAACTAAGACTAATGGTGCGTATACGTTATGGGTATATAGCTTTGTAAAAAAGAAAATGTCTCTAATAATAATTGGTGCTTTGAAAATTAAGCTATAAAACAGCAAAGTTATTTTTACTTTTTGAAGAGGTAGAAAAATATTTAAAAGAAAACAACGTTGCGTATACGCAACGTTTGACAATATTTTTCAATTAATACAAGTTTGAATATAGCACAAAAAGAAAGGAGAAGAAGTTTCTTTAAAAAGTAATTAAAATGCATTTTATGGGCAAAATTAAAGCAAAATGATAGCACTATATAAAGATTATTTATGTGTTTATTTTGTAAACTGTTTTAATTAGCGAATAAGAGGCCAATGAACGCAAATAAACAAGCGAAATTATGACATAAAATTTACAAAAGTGATATAAATCGAAAAAATTTTTAACATATTTTGTTGTAAATGTTTTGAACTAGTCTTCTGGAAAATTGATGTAACAATGCTGTCTCGATGATCCAAAATAGTATGCGAATTTAAAACAAAATTTATTTAGTAAATATAGCAAACACAAGAGCAAAATAATTAATAATCAAATGAATTTGGCTTTCAATTGTTTTGATAAAAATTCGACTTTTATTTATTTAATAATGGCTATTGGGCATTCCCAAGAATAATTAATCTGAAGTTGTGTTCCATTATTCCTTTTTTTATCATAAGTGCCTACTTGCTTAGGCAAAACACCCAAAAATTGTTTGTGGATTCAATATAATTGTTATTGTGTCGATGATTCAGAAATGAATGCTATCTGCAAATGATGCGGATGTTTCTTTGGAGGTCACGGTTCAGCTAGATTGTTTATTATATTACTTTTTATTGCTTATTTATAAATTTTGTCGTATTAGGTTTTAAATATTTTTTTAATATGATTATAATTAATTTAGTCAGTGCTTGGAATTTGTGGTGATACGGCGTTAAGTACTAAATTTCTATAGTCCATGACGATATTCAGAACGCGTTTGAAACGGCTTGCGATTGTCGTACTTCTTTCACTTGTTAGAAAAACTCTTCAACAAGATTGGTATGGTGTGTACTATAGTTTGAGTTATAAAATATTTTTCAGTTTTAAGCAATAAACAGTTCATTTCTAAAACAAATTACAGGATAAGATCGGTTTGGCAATTCCAATTATTATACATAATTATGATTATTATACAGACTTTAATGAAAGTTACATTTTTTGTAAGAACTCCGCAGCATAAATTTTGCATTTAAGGGAATTCGGAACAGTGTTTTTTTTAGGGGCTGTTAAATATAATTTTTTAAGAGACTTAATAAATCTATGTCTGTTAAAAATTTAAAAAAAAAAATTCCCAAAAATCTTTTGATATATCTTGCAATAAACTCAATCAATTGATTCTCCTTTATTTTGTACTTTAAAGTTATTTAAAAATGGTATGTTATGTTTTATAACAAGATATATAATACTAAAATTGAATTTAAAGATTACGCTTTCAACTTGAAAAAATAATTTTCACACGACTTTAAAATTCTGTACTATATATTGTTTTACCAATCTTTGCTAATATCTTGTTTTCGGAAAGCAGCAAAACGACTTTCACATTCCATCTGCAAAATATCCAAGCGTACTTTACAATCAATTTTTTTAAATATTTTTAAAATTTTCTGCTGAAAATGAAAACTCAGATATTGTAGGGTGTCCGGATGCTGCGGACACTTCCGTCAGAAACCATGTAGAGACTGCATTGACATTGAATTGTATTGAAATGCAAAACATGAAAATGTATTTATTTGGTTTGTTTTGCACTAATTCAATTTTTAATCCAATTAAAATTTGATTTTTTAAACTTATTCAATTGAATTGTGGCACAATTATTTAATTAAAATTTTTGTTTACTCTACCAAAAGGTTACTATTTGGCAACATATTTTTTGTCACCTGTACTTCCAAATAAAATATAGAAATGCGTGTTAAAGATTTAATACATATAAGAGAAATGCGACACCTTTTTTGTTATATAATATTAAGCTAAATATACTGTGCACTTGGGTAACAAACATTGCGTATACGCAATATTTCTGCTAGTTCCAGCAACATTCCAAGTAATTCAATAACTACGCACATAAGATTTTCATTTTAAACAAACTTAAACCAAGACTGCATCAATCTCAAATAGAAATAACAACATAAAAGAAATATATATAAATAAATAAAAAATTGCACAAAATATATTAACAAGGCATAGCACTGGTAGCAACACACATCAATTTCCACACATTGAAGTTCTATTAAATTGAATAATGCTTTTATATTGCGTATACGTGATATTTGCTACTTGTGTGTATACTCTTGAGCCACACGGCGTATGTGTAATATTCATCGCTCAAAGTCAACTTAAAGTTTCACCTTTTGTGCTCACGTGCCAAACGCTACGGCTTTTGTCTCATTTTGTTGTAGTTGTTGTTGGTTTTCTTTTTTTTTTTGGTTTTTTTGGGGCCAACAATTAAACCCAAACTTGTGCATTGTTTGCATAGGCGGCAACCCTAGAGCCATTTCTCATTTTAATGACTCAACTCAGCTGTCTGCAGCTGTTTGGGGCCAGTTGCAAGTAAAACATACGCCAAAGTGGCTGGCAAACAAAGGCGTATGCAAAAAAAAAAAACTACAAAAGGTAGTGGCATAGCTGACCTGGGGATACTCTGTAAAATTGTTTATTAAAATGAGAAATGTAGAAGAGTAACTTTAGTACTTAGACCGTAGTCCAAAACTGCTTGTTAGCAATACAACAAGCAGTTTCCTAAAGCAATATTTCTTTAGAGCGAAATATCTGTTTTTGCAATTGACTTGAAATATTTGGTAAAAACTGAAAAAAAAAAAAGTTGTAGATGAGTTATATATGTATACATATTTTTGTGCTTCCTTCTTGTGAGCAAATATTCCAGGCAAACAGGCTGCTTCGAACTCTCAATTGCAATCAATAAAAATAAATACATTTTTGATAATTTGCTCATAAAAATAAAAAATTGCTTATGTATTTTTTTCTTTTCAAAAACAAGCAGTTTCGATATTAATTCAATCTTACTTTCAAGATGGCGGCTCAGATGGTCAAATTGCTCTCCAAGTTGAAGCAGGCTTTTTTCTTTAACATTCATGTCTTACACTAGTACATAATAACCTATGTGCCTCATAAGTATAGGGCATAGCAACAAAAACAACCACAAAAACAACAACAAAAACAACGACAATTACAAGTGCTACAAAATTGGAGCCACGAGACACACCACACACAAAAAAGTGCAAAAATTTGCTGTTGTAAGCTTTTAGGGGCGCGCACACACACACACCAGTGCAAATTGCTGCTGCTGAACTGCTAGTTGCAGCAACAACAAAAACAATGACAACAACTTGCAGCAGTTGCAGCTGTAAATCAACCTTTAAAATTAACGCAGATTGCTGGAACAAGCGGCATGCAACAAACGCCATGAGCAATTAACATGAAACAGCCCAAAAAGACAGAGCAGAGCAAAGTTGCAACGTGCCACAAACGTACCTATATGTATATACTAATACTGACAGGCACACGTGCAACATATATGTTTATATGTATTTTTATATAAAGGTATAACTATGTGCGTGTATAAGTATTTAAGTACATGAGCACATGTGCATGTATGTATTATATTTTTATATAGTAAATATATGTGCACTAGTCTTCAACAGCCTTTGTTCGAAATAATTTTTTTTTTTCCTTACATGTTTTTTGCTCGGTGCTGCCACATTTTTATACCCTTTAGGCACTCAGAGGTAAAATGTATATACGCTGTTGTTGTGGAAATGTTTGTTGTAAATAGAAACAAGTGCACACAAATACACAAATATGTCAAAATACAAATACCAGCACAAATAGATCAGGTAAAGAATCTTGGCTGGAAGTTTTAGGTTAACTGCTTACGGACATGCTTGTTTTTGGGGCACTTTATTTCAAGTTTTTCCATTTGGCATATTTCTCTATGACAGGTCACACAGTAAATATAATGTACATAAACTCTGCTGCAGTTAACTTTACCTATTAAATGCTTATTTAATAAAATTAAGTAAAACTTTACTTGTGCTGCAGCTGGCAACGCTCCTAGTTAGTTTATCTTTTGCAGCACTGCTCTTTTGTTACCAACGCATTACACCACACAACTAGTTATTAAAATTTAATTATTAATATTTTTCATAATTATAGGCGTATATATTTAAATTGAATTGAATATTTATCAGCTTTAATGTTAATTATAAAATCTAAAGTTTACAGCTGGATTATTTCTAGTACAGTTTGGGTGTTGTAAAATTTAAAGGTATCTCAGTGTTTAGCGAATTAAAGTGCTTTTCCATTTACTAGGAAATTTTTTAAAAGGCAAAAATTGAGGCAAGTCTTCACTGAAAATATTTTTTTGGTATAGGCCCATACGCAGCATGCAAAAATTCCGCACGAAATGTCAAAACTTCATATGAAATGATTCCGATTGGTCTTGTTTTACAGTTATATCTACATTAGAAATGTAATGAATATTCGATAAAAATATTCGATAACAATTGATTTTCTTCAAATTCATCAAAAGCCTCATGTTAATGGTTTGAAACAAATTCTACCAACTTGTCAGCATATAAAATATTTAAGATAATCTTAATTTTATTTATTCACTGATTTTATTGATTCACTTTTTTAAATGAACCAAAGATAAAACTGAACCAGTGGCATATTAATACAATTAAATAAGCTGGACTAAAACGATTTTAATATTAATGATAGAAAAAACAGATATTAAAGGGTCATCAATCTTGAGGGTTTTTTTTTTAATAAAAAAAAAACACAAAAATTTCAAATGAATCGGAAAATCTTTATTATCAATATGGCGAATAGTGGTATCAGTAGGTCGATTATGGCGACCATAAAATGGCCAAAGCGCGCGAACAACATTCTTTACAGAACACGAATTTTCGTAATATAATTGTACGATTTGAAAACGTTGTTCGGGTGTAAGTTTTTCCATGATGAAATGGCAATGAAAACTGAATAAAAAACACATGGCAACTTGACAGTACTCACTCGTGGTTTATCAAAAAAAATTTATTGAAAAAAAACCTCAGGATTGATGACCCTTTATAATACAATGTAATTCTGAGTTATTCAAGTTTTGCGAGAAAATTATTCAGAAAAGCTAGCTAGGACAAAGTTCCACCTGTGTGCGCAGCCATACTTGCTCTGTAAGATTCAGAATGTAGATTTAAATCCATTATTCAGAAAGTATTGCGGAATCTCCTTGTATAAAATATGCGATTTGTCAGGAATAAGATAAAAAGACTTTCAAAAACTTATGTAGAAGGACTCATAAACATGAATATGAGTCTTTGCTTAGGGCTACTAGACGCCTCAAGCTATTTTATGTCCTGGATTTTCATCATGAATCAATCATATTATGAACATGGACATTTTTTTTTTGTTTTTGGCCAAAGTAAACTTTTTTTTAAAAGATTTTCTTTAAGATAACGGGGCTTTGCTACTCGTATAATGGTGTAGCCTTTAAAACCCATATATATTGCCTTTATAATCATTTTTATTGCAAGTTTTTAATTATGTTATATTTTTGTGTAAAAGGCAAATCGATTTTTTTTTAATGAAATTATGTCATTTTGTGCGTATAATTGAAAAAAATCGTTTTTCGTAATATTCGGCCGTGCTCCGGGAAACGAAAAACAAAAAACGAATATATTTTGTTCGCTTTCGTTTTTGCGTGCTCGCAATTTCACATTTTTTGCATTCGATAGCTTCGCATATCTCCCTACTCTTTATTAGCGCAGCTCTACACCTTTCGATTGAAATTAACTACGACAATGCTGTTCTTATTAATAGGGAAATTTTTTTTATCGAAGACACGAACCATGTGAACGTGTGTCAAAAATTCGTTTTAAGTTGTGCATGCTAATTTTTGGTTTATTTCATACTGATTCGTTTTGAAGCCACTTGTTAAGTGCTCACAATTTCACCAAAACTAATTTGGGTGGTTTGAAACCGACAAATTGATTGCAAGCAATTAAAGCAAGTGGGCAAAATAGGTTCAAAAGTAAACGTAGTTCAAATTGAAATAATGCTAACATTCTTTAATCTTCAATCTTTTCAAGTTAGAAATTTATATAATAAATAATTATTTTATCTTTAATTCTATTTATGCCAATGTCAAGTTAGATATTTATAAATAAATATTTTAAATTATTTTCTTTTGAATAAACGAATTTTTGCAAAAAAATTTACTTTTTTTAATAGTAATTTCCGTTAAAAAAAAAGTGAAAATGTAAAATAAAATTTTTATTCATAGTAATTTACGTAAAAAAAAATCTAATATTTTGAATTTTTTTTTTTTATATATTTTTATTTGCAATCTGTCAGGTGAGACAATCAGCAAATTTTAAAACTAAAACAAAAATGGCAGGATTGATTGTGCTCCATTGAGTCCAATCAATATAAAAAAAAAGACTGAAATTTTTATGAAAAGTGCTTAAACATAAAATAATTTTTTGTATAAAACTTGATGCTTGACGAAAAATTTGTTTTAAAATACGCTTTTTTGATAAATTAAAAAAAAAAATAATATTCTCTGAACACGAAAATTAATAAAATATGTGGTTTTGATTTCACTAAAACGAATTTGCAAAATAGTTTTAGAAGTGAACGTATTTTAAACTAAAATAATTTTTTTAATAGCCCTCGATATTCTTTTATTTTATTTATGCCAATTTCAAATTAGATATTTATTAATAAATATTTTTAATTATTTTTTTTCTAACTCAGTTCCAAAAATAGAATGCACAGCATTATAACATTGACATATCGATAACCGATAGGTAATATAGGGTTCATGTGATTTGCATGAGAAATTAAGAAGTTATCGAAAACAACAAATGTAAAATTCGAAGCACGACTGATATATTTTATTCAAAATAATAAGTTACAATAATATAAAAAATAAAACTCCTTTTTTTTCAACTTAAGTTTTCAGCAAAATTTTGTTACCCAACTTAACTGATCTGCTTCATTGGTTGCAAACTACATTTCCGACACTCTTTTGTTTCTTAAACAGCTAAGGCACTTTGTTTTCCTAAATTCGTTTGCCAAAAAAGGAAAAACTGCCACACTTAAACTATATACTTTGACATTTGGCAGCCAAAAAAATATGCAAATGGCAACGCCGTAAAAGAAGTTCTCCTTAAAACGTTTTAATATCCGGTTTACGTTATTTGCATCGCAGCTGATTTTTGAAATGTCTCTAGAGCTGCAAGCAGAGTATTCTACTATAATGAAGAACCCTTTTATAAAGGATTTCGTTTGCATGTGTGTGTGACAGCTTGTTTCGATGGTTGTGTGTGTGTGTTTGCCTTGCTTTTGCTTTTCTATTTTACCATCGACCCAAATTGCGCGCACTGTATAATAACAACAAAAACAGAAATATACAGACACACACACACGCACACACAGAGACCATACTATAAATGGCAGGTTATAAACACACAAGCGCACAAATCCACATACTTTTATATGTATATATATATGTATGTGTGTGTTATATAGTTAGTACATATATGTGTGTGTTTGTGCCTCTTGCTCTCTCTCTTTGGCCACACGCAAACTTGGCTGCTAACGACATGGCTCGGCGCTGCTCTGGCACTAGGGTTTATACTACGGCGCTCTGGTGCTGGGTACTGTGTGCTGCTGCTGCTGGTTCTGGGTTTCTGTATGTTCTCGACATTCTTTTTTGTGGGCGTACGTTGCAGACCCTGAAAAAATTTCAGTAAAGACCTCGACCTAAACCGGGACAGGCGGGCGACATATTTTGGGGTTAGAGTGAGATAGGATAGGATAAGATAGGATAGGATGCGTAGCACAAGTTTTCGGTATGGCTAAAATATTTAAAACGCAAGAAGAAAAGTTTTCCGTTTTTTTTTTCTGTTCGGCAAACTTCAAATGAAAAATGATTGAAAGACGTAAAGCGAATGAAAATAGAAATAGTAAACGAAAAGAAGCGCAGTAAGGAAAAGAGCAAGCTACAAACGAAAGGCTTTTGTGGATTTTGGTGTGCTGCCAAATGGGCTACAGGGACACGCACATTGCCTTAAACATTAAGGTGGGTAGCAAATTTAAATCGATAAATCAAAATGCCAACAACAATGGCGGCAAGGACGTGTGACTTGCATGCTAAAAAGCTTCAAAACAGCACACAGAGCGCAAATGTCGTGTGGCATGTACATATGTGTTTGTGTGATGTATGTATATATGTGTGCTGTGTGGGTGCGCTGGCAGGAAGTGCTTTAAGGGGCGCGGGAAGCCCTGACAACGCTAGCCAACTGGCAGTTACTGCCACGCCAGTGTGGCCAAATGACAACATTTGGTTGCCTTTTAATTATTGACATTTTTTTTTTATATTTGCTACTGTTTGTTTTTTTTTTTCACTCTTTCTGTATTTTGTGACACGAATTTTGCTTTAATTGCTGTGCTCAGTGTGCCCGCTTGATGTTTGTAATTTGCTTTTAATTTTAATTTAGTTTAAGCGCACTGTGTAAATGCACACACTGTTTTAAGTGTGTACATGCGTGTGTTTGTTTATCTTATACAGCCCGCCCATGACTCAACATTAAGGCTAGCATTAAAACCTCTTTAATCAAAATGTTGACTTGACTCTTAATCATGTAACAGAACCCCCCCCCCCCCCCCCCCCCGCAAAACAGCGTAAATTCCAGTTTAGCTAATACACAAACCCATTAGCTCAAACAACGTCTGACTCATAAACGGGGGCTTTGGGGGCGCACAATCAATGGCTATAATTTGATACAGGTGTCACTGCTGGCTGATTCATGCCAAGAGGGTTTTGCGTTATTTTTTTTCAAAAACGGGTTAAATGTAAATTTAAAGCTTATAAAAAATAAGCGCGCTTATATTAGCATAAAAACTATAACTTGTTTTTAAAAGCGTAAAAACTATGTTTTGCCGAGTGAATTAGTTCAGCTTAACAAGGGTCGCGTGGACCTGTCTGTCGTATTATAGCAGCTTAGTTTGAAGCTCAACAAATCAAACCTGCTTTAAAATTATTCCACTTGTTAACTAACTAAAAAATTAGCTTTACAAATATAGTGTATAGTATGCATAGAATGTTGTTTAAATAAAAGACTTTAAACTAGCTTTATACATAAGAAATAAACTTCATAATTTTGCCAACAGTCTATAATTTAATATAATCACGGTCAAATAATAGTCTTACGTTTTCAAATCGTATGCTTCCGTTAATGACAACTTTTTCAGCTTGTTAACTAAACTAGAACTTGCACTTTTTATTGCGCGCACATTAAAGGAAGTAATCGATTAACTTGCAAACGTGAGAAACAGCATAAAGTTATCGAAACAAAGCAACACGTTAGTTCTTCTGGCTGAGAACCATATTTTAAAGCTAATTGTAGGAAATCGATTAATTTTTTCTACAATTTTCATTAATTGCATATGATTGAGCGCATTTTCAATTATTATAATTTTTTTTGAGCAATTCTGACTACAAAATCAAACAAAGTTAAGTAAGTTACTGCAAAGTTGCTCAAACTTTTAAAGATAAACGAAATTCGATATTCAAGTTATCAAACCAAAATAAGCAAAAATATTCGCATTAACTTTTATACGCAAAAATTCCACTCAACTCTAACCATAATAAAAATTTCCACCCAAGTGCTTATAGTTTAGCAATCGTTGTGAATATTGTTAAGGTCAAGCCTGTGGAACAACAGCTGGAAGAAAGGTCACACATGTGCTATTAAAGTCCACGACTGTGTCACGGGAATGAGGCCATTAGAGAGTTATATCCATATAATTATGCCCCTGTGCGCCATAAGGCCCTAATGGTCGGTATAGAGTTTGGAGTTTCGCTAAGCGAAATAAAGTAGGTGGCTTCTTCTACATTTTGGTGCTATTTTTATGAAGGCTATTTGTATTCGGAATTCTATTCTTGAAAACAATAAGCACATTTGTATAACCCAACTTAAATGAATACTCGTTGTTATACGTACATAATCCATATTTCTTACTACAAACGCAATCTTTAAGTTTGCAAGTATAAGATTATTATTACAATACATTTTTTGTATTGATTTGACAGAGCTTCACTGTATAATACTCTAAGACGCAAACTATTAAACATTTTTGTTCTTGACCGAAAATGAGGTCGAAAAATAATCTTTTTTAAAAACTATTTCTATGTCAAATTCCGTTCCACATTGGCGGAAACTTCTTTCTTTTTGTCTTCTTTTTTGTCTGTGTCATCCCAAGTCTTGAAGTTTCCTCTAAACTCTGCATTTTGCGCAAATTTTTTTGCTGCTTTGATCACACAGTACAAAAAAAAAGTGGTGTGAACTTCACATATGGCAGAGGTTATCTCAGGGTTAGGTTTATTGGACCTTCGATACCGATTCAGTGGGCTTAAGTATGGCCTTGCTCATTTTCAGTTCACACAGCTTATTTTTTATTTAAGTTTCAAATTTCTAATTACTTTTGCAAAAATCGACCACAATTTTGTTGAACGCATGGCTTAAGACTGTGACGTCATAAAAATATGTATTACTTCGCCCCATTAGTAACCATTTCTGTACATGATCATGTTTGTACAGAAAAACAAGTTTTTTGATCTTCTAAGTTCGACCAAAAAATTTTTAAATATTTGTAATAAGTATAATGATATTAAGCTTAAGGCCTAGTCGCTATAGCTTTAAAAAAAAAAAATAAAGCTTTTATACTATTTGTAATAGTTTATAAGCTGTATATAAATAAATAAATAAATAATGATATTGTTGGGAAAATTGCACTGCGAACCTTAACCTTGTGCTTCCTAGAGCTCTTCAGCTAGACCAATTACCGAGGATACTTAAATATCTGTGGTTATGACACCGTGCAATGAATTCTATGATACACTGTAACCCTTAGGGTCTTTTGGGCTTCCTAGAACTCCTCAGCTAGACCAATTGTTCTGACATCTTGCAACGAAATCCTATGATGCTTTGAGAAGAATGCCTTTTTTTTGAAAAGTAAGTACTACTTACTTAGTTAGTAAGTACTATATTCCTCCTCATTCTTACATAACCTGCATCTGTTAGACCTGCCGTCCTGCTTAGGTGTTTCCTAAGCCAGCAGTGTCCTATAAGTAACCCAGTTAGTATCCTAAAGGAATTCTTCCCCAATTGGTAGATTTTTTTTAACATTTTCAGAGCCTCTTGTTAGCCAGCCATACGAATCCAGTCTGAGTTTTTTCTGGGACTCTCCTCTTCTTTTTCTTTCTTATGTCCTGTTACTGCTAGTGGAGCATAGGGCCATCTCTCTCCTCATCTCTTAGTAGCTATTTTGATGGTTTGCCAATTTCACAAAATGGCTCAGGACCACCCTATTGGTGGTTTCGCGGCACTCTTCCTCACCAGTTACCAGCTACTTCTTTATCGTTGAGGTTTTTATTTCCGGGAATCCATGTAAAGCAAATTTGATAAAATCGTGCTAGATGGTTTTATTTGGATCTGGTTTTCTGAACCACATACACGTATGATAAAAAGAAGAAAGTAAATCAATAGCAATTTCTTTATTTCGAAATGGAAAGATTCTTTCGTATAGAAAAATATAAGTATGATTTGATAAGTAAGGTTAGGAAGGTGAGCCAAAGATAATGGAATATTTGTGCACATAAAAAATCTGCCCTACTAGGAAACACTGGTAATTCTGGAAGTTGATTTAATATTTTTTTTTATGGTAAAGATTTCGCAAGAGTTAAATTTACTACGCTTCAAGTTTTGGCTGAAATCAGTGAAAAACTACTAAGAGGGACTGAAGGGAGCTATACCCTAAAAGAAAGAAGAACTTGTATATTTCACAAACAGAATGGATGGAAAAAAAGGCGAAATTATCTACGCGTCAAGGTTTGATTATAAGCAATGAAAAACTATTACGAGGGTCTGAGGGATATATATATATAAGTTCCTATAAGTCCTACAAGGGTTAGAGGGCCGTTACAAATCTCCCCCACTGTTTGCGATCGCCAGACATTTGTTTAATTTGGTGCCAGTTCATACCTAGACCTTCCAATCCCAGGTCAACTTGTCCTCGCCATGTGTGAGCTGGCCTGCCTCTGCGTCTTCTTTGTCCTTGGGGATTCCACGCGATTGCAGTTAGAGTTAGGTCCTACTCAGGCTTTCTCAGTGAGTCTCCTATCCATGCCCATTTGCGTTTTTTAATTGCATCATACTCTGGAATTGGTTTGGTTCGCGCTCCAAACTCGTCATTTGTTATTATTTGTGGCCAAAAAATACGGAGTACTTTGCGTAGACATCGATTGATGAAGGCATGGAGTGGTTGTAAGTAGCGAGGGTTAGCATTCCATGTTTCGCATCCATAAAAAATAATCGACGTTATGTTCGAGTCGATAATTCTGAGGGATGGCATCCTCAAAAAGGGAAAAGAATTTTTAATACATTTCACAGATTTACAACTGAACTCAAACTAACGATTTCATATTTTAAGACAAAGACCCCAGACTTCAGATGTAAGATCGAACTTGGCTAACTTTCAACCAACTCAGCTATCCTAATGTATGCTTTAGACACTGATGTGGTACAATTCGATTATTGCCCATATATATGGTCCGATTACAATAATGTTTGGTAGTAATTTTTATGTTCGACCCATATAAACCATACAAACTAATGCTGTAATCCTGAAATTGTAGAAAATATGACGTCTTGAAATTATTTGGGAGTGGCAAAAATAAATTAGCTTCATCTGCCTGCTTTTAGAAAAAGTCCAAGTCCCAAGTTTGGAGCTAGGAGCTCTAATAGTATCCAAAGAATTTGTTCTAATGACTATATCGGAAGTAACTTTAGAGATCTCCGGAATCTGCTTCTCTATAAACATTATGCCTTATTTGCTCAGAACTTCTGCAGTTCTTACCCAAGTAACTTAATCTGACTACGTATAGATGGAGCCCGAATTCCTAGTTTGGAGCTAGGTGCTCTAATAGTCTCCAAAGTATTTGTTTTAATGACTACATTCTCTATTAACATTATGCCTTTTTGCTTAGAACTTCTGCAGTTCTTACCCAAGTAACTTAATCTGACTGCGTATAAATGAAGCCCAAATTTTAAGTTTAAAGCTAGGAGCTCTAATATTTTCAAAAATATTGGTGTACATATGGACAGCCGGACTATGTCTACCTCAATTTCTTTTGTCCCTATGACCATATTGGATATAACTTTGGGGATCTCCGGCATCTCCTTCTCTATAAAAATTATGCCGTTTCTCAACCAATTTTAATCTGTCTGTGTCTGTAATAATTTTTACTTGAAAAATGTTGCCGTAAAGCTCGATTGTAAAAAAAACCGACCCATATCAAATCAAAATTTAAGGCAATTTAAGAACTAAGGCATAAAATAGATGCATTCTTCTGGCTCTACTAATTTTAATGGCCATATTTGTGTCCTTATTTGTGTCACCCTATTAATTATATTAAGAAGCTGAGAACTGTTGTCTTCTACTTAGAAATCTCAAATATGTTTTAGCTGTCACACCTTTAAATGAACCTATGCATATTTCCACATTGCAAGATTGTCATTTCTAATTAGCACTAAGGCAATGGTCAGTTGTCCATTCATAATTGCAATTTTGATTATAGTGATGCCTCCAAGGAACCATCTACTATCAAGTTAATTGCTTCCGAAAATGCAGTTACTGCTTTGCCTGCTGGGCCATATTGTTAGACAACTTAAATTATGTCAAGTGCTGGTGTCGTAATAAGCTTTAAAAAATGCTGCTCCCCAAAAAGGAATGCCATAAAGCATCTTGATAGGTAGCCCTGATTATGACAACATTCCAAGTCGTAACTGCCACCCACACTAACGATAGTTTTATGCGTCAGGCGAAACACTCGTAAAGTTTTTTTTTTTTTTTTTTGTTTGCCAATGTTTGAGCAGGCAGCCTCGTGCAAAATGCATTGATTCAACAGCACACTTGACAACCCTAGCGGGGGTCTAGAGGCACTAGTCAAGACCAGACCAGGACCAGAGCGGTTCAGGGTGTAAGCAGTTTGCATGTGCATTGCAGGCTCTCGTGTTTGTGTTAAATTTTTTGGCCCTTATCGGGCCATTGCGGGCGTCCTTTGGTAGGTGTTGTTCCAATTGTAGCTGTTGTTGTTGCTGTTGCTGGTTGCCATGCCATGAGCCCAATTCCGGCAATGGTACCACTAATCGATTCGACAGCTACCTTGAAAGTTGCACCGTGCCAAGCGGCGGCTTGTCTTCTCCCTGATAAATTAGCGACTGCTTCAAAGCGTGAAACTATGTGCACACTACTATTTGTCACACACACACGCTATCGAGTACGAACACACACACACACACACACAGTTACGTTTGACTTTAGTTTCCGCTTTGACGTTGGGACCCCATAATGAACTTCCGGTTACCGCCCATATTCATGTAATTTTGTGCGTTTGTTCTGTTGGCCAAGTCGACCGTGATTTATGCACATTGATGACGTCGCGAAAAGGCATTACGTTGGCTACGTCTAACCAGGAGCAACGAAAACGTAAAAATAAAAATGAAGTGATTTTACTAAGCTGACCAGTATTTAATTACAGTCGATTGGGAAGAGTACAGTAGAGACTCGGTTAGCGTGAGCTTGCGCAAAAGAAACTGCTTTAGATTTGTAGCTTTAAGATGCGTGCTACGCCTGAAAAAAAAGTTGAGGGATTTTATAAAGTTGGCGTTTAATTACACTCGAGTGGAAATAGTACAGTGGAGACTCGGCTAGGGTGAACTTTGTACATTTCTTGCTTTAGATTTTTAGCTTAAAGATACGAGCAGAAACTAAAGAAAGGTGAGGGATTTTATAAAGCTGGTCGACTTTTAATAACAAAGAGAGGGAAAAGTACAGTAGAGACTCAGCTAGAATGAACTTGTTAAAAAAAAAAGTGAGAGCTTCGTGTGCATAAAGATACAAAGTCTTTGAGATACGGATTAAGCCCAAAAAAAAAAAAAGTTTTGTGTCGTAACGTTTTAGGATTAACACTAAAAAAATTAAAGTCAACAAAGAATAGTACATTGCTCGAACGAACTTATAAATTTCGTGTATCTTTAAAATTCGGGATGATAAAAAAATTATGAAATTTTACTGAGCCGATCAGAGTTGAGATAGAATAGCAAAAACTCGTACAGGGTGCACTTGCTCAAATGAACTTATTTATAATTTAATTTTATTCCAAGGCATTAATATTTAGTTTTAACATATAAAAAAAAACAAATATATACAGGGTTTACCTGACTTAGCCTTTCAACTAAATGATTAATCTTTAAAAATATTAAAGTAAGTTTACAATAACAATATTAATTCGTTAGGAAATTTGTATCTTTAAGATTCGAAAAAAATATGAGATCTAAGCTAAGCTAAACTAATCAGAGTTGAGATAGAATAGTAAAAACTCGTACAGGGTGCACTTGCTCAAAATAACTTTTTTTTTTTTTTTTTTTTTTTTTTGATTAATGTATTGGCAATCAGCCTACTTAAAACTAAGGCTATAATCCAATAGGTAAATAAAGTGAATCGCTACTTTGGTTTGGTGTTATGGCTCAAAATAACTAGTTACCTTCGTGCTGCTGATTTGTATCTTGTAAGATTCGAAAAAAATATGAGATCTCACTAAGCTGACCAGCTGACTAGAAGCTAGGTTGCACTTGCTCAGACGAATTTGTAAATTTCGTGAAATTGATTTGTATTTTTTAGATTTGGATCGGACTAGAAAAAAACTGGTTCTGCAATCGAATCAGTTCATTTAAGTATTTTTGTAGTGCACACAAATGAAGCATGCGGATTAATGGTCTAGTTTGTCCAAACAACAAAAAGGTGTGGGCTTATGTCGATGGGTACAAACCAACTCTTAAATACCCTTTTAATCAAATTAGTTTCCAAGCTATTTTGTAGCGCTTTGAAATGTTGTTAGCTACTTCTTTTGAAAGTAAAAAAAGCAATAGACCGTTTGCAGTCGAAACAAATGGACTCTTATATACCCTACACTCCACTCACTTGCCATACGACTTTGAAACGCTGTGAAATATAGATTCAAAAAAAGTTTCGAGTGTTAACTCATGTTTGAATCCTGATCCGAAACAACTACATGAAAGAAAACTCAGAACCGCAAGAATAGATTTTGTTCAAAAAGTAAAAAATTTTATTTATTCTTTCAAAAATCAAAGACTTTGTCCTGAAACTATGAATAATATTTTTAAAGCTTGTACAAAACATTTTTTCTTCAAAAGTTTTTGTCGGATTACAACAAAAAATGACCTACCTTCCCATTGTGTTTAGCTTATAAAAGTCGCGAACTATTTTCAGTTATTATGAGGAAAAAACGAACTAACCAACTTATTTATATATCGGCGGTAATAAGTGAAGCGAGCTACTTTTAAGTCGATTTTGATGAGATACTAGCCAATATGAGCCTCGTAAGTTTTTTTTTTTTGTTACAAAATTCCTTCTTTATAGGACCGATCGATCGAAAAAAAGGTTTTAAGGCATAACTCGGTTGTTTATAAAGATATCGAGACCAAATTTGGCATTCGAAGATTCTTTTAGAGCTTCCCAGCACTGTAGCATATTTTATCAAAATCGGTTGACTATATATTATGTAGCCCCCAAAGGACCGATCGGTCAAAAAATGTTTTTGGTGCAAAATTCGTTTTATTTATGAAAATGTCGTTACCAAATTTGGCAAATAAATATCGTTTATAGTTCTGAAGCAATATATCGGATTTGATTGCCATGTGGTGGTACTGGCCCGACTTTAACGTAAGCCATCCTTAAAGCATCAATCTTCTTCTTAGCACTAGGTATGTTCAAATAAGACAAATTGTATGCCTATTTTTAACTAAAGAAAGAACTTTACGTTTTTTAGTTCTGTTTCATATTCAATTTTTGAATTGCTCAAAAGTTCTGCCTCAGCTAAAGAATTTTTCAAATTAAAGCAATTGACTATTTAGTTTACCCTACATTGTACCCCCACTAAATTTTTTTGCTCCAACTTAATACAAGCCTGACTATTTAGTACAAAAGATATGCTATGCTTTAACTAAAAGTTTAGCTTAATTAAAATATGCCAAATAAACTAATTCTAACTAAAACTCTGTTTACAACAAATTACAAAAGTTTTTCTATTATAAAACCCTTTTCATTACACACATGTCTCTGATTATGCTCTTTCAAAAACTTTTTTATACCCTGTACCGTATGGTACAAAGGGTATATTGTGTTTGTGCAAGCCGAAAATGTATGTAACGTACAGAAGGAGAAGTCGGAGACACCCCAAAGTTACCTAAAGTATGATCAGAGTGACTAGAGAAGTCGATATACCCATGTCCGTCTGTCCGTCTGACCGTCTGTCCGTCTGTCCGTATGAACGCCTAGATCTCAGAGATGGTAAGAGCTAGAGCAACCAAACTTTCAGCTAAGATCCCTTATTAATCCATAGGAGACAAGTTTATTTTATTTTTTTGATATCGGGACTACATTATATAGCTCCCATAGGGGTGTTTCAGAGGACCTCGAAAAAAAGCAAAAGTTTTAGATGGATAATTCGTTTGCTTATGAAGATATCATAACCAAATTTTTGTACTACACTGTACCAAATTTTATCAAAATCGGTTGACTATATCATATAGCTCCCATACGATCGATCGGTCGAAAATTTGTTTTTTGTACAAAATTCGTTGTGTTTCGTTTCTTTGTGAAGATATTGTAACCAAATTTGACATTAAGAAGTTTTTTAGAGTTCCCAAGCACTCTACCAAATTTGATCAAAATCGGTTGACTATATCATATAGCTCCCATAGGACCAATACATCAAAAAATCGTGTTTTGTACAAAATTCGTTGTGTTTCGTTTATTTGTAAAGATATTGTAACCAAATTTGGCATTCAGAAGTTTTTTAGAGATTTTCAACACTGTACCAAATTTGATCAAAATCGGTTGACTATATCATATAGCTCCCATAGGATCGATCGGTCGAAAAATACGCTTTTTGTACAAAATTGGTTGTGTTTCGTTTGTTTGTGAAGATATTGTAACCAAATTTGGCCTTCCGAAGTTTTTTAGAGATCTTCAACACTGTACCAAATTTTATCAAAATCGGTTGACTATATCATATAGCTCCCATAGGACCAATACATCAAAAAATCGTGTTTTGTACAAAATTCGTTGTGTTTCGTTTATTTGTAAAGATATTGTAACCAAATTTGGCAATCGGAAGTTTTTTTAGAAACCCCCAGCACTGTACCAAACTTTATCAAAATCGGTTGACTATATCATATAGGTCCCATAGGATCGATCGGTCGAAAATTTGTTTTTTGCACAAAAATCGTTGTGTTTCGTTTGTTTGTGAAGATATTGTAACCAAATTTGGCATTTGGCAGAAGTTTTTTAGAGATCTCCAACACTGTACCAAATTTGATCAAAATCGATGGACTATATCATATAGCTCCCATAGGGCCGATCGGTCGAAAAAAAGTTGTTGATTAAAAATTCGTCTGTTTTTGGTTGTTTATGAAGGTATCATAATCTAATTTGGCAATCAAATGTCTTTTGGTGTTCTTAAGCAATTTACCGGATTTTATTGTAAGCAGTGGTACAGGGTATCCCAAAGTCGTCCGCGCCCGACTTTAACGTACGCCATCTTTTATTTAAAGCTAAAATTATTATAAACTGTACTTATATAAAATATTTTCATCTTAAATAGCTATGAACCTTGAAAAACTATTATTACTATTTCTGACGAAACATTCAAGTTTTAAAAATATGCTTTCATGCATTCACATAAAGCTTAGTTCTGAGTTTTCATTTTTTATGCACAATGCAATTTGTTAGAAAAACTCAAATAATTGAAAAAACACCTCAGTTGCATGCGCTTGAAAGCATTTGAAGTGTTTTACAACACATAAGAAATAACTCGAAAATCAAATATTTCGTAATAAAAAATAATATTAATAAAAAGCATTGAATTGTAAACAATTCTATGGAAGCACTCGGCTTTTGTTGTTAGTTGCAAGGATTCCAGGCGGAATCCTTGTTTCCAAGAAACTTGCATATTATTATTTTTTTCCTAGAAAAATGAACATGCAGCTGAAAAGATTTATCCCTTTTCCTGAATGCAGTGCTAAAAATATATATTTACTTATATGCTCTTTGCATTTAAAATAAATATGAAGTCATTCAATTTGCATTCATGTTAAAATTCCTATTAAAATAAATATTTAGTCATTTAATTTGAACTTTTTAATTGAAAATCTTTTAGAGCTCTCTCGGAAGAATCAAAGTGACAGCAGTTAACCTAAAGACTTTAGCACTGAAAATTCGCTTTTTTGAGATTTATTTTTCTTTCATTACATAAAAACAGGTAGAAGAATTCATTAGATTTTTAATATAAATATATAAGGGAAAGGCTTGTAAGTTGACACACCATAGCTTTTTTAGCTATATCTCGACATTGAATACACATTGGAAAGAGAAAAGAAAGAGCTATAAACCACAATAAGTAAATCTTTTGAAATTTATAAAATTAGGCATTTTACAGACAATTTTCAAAAGAGCTTGAAAACGACCAACAAAAAAAAAGGCTTGTTAGTTGACACACCTGCAAAAATCGCTGAAAGTTTGGGGAAACTGAAAAAAAACGCATGATTGCGAAAATTTATTGATTTTAAATTTAACTGAGCATTAAATTGAATTTAAAAAAAATGTGATACAGTCAAGGCGGTGCCCGACAGTGTAATACCCTGTACCTTTTTTCTGGAAAAAATTGTATTCCTCCATTTTCCTTCTAAGAACTTTCCAATTAGAATTGGTTTTTTTTTTGGTGAAATTCGATATTTATACCAATAAATGCCGTAAATTTTTACCGATTTTGATGAAAATCGGTAGTTACGTCAAAAAAGTTATTTAAAGTATATGGGGTAAGTTTCAAGTTGGTATGTTGAGGGGTGTGGGAGAAAACACGGTAAATCGAATGCGGTGGCGGGGGCGGGGAGGCCGCATCGATAAAATTTGTATGTGCGTTTGTGAATTAGGGCCACACGAATAATCTTACCAAAATTGGTGATTGTAGGTAATTTTTTACCATAATAACGTAGCGTCCAATATTAACGCAGTTTATTGGCAAGGGGAGTTGAAATTAGTACTTTTTTGACTATAACTTTTGTTGTCTTTGTCCGATTTTGTTCATTTTTGACACACAGATGCATGTAATAACGACGCATCGCTATGTTGGGTTTGAGATAAAAATATTAAACGGTGTAGCTAAAAACGGCAAAAATCTAATGCGGGGGAACGGGGGAAGATATTGACATGATTCAACAAACTTCATCTTCTGAGGAAATATGCCCATCAGGTGGTAAAGTTTGGTGTCTCTAGCTTTTATAGTCTCCGAAGTCTTGGTGTTCATACAGACGGACGGACATGGGTCAATCGCTACCCGAGGTTATGATAAGCATTTTGGTATAAAGGACTTGGGGTCTGCCACGCCTCCTTCTGTCCGTTACATACATTGCACAAATCTAGGTACAGGGTGTAAAAACAAGAAAAATGTAACTTTCCAAGAAGTCAAAATTGTGGCTTTTTGTGATCGGTTTTTCTTGGTCGCCATACTAATGAATTGTTATGGAAAATATTGAAAAAATATATTCGAAAATGGCAGAAAAATGCACTAAAAACAATTCAAATTGCTTTCAACGATAATTCCACACAATAAAACAGTCATATAAATAACAAAGCAATGTAAAAAAATTAAAATAGATGTGTGACAACTTACAAGCCAAAAGGTATCAAAATCGACCAGGTGTGCCAACTTACAAGCCGTGTTAATTTACAAGTCTTTCCACTAATATATTAAAAAAAAATACTTCACAATAATATTGATTTTATCTAATTTTTTTTTTAAAACTATTTATAACTTCACCAGGCTAACTAATTTTTTAATATAAACCAAAAAAAAAATATATATAAATAGAATATTTATAACTTGCTCAGCTATATATCCAAAGCATTGATCAATATAATATCCAATTACTAGATGTATTTCTAAATAAAAAAAATTAAAAACATTCTATTTCTTTTATTGTTGTTCTTTGATCCAATCTTCCCCGTTTCAAAATAAAGAGAGACCAAATCTTCAGCAATACATTCAATTTTTCAAAAAATTGTAGTAAAATGTTTTTATCATTTCCCGTAAATTCTTAGGCTTCTCTTCCGCAAAAACAAAAAATTTTTGATAAATCCCAAAATTTTGATAAATTAATCAGTTGCTTAGTCAGCTTCAAATGAATCATGCTTAAAAAGCGTTAAGAAAAAAACTTGTATTATTTTTATGGCTTTCTTTAGTATATTTTTGGGATAATAAATACTACCCCGAATTCTATGATATAAATATATCTAAAAATTAGTGGCATGTCGTCATAAAAATTATCTTCAGTGATTTCATTGAAGTTTGTATGTGTTCTGGTAAGTTGCGGGGAGTGGAAGAACCATCGGTTGTGCTTTTGATAGCTTTTCAGAATAATTTTTTTTTGTATTTAATTATCTGAAATTCTCGAATCCAATTGTGTTCCAAACCCAGGCTTCCGATCTGATCAGAAAATTATGTAATAATGTAAGGATAAATAAAGAAATTGAAAAATTGTATTCGACCGCCGTTTATGGCTTCCGATCTTATTTTTCAATTTGATCGTTTTGGTGAAATTGGGAGCAGCAAAGATTCGGATTCGTTACCGGATTGCGCAAAAATGAATTCGAATAAAATTGTTCGGTTTGGTGTTTTCGTCGATTATACTATTGATTCATTTGCAGCTCTGGCTCTGGTTGTACAACTCGGCTGCTTATCGCGCAGGCTGTACAATCGATTGTATTGTGTGTGGGATTGTTGTTTTAAGTTTACGACATATCAAAACTTTTTGATTTTTCGATAAGCCAAATTTTACAGCCAGACGCATTGTGTGCTTGGGCTTGGGCTATGAGTAATTAATTTTTTTTTGCTCTTCGAGTAAGTTGGAGACTGGAAAATCAATCGATTGTTCTATAAATAGATTTTTAGAATTACAATTTTACTGGGTTAATAACCAAAAATTTTGACAAAACATTTCTGTCTGAAACCGGTCGTACAATCTAATTTTATATAGTATAAAATTCAGTTTTCAATTGGAAAATCTATTTTTATAGCGACTATAAAATGTTTATGCTAATAACTTCCGTAATTTAAAGCCGACTTAGCTGTGATCCGAGATAAAAGGCGAAAGGAATTCTAAAAATAAGTCTTACGCATAGAAGTTCAGCATAATTGCTGAAAAATTGATTTTGATGCTTGAATGGTCACATGAAAATAAACATAGTTTTATTTATAAGGCTCACATAAAACGTCAAACAAAATTTTCTGCGTGGAAGGCACTAAATCAGTTTTAAATCTCAATATAAAGCTGTTGAGTATAATTATTGCAAATCAATTTGCTGCTTGAGGTGTTTGACAAAAGGTCAACATTGTTTTATTTATAAAGCTCACATGCTACTTCAAACAATAATTTCTGTTCCAAGATAATAGTAAAAAAAAGCTTCTAAAAAACTGGTGTGAAGCCCATAAGTAAAGAACTACAGCACAATTATTGCAAATCGATTGTTGTTAACAAAATGTTAGCAGAGTTTTATTAATTAGGCTCATATAAGACTTGAAACCAAATTTTGTGATACCTAATAGATGTCGATAGGTGTCAAAAAGCCTTTAAGTCTATAAGTTAAGAGTTTGAGCATAAATATTACCACTTATTTGAAGTACTTCTGAAGTTTGACAAAACGTAAACATAGTTTTACTTATTAAGCTCACATGAGACTTCAAACCAAATTTTGTGATCCGCATAAAAGTAGAAAAGGTATCTAAAAATAAGTTTTCAATCTATAAGTTCATTGCTTGAGCATATTGTAAATCCGTAGTGGTATGTGAGGGGTTTGCAAAAGGTAATCATAGTTTTATTTATTAGGCTCACATGAGACTTTAAACATAGTGCCCACTGTTGGGCGCCGCCTCGACTATAGCACATTTTGTTTTGCTTTTAATTTGATTGCTATACGCTTTCAAGGCAAGAACTGCGTAAAAATGGTAAAGGTCATGCTAGCTAGAAATTTATTTTCGAGTGCAGAAATATTTCAAGCGATCTTTGTCTGAAGCTGGTTTGTTAAATTCAGGGGGAACAGACGGGACTGAATTGCCTGGCTTGGACATGTTTGGGGCACGGCGCTGGGTCCCGACTGAGACTTTTAAAAACGAAAAACCGTGCATTTTTGCCCAAAACTGTGTTGTAAAATGCTTTAAAGTTTACCAGTGTGTACATATTTTTAGACGCTGTACTAAAAAGTATATATAAAGGGTATAATAAGTTCGTGCAAATGTATGTAACGGGCAGAAGGAGGCGTGGTAGACCCTATAAAGTATATATATTTTATATTGTTTTTGGTATTATTTACTGCTATTAGTGTGTTGGAAAACTAAGCTAAAGCTCTTTGTAAACAAACGCCAAAAGTAAGTATGTATGACCAGTTGTTTTTTGAAATAAACAAAGTTATAATTTGCTTGTAGTGAAAGATCAACAAATATATTTTGTGCTGACAAATATCCAAAACTTTATCTTGTATGCTTTAAATGTCATTTTTTTTCACAAAAGCTTTTGTAAACAAACAGCTATTTGTTGTTGCTCACGTTGCTACTTTGGCTTTTCTGCCTCGTTGTTAGGAGTGTTCACGTTGTTATTTGGGCACTTTTGCCTTTATGTGTGCACAGCATAAGAATATTTTGGGATAGTATTATTATTGAGGGATACTGGCCGTACTCTTCTAGAAATGGCATAATGTCACCTTACATAGCTTCGACCCAGGGTGTTGGTATGATTGTTTATCATAGGTACCCTGAGTTTTTTTTTTTTTCTATTTCTCTGTTGTGAATGCACAAATCGCTACAAATTTGTAACTGGAAAGTTTCTAACTAATATATTCAGATAAATTATGATAGCTATGCCAAATAGTTGCAGACGACTATACGCAGGGCCGTAGAGAGAAAATCCGGTTCCGGGGGGGAAAATGTACCGGCTCCTCTATTACACCTTTAGCTTGAATCATTGTGTTCTGTAAGTACGACAGTAATTTCACCGGGCCCCTGAGGAAACTTCTGGCCCGGGAGGAATCCCTCCCCCTCTCAACGGGCCTGACTATACGTTAGCGTATAGGCAAATTAAATTTTAAGGGAACACCTTGTTTTTTTGCCATAAAATTCGTGACGAGCCTTTATCTAATCGTGTCAGAATTTATTAGACTGCTGGCAGAAAATCTTATGATTCATCCAGCACTTCCAGTAAGATGACAAATATCTACCAAGTACTTTAAAGTATTTCCAAACACACACACACACATATACGAGTTTAAAATATTTCTTAATCTTTATTAAATAATACGAAATAGGAATTTGTTTCTTGGTAAATTTTTAACAAACACATAAATAATTTCAGCTCCCGTAGCTAGCATGGCGGCTTATGTTGATAACGGATGCATTTCCAAAGAGTGTCCACTGTGGTGTACTAAAAATGTCGTTTGGTTGTGCGATTCCAGGCGCTCGCATAGCGCTCCGAATCAAAGAAGTTGCCCATAGTTTGTGGCAGATTGCGTTTCTCCGCCTCATTTCCTTGTATGCGTGGGGGCGTATAGTGTTTACGGGGCATAGCCTTGCTCTGGCTTTGTTGTATGCGCCTTGCCGTCGTTACCATTTCCGTAGAGTCGTCATTCCTGACCGTATCCGTGGGCGTGGGCGTTGCCGTTGTCGCTGGCTTTGGCGTGACCTGTGTGCGCCATTCATAGATCTGTGGGGTAGCTGGTGGGGACTGTTGTGGTTTTAGCTTGATGCTAGCGCTGCTTATGAAAACTTCTTGGTTGTTGTGTGAGGCAATTGTTGCTGCCATTTTTTTTGTGGTTCTTGTTGTTGTATATGTTGTTTGTATTAAGTTGGTTGTTACACTCTCGGGCGCTGCTGCAACTAAACAAAAATTTGTCTGTTCTCATTGAGTTCCGCTTTGCAACTGATTGTGAGTGCGGCTTTTGTGTCGGTTTGCCAGTTTTTTTGCATGACTTCAAGAACAACGTCGACGTTGTAGTTGTTGTGCTCGTTGTTGTTGTTTTTGTTATTATGATTATTTTTACTGTGGCTTTTGCGACTGCTCTGTAAACAATGCGCAACGCGCTGTGACGCATATCACGTCTCTGTGGCTTCTTGTGTGTGTGTGTGTGTATCTGTGTGCGAGACTGTATCGCTGTGTGTGTGTGTATGAGTATCTGTGTGTGGGTTGACTGCTTGAATTGGTGCTCAGCAGCGATTGCAAGCGCTTAGTCAAATCGCTTTGCCATTTCGAAGATTTGAGACGATTTGCAGTCGAAACTGGTTTGCCATTTAGCTCTGTCTCTCTGTCATCACTTTGCCTAGTCAGCCAGGTAGACGACTCTTTTCGCCCACATTGACTGCCCCAACAAGAACATTGACGACCAACAACAACAACAATAACAACTATCAAAACCACAGAGCAGCGACACTAACAGCTTACAAATAAATAATTATTATTTAAGTCAATTTTTTTGCACGTAAAAGTATTTTAATATTGGTTGGGCATTTTGAATATTGCAGTCATTTGGTAACCTTAAGCTTAAAAAGTTTGAGTGAATAAAAGATTTGAAGTTAATGCTCTTATCACCATTTATATACCAAGTATCTTTAACTTGTGCTTTAATATTTTGTAGAATAAAGTCGAAAATTTCAAAAAAAGAAAATCAAATCATAATCATAAGTATATATGCCAAAACAAACGAACAGCTCCTTTTATTACGACTAGGGGCGCCGCCCCCTGCGTGCTTCGCACGACAACTTCCGGTCTACATTATTTAATTCAGATGATCCAGACTATTATATACCTTGTACAATTCTTTATTTCCATAATGTTCATCCCATTGCGATGCTACAGTCGGTTCCGTCCGAATTTACAATACAGCAGCGACCTGCATGCTGCTCTGATTCGCAACTGAAATAGGAACTTTGACAATGGCTCCTTTGATACTGTTCTGTTTCAATTTTTTTAATTGTTTTATTCACTCTCAAAAATTCTGTTAGCTATTGTAATTACTTCCAGCTAGGCCTCTTTGGTGGCTCAAGAAACAAAGTTTCGCTAAAAC
Source organism: Chymomyza fuscimana (assembly GCA_949987675.1). Classification (NCBI taxonomy): domain Eukaryota; kingdom Metazoa; phylum Arthropoda; class Insecta; order Diptera; family Drosophilidae; genus Chymomyza; species Chymomyza fuscimana. Next base: position 36,252,470 of record OX465088.1, on the reverse strand, counting down.
GATTCAGTCATGATGATTCTCCACCGTGTGTAAAAAAAAAAAAAGAAAATTATTGTAATGCTTATCTCAAATTCGCACTGCATAAATGCCTTAGATAATTGCAATTTATCCCAAATTTCAAACCTTTCTTGAAAACCACATTTGCAACAGTGAATTAATGCCATATTGAAACAAATGTGAACAACAAAATTGAAATAAGGTCAAGTGAATTGTTGTTCAAGGGTTGCTATTGCTGACGTAGCTATTTCCCCTTTCAAGATACACTTTAATGTTTCGTATGAGTTTTCACCTGCATGATTTCAACGTATCGAGGTGAAACCTACATTGTGCACACCGTAAGAGGTGTGGTTATCTCGTAGTGTAAGTTTCAGCTCGATACGTTCACGCATACGAACACAATCGGTACCACACTGATTTTTTGTAGGCGTATTATATACACAGCTTTTAAACTAGTATAAATTTACTTTTATGAAACGAATATATAAATTTATTCCGAAAATCTCTTTTATGGAATTTCAAACCAATAGCAAATTATCGGTATATTATTTTTCTCTACTAAACGTACTTAAACCCAGTAAGTACAAGAAACACAAAAAGCAAGTAGCTTGTCCCAAAAATTATTTAGTATGGGGTTCAAATTTGGAATTTCTTAAGGTTGATACTGTGCACTGAACTCAAGAAAACCGTACTTCAAGTATTGCGAGAGGTCCAAATGCACCCCAGATTTTAATAATGAGTTTTCCAAAAGATATTCAAGAATTTTTGGCATAAGTGAAACTATTTTTCAAAACGTATTATATTTATAAAGTTTTTATTACCAAATTAGGGTCTGACATTGTGGCAAAATGGTTTAAGGGCAAAGTATACAAAAGCTTGAATACAAAAAGTTTTCAAAAAGGGTTGTTAAAAGAGACCATATCTACTAGGATGACCATATTTTGTATACTATTTTTAGTATTATTTAATGCTTCCAAGCTTTCTGTAAAGAATTGCCAAAATTCTGTTTTTTTTTTTAAATATAAATATGCAAAACTGTTTCTTTTATGCTTTTAAAGGGAAGTGCTTCCATCCTTTTTACTTTTCATACTCGTTAGTCGGGCAGTTTTGCATTCGTTGCATGGATTGCTCACATCGTTACTTAGGCATTCTTGCTCTTCTACCATAATGCCAGACAAAGAGCATTCTAAATGTATTTCACACATTACTTCTTGTTTGGATGGTGAACGGAAACTAATTTTATTATAAATGATGTCTAAAATATTATGCCATATCTCATAAACGAATACTACATGAAATATTTATGCTCTCTTATCAAAAAATTCAGATAAAGTCTGAAGCTACTTTAGCCCTATATATTCTTAAAAGAATTTTCATGAAATGTAATCCAATTACTTCTCAAATTAAAAATCAAGTATACGCTACTAAAGAATATTAACATAGATATATAAAATTAAAATTAAAAATGACTTTTTGATATTTTAAAGAAATTTTTAAAGTTAATTTTTCGTTGTTCAACACTGTACTTATGTTTTAAAATTTCTCATGAAATGAGATTTATAAATAAAATACATATACACTACTTAATAATACACTACTTAATAATATACTACTTATTAATACACTACATAAAAATATTTTTAATACAAATGAAATCACTTTCTGAGTTTAAAACTTTTAATACTTTATACGATTCTAGTTCACAATTCGGTTAATTTTAACTAATTTAGATTTCATCCCAAAATTTGTTTTTGCATTTAACTTATGTTTTTTTTGTTGTAATTTGACTATAAAAAAAATGCTTAAAAAATCTTATTTTTGGTCAAAATTTTGTTGGGTTTCATTGAAAAACTTTTTTTTTGTCAGTAAAAAGTTTTTTCAAGAACATTAACAATTTTTTAACGTTCAGTTTTTTTTTTTAATTATGGGCAATCCATCCAAAATATGATTATAAGAGAATGATGACTGAAAAACAAAATTTTTTTTGTATAGCTATCAAAACGTGTAAAGAATCTTTGTTTATAAGTATTGCACATAATTTTTGAGAGACACGTTCCCATAAAAATTTTTTTTGATAAGCTACTTTTATTTAAATAGACAATTTTTTCAGAATTTCTACTATATTTTCTAAAGCGCATTTTTATGACGAACTATGAATACACTACAACAGAAGATATTTATATTTATATCTTTTTTAAAGCTCGCTTCACGATTTGCTTGAAACTTAATTTAGAACCTATAAAAAAGTTAATTGTTCGAGTTTATTGCGTATTTAAATAAATATTTATATTGCGCGCTAAAGTATTTTTTTATAGGATTTTTATAAAAATTAGCTACACTGAAAAAAAAATACAGTCTCAACTTGAGCATGTGCATTTTTGAACTGAAGCTTTCATTATCAAATTCAAATTCTTAGTTTAAATTAGTTTTCTTTAAAGATTTTCAAAATCTTAAATCTTTAAGGAATAGAGGCCAAAATCTATCCCAAAATCCACAAGAGATTCTAAAATAAGACTTCATTTGATATTGCTCTCATCTTTATTTTTCTAAAAAAAATATCTTACCCAAAAAAAAAAGAATCTGAAGAAAGTTGATGCTCGCTTTGAAAATTAATGTGACCGTATTTTAGACAGTTTGGATTTTTTATCTGTGTTCATGCGTTTCTTGCTTTTCTTAGTATAAATAAATTCGTTTCGTTCAAAGTCTAGTTTTAAGAGTCTTAAGAAATGCTTAAATTTTTAAGAACTTCTAGTTTTTGTAAAACAAACTACTCTAAACCATAAACCTGTTAACTAATTTATCTCTTTATATTTCAACAATTTGTGTGCCAAAGCTAAAGTAATGTCATCTTTCAATACTTTATTATCATCTTATAAATTCTATGCCGTTTGAAAAACTACTTATCTTGTCAAATATTAGTCCCAAATTAACTTGTACCAATAAATTTATTTTAAGGCAGCTACACAGCTAGTTGAAAATATTTATTTTACCCGTATTATAAATGTTAATTTTTTTTTATCTTTATATTATCATAACATCTACAAATTAGTCACTTAGTAGGCTTGTCATATCTCAACATCTGTGCAAATTGAGATAAGCCGATAACATTATTTGTTATTGTCAAATTTAATAAATATTCATGTTTGAGTTTTAGTTGCTTTTATTTATGTGTCCAACAATAAATAAACTGAGTTAGGCTAAGTTTCGGCAAACAATTGAAGTAGAAGAATTGAAAAATTGAGTAATGATTTGAAGAAATTAAATGTATATTGAGACTAGTTAAGTTATAAAAGAAATTGAGATCTATGTCGCATTAAAACTGGCAAAGCTATGGTATTCGAAATTCTTTTGTTTTAGTTTTGACTCAGGTGCGGATCCAGGATTTGTTTTCAGGGGGGTTCTTCACTTTGAAGTGTATATATATCAGAGCTCGCAAAAGACTGTCAACCCATTTTTACAACTTTTGGGGGGGGGTCCGGAACCGAAAACCACGCCCGTGGATCTTCCACTGATTTGACTATTATAATAATATCCAAATGGGAAGACAGCACTGGGACCCTAGCAATCCATTGTGCCCACATAGAATCTAGGCAAATATAGAGATTAACATGAACTTAGAAAGCCGTCATGGAAAAAAAACTATATTGAAACTAACAAATTGTAGAAGACTTAGATAATTCCGGATATTTTATTCGCACATTTTATTCGGATTTGTTTTTTCGTTTTTCCAATCAAGCTGAAGAAAAGCTGAAGAGCTGTGCTAACAAAGAGTAAGTGAATTTGAGTATAACGGCAGCAAAAAATGCAGATTCGGAAGCACGCAAAAACGAAAACGAACAAAATTTATTCGTTTTGGTATTTCGTTTTTCGAAACACGGCCGAATAATTAAAGATCTAGAAACACTAGGGACTATAAAATAATAATTAAACTTTAAAAAAATCGAAATCGGAAAAGTTTTTCAAACGTTCTTCGCTACTGTATAATTGGATTATGTCGCTGTTTTGGTGGCAATCAATTTCGAATTTATTGAAGGGGCTGTGCTTGGAATCTCTAGAGAATTTTATTTTAGTTTGCAATTTTCTGCAAAATTCATCTTTCACTTTTTGTTAGAGATGGGCTGGGAAGGATGCCACAAGAATCTGTAGGATATACAGGGATGGGAAAAGTTTTAACATATGCAAGCTGAACGAGATCTTTTTATGATTTCAAAATTCCTACGAGGCCCGAAATTATAACTGCCAGTTAAAAAACTTTTAAAATAAGAAAGTTTCAAGCGGAGTGGGAACGTGCAGCGTGAGTTTAGATAGCCCTGGGACAGAGTACAATAAATTAATTTGGAGTTCGGATACTAAAAGCCAGTTGCTAGACGGGAGGAAAGCTATCGAGCTAGCGCGAAAATCCCAATTTTTAAGACCTAATCTTTATACTTCACTTTTATGAGTTTAATTTAGCGAATGAGCATTTGTCCACAACTTTTGGAAGAAAAGTTTAGTTTCATGTGCCGTAGTTAAAAGTTTATAAAATTGTCCATGTTGCCATTCGATAGCATTAACGTCAAAAGTTTTTTATGCGAAAATAATTATATTAGTTTAATTTTTCTTTATTTTGGAAACTCTTAAGCTTCTTTTGTGTGTGCAAGAAAAATTTTGTTTTTCTGGGCGTCATTAGTGTTGTACAGCGCAAATATTTTGTAATTGGCAAAGTTATTTTAATATTATTTTTATTTTATAAAAACGGAATTATCTGCAGTATCACCCATGGACTAATTTTTAGACCATATATCCCTAGTTTCCGGTATATTATAGATTTGTACAACTAACTTAATAGGCAGAAGGGGGTCTGGAGACCATTACTTGTTTATACTTACAAAATGAATAGCGTCGACTTAAACACCTTGATCTCGGAGAACCTTACAAATAGAATTACCAAATTATAGCAAAAGATAAACTTTGCATTTGTGCAAGTTTATCGAATTATATTAATATCTGATTCCGCTGTCCAAAGAAGAACCGGACTTTGAACGCTACCCAGAAATATACATATTTTCACGAATACTACTTTGCAAAAGTTAAGGTCTACGCTCAATATTGTAAAACACGTTCATGATACTCACTATATCTTTTGAAATCTCTCAAATGTGAAATGGAACCTTAAAAAAATTTAAAGCATATTTTTTTTACCATTTCCACGTTAAACGCTATAAAACGCTTTAAAGACTTTACTATAATTTTGGCTATAACTTCTTTAACTAAAAGAGTTATCGATTTTTATATGTTTTGCTTTTTTTTTGCCGTCACTTGCACAAAACCTCATTATTCCTCTTCTGAGCGAAAACATTTAAATTGCTTAAAAAATTCGTAAAAAAATATATAATTTCACTAAAAAGTAAAAAGTTTTGTCCTCAGCCGCATACTCGCATAAAATATAATTATTCTTTTTTCTGGATGAATCCAAAAGCAAATTATAATTAAAAGATGGCCTACGTTATAGTCGGGCGCGGATGACTTTGGGATACCCTGTACCACCACATTGCAATCAAATCCGGTATATTGCTTCAGAAATCTAAAAGATATTTATTTGCCAAATTTGGTTACGACATCTTCATAAACAAAACGAATTTTGCACCAAAAACGTTTTTTGACCGATCGGTCCTATGCGGGCTATATGATGTAATCAACCGATTTTGATAAAATTTGGCATAGTACTTGGAAACTCTGAAAAACTTCCGAATGACGAATTTGCTTACGATATCTTCACAAACAAAAAATTATTTTTTTTACCGATATGTCCTATGGGAGCTATATTATATAATCAACCGATTTTAATCAAAATTGGAAACTATAAAAAACTTTCGATCACTAAATTTAAAACTTTTGGTTTTTTTCAAGGTCCTCTGAAACACCCCTATGGTAGCTATATAATATAGTCCCGATATCAAAAATATAAAATAAATTTGTCGCCCTGACATGAGAACGCATCTAATCTGAAAATTTGGTTGCTCTAGCTATTACCATCCCTGAGATCTAGGCGTTCCTACAGACAGACAAACGGACAGACGGACATGGGTATATCGACTTCTCTAGTCACCCTGATCATAGTTTGGATAACTTAGGGGGGTCTCCGACGACTTCTTCTATAATAGCAATTTTGTTAAAAAGTTAAAAGTTATATCGTCAGCGCATTGTTCAATGATAAAACATTTTAATTAAAAAAAAATTTTAAATCTAATAAAATTCATAACTTTACAAATTATTAACAAATAATTAGCAAAATAATGAATTTTATTTTTTTCGGAAAAAATTTTAAAACTTAAATTAATAATTTTACTCTCTGATTCAAACAAACAAAACATTTTAATTTAAAAAAAATCTTAAAAATCATTTTAAAAAATTCGTCATTTTTTTTTAGATCAAATTTTTGTCATTTATTAAAAAAAAATTATTTTGAATATCTTTATTTTTCATTTTGAATTTATTACACTAATTTAGTAAATGTATATGAGCGAAAACTAGCGACATTTTAATTGGATAATGAAAACAAACTACTAAATTAAAAAAAATCAATATATGTACATTAGGGTGGCCGCCGCTGGTATGGAGGATTTTTAAACCATCGATATCAATAACGCCACCCCCTATAAAGTTTCCTTTTTACCTGCATATAGCGCCTGTAAAATTTCAAAACGATCCGAATGTATTTGATGATCGCGGGAATAGGTCAAAGGTCATAACTTGCACTTTTTCCGTTTTTGACTGTATTGTTCTACATAAACTTTAAAATCTTGTTTCCAATCAGAGAAATTATGGTTCAAATGGTCTCATATCTATCAAAACATAATTTTAAAAAAATACAGAGTCGCCCTGAATAGATTTGGTAAGCTCTAAAATTGATTAAATTGACTATTTACACCAGTTTACAAATAAAAAAAAAAATTTGTATCCTTAACATGTTTTAGTCGTTTCTGTAGTAAAATGACATGCTAAAACCGAAAATGCAGTAAAAAAATTTTCATCAAAAAAACAGGTTTCGAGATATTTTGAAAAAAACATTTTTTGAAATTAGAAAAAAAAAAGTGCCTCTACTTAACAGCAAATATCTCTGGTTATACTAAAGTACTGGACTGTAGATAATTGAATTACCCATTGATTATATTTGGAAAATGTTTTTGTCAAACTTACGGTTTGGTCGCTATTTATGCATTCATATGAAACTTTTTTATGACCTTTGACCTCTTCCCGCGCATTTGGATCGCCTTTAAATTTTACAGGCGCTATATGCTGGTAAAGAGCAAACTTTTTAGGGGGTTGCTTTATTAAAATCGTGAGATGTTGCAAAAATGGCCACCCTAATGTACATATTTTTCTTAAAAAGTCTAAAGTTTCATCTACAAATTATTTAAACATAAGCAAAATATGACTTATTGAAAAAAAAATCTACCTAAAAAACAAAAAAAAATACATCTACAATTTTACGCGCCTTATTGAGAAAAATCTACTTCGATGCCAATGAACTAACTTATACTGAAATAAGTAGTACAACTGTCCTATAGTTAATTTAAAATATGAAAACATTTTTTTCAAAATTTCGAGTATTACGAAAAATTATGAGAGCTAAGAAAAAAATACGCATACGCAATGTAACTTAAATGGGCGATAAGCTTAGCCATGCTCATATCGAACAAAAATCTTTTCCACATATTATGCATGCTATCATTATCAAGTCCACCAAGTTTCAGCTCTGTTCAGCCAACTCTCGGTTTTTTAAAAAAATTTGGAAATTTAGCCCATTGTGCTAGCTTCTCTCTAAATATTTTTTAATAATTTCGAGCTTAAACTCAAACGAGCTTATTTTCTTGTAACATATGACAGATAGATATATCAACATCGTATCTTTATTTTCCACCTGCACAAGTTAAGACATTTGAGCTCCATAAAAAGTAGGTCATACAATAATCGACTACATTTATTCCAAGTTCTTACGTGTTCTGGCAAACAAATCACTTGAGTATTTGCCAATCGTCACTCATTAGGCATTCGACAAGTGATTCATAAGTAGATTTGATTTATAGCACACGCTTCGGGCCAGGCCCTTTGCGCCTGCGTGCCCCAGTGTCTAGGAGATGTGGGTGTGGTTATCCGTTAAATGCATGCAAATTGAATGAACCGTGTTTTGCAAACTATTAAAAACCGGTTTTATCGCAAGTCTTACAAATGTTCTAGGCCTAACCGCAAATGATTCAAAGGCTTCTTGAGATATCCATTATAAGCATTGTGCTCCAATATAAATAAGTTTTGTGGCTACCTAAAGATTCTTGCTATAAATCTGAAGCCCGCATTTCTGGCATGCCGCTTATCAGCCTGTTTGGATGCAAGAATTTGTATACTTTATATTATGTACTATATAAAGAGTTGTAATGAACTAATACACACAGGTGTTTGTCTAGCTGTGTGACATTTGCCGCCAATGTTGATGACATGAATCAGTCAGTGCCATCGAGTGCGATTATAAACGCGCCATTAATTCGTTTGGTACACGCGCCAAAATGATTGCTCATCGAGAAAATTAATGATAAATATTTACATTTTTACTTGTTGTAGTAGTAAATAAGTGCAATTTGTTAATTGTTGTAAAATGTGCTGCATAATTTACGTACATATAATTGCAATACAAAAAAAAAAACAAAAAAAAAAGTAAATAATAATAAAGAACGCTGGCAGCACAAAAAGGTGCCGCAGCAATGCGTTTTGTTAGCGTTTTGCCAGCGTTTATTGGCTCAAAAGGTCGCAAGCTGCTTAATTGGGCATGCATAATTGAAGTTATCACAGAAAATGCCGCAAGCGTGTCGCGCGCGTTTTGACAGCGTATTGCGTGCGTTTTGTGTGCGGCTTGTTAGCGTTTTTGTTAGCGAAAACGAAGGGATAAACTAACTAGGGTGCTAGCCGTTTAAAAGGTTTTCTATGAGTTTTTTGTTTTGGTGACTAACTAAGATTTTAGATTTGAAGAACCAAGCTTGAACAATTTCTATGAATAATGTTTAAAGGGTTTTAATAAAAGCTTCGATATATGCATGTTAAAACGGTTTTGTATGGGATTTTCCATTTTGATGACTAACTATAGTTAAGAAACTATCCTCGAATAAGCTTGTTGAAAATAAGTTTTTAAGCGCAAACGACTCAGTAAAAGCTGCGCTAGCGTTTAAAAAAGCTTTGTATAGATTTAAGTTAAGAGCCATTTACTATGGGAGCAAATTTCCTTAAAGCAGCTTATTGAGTGAAACTGTAGGAAAAACGTCACGCAACAAAATTAATGGTCAAGAAAAAATTTTTGAGTTCTCTTTCATCCTTATCTGCACGTTTTAAATAAATTCAAACTTATTAAAATTGTTAAGTGATTTTTATTTATAATTTTAAAATTTTCAAATATTATTTTCTCTACGCTTTTACTACCCCTTTCTGCCGCAAAGCTTCAATTTTGTAGTTATAATCTGGGTCTCCATTGGCCAGTTATTGTTGGTGTATTCAAGAGATTAGAAAATTACGTGGGTTGCTCGATGTTTCGGTAATGCACAATCTTGATGTCTTAACGTTAAAAGTGAAATTTTTGTCGTAAGGCTTGACATTTTTTACCATAAACGTAAACAGAACGTATTGAAGGAAATACTATAGATGCATCCTTCTCCCACAGCTTTCCCAATCGTACCCTGGCCCATTATAGCATATTACGAAATAAAGAACAAGTATGTAAGGTTCTTCGGGCACTTTCCTTGTTGTATAATCATAGCTTATAAATATACCTTAACTTAATGGTTATATTTCCGCTGCTAAAAACTTCATCTAAGCTCTGTGTATTATAAAAATTCTCGAGCTGAAAATTTCCGCCGATAAAGCACCATCTCTCAAAATAATCAGAAGAAACTTCGTTACTGACGAGGTTTTTCTGGTGAATAACTATGCTCATCCAATTATCTTCGGATTTACAAGAACAGATCAATAAAAAGCTGTTCTTGTGGGGGAAAAATATTTCGTATTAATGTTGACACTAACGATATCATAATTTTGAGACTATCTTCGAGTAAGCTCTTACTTAAATTCTCAAGAGAAAGTTTTTTTGTTTACTCTAAAATAACATACAATATATTTTTGAGATATTCAACTATAGAACTTGAGTTAATCTATAAGATGAATAAAATGTGTGCTTTAGAAACCTTTCTCTCAAGTCGTCACCTTCTTGATACTAACAGCTGTCAACCATCGCGTCATTAAATCAAGCATATTGTATGAATGTGACGTCAATCGTTCCACTCGTTCAAAAGATACATTCCATCAACTGTTGTAAGTAGTGTAAACCTGACTTTTTCAACTCTTTCCACCACACCTGTCTATGAAGCGCTCTCTCTGTCAGGAGACAGCATACAAAAAGGAAAAGGGGAAGGGGCCAGGTCGTCACCTTCTTAATACTTAAATTTAATAACCATCGCATCATTCAAATCGAGCATATTGTATAAATGTGACGTCATAATTTTACTCGTTCAAAACGATTACTTATATACCCTCAACTATTGTAAGTATTGTAAACCTGACTTTTTCAACTCTTTCCACCACACCTGTCTATGAAGCGCTCTCTCTGTCAGAAGACAGCATACAAAAAGGAAAGGGGGAAGGGGCCAAGTCGTCACCTTCTTAATACTTACATATGTTAACCATCGCGTCATTCAAATCGAACATATTGCATGAATGTTACGTCATAATTTTACTCGTTCAAAACCATTACTTATATACCCTCAACTATTGTAAGTAGTATAAACCTGACTTTTTCAACTCTGCCCACCACAACCGTAGCAGGGCAAGGGGTAAGACGCCCATTCGTCACCTTCTTGATTCTTACAGTTGTCAACCATTGTGTCGTCCAATCAAACATTTTGCAAAAATGTGACGTCACAATCGTTCTACACGATCAGCTATTGTTAGTTGCATATATCTCATATCTGCATCACATATTTTTCTCTGAACCAAGTAATTTGTCTCAATAACCCAATCGCATTAAGAAATAAAATCAATCTCAGGGGTCTCATCGAGCTCTTTGTTCCATTATAAAGACCACAAATTACTCATAATCTGTTGTTTAAATATAAATTTACAAACTGAGAAACATATTTTAAATGGCATGCTTGACATATAAACGCTGATTAAAAACTCAAGAATTTTTTATTTTTGCATAATAACGGTTTGGGAAGATTTCTACCAAAGAATAAAAATATTTCAAAATCAGATATGGCAACACTTTTTTTTTTTAATTTATGCTGCTTAATGTCTTAATATATATTTCTAAATAGAGAAACATGGAAAAAGCAGCAGAAACCCAATAAATTTAAGAAAACGCTTTTACAGCACACATTTTTTATCGATCACAGTTTCAAATGTAATCTCTGTAAACTAAAAATTAATCGTTTTTTTTTTTCTCCCATCTTTACAGACACACACGGTGAAAACTCGACCACCACGAAAACGCCACTGTTTCCAAAAGATCTATTCACGAAAGAACAGCTTGAGAATGGCGCTGTCATCCTGCACATCATAGGTGTTATTTATATGTTTGTCGCGCTGGCTATTGTCTGCGATGAATTCTTCGTGCCTTCCCTTGACGTAATCATTGAAAAGCTCGGCATTACGGACGATGTTGCCGGCGCAACTTTCATGGCGGCGGGCGGCAGCGCCCCCGAGCTCTTCACTAGTGTTATTGGCGTTTTCGTGTCGTTCGATGATGTGGGTATTGGTACGATCGTTGGATCAGCTGTCTTCAACATACTCTTTGTGATCGGAATGTGCGCACTCTTCTCGAAGACGGTGCTCTCGCTAACCTGGTGGCCATTGTTTCGCGATTGCTCATTCTATAGCATCAGCCTGCTGGTTTTGATCTACTTTTTTCGCGATAATCGCATCTACTGGTGGGAGGCGCTGATACTCTTTCTCATCTACATAGCCTATGTGACGTTTATGAAATGGAACGTGGAGGTGGAGCAGTGCGTCAAGAAGATGATTACCAAAAACAAGGTGACTCGCGTCAGAAGTACAGATCAACTTATGCCAGCAGTAAGTAGTTGGGAAGTTTTTTTGCAAGCAAATCCAAAAAAAAAAAAAAAAATCAATTCAAAAATAATAAAAAAAAAAAAAAAAACAATTACAAAAAACGTAAATCAAGAAAGATTGTAAATTGAAAGCGAACAAATTGTCTGCAAAAACGAAAAATAATCCTTTGCCAGGAACAATTTTCGTTTGATTTTCGTTTTTGTGTGTTTTTACTTTTAGCAACTATTTGTACTTTTCCATGCATTAAATAAAAAAAGCGCGCCTTAGACTAACCAATAATAATACAAATAATGTTCATAAATAAACCATAGAGCATTAAATTGTCAGCTGCTAGTTAGTTTGTATGACTAAGGGCCTCAACTCGACACCTGTAGAGTCATTGGTGAAACTTGCATGACTAATTAAAACTGCGCCGAGATGAAACTTTGACATTGACACTGATGATGCGACAGCAGCGACATTTGACGGCTTGATTTTCACCTTTAAGGTTTGGCTCAAGAAGAACGAGCACAAAACACGCGATGCCCAAGAATCACGAATCACGAATCACTCAAAGCGAGTGCACTCAGTTTCATTTGCGCCTCTCACTATTTCCATCCTTTTTTCACGAACCGGTTTGAAGGCATGACTTGACGAAAATGACAGCACAGGCTGTTGCTCTTTTCTAGCAGCTACCCAAATAAGAAATTTCATACAGAATTGAATTTTATAAAATTTTACTTTGAGTCGAAATTTGCATTTTCGAAAAAAAATAAATACCAAACCGGTATTGTTGCATTTTTTTGTGAAAGTAATTAAACGTTGCTTTCGACGTTTTAGAAACCGGTAATATTACACGATTACTTGAAATTTTAACGAAACGGCTTTTAATTTTATAACGCATATTTTGTATTATATATTTTTTGAGAAGCAACAAACTGAACCAACTGAGAAACATTCTCATTTAAATGAGTTTTTCTGTTCGATAGATTTTCGAAAATATGTAGAAAAGCTTTAGCTTTGTTGTTATACTTGCTTGTTATGTAGATTTTAAAATATGCAATATTTAAGACAGAAAAAACTGATTTTCTTGGCATTAGGAAGTTTATCAAATAAAAAATTTTTGCCAAGAAAAGTTTTTCGAAAATTAAGAGAAACTTTAAAGATTTACTGCTATACTTGTTTGTTGTGCCAATATTAAAATTTAGCATTTTTAGACATAGACAACCCTTTTTCATATTAAGCAGTTTATCTGTTTCTGGCAAACAAAAAATTCATGGATTTTCGAAAATGCATTTATTTTCGAAAATATAGAGAAAAGCTTCAGCTTTATTGCTATAATTGTTTGTTGCGCAGATTGCAAAATATTTGTATCTAAGACAGAAAAAAAAAAATTATATTCGAAAATATTCCATTTTTAGATAGAAATCTTTTATTTAAACGAGAGAACTTGCCTGTTCTTCGCAAACACAAATTCATGAGTTTTCGATGATTTATAGAAAAGCTTTAGATCTTTTATAGCGCAGATTCTAAGCCACTCAATTTTGTATTATATATAAATGTCAATTCAAGGTTAAAAATATATTTTTTCGAAAAAATGTATTTTCTTAATATGGCTATAAGATTATTCGAAAAAATGTATTTTTCTTAATATGGCTATAAGATTATTACGCAAAAACCGGTTTTTGCATTTTATTGTGAAAATAAAAAAGTAGTGCGTCACTATTGCTATACTTATATAGTAAATAGGTAATATTACATGATCTGTGTCAATACTTAAGTTCATTAGATTTCATAATCTCATGTAAGCTGTACGAATAGAAAAATCTTTTATTGCAAAGCTTCTTACATGAAATATTTTTAAGACCTAAAAAGATTTGATCTAGAAAGTCAACTGTAGTATTGCCGAGTTAGGTGCAATAATTAAGCTTAGAAATTATTTTCTGAGCTGAATTTGAATACTGAAATATTTTCAATACCTAATAAGATTCGTTTTAGAAAGTCAACTTTAGTATTGCCGAGTTAAGGCCCATACGCAGTTCAAAAATTTTCGCACGTAATGACAAAACTTCATATAAAAAGAAAAATCCCAAAAATCCCAAATGGTTTTGTCATTCCGTACGAAATTTTTCGAACTGCGTATAGGCTACTAGATGAAATAAATGAGTTTAGAAATTATTTTGTTGAGTTCTGAGCGGTTCAATAAAAGATTCGCATTTATTGTATAAAAAAAATTCTAAAGCCAAAGTTAGTTTCGATATCTGCCAATATAAATAATTATGCCCTTAAAACTATTTTTTTTTTTTTTAGGATGATGTATAAAGCGCCTATGGGAGCTATATACTATAAAGCCGATATCGAAGAAAGGAATTACTACTAAATCAAAAGTTTGGTAGCTCTAGATCAGTGGTTGGTTGGGCCCTATCTTTAAGGATTAGTAGCGGTAGCGAAGTTCACACACGTACAGTACACGTACACGTCTCATGCACTTGTGTGCGCATTGCCGATGCCTGTGTCGACGCGTCGTGACGTCACTGCGCCACTCTCACAAACCACTGGTCTAGCTCAATCATCTTTGAGATCTAGGCCACTGAATTAGACGGACATGTCTAAATTGACTTTTCTTCTTACACTGATCATCATCATCGTCTATTAGCGCTGCAACCCTTGGTGGCTTTTGGCCTCCTCTACTATTCTGCTCCATTCGCCTCTGTCTCTGACCAGCATCTTGCAGTTAGTCTTCCCAAGTATTCGCAAATCCTTTTCAATACAGTCAATTAAACGTATTTTTGGGCGTCCTCTGTGTCGTGTATGAGTTAGGTTGTACTCTAGTATCTTCTTTTGTGGGCGCCCAGCGTCCATTCTTATCACATGAGCTATCCATCTCAGTCTCTGTGCCTTGGCGTATTTTACAATGTCCTTTCCATTTGTTAAACGCAGTAGCTCGTCATTGCTTTTGAGCGTATAGTTCCCATTTGCACCAAAGATGTTGCGCAGAATTTTCCTTTCAAAGAATTTTCCTCTTCAGCTGATGATGGCATTGCCCATATTTCTGCGCCAAATGTTGCTATCGGTCTTATAATGTTTTTGTAAGCTCGCAGTTTCTTTTAATTAGCTTTGATTTAAACATTTTTTTTCTTACACTGATCATACTGGGTCATGCTTTTCTGAAGGTACAGCACAGAGGTGTACTTATGTGAGAGTTTTGAGGTATCCTAATATTCAGGTTAATGGCAGCTTTTATTTTAAGGCCCATACGAAGTTCGAAAAATTTCGCTCGAAATGACAAACATCTTTTAAAAAAAAAATTCCATATCAGCCCGAACTGCGTATGGACCTTTACATAGAAATGGCCCAATTTAAGTAAGACACTCCAAATCTTTTGGCATTAACAGATTAGACTTATATCAAGTTTTTTGTAGGAATTTTAAATAATCACGAACAGAAAAGTGCAACGAAAAGTTGTTTTTGACGCGTTTCAAGCCACGTCAAGATGATGACTAATTTTGGAAAATAGTATTTTTTGATCAATTTTTATACCTCAAGACTTTGTTTACGGAAGCTAAAAACCCAAATAGCGACAAAATGCCGAATAAAAACTAGAGCTAGTAATGTATTCATAATCTATCTAAACATAGCCTAGGCTCTGAGAAAGATAGCTACGAGCTCAGTTTGATACATGTTAGAGTCTTGTAAATATAAAATATATTTTCTTTGTCAAATAGGGGTTTTATTTCTCAACAAAATCTTCTTTTAGCATTGTACATTTTGTACAACGCTTTTTCAACTATTTTGGTTTTCCTTATAAATAAGGCTCATGAATATCTTAGTTTAGTGATGACCACTTCATTTGATACAAATGTCTGACCGCCCAGCTGTTTCTTCCGGTTTGGAAATGTAGAATAGTCGCTATAGGCCCCAACTGAAGAATATGATGAATGGGACAGCAATTCGGAGTACAATTCATGATCGAATGTTAGCAATCGCGGCATCCATACAAATATACATATTAAATATGATGTACCCATGCAGTTGTGATGCCCACAGGCTCAACTTCCTTAAGCACTTTTATTCTCCGATCGTCCAGTATTATTCCATGGATTTTAGCGACGATTTTTGTCGTGATGGCCTCTATTGGGCGATCTAAACGTTCAACGTCATCTGTGCTGGCAGCGACCCCAACATAACCCAGTTAACCATATTTTAACCATTGCAGCTGATAAAGCAGTGTCCTATAGTAATTATCAAGGCTTTTTCGCGTACGATTTCAATTGACTTTTTTCATTTTTCGCTACTATTTACAAGGTTGTTGCCTTTCAAAGGCCGCCAAAAACAAATTAAAAGCAATTGGCGCAGCTTGCTTCAAATTGTAAAGTTGATGCTTGGAAGGAGCAGAAAGTTACTGACTTTTCGAACTGCCCTCGTTGCCTGTCTTCATACATTTGGTTTGTAGTAGTTATAAATAGCCTCTATGTTATATTGTTATATAACATATAAACCGCGTGTGCGTCAAGAACTTACCCACTCTTAAGGCCCATACGCAGTTCGAAAAATTTCGCACGGAATGACAATACTTCATTTTTTTTTATATGAAGTTTTTTCATTCCGTGCGAAAATTTTCGAACTGCGTATGGGCCTTTAGTCAAAATTTTCTTATTGAACTTTCTTATTGTATCCACAGATAGTAAATAAAAGAATAAAAAAATAAGTTAGAAAAATACAAACTAAATAATAAACTTATATTTAAATTAAGAGTTTTGCAGCTTTTTCATTAAACTAAAGTTTCGACCAAATAGAATACTAGTCGTACTATTTAAAAAGTTTAACCATAGCTTTATCAACAAACATCTAACGCCTGGTTAGTCTAAGACGCGCTCACTAACTTTAAATATTATAATTATTTTTTTTTTCTTACTGTACAACATCATGCTATAAGCGTAATTTTTATCACTCTATCTCTCTAGTTACTAACTTTTATTATTTTTGTTAACTACAATATTTAAAAAAATTTAGCTTCGGTTTAATTGATCTAACACTTAAAATTTGCTATGCGTTCCACATGTTCACATATAAACACACACTAACAAACACACCTCACATAGATACAAAAACACCTGTATGCAAAATTAAGCAACAACAATGCACTACAATTTGCTCTTCACACTGCTTGAAAAACACACACACAAGCCCAACACACATGCAGCGAATTAGCCTGGACACACACCAGCAGCATGCAGCAATCAGAGCGTCTTTAGCTCACTCTCTTCTTTCTTATCTCTTTGCGCTTAGAACATTTAGTTTTTTTTAGTACTATTATAGTATAACACTTGCTGCGTATAACACTTTTTATTTATTATGCATATGTATGATATTTAAAAATGTAGTATACAAGTTATTCGTCTTACTATTATTATTATGTGTTATACTCAAGCATCGCACGGTTTATTCACTTGTATTTGTATGCACATCAAACGACTATCGTCGGAATATTTTGCGGCATCCACATCATAACGTGCCACATAGCAGTGCGCCTTGTGCGACGT
This sequence comes from Chymomyza fuscimana, assembly GCA_949987675.1. Classification (NCBI taxonomy): domain Eukaryota; kingdom Metazoa; phylum Arthropoda; class Insecta; order Diptera; family Drosophilidae; genus Chymomyza; species Chymomyza fuscimana. Next base: position 36,234,864 of record OX465088.1, on the reverse strand, counting down.
TTCCTCTCGCTGAGTTTGCATTTGAGCCAATTCCTGTGCATCCGGAGCTCTCGTCTGGCGCTCCCAACGCTCGAAACAGCAGACAATGCACATGTGCAGCAGCACATAGATGCTGATGAAGAAGAGCGCGAAGAGCAGCGCCATATAGACAGAGCCTCCAAAAAGCGGTACATCACTGATGAACCAAAGGTGTATGAAAACCAGCCAATAGACTATGAAGACCAAAAACAATGTGATCATTTGACAAGTGCAACGTCTTTGGTTGGGCGTTGTTTGTCGTGACATTCTTGGCAAATAATATTTTTTTTTTAACTTATGATGATCTGAACTTGTGGTTTGTGGAGTGCTTAAAGTGAACTAAGGCTAAACCAAATTTTATGCTTATGCGGAGCGATAAATTTTGAAAGCACACAGCGAGGGTGGTTTGAAGGCTGAGTATAAGCTTGAAAACGTTTTTAATTTAGAATCTGCGAGCTGCACACAAAACTGCCGTAAAATATAATTCGAACTCTATAGAAGTCTGTTGATTGTAGCTCTCTGGTAGAAATTGCACGCAGCGTTGGCTACAGAAAATGGGGGCATGGTTGAGCCTAAGCGCGAAATTTCGAAAAATTTTAATAGCTGTATTAATAGAGAAAACTCTTTCAGCATGCCTTTTACCTCATATCAGAGGCTTTTATCTCAAGATTTTTTAAAAACTCATGGAAAATTAACGCCTTGTTTCACCTCGAGAATTAAATAAAAAAAATATTAATATTAAATATTTGAAAATGTTTAGTTTTTGTGGCCTCTATCACGTTTTATAAAAAATTTAGACTTGAAAAAAATTCATCTCGAAAATCGATTGAAAAATAATAGCTTACGACAATTTATTATTTAATAACTTAACTTTTAAAAATATTAAATTATTTATTGCAAAATTAATTTTAAAAACTTACAAATATAATTGCTTAACGCAATTTTTTACTTGAAACCTTAATTTTGAAAAATGAAATATTCTTTATTTTAAAACAAAATCGAAAAAATTCCCTCGGGATTTTGCAAACATAAAAAATAACACAGGCCAACATGGTTTAGTTGTTGTACATAACCTCAAAAGTAGGAAAAAGCCCCGTTTTACGGGTACATAACCTCAAATATCTCAAAATCCTGACGTGATGGGCCAATTTTAATTCTCTTAATTCTTAATTCTACGCAGCAAATTACTTCGGAAATGACCCTGAGCTTTCCAAAAACTGACATGACCCCGATATTTGTAGGCCTGTGTAATTGCTTATATGCATTTTTTTAAATAAACTTCATTTAAAAAAATTTGGAAATTTAAACAATATGTAATACAAAGTTTCGGAAAAATTAAGGAATTCAAATTCTCATGGCATTTTATAAAAACAAAAACGAAAATTAAAAAAAAGAAAAATTATTTAATTCAAAACAAAAAAATTCGAAGTCAATTAGATTATATCGGTATTTTGCAAACTTAAAAAATAATTGCTTATATCAATTTTTTTTGAAAACTGCATTTTGAAAATAGTAAATATTATTGATTGAAAAAAAAATGTTAATTGGAAACTTAAACAAGATATAATAGAAATTTTCGGAAAAATTAAGAAATTCAATTTCTAGCGAGATTTTATAAAAACAAATACGATCATTAAAAAAATGTTAAACCTGAAAAACAAATTGCTTATTATATGAAAGTTTAATAAATAAAAAAAATTTTTTTTTTGTAAATTCGAAGTTAATAAGATTCTATCGGGATTTTGTAAACTTCAAAAATAATTGCTTGTATCAATTTTTTTTTAAATTCATTTTAAAAAATTGAAAAATTATTTATTTAAAAAACAAAATTTTATGAACAAGTTAAACAAGATATAATAGAGAATTAAAGTTTAATAAATAATAAATAAAAATAAAAAAATATTTTTTAAATTCGAAGTCAATAAGATTGCTTGTATCAACTTTTTTTTAAATTTCATTTTAAAAAATTTAAAAATTATTTATTTAAAAAAAGAAATTTTATGAACAAGTTAAACAAGATATAATAGAAAATACCAGCCTGAAGGCCTACGTTGCTCTGGCTACAAACCTTTTATAATTTATAAATTAGAAAAAATGCGAAAAAATTAAAGAACTTTAATTCTCTAGAAATTTCTTAAAAACAAAAAAGATACATAATTAAAAAAAAGGTAAAACTTGAAAAACTTATAAAAAATTAGTTAATTTTCAAAAAACGTGTTATTTTTTTTTAATTTTTAAAACTTTTAAGCTTAATTTCACAAACTTAAAAAACAAGTTTGGAAAGCAAAAAAAATTTTTTCCAAACAAATGCTTTCGAAATTTTGCAAACCCAAAAAAAATACATTTTTTTTTTAAATCGTCTAGAAAATGTAAATGAGACTGAAATGTTAGATTTTTTAAATTAAAGATTTTTAATTAATATGTACTCTTAAAGTATTTATTCTTATATCTACAATGACGTTAGCTCAATCATATCTAAGCGTATATAACTAAACAACAGAAAAATTCCTTGCTGAATCTGTTCTAAAGTTCGCTTCCAATTGCGACTGTTCGAATTGGCCGAATTAATCTGATTGACTTACTGCTATTGTTTGAAAAAAAATATTATACAAATTTTCAGCAAAGAATAACCTGAACTTCCAGTTAAGAACTCGCTGAGTTTCGCTACGAAAAACTTTTGTTCACCGAATTTGCTGGATTGTTAGATGTTTCTGAACTTTGAATCCAATTACGAATGTTCGAAGAGTCCGTATAAACTGTTTTAGCTTGATTAATTTAATGCTATTGTTTGAAAAAAATAACATATTATACAAATTTTTAACAAAGAACAAGTTGAACTTTCAGTTAAGAACTCGCTGAGATACGCTCCGAAAAACTTTTGTTCAGCTTTGCAGTATTTTTGGCCATTGGGCAGTTCCACAGCTGCGCACTATTATATAAAAACAAAAGCTTCATTAACGTCCCTCGTTTCAACAAACACAAAGTTTTATCTTTTGTTTTAAAATTTTTATTTTTTTTTAGAAGCACCAAGCAGTGGTCACTGTTTTTTGCTTATCAGCTCAAAAATGCCCCAAAAAAAATGTTGCAATATTTTATTTTTAAGTTTTAGCGTATCGCTTTTTATTTGAATTATTTTAATGGCATTTTACACAGTAATAAAAACACATTAAATAATGTAATAATAAACAAATTTCATAAATATAAATATATTCGAGCTTAGCTCATAAATTTCACTAGGTTTAACTATTTATAATTTCTGCAAAATTTTACAGTCGTTTTTTCTCTTTGGTTTCAAAATGGGATTACTTAATACTGTAATGACAAATTCACACACAGACACTGTGACACTAGAGCATGTGCTGGTCTGCATCCAGCAGCGTGCTGCAGGAGCTGGACAAGCCAGCTTTTGGATGCATTATGATGCCATCGCTGACTTTGCGCGCCATGCCGGGTGTGCGTGGTGGTGTAGCAGGCACAGGTGGCGCACGTCGCACTGATGGGCTGCCTGGTCTGGGCAAGGTTGCGCTGCGCAGCGGTCGTGTCTCATGTTTGAGATGTATGGTCGCCAAGTCCTTTTCCACCAGCAAGGGATTGCTTATGGTGCGTATCATGGGATTTGGTTTGTTTTTTGGTGCATCCACTTTGTCCATGCCCAGATTATAACGCTGTGCTTCCAAATAGGCCGAGGGATCGTTTTTGGTGCGCTTCAGGTTTTCCCACATCATGATGTCGCACACTTTTAGTTTGGTGTACAAAAACAAAACTATGCGATACATGGCCACATAACCGACCATCAAGTACAGAAACAACAATGCATGTAACTGTATAGAATCCAATAATCTGTTGGCATCCCATTTAATCCATTCCTTTTGTTCGGCATAATTATAGACCCAGCGTGCCAGCACTAGCCAATAGAACACTAGTATAAACACTTCGAGAATCCTTTTTTGAAACATTTGTAAAGCGCGCGAGAGCAGCGTCACTTGGACGTGGTGTTGGGGTTCAACAGTCGTGACTAAATGATGTGTGCAGAGCGTTATTCGCCGTTTATAATAAAAATACAAAGCAATACGATCGATGCAATAATAACAATAACAACAACCACAACAAAAACACTCGTGGTGACGACGTTTTTGAGCGCGCGCCAATAGCTTGGGGGGTGCCTCAAGCTGAGTCAAGTTTGTCTCTAAGTTTTAGAGAACGATCGGTCGTTCGTTTTTTTACTGTTGATGTTACATAGACCCAGCGCCTGAGCGCAGCTTGTTTATCAGTTTTTGTTTTTTTTCCTATGCATTAGTTATCATTCATTATATCGAGAGATATACCAAAGACGTCAGCAATATCAAGTTCAGGTATTCAGACATACGAATTCTGCGTATTTCTTAGGCATTTCTTGGAACTGGTTTTGGGTGAGTACCCCACACCTGTCGCAATCCTAAGACTTACAATGCTAATACGCTTGACAGCTTGCATTTCGAAAAACAAGTTGAGTGACAAATTGAGTCATTTTTCGAATTACACTCATTGTAAACGTCTGCCTTAACTTATTTTGCATTTCTTAGATCCGCGATTTGTTTTGGTTTATTCAACTGGCGAAATTTTCGAGTCGAGCTCTTGAGCGCCAAGCTACATTGCAAAGCTACCATGATTCATAAGAGTTTAAATAATTCATTATGTTATTAAAATGTTGTAGTAAATGGCGTTGTCATTCAGATGATGTATTATCGATATTAAAAAATATTTATGGCATGATTTCAGACTTTTTGTTTTGGCAAAAGCTTTTCTGTTAATTACTGTTAATTTCTTTTCAATGCAGTTTCAATGTCAATATCTATCAATCTATCAATTGACAACTTCTAGTTTTTCCGAACTTTCTAGTTCCAGCTCAACTCAAAACAACACTCAAATAGTTCACTCAATTTTGGAGTCACACTTATATTAATAATGACGTTACATTTTCAAGCTTTATCGTAAATTGTGGTTACTACTATATTGCCGCTCTGGCACTAAAAATATAAATTTATAAGGCATTACTATGAGTGTGTTGTTGGAAAAAAAATACTAGCAGCTGGTTTGTCGTAACTACAACTTGACAACTTGATTTCGCATTAATTTATATGATAATTGCAACAAGAGGTAGTTCACCTGGCACGAGCCAGTTAATAGTAGGTTTAACCTTGATTTGCCCTTAATTGTTTGCTGATTTCATGGGTTTATTTTTAAGGGAAACACTGCATCTATTACAGCAGAATATCTTGATTGACGGAAAACCTTTTTCGTCATACTCGCATTCATTCTAAGTTGGTCACTTACAAATAGTGACTTTTACTTGGCGATTTAGTAAGGTTTGGAAATATTACTCATCCGCAGGGGGAAAAACCTTTTTTTACGCTTCCGAAAAATGTTTGTTTCCAGATTTCTCTAAATATATTGAATGGACTCACTGTAGTACAATCAATCCTCCCATTTTTTTATTATCTATAAAATTTGCTGATTGTTTCATCTGACAGATTGCAAATAAAAATAAAGGGTCATCAATCTTGAGGTTTTTTATTAAATTAAAAAAAACACAAAAATATCAAATGAATCGGAAAATCTTTATTATCAATAGAAAGAACCGTTCTTGCCATTCACTTTTTCAAAATAATCCCTTTCAAATGTTGGACGCAACTGCGCCGTAGCTCGTCGAAGCGGAGGCTCCAATTTTCGATGACGCGTTCGAGCATAATCGGCGGTATCTCGCGAATAACACGGGTAATGTTGGCCTCTAATGCTTCAATCGTAGCTGGATTATCCACAAACACTTAAGACTTCACGTAGCATTAGCCCCAAAGGAAAAAGTCTAACGGTGTGACCTACGCGCTGGACGAGGTCTATTTGGTCGAGGGTCATCCAATAATGAATATTGGGTCTCAAATTTGTTGATGGTATGGCGAATAGTGGTCTCAGTAGGTCGATTATGGCGACCATAAAATGACCTAAGCGCACGAAAAACATTCTTTACAGAACGCGAATTTTCGTAATGTAATTGTACGATTTGTAAACTTTGTTCGGGTGTAAGTTTTTTCATGATGAAATGGCAATGAAAACTGAATAAAAAACACATGGCAATTTGCCAGTACTCCCGCGTGGTTTATCAAAAAAAAACCTTATTGAAAAAAAACAAACTCAAGATTAATGACCCTTTACATTAAAAAAAAAAAAAAAATTTCTAAAAAAAACTTTTTAGTCCCCGTACTTATTTTTTAGGTTCACTTACAGAAAATCACTTTCACTAGCAAAAAGATTTATATTTAAAGAATTACACAGCTATACCAAAAATAAATCCCAATTTGGATCCAGACATAAGATAAGCTCAAAAAAAACAATATAAATCTTTCAATACCGGTTGCCAGCAATATTTTGGGATCGCTAATTACGAGTCCAAGCTACGTCGGTATATTGATATAACCTCGAAAGCCCCTATAAAAAGTGGTTGCAACAAGAGAGATTTTAAAGGTTATCTTTGATTCGGATTCAGCAACCCCCAAAAAACATTAGGGAAATATTGCTGGCAACCGGTATCGAAAAAAATTTATTTTAATTCGTCGGGCGGTCTCTAAAAAAAATTTTACGTAGTTATGGTCGAACTAAGACCCCATGGGCCACTTCTCTTACCGGATTTGGATTCAGCGCGACGAAATACATAAGATAACATATACCTCAACCCCCGATCACGACACTTTTTATTTATTTTCATGCGGCTGTGTTAGTAATGCTTTGAAAAATTGCTCTCCCGCATAACTCTGGGAGAGGAAAAATGTACTTAGGTTGTACCGGTTGACCCCTGGTGGGGAAAAATGTACTTAATTATTCCAAAAAATGTTTATATCCGGCTTTCTGTAAAAGCAGGCTTTTAAACGCAGGTACTAATGTACTTTGTGGCCCTATGTTCCACCTAGGAACTCTAGGAAATATATTATTACTAATGTACTTTAAAAACAGTATCTCATAGTATTTCTCGTTGCCCATAAGTTTTTGGAACTTTTCCCAACACCAACATCAGTTCTTTGATTAGCAACACTGATTATGTAAATTACAGATGGCATCGGAAAGCAAATTCGGTACCGTACCGCCCGATTCGAAAGTGACATCAAATATCCTCCCAAATCTGTGATTTTTTAAATACTCCCAGCTCTTTTAGCGTCCTCCCCCAGCAAATAAACTTGGATTTCCTTTATAGTCCCGGAGATTTTGAAACTCGTAACTCGAGAAATGTTTTTCTGCTGCTCAGTTCTTTAACGAGAAAGCTAGTTCAATCCCATCCCGCTTGATGCGGCAGGCATTCAGTATTCTATCCGGCCCGAATCTGGTATTCAAAATATTTGTATTCCGTAGTTTCTTTCTATTCCATTGCTTTATAGATTTATGGAAAGGTTTTAGGGCCCATCCTTAATCTATCGGCCAGTCTTCTCTTGATCCTGTTCTACTTTTCTTGCAAAAATATTGTTGTGATCAGTGATCACCGAAATTTCAGCTGTTCCATTAAATTAGGATTAGATTAGTGACTTGTAATCGATAAACCACGTTCCATTGTTATTGCACCTGTTGTTCGCACTAATAGATAGACTTTTGGGATTTTTTAAACGAGTACGTGTATCTATACACACTTTCAATAAGTAATAAATAAATAATACCAAAAAATACTAGAACTGTGACTGTACCTAGTCACTATAAAATTTTAACGAAATATAAGTAGATTTCTGAAACTAAACCGTTTTAACTCAAATTTTAGGCAACATCATTCTCATACATCGTTTTTAAACTCATCCAACATTAGATTTGCAACTTGTTAGTTAAAAATCGTTTCTATACAATTTGCTTTGCCTCTTAATAAATATATATAATTTTGCTTCCAATTAACTAACGCCTGGCCATGAGCTATATACATGTATGAAAACTGCCGTATATAGTTAATGGCTTAATGCTTTTTATTGATTTTCAAAATTTTCTAATTGTTTTTTTCTTTCCACTAAATAAAGTTAATTTCCAAAAAAATGTTTTTATGTTTTATGTGTTTTCTTTTTTAGTGAAGGCAAAATGAAATACAACAAAACTTCCCACTGCGCTTTGACAAATACCAAAAAAAAAAGAAAAAAAAACATTGTTTTTAATAAGCAAATTATAAAAAGTCATTAAAAAAATGATGCTTGTATGTATTTATATGTAAAACTAAAAGTTGAAACAAACAAAAGACAAAATTTAATTGAGTGAAATTTTCTATACAAAAGCAAAAAAGTTTTAAATTTGTATTGATTTACACCAACTATAAAATATTACAATTTTTTTAGTTTATATTTTGTTTTTGATATTTAGTTGTTTTATGTACACTTTGTAAAGTGTAACTGGACTAAGCCTACTTGCCATATGTATTATATTTCCAAAATTTGTAATGCTCTACTAAGACGTTACACTATGTAAACCCAAGCACCTTTCAATTTTACTTTCTTTATATGCAAATTTAAGTCCAAACTCATAACTATTAAAACTACAAAAAAAACTAAACAAATACGCACAAAACGCGCCAAAAACCTATGGAAACCATTTTAACATTATGTTCAACACATACGATTTCAGAAATATTTGGCAAATTGCTTTATTAGCAGCGTCTGCTTGAATTAAAACCAGTTTCAAGTTTCTAACTTAAACAGCCCAAGAGTTATAGAGCTGTAACTTATATGTGGTCCGTGTTTTTAAGACAAACGCTTGTTAGTGCTATGTCTATGCATATGTTTTTTATAATTTGACTATATTTTTTTTTTGTTTGTTAAATGTGTTTGTTTTGACAAATCAAACAAATTGGCTCTAAACTGCACTTAAAATAATTCGATTAGCTTTTAAGCAATACAAAAACAACAACAACTACTACTACAACAAGTACAACAAGAACAACCAACAACAAAGCTACTACTACACTACTACTGTAAAATATATACAAATTGCAATAATAAACTTTTCTTCTTCTTCTTTTCACCTTTTTCTCAAAATGCTTACCTTAACACCGCCATACTTTCATACATCAACAACCACAACATTGAAAAAAACAAAAAAAAAAAACCAACCCATATATTTTCGCTCAAAATCAACTCTCAAACTCAATCAACTCTCAACATAAACGTATCACCCGTCCATCGTTCTTCCTTTTACTTCAGGGTAATGCGGCCAACTCCTCGGAAACCTCAATGGCCACACAGCCGGGCGGTTCGGTGACATCGCGTGCGGCCAGCGAGACACGCTCGGGTCCGCCCGGCTCAAGCAATGCAGGCGCTACAGGTAATAGCAGTGGTGGCACTGCTGGTAGTACTCAAACCGGTGCAAAATTCCGTCATGGCCTATTACAGCTAATGATACACACGATAGATCCACTACACGATGGTAAGTTCGTTGAGTTGCCACAGTGTGTTTTGCACAAGCCAAGCCAAATAATAAGAAACGTTTATCCAACTGCCCCCCCCTGCCCCCAAAAAACCCTTTTCCCACTCTACCACAATTCCGCCACCCGCTAAAAAACCAAAACCCCCACGCTTAAACCAACTTAACCCAAAACGCTTACATCCAAAACCACAAAAAAAAAAATATTAAATAAAATTGCAAAAAAAAAAAACATACTACCAACTACTATACTATATACTATATACCTACTTACTAAAAAAAAAAAGCAAACTTTGTGTTCATTTTTCGAAACTCTATGTATATTCTGTGTTCCTTCTAATTGGATGTTTGACTTGCAAGCAAGAAGTTAACTTTTTCTAAACATATTTCGTTTGCCATATTGTTTGTTTGTTTACCTTTTGTTTTCTTAGTTTTAAGTTCTTAGTTTTAACAGCTAATGGTTTGGCATTGACCTTGAAAACACTTATCTAATTACCAGGCAGCTACCAAGCCAAGCCCCAAAATTTCCTCATCCCAAAAGGCATTCAAGTGCTGCTCTACATTAACTGACTGCAACGAACTGACAGCTTTACACTGCTCCATGTCCAAAACAGCGTAGCTCCTGAGTGACTCCATCTAGAGCTGCCCCCGAACGTCCCACACCGTACCACAAGAATTTATTTATTTGGCATTTTGGCCCAAATGCTCTATGGCTTTGGCTTTCTAGTAGTAACTAGTAACAGAGCGCAGACGTGCTCACATTGATTTATTATGTATTAGGTACACTCACTTGTACATGTTTTACTATACCTATATACTATATATACTTACTATGTATTATAAATATGTATGGATTGCCACGGCAATGGCATACAACGTACTAGCCACCAGGGCCAACATTGGGGCGTTTATCAAGGTTTTGTTCATGTTAGCAATAAAGTGTTAGAATTCTTGTATCAATGACGTGATTTTTGTTTTTTTTTTTCAACTTGACCAACTTACGGATTTAAGCAAGGTAACGTTTAATTTTTGAAACAGCTTAAAGCTAATTTCTTTTTGGTAAAAATATAAGACGATGTGTTTGCGGCGGATATCTCACAGAAGGCAGCTAAAAGGATTAAAAAGTAAATGCTCAGATATATTTTACTTACTCTCCGCAGACGAAGTGCGCTGACTAGTGGTTCTATAAGATCCAACCATTGAGGTGCTGTTAACTATTCCAGGCAGACTCTAAGAGATCCGATCCTAATTTAAATTTTTGAAACTTGTTAAAGCTAATTTCTTTTTGGTAAAAATATAAGGTGATGTGTTTGCGGGGGATATCTCACAGAAGGCAGCTAAAAGGGTTAAAAAGTAGATGCTCAGACATTCGCTCAAAACAAGAATGTTGCTTTCTGGAGTTTACAAGAATTTTTGGCTCTTTATAAAATAAAATACTCTGAATTCTTCATTAAGATAAAACATTCTTACAATGCCTTTTAATAACACTTCTTCAAATTTTTAAAAACATCTCCCAATAAGAATTTCTAAGCTTTCACAGTCAAGCGCAATTCTCCTTAAGCTCAAAAATTCTCAACAAATTTTTTGTTGAAATAAAAGTGTAGAAAAAATGTGGTACAGTCGAGGCGGTGCCCGACAGTGGAATACCCTGTACCTATTGTGATTCTAGGTCACTTGTAGCCATAATTGCGTAGAGTCAAATATTGACACAGTTTATTGGCAAGGGAGGTGAAATTTGCACATTTTTGACTATAACTTCTGTTGTATTTTTCCGATTTTGTTCATTTTTTACACATAGATGCATGTAACTACAACGCATCGCTCTGTTAAATTTCAGATGAAAATACTTAACGGTGTGGCTAAAAACCCTATTGCGGGGGAACGGGGGAAGATATTGACATGATTCAACAAACTTCATCTGCTTAGGAAATATGCGCACCAGCTGGTAAAGTTTCGTGTCTCTAGCTCTTATAGTCTCCGAGATCTAGGCGTTCATACGGACGGACGGACGGACGGACATGGCTCAATCGCTTCCCGAGGTTATGATAAGCATTTTGGTATAAAGGACTTGGGGTCTGCCACGCCTCCTTCTGTCCGTTACATACATTGCACAAATCTAGTATACCCTTTGTACCTATAGGTACAGGGTATAAAAATTGTTCTTAAAGACCCATACGCAGTTCGAAATATTTCGCATGGAATGACAAAACTTCATATAAAAAAAATCTTATTTGGGATATCCCATTTGTTTTTCCCAATAAGTATTTCTAAGCTTTCTACAGTCAAGCGCAATTCTTCTTAAGCTCAAACGTTCTCAGCGAATTTTTTGTAGAAAAAATATGTACAAAAAATTGTTGTTAAAGGCCCATACGCAGTTCGAAAACCATAAGAATTTTATTTTATTCTATTATTATTGACCCCGGAAATTCTTGTGAGGGTTTTAAGGCAAAAGCGCTCGCTTTGTACGAAAAATACTTGATTTTCTTTGAGAAGAAAACAAGTTCTGAGGGGCACACTGCCACTTACCTATTTCCATCTAAGTTATAGAAAATAAGTGAAATTAGCAGCAGGCCCTTTGAGGGAAAAATAGCGTTGTGCTTAAGACTTTTCCCCGAGAATTTACTCTCTCTTTAGAAAACTTCGTACATGAGGAAATCTTTTAGTTAGTTTGGAACTTACTTTATAAGATGAAGTAAACTCTTATACACAAAAAAAAAAACAGCAGTCAGCTTATACTTTTAATTACTAAACCCTATACGTTCAAAAATTGAGTGCTAAATCAAACGAGAAATTTAAGTTAAAAATTAAAATCAAATAAATAAATTGAATTGGAATATGAATATACCATTATCGGGTTAAGGCCTGAGTTACAGCTTTCTTTCAGGCAGCTCAATCCGTAATACAAAAGGTAGCTAGTAGGATCATTCCTGAGTTCTTTCAACAAAGCCAAGCTATGAGCCTTCGCTAGGTTCTTAAAACAGGTCCATTTGAATGCAATACTTACTGTAGATGCTTCATAATACTCCGAAGATGAAAGAGCCATTGTAAAGTACTTACTGATTGCGGTAGTCGTCTCTAAAGTTTAATAAAGTACCCTTCGTACTTAATTATAACATAGGTATATCTACACAAATCGTGGATTTAAACACATGTGATAGGAACAGATCTCTCGAAATCTCTCTTCAAAATGAGTTGACTTCATTTTAGAAATAATCCCGATACAGAAGACTCCATAGCACACCGAAAAAGCAAAGCCCAGCATTGCTGGAAAACTATTAATCGTAGAAAAATGATGGAGGACTCATTTTGTAGATTATTTCAATTATTTTAACAAAATATATGGGTAAAATTTCCGAAAAAACCTACCGGCTATGAGATATTTGCAAATTATTCAAAAAATTTCCAGCTTTTACCTTTAATCAGTCATTTTGTTTGAATCAATTAACCTACAACCTTGATTAAATTTCTTGTTTGATAGATAAGTTTTATAGAACAAAAGATATCATGCAAAAACCGTACCAACATATATTCCCAGAGGGCGATGATACACCCCCTACCCACAAATACGAAAAAAAGACTTAGAACAAGGCCCCTAACGATCCCAGAAAGTTTCATCAAGTAAGTATTTTTTTCAAGCAGACGTCTTTTTTGGGCATTCGTTAACTGTACTTTTTTGAAATGATCCCAAATAAGAAAAGTCGCCTAGCAAGGGCCTCTGCTAGAAAATTTCGCTCATCTCTAATGGTAGAAATGGTGGAAAACTTAAGGATTTTAAAAAGTTGAGCTGCATGTCTACATTTAACTTAGGAGGTATTTATTCGGTGCTTCTCCTTAGGAAAAAATCTTTTTGAGTCGCATACATTTTGAGAGAGTAAAAATTGAGAGAGAGAGAAAGAAAATGAAAATCAAGAGCCCAGCAAGAGAGCGCCGCGACAGATCTTAGTATAGCCTGCCCTGGTCAAGGGTTTCTAATCGCACAATATATAAGAGTTCCTTGCTCAGCAAGTGCATCCTGTGAGACATCTCTAATGGTCGGGAAAATTAAAAAATGCAGCCAACTATTATGCTCTCTTAATTTAAATAAGTAGTCTCTCATTCAGAGCAGCATCTATTACTGCAAGGTTAAAGGGAGTTACTTGTGGGTACTAGTATGACATCTAGACCAGAGCTGGGCAGCCCGTAGCCCAAACGGGCACTTTTAATTCGTGCATTTACACCGACACGAGGCCGAAGCAAGCCGAAGTCGTCAATTTGAGCACAGCAGAGAGCAAAGTTATTACTCATTTCAACTTTGTACATTGTGCATTGAGAGAAATAAATGATTTAATGCGTCCCTATCAAGGTATACTTATTTAAGGTAGAGTAATGCTGCCGACGTCGTCACCAATTTTACTGAGAGCAAGAAAAATCGAGAGAGAGAGAGAACGCAACATATTAAAATAATATGCGTGAAAACAACCCTCCTCACGCGCAGTCGCAACGAAACTAAAAATTGGTAACTTTCGTTGAGAGCCTTCGGCGGGAGTATGCTACCTTAAATAAGTATACCTTGCGTCCCTATGGCCAGTTGTCACAATGATATATATTTAAATCAGTGATGGGCAAAACTCATACCCACAAACATTTCTTTGTGTGAGTAAACAGCGCAGTAAGCAAAAGCGTACGAGAGAGCAAGAACCGCAATTAAGCAAAAACGAGCGAGAGATTTCACACACTTGGACCGTACATGAGCCGACTGCGCTGCGGCAGATTTTGGGGCAATAGCCTCGCGAGTTATGTAAATTGAGAGACTGCCCATCACTGATTTAAATATTGGCTATCAACACCAATATATATATATATTTAATCAAATTAAATATAACACGTACAATGGTCAACATATATGAATCAAGATTTTCAATAATAATTAAAAAATAATTCAACTATTTTGACTTTGATATAATTACCACAATTATAAAAGTGAGACTTATTAACAATAGTAAGGTGGAAATAATAATAACGATGAATATTAAAACGATGTAAAAACATTTTGCAAAACAATTCATTTGCGCAGTGTACAGCTTACTAACACACTCTTATTTTTCGGCCGTTCTCTTTTTGCGCAGCTCTGATCTAGACACAATCTTGAGTAGAAGAGACCGGACTTTTTATAAGCAAAGTCATTTAACAAAGTTGGGTTTAATTCAGTGATGGTCCAAACTCATACAAACAAACATTTCTTTGTGTGGGTAAGCAGCGCAGTAATCAAAAGCGCACGAGAGAGCAGAGCCGCAATCAAGCAAAACGAGAGAGAGATTTCACACACTTGGACCGTGCATGAGCCGAAAGCGCTGCTGCAGAATTTTGAGCCCTATCCACGCGTTTTATGAAAATTGAGTGATTTCCCACCACTGGTTTTATTCCACAAGCCGTCAGATTTTCCTTAAGTGCAAACTTTGTTTATCATATATAGGTCTCCCGTCTGTACTAAGTTCTTAGTTGTAGTACGTAAATTTTAGATTGGGTAGCAACTTGCTTTTACGTCACAGTCTTTATATATCTAAGTTAACTAAGACTTTGGCTGACAATGCACCTCTCGTAAATCCTCCGTAAGTGCTTACTATATGATTTAAATATACGGGTTTCAAGTAAGTTTCGAAAAACGCAAAACCAAACCGTTTATATATATTATAAAATGATATCATCAATAAAAAGTGCAGTATAGTATAGTAAGCAAGATTAGCACTTTACCACTAAGCTGATTAGCAATATTTTATTTTAAAAAAATATGCAACTTTTTTTAGCTATGCTTTTTTAAATGGGATTTAAAGCTCGTGGGGATTTGTTAATTAAAAATTAAGTTAATATTTTGCGCTTTGTGACTTTTTGTTGAACAAAATCTGGAAAGAATGGCGTAGTTTAATTAATCGTTGTATTATAGTAAAAAAAAATATATATGTTTTTGCTATGCAGATTTTGTGTACTGAAAATAAAAAACTGGTTTAGGTAGCTTTTAGAAGAAAGCATTTAAACGCGTTAAAATTGCTTCGTAGCATCAATAAGGGGCGGATACAAACAAATTTTGATTATTAAAAACATTTAGTGGCTAAGATACCCCCAGTAGCCCCCGTGGGTTCGCCCCATAGCTTCATAAGATTAAGATGTTTTTAAATACTATAATTAATAATTATAATCTCTTGCTGAAGATTGGTATGCAGATTAGAAATTCTCTAAGTGCGATATTAATCAAAAAACTCGTATGCTCTTAAGTCAAAGGCGCTTTTAATGCGGATTCCAGCATTCCCCTAAAATAAATATATTTTTGTATGTAAGTAGGTACAGCTAATCCTATTATAAAAGCAAAAGTGTGTATAGTAGAATTCTTACGAAATTATCAAAGTTCTTTATTAGACATATGGGAACTTCTTGACTTATAAAGAACAGCAGCCAAATTGTTGAATACACACTTATCTGATACTTGCGAATAGTGTTGGAAAGAAAATGCAATAACCTAAATTACGCTAGTTTACAAATTTAAGGGTCATCGAGGTATCCTTCCTAAAAATGTGTTTTTTAGGGTAATTTTTTTCTTAAGCACTGTTTTCGAGATATTTTCGAAAAACATGTTTTTGATTTTTTTCAGTTAATCCTCAATACCATTTTTGAAAAATGGTCGAAAATTATTTTTACTTGATCTGTACATATTATATATCATTGCAAAAAGCACATCAGTACCTTTCGATCTAATCGTCTTAAATGTCGATACAAAATTCTGCTCACGAGATATTGAGGAATAACTGAAAACTTTTAAAAATCAAAACTAACATAATTAAAAAATTTTTTTTATTATATTTTGATGTAGAACTTATAGATTAGGCTTAATAACATTCTACCGAAAATAAATTATATTAGATTCTTTCAAAAAACAAAGGTTAACTTTTAAAAACTAAAATCAAAACTAACAAAATTTTAAAAAAACAATGTTGGAAATTTAGTGTTTTATAGAACGTACAGCTAAGGCGTAATAACATTCTACCAAAAAAAAAATTTTATATTTTTAAAAAAAAAATCTTAAAAATTAAAATTACTACTAACAAAATTTTTAAAAAAATGTTTAATTAAAAAAAAAAAGTTAAAATCAAAGTTCAAAAATTAAACAAAAAAAATTTTTGTTTTTTACAAAATTTTAAAGACAAGCTTTAAAATCAAAAACTAACTAAAAAAAAATTTATTTTATTTTTTAAAAAATTTTGTATTGTATAATTACATTTTTATGTAGAATTTATAGCTTAGGCGTAATAACATTTGACCAAAAAAAAATTTAAATATAAATTTATTAAAAATTTAAAAAAAAAAAAAATAAAATCAAAACTAACATATTTTTTAAAAAACTTTTGAAAATTTAATTTTTTGTAGAACTTACAGCTTAACCATAATAAGATTCTACCCAAAAAATAAAAATAATAAACACTCAAAAAATTCAAAACAAATATACAAATTTTTAAAAATTAAAATAAAAATTGACAAAAAATTTTTAAATTTAAAAGACAATTTTTCAAAATTAAAATCAAAACTTACACAATTTTCAAAAAAATTTAAATTCAAAATAATAATTCCAAAAAAATTATTACCTTGTTAGGGTTATTGAATTCTGTTCAACGATAACTTATCGATAACGATAAGACAATCAGATGATGAATTAATGATACTGGGATCATCCATAAACTACGTGACGCTCCAAGGGTGGGGGGGTCTGACGAAGCGTCACGATCATATGAAAAATCTTCAAAAATATTCCGTTACTGTGTCTCAAGGGTGAGGGGGGGGTCTATTTTGACGAAAATCAGCGTCACGTAGTTTTTGGATGATCCCTACAGACAAAATAGAAGAATACCTGCGGAGAGCATACACAAAGACATAAAGTCTTGCCGTCGAACAATTTTTAATTTTCGAATTATCCATCTACCAACAAATTTTTTAAATTTTATCATAGTGCTATCCAGTGGCGGTCCCATAGGGGGGTTTTCGTGAACGGACGCGCCCACCAAAAGTTGACAAAATGGGTTGAGATTCTTTTGCGAGCTTTGATATACATATATATATACACTTCAGAGTGAAAAACCCCCCCTAAGACTAAATCCTGGATCCTATCAAACATCTATGGGATCTTTAAAATTGTTCTTCGCTTAAATTAGTTTTCATATTGTGTATACGAAATTGTTCTCGAGATTTAGTATAGGAAAAAAAGAATGTAACATATTTACCAAGTGTAAAAAGAATAAAAGCTCATTTGTAAGAAATTGTAAATAAGTTTGTTTACCCTTAAAAATGCTTTAACCTACAAAATCTAGCTTAAAACCTTAAATCTATCAACCTTTTTAAAAAAACCCTTCGAAGCTGTACAGTTTTCAAAGCTTATTAATCTCTGACCATTATTTCGCTTCTTAAAACTTTTGTAAGGGCATCCAAACTTCGCTACCTTTTTTTGTAGCTACAATTCTTATTTATTTATTTTTTCATTTGATTTCTTTTACTTTTTTTAAGCTTTGTTGCTAATTTTTAAGTTGTTGGCTTATAAAAAATGCAATTTATTTTAGCTTTATTTTTCGTTTTCACTTAAAAGAAAAAACAAAGAAAACCAAAAAAAAAAAAAAAATACGAAAATATTTTATGTTGTTCAATGTCAGTTTGGAGTTACATTTTTATATATATATATACATATGCGTTATATATCAAACATAAAAACTTATATTGTATGTATCAGTTCAATGGCATATCTTAGTAAATAACTACATATAATGTACCATAAATTTGTTTTGTTGCTTTCGTTCTTTGCGTTGTTGGCCAAGTGCCTCGAAAATTGTAACTAACGTCAGGCTTTGGCGCGTGACAAAAAAAAAAAAATAATACTAAATAATTTGTACATACTTAATAACTATGCGTTTAGTGTTGTATGTGTTAATTGTAATTACTTAGCAACTAGAACAATTGGCTTTAAAAAATGTTGCTCAAAATTGGCCTAGGCATTGGCAGTACCAAATAACTATGTACTTACTCTACATATATACTACTTAGCTAAAAGTTGTTAACCAAGTGGTTGCATGTAAAGTTGACTAGCAAAGTGAGTTGGTTTGCATAGGTCTCATTGTTAAAATTGTTTAAGAACCTTAATTGGAATGTTATGTTTAAGTTCTTTTTTGTATTTTGAATGCTCTGCTAATGTCGGTTGTGTTTTTAGGAGCGCTGTGGAGACTTGAGGCATGTTAAAAAGAAGATCGGCGTCTTGTTGCATAACTTTCATTTAAGGAAATAGTAACCATCTACAACGTTTAAAATTGATCAGACTTGGACTGTTTTACACTCTATAAACATAACCATTTTTCAATGCAACAAATTTAGCGAATATCGTAAATTGGTGTATCGTAGTTTCAATCTTGTTAATCCAGGTTATGGTACAATTTTTCCAAAAATTTCAGCGAATATCGTAATTCGGATTTATCGTAGTTTCTATATCATAAATCATTGTAGTTTCAATGTTGTAAGAGCCGAATATAGTCAATACACGAAATTCAAGATATTTAACATGAGCAGTTGCTAGAAGATCGGCTTATTGTTGCTTAACTTAGCGAATATCGTAAATTGGTGTATCGTAGCTTCAATCTTGTTAATCCAGATTATGGTACAATTTTTCAACAAATTTCAGCGAATATCGTAATTCAGATTTATCGTAGTTTCAATATCGTAAATCGTTTTATCGTATTTTCAATGTTTTTAGAGCCGAATATGGTAAATACACGTATTCCAACATATTTAATATGAGCAGCTGCCAAGCAATTCATCCCAACAAAAAAATTATTCCGCAGACATTTTATTTTGGCCACAACTTCTTTCTGTTTTCTGGATATTAAATATCTTAAAACTGATGTCATGGTGTTGAAACAAAAACATCGACCTTACTGGCTTAGACCCACGGTTCCCAGCACTGAACAGATTTTCGCTAGTTTTCATCGACTAACGGTTATAGTACCATATATAACACTACCTTCATCAAAATTTGAAAATATGTTTTTCACATTTATTAGAAATAAATGACGCTAAGCTGTGTTAAAGTCGCTATTACTCCAGTAAAGTTATGCAACGAACGCCAGTTCACTGAACACACGAGTTTTCTAAAGTTTGGCGAATATCGTAAAGTTAAATTTTGTTAAATTTTCGATATTATACGTATATCGCAAATAAGTATATAAAAATCCGCTACCGATAATGCTTACTTTTCTGTGGATCGTAATATTGTAAATATCGTAAGTAAGTGCATTAAACAAAAAATCTTTAATTAGTAGCAGTCACACTTACTGCTCTAACTAACACAAATAAATATGGTATAAGTCATACTTACTACATTAATGTGACACAGAACTTATGCTCATGGCCTAAAGTTATGTTGAAGAACATACGGCTGCTCTAAAGCTTGCCTGATATCGTAAAGTTGAATATCGTTAAATTGTCGTTATCGTAGAAATAGCGCAAATTAGTACATTAAAAAACCCAAGGACCCATAATGTTGACTTTTCAGTAGATAATATATTGTGAATGTCGTAAAAATTAATTTTAATAATTTATTCACATTATGGTAAGCAAAACAGTATATCTTCAAAAATTAATTTTACGATTATGCTTAACAATTCTTTGGGCCCAAGCCAATATTAGTAAAAAAGTTAAGTTTACAGAAGAATCTCAATGTAAACAAATTGCTTCATTAATAACTATTAAATCCAGGCAAGACTTAAATTACTGAATGTCGAATTTCCATGAAATATTGTACCGAAAACCAATTACTACGTTTACGGAATCTTTGTGTCTTTACGACGTTAGTTAAAAAGCTTAATCTATAGAAGAATTCAAGTCAACCGCGCTTTAAAAAGTTTTCGTTGTGGAGAATCTTATAGTTTGTAAACATGCCAAAACTTTTTAAAATACCTCAACCTAAGCTAAAGTTCCACAGCGCTGCCAAAGTAAAAACCATCCACACATTTTTCAAATGCTTTTGCTCATTTCTCTGTATGAGAGCATGTGCTTAACTAGGTCTTTATTAACAAATAGTTTTGAGTTCAAAACCAAAAATAAAAAAAAAAAACTTAGTTTAAGACTTTAAGTTAACTTAGTCGTAAGTCAAAAGTCAGTAAATTTTCCATGCCTTTAATGCATATAGACACATATGTATATGTATATACAAAATTCTAGTGCCATTTGGAGGCCTATAAAATGCTCTAAGCCAGCCAGCAGACCCTCCAAACAGACCCATTCATAATACATTACGAACAAAAAAACCCTGTCCGTTTCCTATTAAAAAAAAAAAAATACTAATAATTCCATACTGCATACGCATTGCCCTGTCCCAAAAAAAAAAAATTAAATTATAATCCCTTCAGCTCTTAGTGCAAAACACAAGTTCGCTGTAACACTCAATACTTCAAGAAAGAAAAAAAAAAACAAGTTAGTTCAAATAACCATGTGACTCTGACACGGTAAATATCAGTAGTGTTATTTTAGCATATATAATAGAAATAGCTGTAGAATAGTAAAGCCCTTAAATATAATATAAAACAAAAATACACTGAAAAAAATAAACCGCCTAACACACTCATGTGCGCCCTTAACTATGCTTTAATGCGCTGTTGGTCTGTGCTGCTGCGCGCTCTTTCTTTCTAACTCTAGCTGTCTATCTGTCTCTCTCTGTTGCTCTAACTTATGCACACTCTATAGCTTCTCTGCTCTAGTTCTATATACTTATGCTCTAGTCTAGTCTAGTCTCTAACTTACTAGCTGATACTATAACCAACCTCCAAATGCTATTTCGCAACTGACATCAACATTTTGTATAAAATATTTTCAATATAATAACCCAAAGGGCTTGTACCTGCTATAATTTGTTTGTAAATTAATAAAAAAAAATAAACCTAAAAAAAAATGAAAATTTAACTTAACTGGGTTAATTCGTTTTTTCTCATTTTTAATCGATGCAATTTTTCCTTTCTTTTTTCTTCTTTTTTTCATTTAATTTTTCAAAAAATAAATAAAAAAAAAAACACTTGGATTTTGCGTTCAAAACTCAATTCGTTGTGTGCAAACAAAAAAAAAAAAAAAAAACACAATACGATAACACAATAATATAATCACAACAACAACAACAACTACTACTACTCTACTCTACAAATATACACACTCACACACAACACGCAAACTCTGTGTATGAAATGAAACACTGCATTATTTATCGAACACCCCCAAACCACACACAATTACAATGACAAAGATGATGTTCCAGGCAAAGTGGACGAAAAGGCTACCCAACTGCATGCCATCGCCTCGCTTAAGGTGCTGCTCGACGCTACCAAGCCGCAACGAGGTGGCGCCACCACCTCAGCGGCGAATCACGTAAAGATCAATTTGAAGGAGACTACGTTGGCGGATCGTCCAAATGGCAATATTGATACCACGCTCGATTCGGTAAGTTGTAACTTTGTCCAAATTGTTTGCGCTTCCAAAAAAATAAATGTAATCCTAAAATGCTAATGAAATAATTGTCATGATTTTTAGGCATGATTTTACTTTGATTTGTTTACTTTAAAAACTTTGTTTATAATTTCTTTATTATTATAAGCAAATATAACTTAAAATATGTCACACACAATGCGCTGCATTTTTCATACAACAAAATCGCAGGCAGTATCGTAAAATTGAATATCGTAAATTCGCATATCGGAAATTTGAATAACGTAAATTTCGAATATCGTAAAACAGTTTAATATTTAAATATGTGTTTGGCAACAGCCAAACATGCTTAGCTTAAGCAGACTTAACCTTTTAGCAGCTTTTAAAAATTACGATATAGCTAAAAATGCAAAGTTAGGCCAAAAATTGTATCGGTTACAGCGCTAAATAAATTATAAAAACAAGCTAACACTTATTGTATTGGCTAATGTCCCTTAATTATTTACTGAATAACGTTTTTAGGTTACAACAGCCTCCTATTTATTTGTTACTATGTACTAGTGTTTTTCCGCCCATGTTTAGCATTCAAGTTCAAGCGCATTAAAATTACAAAATTGTCCATGTTTTTTGGTATTTTACTTTAGCTGTTGGCATGTTTCCTTTGCATTGCTAATTGATTGATTGATTGATTGACTCTTGACTGATTGATGCATATACAAAAAAAAAATAAAAAACGTTTGAACTGAGTCTAAACCAAATACTGGTGTGTTTTCCCGACTTACTGCCTACTTGTGTTTTATTTCTTTTGATGTAACCCAACTCAGGCACGCATATTTATCTAAATGTGTGTGGTATATGTTTTTTTTATATGGAACTTAACATATTAAATAAAATAATTTACCGGCTTTAAAAATAAACTTTTCAGTGTGTACGCGTCTTAGAACAGTTGGCCCTCTCTTAAAGAACAAAAAAACATATATATTTTGTATACAAATTTCAGTCTGTGTGTTTATGCAACGTTTATGTGTGACTTACTTCTTAATTATGTCTTCATTTAATTAACTTTTCTCTCAATAAAAATTTCTCAAAAACTTTTAAACTAACTGTCCACCCACCACATAACCCACACACAACCACAACTACACCCTCACACACACCTCACTTGTCGTCAAACGTTCACCAACCTCTTTATGTGTATGTTTACTTTGTTGCCTTTACTGTGCGTATACGTAATATTATCGCGTACATTCCCACATATCTTCATCTATGTATGTGTGTGCGTGTATAAGTTGTTTTATGCCCAGATTACCAAAAAAAAGAGCTAATTCGGAATAATCCAAATTGCATACCAATTATCGTTTTTTGCAGTCCATTTGGAAAATCATTTGCTTTGTATCTTTACTCAGTACATAAATATTTACATACTTACTATTAAACTACTTGTTAAACGATGACTACAACTACTTCGCATATTACTTATAGATAAAACCACAAAATTATACCAGTCGATATTGTTTTCGTATTGTTTGCAATTTTATACTCTTTGCGTATTGAAAAGTGTCAAAGTTTGATCGAAAAGTTTGCGATGTTTAGTAAAAATTACTTTAGATACTATCTACAAATCAATTATGGATATTATGAGTAATACGAGCAGATTCAATCTCGGTGATTCAATTTGAATATTCGTTCATCTTTTTTTATAAATGTACTAAAACAAAATAACGAGATAGACATAAACATGAACACCTTTAAAATTCGAATATCGTATACGGATACGGATAAAAAATACCTAAAGATTTTGACTTTAATATATAGAGTTTGTCATTGTACTTTATTTATTTTTCAAAGCAAAAGTTCAAGACAAAGACTCAAAACTAAATATCGTAAAATTAACACTTTAAATATTCCCTAAATACAATTACCAAAAGTTTTTAGTTTTACATTTTTCTATGGAAAACATGGAATAAACTGCCCAAAAGAATTAAATTTGTTATTTCCAAGAAATTAACGAAATTATACGTGATTTCTAACATAAGCAGCCCATATGAAATTTATTTCATTAAACCGAATATCGTAAGACGACAATTTGTAATATTTCAGTAGATGCAATTACCAAAAGGGTTACAATTTTCGATAGATATGTGAAATAAACCCCAAGATCGTAAAAATTCGAATATCGTAAAACAATAAAAATGTTCAAAATTATCAAATTAAGTTTTTCCTATGGAATTTCTGTAGCAAACTAAGAAATTTTAACAAAAAAAATAAAACCTCACGAGGAAAAAAAGGCTCGGGATTACGATTTGAATTCCAATAAGTGCTTAAGACAATACAGTCAAATATTGATACAGATTGTCTTGAAACTGGTCATCGTAATTTATTAAATATCGTAAATGTGCAAAAGTGAATATAAAGCCCAAATCAAAAATGCTACACAATTGAAGCCAGATGTAGGAATTCGATGTGAATTCCGATTAATCTATTTAAGAAAATAGCTCACTTTTCACTTTAAACAGTCAAAAATACAATGGCAACCAAAATTCAGTGGTCATAAGATGCAGTAAATTCTATAGAATTAAAACAATGAGGCGCGAGGTACGTAGAAGGCATAAGGCCAGGACTAGCATAAAATACAATGACCTACAACAATATTGATACGCAAAGAGTATGTCAACTTCGGCGCCTCGAAGTAAGCTCATTTATTTTTATTATTATTATTATTTTCATTCATTCATCTGAGATACTTTGTGTACGATGAAGTCACTCAGCCATTTTGTTGCCATTCAGTTCAAAGTAGCTGCCACGTGCCATGAAAACCCCGCTACGCTTTATGCAAATGCTGCGCCCCAGGCAATCGAACAAACCCCTTAGCCAGGCTTAATCATAGACAATGCCAATAACAATAATAACAACAACGACTACAACAACAGGCAATATGACACAGAGCACATATTGACAACGACCTCACACACATGCACACCCACTCATTCCCAGCCATGTACGTGTGTGTATCGGTGTGTGTGTCTGTATCTGTGTGAGCCGTGTAATTGTTTACAAACTTTGTTTTTTTTTGTTTTTAACGTACATTTCTATGCAAAGGCGCAAACCAGCTAACAGCACTTGCCAAAGCAGCAGTAGCATTGCATTTTGGCATGTTCAAAACGATTAATATCTTTTTTTGTATCATTGTTTTTTTTCCATTTGTATCTTTTTTGATTTGTGCAAAGATGACAAAGCAAACAAACAAAATTCAAAAGCCGTATTGAATTGTGAGCCAGTGAGTGACACACATTATTTGACAGACAGACTACCTGCAGTGGCTAGAAGGACAGTTGCAATGTATCTGTATCTGTACAATGTACTTTTGTCTTTGTAGCTACTGTTTTTAGCTACTGTACTACTTACTGTGTGGCACAGCTCTAAAAGTCTATACGCAAAATTTCCATAACATTTAAATTTGAATTTGTCTAGACAATTGACACAAAATGGCTGTCCAAAAAGAAAATACCCAAACCAAAATCATTTCCGAGTTGGGCCTCACTTGCAAAAATTTATCGAATATATGAAATCTGTCGTTCTCTCTATCTCTCTCTAACTTTACTGTCTACCCTGCAACATTCAAAATTGTAATTGTGTTTCGATTGTTATAATATGTACTAAAAAAAAAAACAAATGATGTACCCCGCCCTATGTGTTTGTTTTTGTAAACCCAAAACTCCCTACACTGCTAACTTCTACACATTATACAACAAAACTAAACTTTCTAACTATCTTTCTCTAACAGTTTAAGTTTTAGTCAAATTTTCATTTGAAAGAAGTAAAGCAAAATTCTATAAAAAAAAATATATTATATATACAGGCAAACGCATATAATTTTTTGTGAAAAATATATACATATACTTTTCTCTCAAAAACAAAAAAAATGAAATCAAACTAAAAATTAAAAACTTAAATTCAATTCAAAAGCCATCGTTAAGTGGTCGACGTCCTAGCTGGATTGAGCAGAGGGTCAAAATTCAGACACGCAAATTTAGCATCAAAGTTAGTTTCATAAACAATTTTTATTGCTCTCTCTCTTCTCTATATATTGCATAATAATTTTTTTTATTACAATTATTATAATTTTTTTTTCAATAACAAAATACAGTAACAATTTATTTGCTATATGTAAAACGTGCTGTCAGTTTTTTGAGACAAATCTGAACAGTTTAAATAAGGCGCGCAAATTGCAGTTAAACGCTTCTGGGCAATTCGTCATCGGAGCGTATATGATAATTGAGCTTCGAGTTGTTTATAGTACGTAAATACGTTATAGAATATTAATTGAGTGCGGCCGTAAATAAAAAGTGCGCTGTATTGATTTAGATTACTTACAATAATAAATAGCTAATAAAACGCAGTTTTTAATTGAATATCGTAATCTCGAATATCGTAAAAATGAATATCGTGTAAATTAAATATCGTAAAATTGAATATCTGTTGGAACTAGCATAAAAATGTGTTTTACATCTAGAAAATTTTTCTGGTAGTACTCAAAGAAGTTAAATCTTTCAGGCCCATAAAAGTTTCAAGAAAAAACATCCATCATTAAAGATGAAAGTGTGCAACGTTTACGACATGATAAATTACAAAAACCTCCTAACTTTTCGTACAGTCTGGGTATTGAAGCCAAGTACAGTCTCTTAATATACTTGATACCAGTTCAGTGACAATGACCATTTTAGTAAGCTCATGAAGATTAGCTCACTAAAGAATAAACAAATGACTGTAATGTAACATGAATATTGAGTGAGCTCTATAAAAGGTGGTGTGAATAGTTGAGGTGCTAATTGAGTTTACGACAGTAATAGTTCATTCATGTTAGATGCGCCAATTTAACTTAGTAACGATGATGTCAAATAATTCACACCAGATTTACAACCTTACAGTAACTTGTTTAGTCATAAAAAAATTATTTTCACTTATATATTATGAAGCGTACCATTTGTAGGTGCTAAACCGTAATGGCTGAAGGTTACTAAAATTTTTAGAGAATCTAGTTTTCACAAGATGTGAAAAATATTTCTTTGCACCATCTATCTACAAACATATTTCGATTTGTAAGGAAATAGTGTAAAATATTTTTTAGGAGTATAGCGGATAACGGATCAGATAATGAAAATGTAAAGAAAGAAATCAGGCTAATCTAAAGCTTCCAAGTACCTAAAGAATGTTCAGAAAGAACCAAGCGAGCAAATGATATTTTTGACTACGTTTTATAACAGAAGATTCAAGAACTCAAGAACTTGTGGTGAAGCTAAGGAGTTTTTAAGATGGGATGAAGATACCAATGTGTCGTTTTTTGAATAGGCGGCAAGCAAACAGAAACAAATGACAAACCCCTGAAATGAGTCAGTCTCCTATCAGAGTTTAGTACATACATTTACAACCTATAAAGAAAAGTTAAAAAATTGGATCAAGAATATTGTGTTGTTTAAACAAATAAACGGACAGACGGCCTTGGTTAAAACAATACCTGGTGATTATTTTCCAAAAGGAACTTAAGGACATTCTTGTCTACATCCTATGGGTATATAAGTTGAGTTCATAGGTAAAGCAACAGGAGAATTAGTTGGCATATAAGGCAGTAAAATAAAAATAATTTCCCTGACTGGACTATTTTGCCTAGTTGACGCATGGGGATCTCTATTAATAACTGTTCGAAAAGAACAGGGACCTACAGTTTATAGCCAAATCCGAACGGCCGTGTCTTGAATTAATAGAGATTTTCTTGGACAAATAGCGTCTTTTTGCTAGCGATGCCAGTGCTAAGCAAATGAACCAGAGCTGCGGCGAACAACGACCATCGGGTTACATCGGCTACGCTACCACTACGATATCGATGGCCACAGCAATTTATGCTCCGATTAAAAAACTTTTAAGGATGTTTAAGAAATATGTATTGTTCCGATTACTCTTGGGTTTGAAAATGGGCAGAAAATATCATCAGTGCTACACAATTTCTGAACTCTATAGCAGACCCAAGAGGATTAAAAAAAACAGGACATACCATTACTGCTAAGCGATTTCAAAGTCCCTATGATAATTATTACTATAAATACAAAAGATAAATATAATAGAAGATATAAATTTGCGCGCCCCACATAAGGCGCCTTATCGCTGTTTAGTCCTATTTCTTGTGCTAAGTCCTACATCTGTCATTGGAAAATGATTTTTATATAATTTCAAATGATTCATTTAATTAATTAGAATGAAACCTAAAATCTAGAAAGATAGTTGATGATATAAATATGCGTGCCTCCACACTAGGCGCCATGGGGCCAGCTGTTAAATTCAGCTTCTATTTCCATTCATTGGGATTTATTTATTATATGATACCGCTTTTAAACGCAACTAAGCGAGAAACACCAAGATGCTTACATTAGAGGGATATCGCACATTTACCCAGGCTACAACGACTCTTAAATGATTTATTTAAATAAATTCGAATGAAACTTAAAATTCAGAATGATAATTAAGAATTAAATATGCATGCCCCAAGTTAGGCGCCATGTTAACAGTGGCGAAGCTGCGTCTAAGTCTGTCATTGGAAGATAGTTTTTTTTTTATACAGTTGGCCCCAAACAGTACGAACTTTGAAAATCCAGAAAAACTTTAAATGGGCACATTAGCTCACATCGGTCAGTAGAGCTAGTAACAGGTAATATCACGAGAAGGTGGTGAAGAGGAATATCAGAGTTACCCTGGCCGTCATGCCTGTCAAATGATTCATTTAAATAAGTCAGAATAAACTTTAAATCCACAAAGATAATAATAGATATTAAATTACAACTTTGTGCGATGAATGTTACACATAGCCTTTGTTCGCCCCATGTTAGGCGCCGCAGCTAGGCTTTAGGCTTGGACTATGAATCATCAAGCTTTAGAGCTATGATAAATGTAACTAAAACCTAAGAAATATGGTCCAACTGCAGTTATGCATTTATCACTAGCTGATTATCATATTGTGCTCCATTGTGCTGCCCATGAGCGTGCATCCAAACCGCAATTGCCGCCGATTCAAGATAATTTATTTATATTTTTTTTAAAACTGCTTTGCAAATTGTTACGAATATCGTCACATTCACAATGCTTTAGTGCCGCTACACAAAACGTAAACTTAGCTTAACATTTTTAGTACTAATACATAGTTTTTATTAACTCATCTTTTATTTTTTTTTTAATCTTTATACTTACTAACTTTTTCAACTTTAGTTTTGGGTCTCTACGCATACGCAACTGTTGTGTGTAGCCTGACTCTGTGTTGTTGCACTTGCAAAGCATGCGATGGGCATAATTTCGGGTAGTGGGGTGTACTTAGTACTGCTCCAACTGCTCGAACTTTGCTGTACTGCACGTTTCTACTACTCTTAAACTAAGTACTAAGCATAGCACCCATAGTAATTGTACTATAGACTACATCCTAGAAAGTAAGTGCATATGTATTGTATGTTTAGATTGTTTTTTTTTTAGAACTTTTATTTGATTTTAAAATTTTTTACCACTTTTACTCCAATCCCATGTAAAAAAAATGAACTACCACGTTGACTTAGTAGTTAAAACCAGCCTAAAAGCAAGCTCTAAACGCCTGTCTGTGAGTGCGTCAAATACAAAACGTCAATTAAAACAAAAAATACAAAAATTTTTTAATATGACAAAAATCAAAAACAAAAAAAAAAAGTCATCTACATCTCGTATACATTTGTAGACATATACAAGCCAGCTAACATTTTCATACAAATTCAATTTCAATATCACTCAACACTCAGCTGTCGTTTTGAGCGTACATAAACACACACACACACATATTTTATTATATATTTTATATGCTCATAAGAATTAACATTTATATATACTTGTATGTATTACTATATAAACATAAACTATATTATGCGTATTTGTACAAAAAGCAAGAACTTAAGCACTAGTAACTTTTAACGACTATCAAACTAAATTGCAATTTTTTTGTTACAACACATACACACACACATATACTATATGCTCGAAAATCCCAAAAGGCGCCTGATATTGAAGACGATCCGGAACCACTAAGCATGGCCTGGCCAGATACGGCGCGCAAACGTCTGACCTATGTGCTGGTAGCTCCTTTGCTGGTACCCATGTGGCTGACATTGCCCGATACGCGTACGCCGCGCGGTAAACGCTACTTTCCGGTTACCTTCATTGGTTCCATACTGTGGATAGCTGCATTCTCCTATCTGATGGTTTGGTGGGCCAATGTGGCCGGAGATACAGCGCGCATACCACCCGAGGTAGGTGCAACTACTAAGCTACTTGAAGCAAACCTAACGAAATGCATTTGCTTAGGTCATGGGCTTGACCTTTCTGGCAGCGGGCACTTCTATACCGGATTTGATAACCTCGGTCATAGTGGCACGCAAGGGCTTTGGTGATATGGCTGTGTCTAGTTCAGTCGGTAGCAATATATTTGATGTTACTGTGGGGTAAGTACGCACAGTACTTGTGCATTAATTGATTAACATCTACGCAAGTAATGATATAATATCATTCCAACTAGCTTGCCCATACCCTGGCTGCTATATGGCATTATATATGATGCACCCGTTGAGGTTAACTCGGTGGGCATGGTCTGTTCCATTACCATCTTGTTTATGATGCTCGTCTTTGTGGTAATGTCAATTGCCTGCTTCCGTTGGCGCATGAACAAGGGTTTGGGCTTTACCATGTTCTTACTGTACTTTGTCTTTGTTGCCGTCTCGCTCATGTTTGAATATGATATGATCACTTGTCCATTCTAAGTGTGTTAGAGCGAAAGGGTCTAGCAAAGAGAAAGAGTCAAACAGCTAGCCGAGCTGCGCGTTAAAGTTTGTTAAGTAACACAACAAATTAGCTAAATTATATACAAAAAAAAAAACAACAAAAAATGCATAAAAAATTAAATAAATTAATAATTAACAAAGGACTTAACTAAATAATCGAATTGTTAAACTTTCACACATACAACATGCTAACACACACACACCAACATGCCAGCGACAAATTACTAAAAAATAACAAAACTAAAACATTAAAAATTATAAAAAAAAAAAAAACAAAAAAAAAACTTGACATTAAAAGCGAGTTAGTGCCACGTGCAACGTTTCTTTTTCGAAAGACATTTACTTTAATGTTTAGCTGCAGCTTTTTAAAGTGCATAACAGCAACAAAACTATAAAGAACTCTCTATCTCTCTAAAACTATCTATTTCAACTATAAACCTTACTTAAACTTATCTATTTACATTTGTTATGATATTACGACTATTAGAAAGAACACACCATAAAATGCTTCCCAAATAACTTGACTTACTTTACTTGCCGCAATATTTGGGTTTTCAATAAATATGTAAAACTTTGGCACACGCACCTTATATACCTTAAATACTAGCCTAAAGTCTAGTGTTGGTTAAGCTTTTTTCAGAAACATATATATGAGTTACTCAAGCGCTTTATTTCAAGTCTCAAACTATATAAAATGAGCACATAAGTCAGTTTTCACTACAATTTCAAAATTGATTGCATTTTATGTCTTAACTTTAAAATTTCTTTAATTATAGAACCTACTTTTTGAGTGCTACAACACTTAAAACTTGTCTCTTAATTGATTTGTCCACTCTCTTAAATTTATTAACTAAATTCAAAGCTTATTCTAAAACCAACTTACACGTTCTTGTTTCTGCAACCAAAAACAAAAAAAAAAAAAAAACTCTTTTAACTTAACAAAAAAAAATATAAATATAAAAAAAAAATAAATTAACAAACTTATATATAAATTTATATAA
This sequence comes from Chymomyza fuscimana, assembly GCA_949987675.1. Lineage (NCBI taxonomy): Eukaryota > Metazoa > Arthropoda > Insecta > Diptera > Drosophilidae > Chymomyza > Chymomyza fuscimana. The sequence continues at coordinate 36,203,123 of OX465088.1, read as the reverse complement.
CACACGCACACATACTTAACAGGCATATATACGGCCTATATTGATTAAGTGATAATTTGCGTACTTATTAAATTTAAAACAAAAAAAAAGCTAAAAACTTTCAATTAAGCTACTATACTCAATACCAAACATATTAAAAATGAAATACTTTAAAACATTTTGCTAAGCATTTGCCATAATTTTAACATGTGAACGAGATCGAAACTTTATAACTTATTATGATTATTATTATTATTACTTATGATTATTGTTGGCGTGTAAACAATATTTATGATAGTCTAAAAATACACAAAACTTTAACAAACATAATTTCATATACTTTTTTGCTTAACAAAAATCCCACTTATATATGAGCGTATAAACATATTTATATATACCTACATATAAAATAATATTTAAACAAAAAAAAAACCCAATTGCTCTCTCTTTATTTAGAAGTACGTAAACAATTTTCTAAAACTAAAAAAAAACAAAAAACCCAAAAGTGGCCGCATTATATGCAACAACAACAAAAAAAAGTACTAATAATAATTTAACATTATACGCATACATATATTATATATATATATTTTATATATAAACTGACAAACAAACATAAAGTATATATGCAACTATAACTTAAGTAGGCAATACATATATACATACATATATCTAATATCTAAACAACGTTTGCATATGGCTCGCAAGTTGATGTTGACAAAATGACAAATTGACAAAACCAAAACAAAAGAAATATTGACAAAATGACACTACTACACACAGAACCGAAAGCAATAATTTTTTCCAAAAATACAAATACTAGTGGCATTGGACATAACTTTATACTATATACTACTTACATACTACAATGCGCCTATAAATATGCAACAACAAAAAAAGCAACATAACTAAATCAAATGACAAACTGTAAATTAAAAACAAACAAAAAATTAAAACACAAATCACGGCCAACAAACTATTGCATAATAGGCGTTGCAGCTGAAGCCATCATAATAACTAAAAAAATTTATTATATATACATAAAAAAATATATATAGTATATACTTGTAAAGTTTAAGGCAAAACTTTAATAAGTGGCTGCTCGTACACCCCATGGGTGCAGTGCATGAAATATTTGCACTAATAAAATTTAAATATTAAAAAAAAAAAAATTATATCTAAATACTGCGCAAAAAATAAACGAAGAACACCAAATAAATACATTGTATATTAAAAGTATATATAAATAAATAAAAAAACAAAAAAAAAAAAAACAATTGCATACAGCAAGTGCTAACATGCTTTGTGCAAGCAAAGCTAAACATAAGTACATAACATACATACTTATATACTACAACTATGAACATGCACATGTAACTAACTTTCTATATATACATATATATGAACTATACATATTTAACTGTAGCTAGAACAATGAACCATGGGAACTGTCTGGGGGGAGGCTGTGTTAACTGGGAGTACTCAGAGAAGCTTCTGTCTTTTCCAGACCACAAACTTCTTATACTATTGTTCGTAACCTTAACTTTCATGCGAATATAAAACGATATCGATTATCGTAAAAGATTTCCATTTTCATAGTTTCTTTTGTCTAATCGCTTATAGAACAGCCTCAACCATGGGAACTGTCTGGGGGGAGGCTGTGTTAACTGGAAGTACTCAGAGAAGCTGAATAATTTCGTTTCTTGTGTCTTTTTTAGACCACAAACTTCTGCTACTATTGTTCTTAACCTTACCTTTTTTGCGAACATGAAACGATAACGATATCGATAATCGTAAAAGGTTTCCATTTTTATAGTTTCTTTGTGCGGATCTAGGATTTGGTCTTGGGGAAGGTTTTTCGCTTCGAAGTATATATATATATCAGAGTGCGCAAAAGACTTTCAACCCATTTTTCCAACTTTTTTCCGGATCCGAAAACCACCCCCGTCGATGCGCCACTGGTTTCTTTTGTCTAATCGCTTATAGAACAGCCTCATCTGAGCAGTGTAATCTGAAAACGTTTCACGAAAATACTTTCTTGATCATGCTAATGTGTGCTGTGTCTTTAATTTCTTAATTAATCGAAAAATAATCCAGATCTGCTTAATATGTAAGTTTCTATGGAGCGCTTTAGCGTTTTTAATGCTCAAAATTAATGCGATCGATGAGATTTGAACATATCTTCGAGTTCTGCTTTTGGGCCGTCCGTAGGCATTGAAATTCTTAATTTTTCTTGTTGCATGTTGCATAAATAAATTTCGTGCATCTTTAATTCGAATGCAATGCATTGCATTTAACAGGTTTTATTATTCCTGGAAAAAAAAAGTAGTAAAAAAAACACAGACAAGTTCCAAAAAGTACATAAACCAATAGCGGACGAATCGTAAGATTCAGCCAAATTTAAACCTTAGGTCACGGATATAGGAAGACCCATACAGGACGTGGTATTGCAAATTAGCGAGACGATCAGAGCTCAGGCGGTAAGAGAATGGGAGTCTGTGTCCGGTTGTCGCATCTCCCGAGCACTCTGGCTACGGAACAATCCAAATCGAACATCCGAACTCCTATATTTTCACAAAAACAGGACAAGAATGGTGGTAGGAGTGGTAACGGGATACTGCACCATAGGCCTAAAGACTGAGAGGTTACGCGTTCCCCAACACGATTTCTGCCGCAGCTGCGGAGACGAGGAGGAGATAAAAAGTATTCAACACCTGCTATGCGACTGCCCGGCGCTTCTTAGAAGAGGAACCCAGTTTCTGGGAAAACCATTCTTCGAAGACCTGGGCAGTCTGGCAAATGTGTCTATAGCAGATCTGGCTACGTTTGTTAAATCCATGAAATGGTTCTGTAATAATAGAGACTTAGGCGATTAGAAGTACCCAATGGTTTTTAATCCACTTTTACCCATTGTCCCTTCTTATAATAATTTCCCCAATTAGGCATCACAATGGGCCATAATGGTCTTTGGGTGATCTCAGCTATAGTTTGAGCAGCCTATTCAACCTAACCTAACATAGACCTTAGTACTTGTGTGACTTCTTAGAAAAAGCACACAGTATCTGGAAAAATCTTTCTTCGAAGATCTGGGCTGCCCATAGCTCTTATTATGAAATCCTCAAAAGGTTTTAGCAAGATATACAATTAAGCTATGTATTAGAGCGACTAACAGCTATGTCACCCAACAACTCCAGGCTACACATCCCCCCACCCTCCATCACAATGGACCACAAGGTCTTTGGCCTGAGCCCTTGACCAATCAGGCGTTTTAACTTAAGATCTCAGAACGCATTTCATCTACATATATGTAGAACAACTTTCTGTACTAAATTTGTAAGAAGAAACCACTTAAAATACATTTGCGCTATGGAATCTACACTCTGCGAAGAACGATAACATTGAATCATAAGATCTTGAAACAGCTTAAACCTAAGCTGCCGATCTGACCTAAGAAGATTTTTCTAAAAATACAACTGCGCTATGGAGTCTGCGAAGAGTATGGGCCTTGTTCCGGTCCACTACCATCATATTATTTATCTTGTAGTAGTTTGTTTGCTGCCGAAGTGCGAGCCGAAGCCTGAACTCACTGCTTTTAAGTAAAATCAAATATTTACTTTAATGCAGCAATTGCCAGCTGTTGCACGCTGGTGACGAGCACAATCGGCTGCTCACACAGACACGACCCGAACGCATGCTAAAATTGCGTCTGGCTGCTGCTGAGAGAGCAATAATGAGCTGAGTCTTCAACACGCTTTCATCGAAGCATGTTCACAAAGCTTTGCAGTACATATACACCAAACACACCAATACAGTTGCATTGTTTGACGCTCGCTCGCTGACAAATTTTGCTCACTTTCTAAACATGCTCGTTTTCAATTCTCTTCTTTAACTCTCAACTGTTGCTCAGCCCTACAGTTCCCACTCTTAGACAGCTCAAATTCAAAATTCAATTAAGCCGCCGTATGCAGTCCTTATAGGGTGGATCTGCTTTACAACTACATAGCTCTTAAAATCTGCCACCCACATTACAAACAAAGAAACAAAAAAGCCAAGCGGCCGTAGACACTTAAAAAAATTCATTAGTAGAAAAGAAAATTTGTCGCAAGGCTTAAACGTAATAGACATTAAATGACAGACAACTTCCAAATGAGAATTAAATTAAACTTTTTTACATGCTGTATGTTAAACTAAACAACAATCTTCCAAATTAACTTTAAACAAATGCATATATACTAATATACTCGTATATAAATAAATTAAAACTACTTACTTAAAAACTAAGCACTATCACACAGATACATTTATACACACACACACACACACATACACACATACAGAACATTAAAAAACATATCGCATCACAAGTTTTTCTATAAGAACTGCAAACACCAGGGTTGGATGCAGCTAGTGAAAGCATTTCTAGCATATAGAAATATCGATAAACAGTCAGAGACTAGACTCTGTATAAATTTTGCATTTTCGCCGCAAATATATGCCGTTTCCAGCCCTGACACACATACACATAAGTACAAACGAGCCTAAAACTATGCTAGACATATTATATACTTAAATACATAACAAATTGTTAATAATTACATTAACTAGCGTTGTAGTCGTATAGCAAGCTGAATGAAACTGGAGACATTGTTAAAGCAAATATTAATAAATTGTCTTAGTTTTTTTTTAGTTTAAATCGTTATGTATAGAACGCAGTACAAAAAGAAAACAAAATGGCGTCAGGTTTGCGGCATCACAACAAATCAAAACAAACTCAACATTAAGTTAAATACATAAAGCAATAACAACAAATACTATCATGTGTGCCATTGTTCATACAGTCACTCAAAAAAATCATACATATACATACACCTATCGTAAATTCGTTTACACACACAACAACATAAAGTGGTGCTAGCACCCAAAAATAAATCAGAAGTCACGCTTTAAAACAAAAAAATGTATAAGATTATATATATATACAAGAATTATATATATGAAATTGTTATGGTTATAGATTTTTAAAAAGTTGAATAATTGCATAAAACTAAAAACAAAAAAAAATTGTTGAAAAATTAGTAAAAGTTCATAACATAAACGAAAAACTAACAAAACCAAAAAATAAGCAAAAAAAAAAGTTATAATAATAAAAACTAACTAATAAATATAGTAACGCTATATATACTTTATGAAATATTTAACTTAAAATAAAAAAAAAAAGAAATCATTGTTTGAAATTAAAGTAAAAAAGAAATAGAAAAAAATTAAAACATTCGTCAAATTTTTGTGTCTGCTAATTTTGTTTTGAGCTTTAAACAAATTTTTAAGTTTTGCATAAAAATTTAGTTGCAATTTTTTAAAAATTTACAGCGCGCCCCTAAGCACAAAATATGTAAGTATAAGCAAAAAAAAAAAATAATTGGCTTGTTAAATGTTTTATGTTTATAAACTAAATAAACAAATTAGCAAACACACAAGCAGACCATTTGAAAGCATTTGCAGTTGAAGCCAACTTAAGGCACTCCGGCTCCAGCTTTGGCTTCTAAATTAGTTGGCCTTAAAGTCAATCATCTATAACAATCGCATGTAAACGAAACCAACAACAAATGTTTGCAACAAACGTTTGTAACGCACGTACTTAAACAAAACGAACACATAAACATTAATTTCAGCTTTAAATAATATAACAAATATATATTATGTATAGCTATACAACTTACATTAATATATAAATAACAATTTATTAAATTTTATAAATGATTATTAAGCAAAGAATGCAAAGTATAAGTATGTTAAATTATATATATATGCATTATATGTACTCCAAAGTTATGTAAATCATTTTTTTGCATATACTCTAAACAAATACAAGTAAATAAACAATAACAGGCGCAAACAATATAATGCAGAAATATATATATATATATTTATATATATAAATAAATATAAAGCGCATTTAAACATACTACATTCACGTTTCAAGTTGCGTCCGTTGCAAAAAAACAAGAAACAATAAAAATAGCGAAATAGTTATCGATAAATATTTCAAAACAAATCGAATTGCGTTTTTGCAGCCAAAAAGTTGCTACTCGGTCGCAAGCTTTGCGTGCCATAGCCAGCAGCTTTTGTCTGCTTGCGGCGCTGTAGCATATATCATGCTCGCACTTTACTTTCGAGTTTTTAAAAAGTTTTAAACAAAGACAAAAGTTAAATATTTATATTTATATAACAACCGAAAATCCAGTAAAAGTAATAGTTAACATATTGGTAGACTAATTTAAAAGTTTTTATAGCGTTTTCAAATTTGTAAGTATATAATGGCAGTGTGATTATTTTTGTTTTGAATTTTTAATAAGCAGTTTATGGCATTGCATGTTGATGTAGACAATTTTGATTTCGTGTAGCATTTTTGATTTGGCCCAGTATATAGGAGCAGGAGCAAAAGTTGAAAAAAAAAAAAAATGTACGTCAAAATAGCCGTCGTGTGTAATACAATTTTCATTACCCACCAATAATTTTGTGTTGTTTACTTAGTTAAAATTGTTGTGAAAGTTTTACTTTACATATATGTATGTATGTGGATTGTTTACTTTTTTGTAACAAGCAATGCAACAACAACAACAATGTTATAATGTAGTTAGTTGGGCATGTAATTAGTACATAATTAAATAGTAAACAAGAGAGTATTATAATAAACAGAATTAATTTTAATAACTGATACGCTTTTAGCACATAAGATTGTACAAATAATTTATAAACAAAAATAATATCAACTGAGCGCAGTGGGCTGTTTAAAAATAATTAACAACTTCTTCTTTGAGTCTTTAAAAACCTTCAAAGCCCATGGTGTCAGCAAAATGTGGAGCTCCCAAAGCAAAAGTCACATCGGGAACCCAGAACTATTGGATAAAAACTGTGCAAAAATTAACGAACTTTGGAAATTTCGTATAAACCTGGGAAATTGAGCAGCACTGTTGCATATAATTCAGCGAAATTATAATACGAAATGTTATTTACTTTATATAAACATAGTTAAAAAAGCATTTAGATTTTATACAGACACATACATATACAATTTCACCTAGCCCCCCACACACTTTTGCATTATTACATATACGGCGTATCCATTAAATCAAAATTCATCAAAAATGCATAAACAAAGCGAATCAAATAAATAAAATAGTCAATTTAAATATGGCTGGCACACACACACATACAATATTCTATATAAAGTTGAATAAAAAATATATATTATATAAAAGCATTTTTTTAAAACAGGCGCAAATAACCAGTGAAAAAGGAACACAACTTATGTAAATCAAAACGAATCTAAAGCAAAAATAAAATGTTAACTAGTTATTTAGGTGAAATATACAACAGAATACATTCAAATACATAAAAGAAAAACGTTAATAACGCTTTAACAAGTGCAAACATATACATACACATACATAAACATACACACACACACACACACGAATGTCAATAAAGAAAAATAAAACCGTAATAATATAGCCAGAGTTGTAGCAGAGCCGCAGCAAACGAATAACGAAAAAAATGGCCGTTAAATAAACTTTTGTTATTAACAAAAAATTGTAAAGCAGTAAATTGCAGTCAGCAACTGCAAAAAAAAAAATATAAAGTTAATGTTGAAACTAAATAATATATAACGAATATTATATAATACAACAAACTTAGACTGTATGTTATTTTCTCAATACCTATAAAAACAATAAAAAACAAATTCAATAAAACGAGTTATCCAAAAGCAAAGAACAAAGCATTTTAAATAGTTGCGGCTATCTAGCAAGCATACAAAAGCTGCTTGATTTATAAAAGTTGCTGTAGCTGTCGCCGATGTGCATGCAGCAAACATCGATTAGTGCGTTTTGCAAGAAAATAAATTAGCGCAAGTATCGTTTGTGGAGCGGTTTTTAAAGTAAAATACAGTTTTATGCTTGCTTTATTTTTATATTATAATTAAAACATGACTTTTTGCCAACATTCATTGATTGTTTTATTTTTTACATCGCTTCAAATCGATATTTTGCACTGCATGATATCGATGTGTGGTTTATTTACGCTTTTTGCAACACTGCCTTTCCCACGCGACCAAACAACACAAAAACGTGTGTTTTGGTGCGCTGCGTGTTTTTATTTAATTTTATTGCGAATAAAAACTAACGCAACCTTTTAGACAGTTAACTATTAAATAATTTAATAGTTCTCAACACAAAAAAAGCAAAATGAGACGTCCAAAGAAGGTAAGCAGCAAATATTTATATAGCCCTTACCTGCTGTGAGGTTAGGTGCTCCGTTGTCTGAAATTTATACCATATTTTGTGTGTTTACCCACAGTACGAATCCGGCGAGGCTACGCAATATATTAGCCGTCGTGCTGCGCTGCGCAAGCTGCAGCTGTCCCTCAATGATTTCCGTCGCTTGTGTATTCTTAAAGGTGTTTATCCGCGTGAGCCAAAACACAGACGTCGTGCACAGAAGGGCTCCTCAGAGATTAAAGTTCTGTACCACACCAAGGACATACGTTTTTTGTTGCACGAACCTATTGTATGGACGCTGCGTGACTATAAGGTATGCTGTCATTTAGATTTTCCAAATAGCAAGCAAGCACTTACTATGTATGCTTAAACCCTTTCAGATCTTTGCCAAAAAAACTGGTCGCGATCGCGCTATTAAGGATTTTCGCAATTTAAAACGTCGTCTTGCACTGTTTCCTGAAATCAAGCTTGACCACATAGTCAAAGAACGTTATCCAACTTTTATTGATGCGCTCAAAGACTTGGACGATTGCCTGACGCTGCTATTTCTCTTCAGCACTTTCCCATCGCTGCATTTAATACCACGTGAGCAGTCCATTCTGTGCCGTCGTCTTACCATCGAGTTCCTGCACTATATCATTGCTTCAAAGAGTCTGCGCAAGGTGTTCATCTCCATTAAGGGCTACTACTTCCAGGCAGAAATCAAGGGCCAAAAGGTTACCTGGATTGTACCACATTACTATCCCTTCAAACCGCAATCAAAACAAGAGGTTGACTTCAAAGTGATGTCCGTATTTGTAGAGTTCTATACCATCATGTTGGGTTTCACCAACTTTCGTTTGTATCATGGCCTTAATTTGGCTTATCCACCACAGTTTCCTAGCAGCGTGCTGCAGGACAACTCTGATACGCTTGCAGACGAGTCCAGTTTTGTATCCGATCGCATAGCTGCTTTGAACTTTGAATTGTTGCGGACAGATAAGCTGCAGGAAGATGAAGAGGAGCTCGACATTGACATGGAACTGCTTCAACAGGATGGCGATTCAAAGCGCATTATCAAAATGAAGCAAGAGGCTCAGGATATAGCACGTTTGCGTACGCTTTTTAAGGGTCTCAAGTTCTACATAAGTCGTGAAGTACCACGTGAACCTTTAGTTATTATCATACGCTCATTCGGCGGCAAAGTATCCTGGGATTCTACTGTGTTTGCTGGCGCGTCATATGATGAGACTGATGAAACAATCACACATCAGCTTGTGGACAGACCCAGCTTATCGAAACAGTACATCTCCAGGGATTACATACAACCACAGTGGATCTTCGATTGTGTAAATCAACGCCAGCTGCTGCCCACAAACAAATATTTTATGGGCGAAGTGCTGCCCCCACATCTGTCGCCATTTGTCGATGCCAAACGTGAATCATACGTACCGCCTGAGGAGAAGGCCTTGCATGACCCTTCGCTCATTGAAACTCATGGTAAGCCAACATTTAAACATTGTTTATGCTTTTAATACATGTTTTTTTTTTTTTTTTAACAGAACAAAGCGATGATGAATCGGAAGCTGAGGATGAAGCTAAGCTAGAGGAAGAAGAGGCACAACAGCAGTTGCTGGATGCGCAATTGCAGCTAGCTTACCAAGAAGAAACCTCAGAATATAAGAAATTTGGCGGACCTGATGGTGTAAATGAAGATGAGGAGGACACCGAAGATGAAGATGATGATGATGAGGAGGACGAAGACGATGAAGAAGAGGCTGAAGAGCAGGATGAAAAAACCAAACGTCGTCTGGAAGAGGTACCCAACTTACGCTCAAAACTTTAAATATTATGGTATTAAAATTTTTCTGCTTACAGCAACAAAAAATGGCCGTGCAAGCGGGCAAGGTCCATAAAGTCAATAAACGCCAATTGCACAAGGCAGCAGTAGATGAGCATCGTTTACAGGCGCGCATGGTCAAGCCACGTCATCGTGATCTTTTCCGCAAGCTGATACGTGAGAAGCAGAGCAAGGAAAAGGAAGAATGGCTGCTGCGCAAAAAACGCCGCAACATTGATGTCAACGAGAAGGAGTCCAAGAAAGCTGCCAAGCGTGAAGCGCGCAAAGCTGTAGCAGCTGCTGCTGAGATTGCCTCCAAGTTGGGCAAGTGAGCAGCAACCAATTCCAAACCATGTGTCTTGACTTAGGCTAAACTGTACAATAAATAAAAAAAAATGTTACAAAATTGCTGTCTTGGCTGTTGAAAATAGGAGAAAGGAATGCATGGAGGAGGATACAGCTATTTTTAGCGATTTCACACTTTAATCTTAAAATTGTAACTTTAAAGGAAAATGGGATGTATATACGGCCGGTAAGTTTAAAACCGTAGTTGCTTGGTTTGTTTTAATTATTGTATTGGTCTATGCCGTCATGGCTTAACCCTGCGCGTGCGTAGACTATGATCAGTCGCAGAATTAAGCACATAAGGTGGTAAGTCTATCAAAGCGCCGTTTTTTGACTTGTCAATCGATTTGTTAGATGCGATCATGCCATATATCAGTAACTGACAATCCATCACATTAATTAAGTCTAAATTGGTATATACTTTTATGGTTATATTAAATTGTTTCCACTGCTTAAGCCACATTGAATTTAAATACTTTCAAGCCACTCCAAAATATTTTGTGGTTGCAAAAACCCGCTCTTTTCCTGAAATATTTATCTGCAGCTCAATCCCACCTAGTCTCACATAGCCGTCTAGTTAGAAACAAAATATAACTATTGGAAGGGCTACAGTCGGTACACATCGACTATAATATATCCTGTACGTTCCTTAACTTTTACAATTTCGGGGTACTGCAGGTGGAGCCACCAAAGAAAAAAAATTCTATATTTTAGTTTAGATTTAGTTCTTTCTATATTTTAGGCAATATTTGGTGACAAGCTTGTTTTTTAATGAAATATGCGGAATATTTCTGAAGTTTATAGGGGGAGGTGGTCTAAGATCTTAAAATTTTTTCCAGTATCATCCTTACCAATAAGGTGTATAACTGTGCGAAATTTTGATCGGTTGGTTTAGCTCTTATGGTCTGCTAGATCCTTTTGTTCGCCGGAACAGATGGACAGTAGGGTGGCCATTTTTGCAACATCTCACGATTTTATACTTTCGGATTATTGATGTCAACGGTTTAAAAATCTGTCATACCAGCGGCGGCCACCCTAATGGACTTGGCTATATGGACTCGGCTGTTCGTGGTGATTTATAATATATAATTGCAAAAATAAGTTAAGCAGTGTAAAAGCGAAAATGCAGTCAACAAATTTTTAAGGGATCTTAACATACAGCGAAAAACATAATTTTCAGATCTGAAAAAGTGTTTTCAGTATCTTCAGTTGTACAAATTAATCTCAAATTACATTATTTAAAATTTTAGGTCATCTTTAATTTTTTCGAATTTTTTTAGATATTCTTTAAAATATACGTAAAATTTGCTTGAGAATGGAAGATGAGTAAAAAATGTTGGGTATATTTTTCTGTAGACTTCTTTCGCTGTAATTTTGCAAACAAATTTGAGGAGGTTAGTAACTTTTATCACTTATTTAAAAAATATCAATATCGAACAGATCGATTTAAAAAAAAGCCCGATTCATATATTTTTGCTTCTGTGTATATTTTACAATATACAACACAGGTCAACATGGTTTAGTTGTTGGAAAGCTAATGGTCATTTCCGTAGTAATTTGCAGCTTAGAATCCGAATCCGGGGTCAGAACTGCCCGGTACATAACCTCAAACATCTCAAAATCCTGACGTGATGGGCCATTTCTGACCCCTGATTCGGATTCTACGCAGCAAATTACTGCGGAAATGTTCCATGACATGACCCCGGTATTTGTAGTCCTGTGTAATCCATAGCTCCACACTTTAAATATTGGATTAAAATTTTAAAAAGTTGAGTTTTTTATTTAACTCATAATTTATAAATAATATAAATGCCTGCTAATAGATTTACTTTGCTTTTATTTTATACATATAAAATTATGAACAATTATTTAATTATCAGCATTTACATTTTATGGTACAAAAAATTTATGTATAATTTTATATAAATTTACAATAAAACTGAGCTGTCAACAAAACAATTTCTTTTAAGTTTAATAAATTTAGAAATTGCAAGCACTTGGCGCGTAGAACACTATCTTTTTGTTAGTACTTAAAATTATTTGGTTTTTTTAATTCACAAGCTATATTTTAATTAACGACTTTGTTTGATTATTTCAAATAATAAAAAAACTAATCAAAGTTGCTGCAAATTTTTTGATTTAAACTTATAACATATAGAGTTTTTAACTTAAAACCTACGAGTTATATAATATGTATAAAGTATTGTATATGCCCTGCCACAGTCCAAGTCTGTCATAGTAGTACCTATAAAATATTTATATTTTTTTTTTTTTTAACTCAGCTGCGCGTACAAATCGTATGCCTCTAAAATTTTAGTCGTTCAACTTGTTATAACAAAATGCTAAGCTTCTAAGACGTTCGTTTTTATTGTTCTTAATCTGAATCGCTGTCTTCACCACCAGCTGCACCATCCTCGTCCTCATCGTCATCGCTGTCCTCCAGCTCTGGCATCGGAAAACGTAATATAGCCGCAATGCCAGTTAATTGTGCAAGTTCTGAAAGTAAATTAAAGTTAGAATGTATTTAAATAATACTTTATAAAAGCCGTCAAAATTTAATACATTAAACTTTAAAAGTATTTGTAGCATGTGAATAATTTTTATAAAGGTAACCATAGGGTCGTGGGTGCCAGTCATAAAACACGCAGAAGGACGTGTGGTAGATAATAAGCTCATTATACCAAGTCTAAATTTGGTAACGATATAATTATGCTCTTAAAACTCTTGTTTTTTTTTGGATGTGCTCTTTAATGCCCCTAAGGCAGATATCGAAAAAAATACAATAAACTTATTTCCCATAAAATATTAAGGTATCTAAGTCGAACGCTTGGCTGCTCAAGCTCTTATTATTTCAGGTGCCTAGGTGACATGTCATATTGACTTCTTTAGTCACCCTGATCATACTTAGGGCAACTTAGGTATGTTTTCCATTTTTCCATTCCTATTTTAACACATAAACATTTTCAACTTGCACATTCCTAAAAGACGGCGTATGTTAATGTCGGGCGCGGACGACTTTGGAATACCCTGTACCACAACATTGCAAACAATTCCGATATATTTGCTTAAGCACTGCAAAAGATATTTATTTGCCAAATTTGGTTACAATATTTTCATAAAAATAAAAAATATTCGAGTTTTCGACCAAACACGTTTTTTTTTGACCGATCGGTTCTATGAGTGCTATATGTTATAGTCAACAGATTTTGATAAAATTAAGTACAGTGCTGGGGAACTCTAAAAAACTGCCAAACACCAAATTTGGTTACGATATCTTCATAAACAAACGAAACAACGAATTTTGCACCAGACACATTTTTTGACCGATCGGTCCTATGGGGGCTATATGATTGGTCAAAAGATTTTGGTATAATTTGGTACATTGCTGGGTTCTAATCTGAAAGATTGGTTGCTCTGAGATCTAGGCGTTCATACAGACAGACAGACGGACATGGCTATATCGACTTCTCTAGTCAACCTGATCATATTTTAGGTAACTTTGGGGGGTCTCCGACGACTCCTTCTTTATGTGACTTACTATTCGTAAGTACTCTGCCGGGCAAAAGTTTCCGTACACTTGAGAAATTATACGGAATTGATTAGCGAACTCGAAAAGGCTTAAAGCTCGTGTTTTAAAATTGATCGAATAAGTATATTGAATTATCAGCAACATAAATTCATCAATAAACTAAGTTAATCATTTTCGTTTGTCGAGCTGTGAAGAAAAAACCTCTTTTAAGGAAAGTCAACAAGACCAAACGGTTACAGTGGGATAAGCAACATAAAAATTGGAGTGTTGAAGACTTTAAAAAGGTGCTATGGACGGATGAGTCGAAATTCGAGATTTTTGGTAATAAAAAAGGATCGTATGTGCACCTGAAAAATCGATGCCAAATATTACTCCAACCGTTAAACATGGAGTTGGCTCTAATATGGTCTGGGCAAAAGGTTATCACCAAATTCTCATTCACCAAGCTGTGCCTGCAGGGAAAAAACTTATCGGCCCAGGATTCGTAATGCAGCAAGACAACGATCCAAAACATTCATCCAAGCTCTGCAAAACCTATCTGCAAAATAAACAAAAATATAAAACGTTGAAAATCATTGAGTGGCCGGCCCAATCCCCTGATCTAAATCCAATCGAACTTCTTTGGGATGAACTTGATCGTCAAGTCAGAAAACAGTGTCTGTCTTCGAAAAAAACTCTCTGAATTGCATTAAAGAAGACGTGGGAGTAGCTGGAGCCAACAGTTCTTGAAAAACCTGTCAACAGAATGACTCTGAAAGCTAAAGGTGGATATTTTGAAAAAAAAAAGTATAATCGTTCTATGTGTACAAACATATTATCTGTTACAGTTGAAGTAATACACTCCCCGAAATTCAATTAAGAACACCTGTTTTTATTTAAAAATATTAAGTTTTGAGTTATTTAAAAAGCATTTGTGACTCAAAAAATATTTTTAGAGTTACTTATTCACTTATTACCGATTCAACTAAAAAATTATCTTAAATAACCAAAAAAAAAAGGCTTGAAACTTAAAATAGTATAAAAAAATTAAATTTATACTGCGAAATTCAATTAAGAACACTTTCTAAAAAGGACCAAAAAGTTAATGTTTTGTAAAAAAAAGAAGGGAAAAATACTAAGTTAATAGTGAGTCCAGGCTCCCGACTTATTTATAACCTCGAAAATTCGGGTTAGCATCGAAAGAACCACCTTCTGAAAATCTGAAAGTTGGATTTGAGCCCATTCTTCGGTAACTGTCCTGCGCAGCTCCTGCACCATCTGATATTTGGGTCCGCCACATGTTCTCAATGGGTTTCAAGTCCGGCGATCGATGTTTTTGCTTTATAACCAACCACAACTGGCCGTTGAGACGTGGATCGGAGCATTATCTTCCAAAAAAATTTAGAAACTGCTTATATATACTGCTTGAAAGCAGTTTTATTTTTTTCGGATAAAAATGGTACAGGTTAGCCCACTGTTGGTCACTGCCTCGACTGAATCACATTTTTTTTTTTGTATACTCAGTGTCCACAGTGCAGCATTCTAGTTCTTGTAGAAGGCCAAATCGATCACTATGTACATTTCAATCATTGCCTAGGGCGTAGGAGTTGCAGCTGCTCTGTTCAAGGTCTACCAGTTCCATGTTGCAGCTGCCGCAATTTGAACTTAACATTCAACTTGAATTTTTACTAAATAAATCTTGAACCAAGCTATAATACTTTTTTGAATTTTTGAAAAGAATATTTATTTTGGACTTTCGCCCAAAATATTAGTAGTGCTATCGTAGGTTCTGTTTGAATTAGTTCCCATCACATTATTCACTTCACTTTTTATTTCGTACTCAGATGTTCTGCATTTAGGAAATACTAATTAAGCCACTTTTTTTTCGTATTTAAACTAAGGAATCAAAAGAAATCTTTCGTATTTTTTGAATTCAAGTTGAGATTCTTTTTTACAATAAAATTGTCTTAAAATCATTTATTTTATATTTGGCGGCGGGGGCATTATTAGGCAATGTATAAACCATTCATGTGCAATATAAACTGTACCGTACTTCTGTTCCTAAAATTTTGGACCGATCCCTAAGAAAAACGTGGTGCGTATATACCATGTACTTCCCCTAGTTTTCATAATATTGATCCTATTTTGAACCATATGTTGAAAATGATTATCAATTTCAACTTTCTGAAAGTTTTGATGGTAAACCATGAAATAGTACTATTGCGTGGGTCTAGGAATGGTATTCTTGAAATATAAAAAGAATTTATATATTTTGGTCCATACAAGTCCACATATCGTTTTGCATAAACCTTGTTATACCCTGTACCGTATGGTACAAAGGGTATATTGTGTTTGTGCAAGCCGAAAATGTATGTAACGTACAGAAGGAGAAGTCGGAGACCCCCCAAAGTTACCTAAAGTATGATATACCCATGTCCGTCTGTCCGTCTGACCGTCTGTCCGTCTGTCCGTATGAACGCCTAGATCTCAGAGATGGTAAGAGCTAGAGCAACCAAACTAATAAGATCCCTTATTAATCCATAGGAGACAAGTTTATTTTATTTTTTTGATATCGGGACTACATTATATAGCTCCCATAGGGGTGTTTCAGAGGATCTCGAAAAAAAGCAAAAGTTTTAGATGGATAATTCGTTTGCTTATGAAGATATCATAACCAAATTTGGCAATCGGAAGTTTTTTAGAAACCCCCAGCACTGTACCAAATTTTATCAAAATCGGTTGACTATATCATATAGGTCCCATAGGATCGATCGGTCGAAAATTTGTTTTTTGTACAAAATTCGTTGTGTTTCGTTTGTTTGTGAAGATATTGTAACCAAATTTGGCATTAAGAAGTTTTTTAGAGTTCTTAAGCACTGTACCAAATTTGATCAAAATTGGTTGACTATATCATATAGCTCCCATAGGACCAATCGGTCAAAAAATCGTGTTTTGTACAAAATTCGTTGTGTTTCGTTTATTTGTGAACATACCGTAACCACATTTGGCATTAAGAAGTTTTTTAGTGTTCCCAAGCATTATACCAAATTTGATCAAAATCGGTTGACTATATCATATAGCTCCCATAGGATCGATCGGTCGAAAATTTGTTTTTTGTACAAAATTCGTTGTGAATCGTTTGTTTGTAAAGATATTGTAACCAAAATTGGCATTAAGAAGTTTTTTAGAGTTCTTAAGCACTGTACCAAATTTGATCAAAATTGGTTGACTATATCATATAGCTCCCATAGGACACAAACGGTCAAAAAAAACGTATTTTGAACAAAATTCGTTGTGTTTCGTTTATTTGGCAAAGAAATATCTTTTGGAGTTTGTAAGCAATATATCGGACTTGATTGCAATTTGGTGGTACAGGGTATCCCAAAGTCGTCCGCGCCCGACTTTAACGTACGCCATCTTTTTTATTTGGGGTTTTATATAAAAAGATTATTTTTGTATATAACTTCCGAAGATTCCAATCGATTTTAAAAAACAATTTTCAACCTTCGGATGCGCAATAAAGATAGATAAAATAGATCTAGCACACCTATTCCAGCAAAGTTAAAACTTTTTCATACCATGTAGAAATTAAGATATGGCGAGGTTGTCGCGGGCCACTTCTTTATCCTTCGGATGGAGAGTTGGAATTTCAGGTTACGTCGCATTTCGAGGGCGATAAGCATTTTAGTCTAGCAATGTAACGCAAGAACCGATTAAGCCTATTCGCAAGGGACTCGATCAACGTTTATATATACTAAAGGATCATCAATCTTGACGTTTTTTTTCAATAAGGTTTTGTTGATAAACCATGCGGGAGCACTGTCAAGTTGCCATGTGTTTTTTTATTAAGTTTTCATTGCCATTTCATCAAGAAAAAACTTACACCCGAACAACGTTTACAAATCGTACAATTATAATACGAAAATTCGCGTTCTGTAAAGAGTGTTTTTCGCGCGCTTAGGCCATTTTATGTTCGCCATATTCCAACTACTGAGACCACTATTCGCCATACCATCAATAAATTTGAAATCCAATATTCATTATTGGATGACACTCGACCGAATAGACCGCGTCCAGCGCATAGTTTATGAGCCGGTGGAATCATCGGTCCACATTTCTTCAAAAATTACGCTGGTCAGATCGTAACCGTCAATGCACCATGATAACGAATTATTTGCTACCTGAAATTGAAGCCCGAGATCTCGACGACATTTGGTTTCAACAAGACAGCCCGTGAAACAATGGACATATTGAGGACCCAATTCGGTGAATTGGCCACCAAGATCGTGTGATATCACACCGCTAAATTTTTTCATTTGGGGCTACGTGAACTCTAAAGTGTTTGTGGATAATCCAGCTACGATTGAAGCATTAGAGGCCAACATTACCCGTGTTATTCGCGAGATACCGCCGATTATGCTCGAACGCGTCATCGAAAATTGGAACCTGCGCTTGGACGACATTTGAAAGGGATTATTTTTAAAAAGTGAATGGCAAGAACGGTTCTTTCTATTGATAATAAAGATTTTCCGATTCATTTGAAATTTTTTTTATTTTAAAAAAAACCTCAAGATTGATGACCCTTTATATTTATTCTTAGACTACTGTAGAGCTGTAGAAGACGCCCCTAGGTGGAGCTTAGGGCGGAATCAACGTTTAGGGCTTCCCTTAACCACTAAAAAGGGCGATAACTTTGTCAAATTTGAAAATCTTTTGAACTATCACTGCAGAAAGATTTACCCATAATTAAAGCCGAAGGTGTAGAGTAGGGACATAAACAAAAATTCGATATAATTAAAATTTACTACCGAAGATAAGTCATGGATTTTTGATTATCGGCAGGACGAAGACAAAGCGCTAAATCTTCGAGAAGAAGGCTAGAGGCCATTTAGACCCATTTTTTGGAGCTACTTTTCTCAAAGACGCTGTATGTGAAAGTTGGTCTATGTTAAAAGTAGGATTCATCAATTTCGATCGCAATTTTCTAACGAAAATTTCGTTATTGTTCGATCGGTTGCATAGCACCTCTATATTATGCTAAGGGGCTTTCAACACCCACCCCAATCTCAGCGTGAATTTGCTAAGTATTAAAATCTATACACGTGTTTTCTGCGTTTCCAACACTTTTTAGCAGGATTTCCCAAAATACTTACATAAGTTGACGAACCTCCATGCAAAACTTCGGCTCCCTTGCTCTTATCGTTCGGGCTATGCGGTGATCAGTCAGCTCGATCTTGTTCTACAGATTTATGACTTGCCCTTTTCTAAATAATTTATGTAAATTATATATTTTTTTTTTCTTCATATACCTTCTACCCTTAGGTCAAAGATATTTCTCAATGATATGCATTTAAAAGGCAGAGGTTTAAGTGACAGATCTATTTGCGAATATAAAAGTCGAAAGCGCGACTGAGCGTCTGTCCGTATGAACACTTATATTCCTGAATCTATTGAAGTTGCCAGATTTACCAATAGATTCATATTATCCGTACGCAAGAGATGTTTGTTCTGACTTTCTTCCGCCGTAGAAGAATTTCGTTGTTTAGACCCAAATGTTTAATGGCTCTTAATTACAATACTAAGATTGATTAACCTTTTGTTTGTTTCTTCGGTTTCTTTGAGAGCTGCGTGAAGGGCACACAACAGTCGTGAATTTCTGACTGCACTGTTTACCATAGCTTATTTACACTTTGTATTGTACAATACATAATTAAAAACTGATTAAAATGTGCTGTAAACAAAGGCAGCTCTTGAGAAAGATAAGACTACTTGAGAGAGCCATAGTAAATAACTAAGTGAGAAACACATTCTTTCAGTTCAAAGTGTCTACGCAAATGTTTTGCTGAAAGATTAAAATCTAACCTGGCAACAAAGTTTGTAAAATACACATTGCATAACTGTCTAATTCTATTTAAAACTACTACGACCCAATTAGCTGTACATATAGTATACAAGTACATACGAGTACTTTCCCAAGTGTACCCAAGACTTGAGGCAATTGATAAAAAAAAACTGCTTAAAATGCGTTTGATGAGTCATTTGCCAAACAGGCAACCAAAATATCTATTTAGAGCATGAAACTAAAAATATTTCAAACATATGTAAAATGCAGTTTTAATGAAGGGAATCGGTTAAAAAAAATTAAAATTCTTTTGAAAATGAAAGTGATGTAAATATATTTATTTATCAACACTTGGCAGCCTCTCTCGATAGTAAATGCAATGTTAGAGTACTACGAGACATTTGGACTTTGAAGCGTCGTGTTGACAGCACTACGAAAGACCCCCACCCCAAACCAAGCAGACAACAAAAATAAGAAATATGCATCGCATATGCACGATGAGGCTTTTAAAAATAGAACTTTTAACGAGGTCATTAGACTGAGGAAAACGCATAATAATACAACAACTATAGGAATCGGAAAACTTTTATTTGAAAAACTGGCAGAGAGCTCTACTGCTTTAAATTTATTTTTGAAGCTTCATAATAAAGAAGTTTAAAGATTCTTTGGCGGATTATCTACTTTTCAAAAGTAGCATAGTATTTATTTCAAAACTAAAATAAATTAAGTTAAATTAAAACCAAAATCAAAATTCGTGAGAAACGTCATCTCGAAATTTTCAATAGCTGTACGTGATAGTAGTAATTGAGGTGCTTATAAATGGGTTTAGTTTCAAAACGAGCTCCGATTTAGAGGCTATCCTCTACTATTTTAAAAGAGCCATGATTATAACATATGAATATGGTAAATCACCGCCAAAAATCTTTATAAGCGGCCTTTTACATCCAAAAGTTTGCTTTGAAGTAGAAATCTAAAAGCATAAAAGAAACTCTTCCCTACTCCTAAAACAGACGAAATATTTACCATTTAGTGATCTACGAGAATCAATCAATTCGTAAAGACAAATAGAACTTATAAAATAACTTTTTAGATTCTTACACTTCGCCAGTAGGTGTTTTGGACCCCTTACTTTTTTGGTTGGGCACGTTTGTTTTGAAAAACTTCAGTTATTCACTTACTATTTATCAGTTTTGTAGAATCGAGTCGGCTCTCAGAGGGGCTAGTCAAGTGAGCGGTTGCTTCATTTACATAGATTCGAAAAAAATCTCTCAAGATTACAAAATTGGACTTTTACTTATTTGGGAATTTCCAGCTCTAACAGCTGTAGCTTTTGAGATCTTAAAAAGGATTCGCGTAGATAACTTATACGCCTTTATAACTTATGTCTTATGCTGTATTCCGCTTTCATTAAATTGAAACCAAAATTGTATTTCACACTTATAAAAGAAATCTACTTACGTTCCCCTGATATATGCATGCTGGAAAATATTTTGACTTCACCTCCAGCATCTCGGACTGATTCTACCAAGTTGACATATTCTTTCCTGAGATTAACATCTTGACATCTGTAATGATATAAAGAAAAAACAAATTTTTAGGTATTTCAAATATTAATAATATCTTTAGTCTTTTTGGTGTCTTGTACTCTGTATCAAAGTGAACTGAAGGAGGCGTGGCAGACTTAATAAAATATTCTTGATCAGCATATATGACCAATATAGTTATACATACTTAT
Organism: Chymomyza fuscimana; assembly: GCA_949987675.1. Lineage (NCBI taxonomy): Eukaryota > Metazoa > Arthropoda > Insecta > Diptera > Drosophilidae > Chymomyza > Chymomyza fuscimana. Next base: position 36,181,619 of record OX465088.1, on the reverse strand, counting down.
GTAGACTTAAATATGAAAATTCATTTTACTATTTACTCCAAAATCTTACAAATTAAAACTCGCCTGAAACATGTTTTTGAACTCCCCTGATTAGAAGACTCTTTAAAAATAATTTATTTCTGCAACTTAATATAAAAAAGCCTCAGTCACCAAAAGGGGATATTACAGTCGGAATATTTTGAAATCTATATAAGCTGCCCTGAGTTGGGTTTGGGAAGCACGCAGGGGCGGAGTTCCCAAGTTTAGATAACAATTTGTACAGGGTTTACCTTAATTCTGATAATTAAAATATTTAACTTATTCAAAATGTAGTTAAAAAAAACAGCAAGAACCTGTTTTTAACTAAACTTAATATTTTTTCTTTATATAAGGAACTTGCATAAACAAAGGGTCATCAATCTTGAGTTTTTTTTTAAAATAAAAAAAAACAAAAATTTCAAATGAATCGGAAAATCTTTATTATCAATAGAAAGAACCGTTCTTGCCATTCACTTTTTAAAAATAATCTCTTTGAAATGTCGTCCAAGCGGAGGTTCCAATTTTCGATGACGCGTTCGAGCATAATCGGCGGTATCTCGCGAATAACACGGGTAATGTTGGCCTCAGATACTTCAATCGTAGCTGGATTATCCATAATCACTTTGACTTCACGTAGCCCCAAAGGAAAAAGTCGAACGGATATCACACGATCTTGGTGGCCAATTCACCGTTCCGGAGCGTGAAATTAATTGCTCACCGAATTGGTTCCTCAATAAATCCATTGTTTCACGGGCTGTGTGGCAAGTAGCGCCGTCTTGTTGAAACCAAATGTCGTCGAGATCTCGGGCTTCAATTTCAGGTAGCAATTAATTCGTTATCATGGTGCGATAACGGTTGCCATTGACGGTCTGACCAGCGTAATTTTTGAAGAAATATGGACCGATGATTCCACCGGCTCATAAACAACGCGCTGGACGAGGTCTATTCGGTCGAGTGTCATCCAATAATGAATATTGGGTCTGAAATTTGTTGATAGTATGGCCAATAGTGGTCTCAGTAAGTCGATTATGGCGACCATAAAATGGCCTAAGCGCGCGATAAACATTCTTTACAGAACGCGAATTTTCGTAATATAATTGTACGATTTGTTCGTTGTTCGGGTGTAAGTTTTTCCATGATGAAATGGCAATGAAAACTGAAAAAAACGCATGGCAACTTGACAGTGCGTGGTTTATCAAAAAAAAACCTTATTGAAAAAAACCCATCTAGATTGATGACCCTTTACTTATGTGGGAAAAGTGTATTTCAAGTACTATAGTAATTTAATCATCTATTTTGGCTAAAAAATTTGAAACTTTTTTGTCACTGAAAGATGGCAAAAACAAGTATGTAAGCACTTGTTTGATTCGAGTTGTGGCTTTAATACAAAGAGACTGATTGTGCTCGAGTAGAAAGAACTACAGCTGTACAGTGAACAAATAAGTTTTTTATGTAGAAAATAATCAGATAACCTATACAGACGTACTACGATGATTGATAAATGATTTTTTAGGCAACTTATGGCCTAAAACTCAAACCCTTCCATTTAAATCTCTTCGGTACTCCATTCGAACTATTATTTTGTTTTTGTCATATCATTCTTCCGGCAAAACAAAAATATGATCTCGCATAATCGAAGGCTATGGTCACACTAATTATGAGTAATGTGTCTAAAGACACCGTTGGGGGTATCAATTCAAAGAGCAGAGCTGGCGTTAGAGCAACCTTGATCTTGTGAGTAGTTTCTTTATTTTATTGCCACACCTTGAATGGTTTACCTATTTTTCAACACCTGACAAGATGCACTCTGATTCTGAATCATTTGTACCCTCTACTTAGCTAATTATTTTTTTTTATTTTATTGCACTAATAAAAGTGCCATAATGAGCAATAGTCTTATATAGACTTTTTAAATACAAAAACTTGCATTCCAATCACATAATAACAAATTGCTCTGCAATAAACAAGTACGTGTATCTATCAAAACTGAGTAGATATCTATTAAAAACGTGTATCTATTATATGCTATACATATTAATATTATAATGCATTGCATATGATATTTTCATTGCTGCATAAGTCATAAAATAATAATGTATTTCAAAACGCTTAATCATGGGGCATGAAATGCATGCATAATGCATAAGGTGTCAAGTTTAACTGGAAATTGTGGGAGCAGTATTATTGTTGAACCAGCAAAGGTTACTCCATAAATGAGCTAATTGATATTAAAAATAAAATAAGTAGAAAAAATTACGTATGCATGTTAAAGCCGGGCGTCACCGACTATGATATACCTGTTACTCAGTTTGTAAGAGTAAGTTGATCATTTCTATGACAGCTAAGCGATATAGTACTTGGTTCCAGCTGGTTCCAAGAAATGTTTGACTTAATTAGGAAAGAAGATTCAGCTCTGGCTTTTATTTTATTTATTTATTTAATATTGTAACTTAGAATTAATTCTATGGAAGAAAAGTAGTTTAAAAGCTCTGGCTTTTATTAAACAGATATACAGAAAAAGGGAATAATCTATATATACGCTAGATCCCGATATATATCGTAATAGAGCGTGAGTTTTTCCTATGTAAATTGACAGACTGCCCACCACTGGTGTAGACTAATGAAACACATAAGTAAATCTTAGAAACATTTGCTTATTTTTTAATATATCGTGAAAAAATGTATGTCAGTTGGATTTTGATTTAGACTTAACATTTGTAAAAAGTTTGACTAAAATTATTCCACTAGTTCATATAGCTACCATACAAAAATTGAACCAGTGCGGCATTTATGTTCTCGCCAGAAAGCAGAGTGGGTTTTATGCTCGTTCGGTTGATATGGCGACTATGTTTTGCTCGGAAACTCGGCTTAAAAGGCTTTTTGGTTTTTTGATAGAAACTTTCAACTTTTAAGCATCATTTACCGAAGCACAAAAAAAAAAAACGCTGTATTAGATGAAGGTACTGCTTAACCACTATCTACAACAAAGGGTTTAAAAAATCGGTTATTGGTGTACGTTCAAGTCACAAACGACTTTGGAGATACCCCGTATTATCACATTGCAATCAAATTCGGTATATTGCTTAAGTACTCCGAAAACCTTTTGATTGCCAAATTTGGTTACGATATCTTCATAAAAAAACGAAAAAGAAAGGATTTATGTTCTGAAAACGTTATTTTGTCCGATCGGGCTATATATAAGGGCTATATGATATATTTTGATCAAATTTGGTACAATGCTTGGGAACTCTGAAAAAATTCAAAACGTTAAATTTGGTAAGGATATCATCATAGGCAAACGAAACACAAACAAATTTACATCAATATCGTTTTTTTGACAGATCGGTCCTATATGGTCTATTTGATATAGCCAACCGATTTTGATCAAATTTAATACAATGCTTGTGTGCCAAAGGTTACGATATCTTCATAAACAAATGAATTATCCATCTAAAACTTTTTGTTGTTTTCGAGGTCCTCTGAAACACTCCTATGGGAGCTATATATTATATTAAACCCCGATATCAAAAATATAAAATAAACTTGTGTCCCGTAGAATAACAAGGGATCTTATCTAAAAGTTTTTTAAAATTTGTATATTTACCTACAAAATAAATCAGTTTTTTTTCATCATATAAACAATAAATATGTATTCTTTATTTTTAATTATTTATAAACAGCTCCTACCTAATTCAAATTATGGTACGAGCTAGAATTAGCATTAGCGTGAGCCTTATGCTAACATATGTATTCTTTTCTATTCGAATATTATAGAAATGTATTATAATTTATGCCATCATTTCATAAATTTAAAAAAAAAAATATTTAAAAATTTGATTCATATTCACACCAAATAAAGAACGTATAAAAACACGTGTTAAAAAAAAAAATTGTGATGGACATATGTAAGGAACATACTTAAAAAAAAAATAAGAAAATTTCCTATTTTTTTTTAAGAAAATGTGTTGGTTAAAAAATAACTAAATACTTTTTTAAAGAGCCCGCTTAGATTCAAAATTTTTTTTTTTTTTAAATATTCAATAGTTTAGTTACAATTAAATAAAAACGAAAAACACGTTTTTTTTAAATTAAGCCGTAACGCGTTAAGTTTAAAAACTGAAATTTTACGAAATTTTTTTTTTTGCCATATGCCTCGAACTGCATCATTAGTTTTAAAAATTAGCTGGGGCCAGTTTCCAGTCCCTTATCAGCTAGACCCTTCGGGGGATTTCTGACTTCTGCTTCTGTATGTTACATACATTTTGCTCTTGCACAAACTTAATATACCTTTTGTAACTTAAGGTATAGGCTATAAAAATGACTTCATCCGGAGAGAAAATTCTTAAATTTTTTTAGCGTATTTTTAACGGAGTAGATGCGACAATTTTGCTTGAATGTATTCCTGAACAATTTGAGCGCGTTTAGATGTTATGTAGTGCTCCAGAGTAACAATCTCTTAGAAATGAAATTATAAAAAACTCGCGTACGACAGCTTTCAGCCAAAAAAAAAAACGGTCCAAAGTATAGTGTTGTTCAACATTACTGCGTCACCCTAAGAGGTCAAACATTTTTGAACACAGTTGCATACATTTACAAAAATTTAATGTACTCATTTACTTTATTAGCAACGGGCATAAAAACATAGACAACCAGTTGTAAATCTGAATGTACATAAGCTCCACACATTTTTTTAAAAACTGCCGGCAGTTTGGGTTCAAGTTCAAAAACCTTAAAAATGTTAAAGCTTTAAAGATGTACACATAAAAGCACGCAAAAAAAAAACAATAAAAATTCGCACAGGTAAAAAAAATTTCAATTATAATTTTTTATTGATGGCAACAACAATAAGAAAATGAGAGCGCCAACTAATGAAGGAGCCAAAGAGAGAGTGCGCGATCAAACTGCATGCTTTATCAAGCATACGCCGTGAGTGGAAGCCATTGCAAGTGACTGCGTTCCACAGCACGTGCAAGAGAGTGACAGAGAGAGAGAGAGCGCGAGAAAAAGAGCGCACTCGCGTGTGGATTTTATTAACAATGCTGACGCTCTCTGCTGGCTTGTAGAATTAGTTGCAAAGCGGCTTTCTTGCGGCGCGCATGCCGAACTTAGATACAAAAGAAGAAAGATACAATAAATAAAGAAAAGCAAAGAAAAGGCCAAGAAAAAGAGTGAAACATTTGCCACGCAACAAAAAAAAAATTACAAAAAAAATTGGTGCTACAAGAAACCAAAACAAGGCCAAAAATTAAGTGCACAAGAAATTTTGCCCTAAAAGGTGCGTGAATCAAGTGAAAGTTGGTGATATTCAAAAGGCATTTATGTACTAGATACTTATAAGCCAAGTGAAAAAGTCGCAAAAAACCTGCTTAACAAAATAAACAAATGCAAAATTTTGCACACTTTTTTGTTGTTTTTTTTTTTTTTTGCCAACGTTGGCATCTTTTGAGTGTAACCCATAGAGGAGAGACTGTTATTTGCCCCGCCATTAATTATGCATAGAATTCCATTGACGTTTTTTAGGAATTTAACGGCCTGACTCAGCGTCGCAGCGCATTGCAACATTATTTTGGTAGCTGGGAATTTTTTGTATCTGTATCTTTCCGAGCATCTGTGTATCTTGTCTTAGCGACTTCGTCACAAACCACCAACCGTTGTTCGATTGTATGAATTTGTTGTTGTCACCGCTGCGTGACAATGATTGCACAATGAAATCAATTGTTATAATGGAATTAGCGTGCCCCGTAGTCTAGGTGAAAGTCTCAACTTGTATGTCATGTGAACGGCTGTTTGAGGGGGGGTTTCAGCGGCCTCAAGATATCAACAAAATAATACGCGCAAGAATGTGTTCTATAATATAGTTATATACCACTATGGTATACACATATGTATGCACATAACGCGAATTTAACTGGCGGTCTTTAAATGAACTTCGCGGTTTATATAAGTTTTTTTTTTTTTTATAAGCTGGGTGATGAAATTAATACAAGCGTGAATGTTAATCATCGCAGAGGTTTCGATTATCGCAATGGCAGTTTACTTAATATTTTATACTAAAAGCTGCGTAAATTTAAGTGTTTTAAAACAAAGTGCTCTCGAGAAATATTTTTTGGAAAAGCTTGTTTATAAGGTTAAGCTTTGACAAAAAGACAAACAATTTTATGTCATGTATCTTTTGTTTCTTAGGAAGAACTCTTGTCAGCGTTTTTTTAAGAACAGATAAAAGTTTAAGATCTATATTTCTACCTTTTTTTTCAAATTTTGATTAAAAGTGAACATGAATTTGCCCATGAAAATAAAAATTCGTTTTAAAACATACGCTCTCGAGAAACTTTTTTTCATATAATGGAAAAATGCATAAAAATCCAAAAAAATGTATACATTGAAATTTTTTTTGAAATTAATGAACCAATTTTAAGATTTGTATTTATTTCTTCAAATACAAATTAAAAGCAGCTTCTTTAAATACACCTAATTCCGTTTTAACACGGTAGATACGGTAGACATGAAGTAAATCCTTAAGCTACTTTGAAATTAAATTAGAAAAGGGAAATCCCTAACTAAATTTTTTAAAAGATAAGGTTAAGGGGAGGTCGAAAATAAGGCAAAGTTTGGGAATTATTTGTGGCATGATGAAAAGACATACAAAGTTCCTGTTTTCATTGTTAAATACGATTTTAATTGTACGAAACTCAAAATGGCGGCTCTTGTCTGCCACTGCCCGCAGAATATCGTCCACGCATTTCAGTTCTCAAGCCTCTTGTAGTGAACCGAAAGGAAAAATGTTTTTTGTTTATAAGTTAATGAAATTCTCTCCGCCTTATACTAAATCAGAATGAGTTTTGACGAAAAAATAACTGAAATGTGGACGTTCGAAAAAAAAATTTGTTTTTTTTCACTTTTTTTGTGATTTGATCTTGCTTAAAATTAACAATTTAACACTTTTTCATGTATATTGTTAGTATGTATAAGGCATATAAAAAAATTGTATCCTTTCAAACGTGGCTTAAATTAAGCGAATCGGAGCAGTAGTTCAAGAGCTATGCTTAAAATGCGGATGAAAAACATGGTTCCGAGAAAAACGAAGGAATGATCTTTTTAGAACGTCCCTCAGCGCGAGCGACTTACATAGGTGCGTTCGAGACGCTCTATTTCTATAATTATCGATCGCATCGAAAAATCCTCTCATACACATATTCTACAAATATGCAACTTTAATTTTTTGTAAACAAAAAATCGATTTTCTCGATTAAATTTAAAAATTTAAATTTCATTCAAATAGCTTTATTTTATTGCGCTAAATCGAATGAAATTATGTACAAAAGTTTTTTTTCTAGACCGTGTTATTTCAAAACCGTGTAAAAAATGCAATTGGGTGTATTTATATTTAGAGTTGATTTAGAATTCTAGACGGGTTTGCCTTAATTTTCATTAGAAATCTACCGTCATGCTGGAATATTTTATGGAAGATCTTGAAATCATGAAAAAACCGAACAAGCTCCCAATTTCTTATTTTTCTTAAATAGGAACATTTTATTAACGAAGAAGGTTTTGCTCGAAATGACAAATTTTGTTGAGAAGAAATATTTTCAAGAAAATTATCATAAACTTTCAGTTTTAACGTATAGCGATGAAGTCATGGGAGACCCCCGGAGGACAAAAGAAATTGATCTAGACATATCCGTAATAATTCGTTAATTTGAGTTTGTTTTTGACTACATCTGAATTCTATTAAACGGTTCACTATATCATGTAGCACTCCTAGGATTTTAAGGGTATAATTCGTTTATTTGTGAAGAACTAATGCCGTAGCCGAATTCGGCAAAGAAAAGTTTTTAGAGTATCTAAACACAACCTAATTGCATAGAAATTGGTTCATTTATTTATTTGCTTCTTGAGATGGTACAGGCTCTATATACTGTAGTGTATCAAAAAAGTTCCCCGCTGAAACTTTGGTTCGAATCAAAAATTAGGGTTCTTGTACTTTAATGCAAACATTCCTTAGGTGCGAAACAAGTCTCAGCCAAATTGTAGAAGTCTTGATAAAATTTTTGACTAATTTATTTAGCTTACTACGTGACTTCTTAAGCTAAAAAAACTCAGCAAAATCTGTTGCAAGATTAATATTAATACAAAAAATTATCAATTAATTTAAAGCAAAGCATTCCAATGCATTGATAAGATTATATTATGACTTGTCAAAAAACTGATTAACTCGCATACATGCCAACTCTTATATCAGGTCATGGTTTATTTTACCAAAAAAAAAAAAGCAAATCATGTAGCCATAAAATTGCAAAAAGCGGTTTAAACTTTCTATACATTATAAAAAAATAATTCTTAAAATTGTTTCCTACACGATTAACCTGTTTTCATATCTTAAATAAGAAATCAAAGCACTGCAGTCTTGACAAACTAAAATAATATATAAGCCCTATGGTTTAGTCATTTTACAATAAGGCCCAAACCAATTTAAAACTAATTCGAAAAACACAACGTCAAGCCCTTTCACTTCTTGCCCAACTTTGGAACTATAAAAATCCCAATGACAATGCAGACCATAAACTTTTTTAAACGTTAAAAAATGCAAAAATCGGTTTAAAAAAAATATTTACAAATCTAGAAAACATAGCTGCAAAGAGCACAACGAAGTAAAAAAAAAAAATGGGCCATATTATAAAACAGAATATAAAAAAATAGTATAAAACGCCCTAAAACCGAAGACTAGAAAAACTGGTTGAACAGATAAAAAATAAAATGCAAAAAAAAGAAGAAAAAAAAAAAAACTGCATACATATGTATGTATGTAAAGACAGCGGGTACAAGGGAGAAGTTGTCAAATGAGCTGCAACGAAGAACTAGTAGCAGCAACAAGACCAATGTGGCAAGCGGGCTCTCGGGAGTTTTAGGAGGTTACCACTGTGGTTAATGCATTAAAGAAGAAGTATTTTATGCATGAAACTATAAGCTGTCATGTGAATGTGCCAAAGTGGATCATGTTACCAATGTGGCGGCGGCATGTGGAAACCAAGTAGTGTCTCAAAGTGGTTTGGTTGTATGCCACAAATCACTTACAACCGAATTTCAACCCAACAGCAAGCTGGCAAAGTGAATTAATTGTGTTGGAATTTTTGAATAATGAATATTCGATCATTTTTATTTTCGACATATTGTGGATTCGGATACTTAGTGTTGGTATTCATCCTTGACCGATCGATCCTATATTATGAGTCACCCACTTGGTGAACGATGCTCTTTTGGCTCTTTTTGTGATATAATGTTTAATTTTTATCGGACTTTCTTGTTTATAACTTTTTTATTGTAAATCCAGGTGTCTGGCCAGTTCTTGATGTGAGTCGGTGCATATCGTTAAAAAGTTCACCCATCGGGCTAGAGACGCGAATTAGTTCATATAAATTTCCTCGTTCTATTTTCATTACCCAAAATTAAACTATTTTTATAATATAAGGTCAACTGAGCTTAGTTGTACTCCTTAAAGAACATAAATAAATAAATTACAATTTTAGATAATATAGGCTTTATAATCTCTTCTACCCAAATTTCAACCCAACAGCAAGCGGGCAGTGTGAATAGTACCTATTGATGCCTCAAATTGAGCAGATATTTATAATTATGAATTTTCGAAAATTATTTTATTTTCCATATAGCGTGAATTCGATACTTGGAGCTGGCATCGAACAGATTTTCAATTTATTATTGGCTGCGGTAACATATATAATTTGCATAAAATCTCATTTAACTAAATTTCAACCCAACGGTAGGGATGTCAAAAATTTATCGGATTTTTTGAATATTCAGTAACGAATCTTATTTTCAATATATAGTGGACTCGATACTTAGTGCCATTATCGAAAAGATTTTCGATATATTCTTTGTGCTAGTACTTTATCGGATGTGCGTCACAAATCCTTTACCCAAAGTCGACTGAAGATGTTTGAAGATAAGTGTAACTACAACGACAAAGTGCATTATGCCATCGAAAAGTCGAAATCTAATTCTAGAACAGGCATGATTATAATGTATAAAGTAAACTTCAATATGGTCAGAAGAACAAAAGAAATTCAGCTAGATATGTCCGCTCAACTGTCAGTCTGTAGCAACGCATAGTCTTTGGAGACTATAACAGCTAGAATAATCAAACTTGACATTTGGACTCTTTGTATGACCAGTCAGATCCAGTTTTTTTTTTCCACGCCACCTTTGTTCTCCAAATAATTTCAAAGCGCCTTGTTTTCCACAATTTCAATACAGCTTTAACTTGTATATGCAAGAAGCGGAAAATAAAAAAAAAAATGTGGTACAGTCGAGGCGGTGCCCGACAGTGGAATACCCTGTACCTTTTGTGTCAAAAAAGTTTTTCCTGCATATTCCATCTAAGAACTTTCCAATTGGAATTTTTTTTTTTTTGGTGAAAATCGATATTTATACCTATAAGTTCCCTAAATTTTTACCCATTTTGATGAAACTCGAAAGTTACAACAAAGAACTTATTTAAAGTATACGGGGTAAGTTTCAAGTCGGTATGTTGAGGGGTGTGGGAGAAAACACGGTAAATGGATTGCGGGGGGTGGGGGGACCGCATCGATAAAATTTGGATGTGGATTTGTTCATTAGAGCCACATGAATCAGCTTACCAAAAATTGTGATTCTAGGTCACTTGTAGCCATAATTGCGTAGAGTCAAATATTGCCGCAGTTTATTGGCAAGGGGAGGTGAAATTTGCACATTTTTGACTATAACTTTTGTTGTATTTGTCCGATTTTGTTAATTTTTTACACATAGATGCATGTAACTATAAGGCATCGCTCTGTTAAATTTCAGATAAAAATACTAAACGGTGTGGCTAAAAACCGCGAAACTCTACTGCGGGGGAACGGGGGAAGATATTGACATGATTCAACAAACTTCATCTGCTTAGGAAATATGCACACCTGCTGGTAAAGTTTCGTGTCTCTAGCTCTTATAGTCTCCGAGATCTAGGCGTTCATACGGACGGACAGACGGACGGACGGACGGACGGACGGACGGACGGACGGACGGACGGACGGACATGGCTCAATCGCTACCCGAGGTTATGATAAGCATTTTGGTATAAAGGACTTGGGGTCTGCCACGCCTCCTTCTGTCCGTTACATACATTGCACAAATCTAGTATACCCTTTGTACCTATAGGTACAGGGTATAAAAATCTTTCGATTGATACCAATTACATCATTATAATCGGACTATAAATATCGAAGATAATCGCGGTAGTTTGAAAATCGGACCATAAATATACATACATCTATTTTGATTTAAGGAAGATTTTTGGGGAATCAGTGAAATATCAAATAAGTTCGGTATAGGTCGACGCTTAGGTATAAAAAACTTAATTTTTTTTTTCGATAACATAATGAAATGGTTATCGAGATTCGAAGAATACGCAATATGTCAATGCAATACTATTTTTCAGTATCTCAGCGAAATATTTAAAAATTACGCAAGTATGCATTTTAATGATCCTCAATTTTGTTTGGTACTTCTTTCTTAAACTTTAAAAACTTTATTCCAATTTCGATACGATCATGGAATCGGTATCTAGATTCTTCAATCATTTTTGTTCGGTATTCTATTCTTGGAAATCTGTGAAAATTAAGAAAGTAGACACCTTTATCCATACTCCATTTGGTCTGTAAGATGTTTCTCAATTTTAATAAACACTTTATTTCGATTTCGATACTGTAAACAAATCGCTATTAAGGTTGTATGAATTTCACAATATTTCGATACGCTACTTTTTTCCAGTTTCCTTTTGAAAATCAGTGAAATATTTGAAAATTAAGAAACTTCAACAATCCTCCATTTTAACTGATATTTCTTTCTTAAGTTTAAAAAATTGTATTTCCATATCGATACTGTATTCAAATCGGTATTGTGATTGCAAGAACGCACAATATGTCGATGCGATACTTCTTTTCGATACGGTCTTTTTGAAATTCAGTGAAATACTCAAAAATTAAGCCACAATCGGCCGTGCTCGGGAAAACGAATCCGAACATTTTATTCGGATTCGTTTTGAAACCGAATGTTTTTTTTTGCAAGAGGAGTCAAAACGAATTGGCAAAATAGGTTTAAAAAAGTACGAATTTTATACGGAAATAATTTTTTAACAATCGGCCGTGCTGCGGAAAACGAATCCGAACATTTTATTCGGAAAGATAAGGGAAATGTTTGCTGCTCCCAAAACGAATTTTGTATGTGGTTTGAAACCGAATGCTTCAAAACGAATTGACAAAATAGGTTTAAAAAAGTACGAATTTTATACTGAAATAATTTTTTAAATATTCTTAGATTATGTTTATGCGAACTTCAAGTTAGATACTAATTTTTAATTATTTTTTTTCTGACTCAACCCAAAAAATAACATGCGCCAACACAACATGAGAATTTATCGAAAATAAAAATTAAAATAAGCGAAGTTATCGACAAAAAAATCGTTTTTCGAAAAATAAAATTGTTTGTTTTCGTTTTTCGGAGCACGGCTGAATGACTTATTCATACCAGCAATCTTCCATTTTGTCTCATACTTCAGTCTTTAATTTCGATACTCTAATCAAATCGGTATTGAAATTTTAAGAAAACGCACGTACGTTTTTTGTAACGTACCTCTTTCAACTTCTTAAAATTAAAGCAAATTGCGTCTTATAACGATAAATTAAAAACGATAAATTTTTCCAAGAATAAAATATCGAAAGATTTCTGACACAAGCCTGACTTTGACTGACCGGGGAAACCCAGAACAAAAGACGTCAATCAAAATGCAAGCGTTAATTAAAGCTGAATGAACAAAGCGCATTTCAAATTAAACTGTTGCACTGTGGCACATAAGTGTGGCATAACTCGCTTAGGTCGAATCAATTCACTTTAATACACAAAAAAAATAAGGAAAACATTTTAAATTAATTTGCCGGTCTTATGGAACTAAAGTGTACTATATATTGTTTTTGCTGTACCAATCAAATTTTTGCGTTCTTAAGAACCCGTCTAAACTACGTTGCCGACCATAAACGGTGCGATTTAATAAATATAAAATTCTATATTTGCGGTATCGCCCACATTAAGAGCTCTAGTAATGAACACGCTCAAGAGCTCTACGGCTCGAGGGCGGGCCAAAGAAATGGAGCAAAGGCAACGCGTACCACGTCGGTCAAATCTTTGTGAGCACAATTTATCTTATAGATACAGATACAAGCAAGCAAGCGGCTTTAATTTACATCAATGTTTAGTTTAGTTGCGTGCAAACACGTAAGGTAAGACAGCTCTATAAACAGAGATCAGTAGCTGCTCCGGGCAACAAACAAAGCAACACGTAAATCCGGCTAAATACTCGAATATGAATATGCATGTGAACTAAATGAAAATGACGTATAAAAGTTTGATATATAGATAATGCATGAATAAAGCTTGAAATGATTGGAGTGTGGGAGGCGGACGCCGGTAGAAGCTAATGGAATGGAGGAACTGCTAGAACTTGCACAGCTTGACAGTTCTGAGCTCTATTCATTAATATGTATCTAATTAAATGATGTGTTAAAATTTGAATATATATTACTATTTGAAATTTTTATTAGAACAAACATGGATTCTCCATTTGCTATCATTTCTTCCAAATGCGCTAAAACTTAAGACTAACCGAATTAAAGGAATGAATAGTCAGTCTACTTAATCAAAATTTTATTCGAATTAAACAAAATACTAAAATTTGTGTATATGTTTAGATTTCATAACTCGAGAACAGAGCGTCCGATTTGCTTTGGGATTTTTTTATCGTTATCTTCTCGGCCACAAATGTTAGAAAAATAAAAAAAATTTGCAGCATTCTAAAAATCTTGTTTTAGAGCAAAATATATGCACATTTCCACAGTAGGACCACCCCAGGTGCGGATCCAGGAATTGGTCTTGGAGTGCGTTTCTCACTTCGAAGTGTATTTATATCAGAGCTCCCAAAAAACTGTCAACCCATTTTTCCAACTTTGGGGGGTCCTGACACGAAAACCACATTTGGATCCGCCACTGGACCACACTGACCGAAAAATTAATCAAAATTATGTTAGAAATGTCATCCTGAAGGCCTGTGTTGCTCTGCCTATAATTCTTTTATAATTTCGAATTATTTTCTATTTTTAACTAAATAAAAATGTTCAAAATTTTAAAAAAAAAATTGGCCATAGCGAGAAGTTTATATTCAATTCAGTTTTCACTTTCTAGAAGCATCTGCTCTTTATAATAGCTCATGCTAAAACAAGGTTTTACACAGAGTTTTGCCCGATTCCCAGTAACCTGCGGTTAGGATTCCAAGTTAAAACACACTTTAATATCCTATAAAGCAGGACAAGAGTATTTTTCTGTATATCTTAATCTTCCCAATTGTTGATAAATTTTTAACTAAACTCTGTACTTTTGAAAAACTTTTTAAAATTGAATTTTTCCGATATTTTGTCGTAAAAATATAACATAACATTTCAAAATCATAAGAGCTTGCCAGCATTAATACCATTGTTCGGAAGGGATAAAGCCTGCCTACTAGTGGGACCAAAAAATTTCAAAAAGGGTATTCACACAGCTTTTAGAAAATTTGCTAAAAGATAATTTTCGGCCGTGCTCAGAACAAAAAAACCAATCCGAACATTTTATTCGGATTCGTTTTGAGACCGAATTTTTGGTGCTCCCAATTTCACCAAAACGAATTTTTCATGTGGTTTGAAACCGAATGTTTGTTTTGCAAGAGGTATTAAAACGAAGCGGCAAAATAGGTTTAAAAAAGTACAAATTTTATACTGAAATAATTTTTAAAATAATCTTTGATATTCTTAAATTATATTTATGCCAAATTCAAGTTAGATATTTATTGACAATTATTTTTAATTATTTTTTTTCTGACTGCACATACACAAATAGTTTAATTTTTTTTAAGTTTAATTTCAATAAATAATGTTGCTAAAGTAATATTTGCGAAGTTATCGACAATAAAAAATTCGTTTTCCGGAGCACAAAAATAATTTATGCTATAAAGGATAAATGATTTTGGTACTACCAAGGTGCTACAGCTCATTGCTGATCAACTTTTCAAGAGTCAGGTTTCGAAAAATCATGGGGGTGCTCTTTGTCAATATAATAGAAAGGAAAACCTAGCCTTTTTTTTTTCTTTCTGTTTACAAAAAAATATTTAAATTCATACTTGAATGACAACGTGAAAACTAGACTTCATTCGATTTGGCACGATTAAAAAAAGCTATTTGATTGAAATTTTAAAGAAAAATATTTTTTTATTAAGCTAGTCTTTTATAAATTTAGTTAGGGAATTCCCCGTTCTAATTTATTTTAATAGCAGCTTAAGGATTTACTTCATGTCTTTTTATACACGGTTTTTTCTGGAACGTATCTAACGTGAAAAAAACAGAATTAGGTGAATTTCAATTGTGTGGTAAAAGCTGCCCTTGAGATTTATTTTGCTTCTTTTAAAATTTGAAGAAAGTTTTAAAAGAAAAAGTTTTCATCACTATTAACAGCAAAAAATTCCTCTTTGTCTCAAATGCCACATGACAGACATCATATAGAAAATTCGAGTACCGAAAATTTCTTTGATAAACCAGCTAACAACAGGCAAACCAATTTTCGTGCAGGACGCTCGCCGGGTACTTTACTTATACACATAATATCGCTTAAAATTTCATCCTAAAATAATATTATGAATTTGATTTCCAGCAAAAAACTAAAATTAACTTTTCTCTACTACCTGCTATTTTCAGTTATCAAACAGAGTGCTACCAAAATGCTAACCAAAACACCCGACTATATCATCTCTGGTCTGGGCTATCCACAGTGGCAACCAGAATGCGAACAAAAGCCTCCATATAATGCATATAAAAATTGTGCTCAATTGCCGCCAAGTCCAAATAGACTTTTGCCTCACCGCGAAACACTTAGCGACTACTATAAGCGGATGCTAAGTGAACAGTCAGCCAAAGTGGAAAGCTCCAAAGATCTTGTAGTGCGCCAGAAACAACAGAAGAATCAATGGAATGAACAGCAGCGAACGAGCAACAACAATCAGAGACGCCCCACAATGATCAAATGGTAAATCAAATCATAAATTGTGCAATTTGTGTGGCAATATTATCAAGAAAAGGCTTATTTTTAAATATACCTACTATATACACACACACACATGGACACACTGGCTTATACATACTTATGTACAACACTTATGTGCTCTTGTTTCTTTCATTACAAATTGCGAAACAATCAACAGCAAGCGCAATCAAAAATGTCAAGATAAAAGTGGAGGCAGCAACAGAGTGGAGGCAACAGCAACAAAAACAACAAGAGCAGCGACGTCAACGTCAACGACGACGTCGACAGCGACGTCAGCTACATTGGTGACGTGCGATTTGAATAGTTTTTAATTGGAGCATTATACGCATTACACAGAGGCGGAGTCAGCAAAAGGAACGTGGAAGCCCAACGTCAAAGGAGTTGCTTAAAAATTGAGGCAACCCGAAATTTCCTTCTGCTTCCGCCACTGATATTACATGTTTTCGGGACTGATTAAATGTGCTAAAGTAAAACAATTTTGTATAGATTTTTAAGCATTAGTTTCTAAGTAAATAAAAGCAAAAACTACTTAATTTAATTGCATGCTACGCATTTTGCATATAAATTCTCAATTAAATGGAATTTCAACGGCTCATTGAAAATGTAAACGGGCCTTTGAAAAAAGTAAACAAAAAGCGAGCAAAAAATAAAACAACAACAAAAAAAATCAACGTTGAAGCCCCAAAATGGCGCCATTGTCTGTCCGGATTGATTTGCGTAGACTTTGTAGACTTTTTTGGGAAGCGCAACCTTGATCGTGAGGCACGTTACGGCAAGACAAATTCAACATGATACGTGCTTTCTTTAAATGGCTAAACTGAGCGAAACAGAGACGCAAAAGAAAATGCTAAAAAGACTTAATGGACAAAACGTTACAATGCGCTACAGTGAGCTCTAACAAGATCAACAACAATTGGTAAATTGGTAAATTGGTAACAAAAAAAAACTGATAATTACGATAATTATCTGATTCGGAAAAATTTGGGGTCATCTATGCAGAATACGGTAAAACCGTTTCTGATTTTCAAGCAAACTATGATTGTTTGAAAAAAAATCTCAAATCAGAATATTCCGATCCCGGCCAACGTCTTCGATTTCCAAGCAAGATTTTGATACTTTCATTCTTTCGAAACAAATCATTATTTCGCGTACCTAAATCTCATTATCACGTCAAAATCTAAGAATCCGTTTCGGAATAATTTGGGTTGACTCATTCAGATTTTCAAGCATTTTTTTTCAAATTATTGTTGCTTATAAAAAATACGATTTTGGGGTAATTTGTTCCGTCCAACGTTTTCGATTTCCATTCATTTCATTCTTTAGAAACAAATCATTTTTTCGCGTCACTGAATCTCCTTATCACTTAAAAATTTGATTCGGAAAAATTTGGGGTCACTTATTTATGCGAAACTTGGAAACACTCCAAAACGATTGAAAGGAAAATCCAAACCTTTATAAATATATGCCTGCGCAAAATCCTGCAAACGAGACAATGTTTACTATAATGATATTTACGAGGTATGTTGAACGTTATTTTATCCAACGCGCTGGTGTTTCTTGGACTAGAGACTCGAACGCAGCGACCCAAAAACGTGCATAACAAACATCGTCGAACACTTGGAATCGAAAAAGTTATATAATGGTTTTTTGAAGTTATATCAGAACCGTGACGTGCTGGGGTTTTTTCAACCTTGGGTTCGGATTAATTAGCCCCAAAAACATTTGGTAAATTTGCTCTGACCTCTAAACCGGAAAATCTATTTTTTTTTGGCGATGCTGCGTTATCTTTGTTTAAAACAAAATATCAGATTTTGTGAGACCCCAATCTCCGATACACTTTCGCAACAAATCTATCGAATTCGTATAAAAGAAGTTCTGCTACCAATATTCATAAAAGTTTTCAATGGCGACTGGTCGAACTGACTGTCCAAATGGGTTTTAAAACTGGTTAATTCGAAATCGGATTCGAAATCTAAAAAGTCGATTAGTTGGACTGCTCTCTAATCAAAAATTATTAGATTTAAACTGACAGTTGGCAAGTTAGAGGCCTTTGGGAATGTGGTGATATGGAAAACAGAGAGATCGGAATCAAAATTTAGAAAAGGGCCAAGCTGTCCCTTGAAAATAAAAGCATCCTATATAAGAGCATAATAATGCCAACTTGTTATTATGGCATCCAAGTCCGGGGAACCGCACTTTTCAAAATAAAGTCTTGCGCAAAATTGCTGATGCCCCACGCCTGAAACGTCTCCACCCATGTGACCTCAGAAGTCGTCATATAGTCTAAATCGCTAAAATAGCTCGTGCTTCATATCTATATATTATGAGGAAATGTTTAAAGATGTATGAATCTCGCTATCCTGTGCTCTCTCAGATTAAAGGCATTTTAATATTTAGTAGATTCAGTCGAATCTATTGGTAAATTTTGTTTTTGTAAATATTGTGTAAATCTGTAAATATGTATATAGTAATTTAAGCCCTATCACACACTAAATTTTATTTTTTGTGTAGCGAATAACTTTCATCAATATTGGATCATATCCTAATTTGTATCGGTTGATTGCCAATAAAAAATAAATATCAAAAAAAAAAGAAAAAGGGCAAAAATTGGATACTCCAGTATTTCAAAATTGATCCTTAGTATGTTAAAAGTGACTATAAGCTAAGAGAGAGATCCTAGCATGTATAGTAGAACTAACTAGACTACAAAAATAGTTGCCAGATCCAAAATCAGCGACCCCAAACTTACCAAAATTGGTAATTTTTTGAAAAAAAATTCTTAAATTAAAGTCAACTTTTTGCCCAGTGTATCTTTTTTTCTTCCAACTGCTACTTTTTTGTTGTTGCCTTACAATTTTGGCGCATCGTATCGCATGTCGCTTATTATGGTAATAAACTGTCGCATTATTCCGAGGCAATTGGTTTGAAGTTGAAGGCTTGCCGCTGTGGGCTTGTCAGAGCGAATGCTCTTGATCTTTACTATATGCTTCATTAAATGTGATATTCGTACAGCATAAAATAAAGTAGACGACATATGTATACAGGGGCTTAACAAAACCTTACTGGATTAGCCTTATGAAGCATGAACGAAGTATAATATAATAAGCAAAGAGATATGGCTTTTGGTTGTATGGCCAAAGGCATAAGCTAGTTTTCTGGAACGAATACTAAAGAGCTTCAGAGCAATTAAAGAGCTTTTTGTATTCCCAATGAAAACTGCACTGCGGGAAGTCAATATGGTATTTTAAAATTGAAATAGATATAGTCAGGAAGTCCAGGCCAAAATGCACTCTCAACTATACTTTCAATGCCCACTTTAAACTCGCCTCAAAACATGCATAGACTGAGAAATTATCATAAGAACACATGTATCACTTTTTACGTGGATAGGCTTAGGTACAAGTGGGTACTATAGGCGGGGTAAGTGAGCAACCATATTTAAGAGGAGCTTGCGAGCTTTACCTACAACTTCTATAGATATTTACTTGCAATTTTACC
The DNA here is from genome assembly GCA_949987675.1 of Chymomyza fuscimana. Classification (NCBI taxonomy): domain Eukaryota; kingdom Metazoa; phylum Arthropoda; class Insecta; order Diptera; family Drosophilidae; genus Chymomyza; species Chymomyza fuscimana. Next base: position 36,161,951 of record OX465088.1, on the reverse strand, counting down.
CATGATGTGAAGAAACTATAAAACGATCCTTCAAGTTTGAGGAAAGTAACTTCTAAATATATACGTACACCGCAAAATTGAGTTGGGCACAACGTATCCATTACAACAAAAATTAATGCAATTGAAGAACTAGAGCATGAGACTATTCTGGACATTAAAATTTAGGAGCCGTCTGCAAACTCTTGCATAAGGGGTATACAAAGATTTATTAAGTGAAACTAGTTTTATGAGATCGTGTGCTAGTAGCTAAATTCGTTTAGTGATAAGAAGGTTGACCAAAGTATTAGGCGACATTTCAAAGCAAAAATTTATATGTAACCCTACGTGCAAAAGAGTTTATATTAAAAACGAAGTATTTGCCAATCGTTTCAGAGCCAACTTTATAATGTGTTAATTACTTTTGTTGCCAATGTTGTTTGTCAATTAGCAGTTGCTCTCCAACAATTGATAAGATTAAAACAAATAGACTAATATTTGCAGATAATTTAAAATGAAATCTATTTGAAAAAAGTCTTTTGGAAAATGCGTCTTAATCAGCGTATAAAATACAAAAACATGTTGAAATATGTTTTATCGCCATATTGTGAGAACAACATAATGCTGATACAAACTCACCTGAATAGATTATCAGAAATGAGCAAAGTTTCAATGGCTTGAGCCTCGGATGCACGCAGCATGTGTTTTTTGCCATAAAAAGCCTTGGCTGGCTCACATTGTAGCATCATATAAAAATTTTCCAGAACTTTGACCTCTCCAGCAGCTTTGGTATCTGATATTTTGACACCAACAGCGCCATCTTGTAGCACCTCTGTAATATATACACTCTTGATTAGTACACACTTATAAATACACAAAGCTCTACATACCCTTAAGTGAGTGCTTAAAGCCTGATGAGGCATGTACCAGCATGAATTTACTTTTGTTTTCGAGTAGCACTTTATAATCTAGTTTAACAGCCTGCTCAAACATATAATCGTAGAACTGATCGCGTACAAAGCCAGGCGAAGCTATGAGCACACATTTGACTATATCAAAGTTGACATGACGCAGAATGCTCTGCATGACCTGCTCATAGAATTTAGCTAGACCCTTTTCATGTTGCTGCACACTGCCTTTGCGTTTGCGCGGTATGGAAACCTCAATTTTGCTGCGCACCAAAGTCATGCTGGCCGTGATAAGGCAAACGTGTGCAAGACCCTCCTGCATGACGACAGCAGCCACATCGGCGGATTGTGTGGGATCACAGGCCATTTCAATGCGTTCCAGCGCTATGGTATCCCATTCAGGTTTGCGAAGCTCGAATTTGCGATTTAGCTCCAGATCCAGCGTATGATAGGCGCCCATTTTGACGTACTGATTCTCTTCAATGTTGCGACCCTTTAGACGCAGCACACAGGCTTGAGTATCGAAATCCATGGTCTCAACGCGTATGGTAAGAGTGGTGCGCACGCGGCTGCTAGACGAAGAGCCTGTAGCGGTTTCATTTTGCACCTTGCGTATGGTGGTGCTACGCACGCTGTCGCCTTCGGATATTAAATTGTAGGCATGCCACATGTCCTCGGACTCCTCGGGCATGAGCGTAACATTGCTGTGTTTATAGTAATTGATGAGTTGGCGAACTGTAGACAGCTAGATTAAGCTACTTACCCTTGCATGCCCTTGTCCACATATTTGCCCAGCAGCTTCATGTTGCAGCTTTTTGGCGATGCTTTATTTGCTGATGTTATTTATGATGACCTAGCATAAAGGGGCGCGTCGCCTCCGCATGCCCAAAAGCAGTGTCACAGACGTTTTGATATTTTATTATACACGTTCTGTGATTTTTGTATTTTGCTTTTTAATTTTTTTTGTCACTTGCATTTAGTGAAGTTTTTGCCTAAGCACCAAAAAGTTCTATGCATTTTTGTCAATTGTTTTGATTTTTGTGAGTTTTAACTAAAATTACGCACGCAACGTGAAGAAAAACGCGAACAAGTGACATTCATTTGGCACAAACAGCTGTTAGCCGGCTAGGGATGTAAAAACTGCAAAAACTCATCGATAAATCGATAACAGCAGCAGTCCACCATTTTGGCAATAACAATTTGCAATTTCAAAAACAAAATGCTAATTAATAAATTTTGGTATTAAAAAATTGTGTAATTTAAATGTATAACACGCTTTTACGTGTGGTTACTTTTTTTTTTTGCAAATTTGTACACTTTTTCACTTAAATCGTCTACTCTTAAACTAACAGCCTTTCAATCTCCTGCTGTATGGAGGTAATCTGCGACTTCAGTTGGCTGCCCTCGTTGGTGGTCACAGAGCAGGCCACTATGGGCCTGGAAACACCACAAGCACGTCCTAGAGCCTGCTTGGAACGCACGAATACATAGGGCACGTTTTTGTCCTCGCACAACAAGGGCAAGTGCAGCAAGATTTCAATGGGCTCCGTATCAGCGGCAAGCACAATAATATCGGCCAGACCACGATTGAGCGTCTTGGTAGCCTCGTTAGCACCCTTACGCATCTGGTTGTAGTTCAGAGCCTGCTGAAGCAAATTCATAATCTTGGCCGTCAATTGCGCATCAGCCAAGGGAAATGCTTTCGGGTTGACTTCTTCGGTCTGTAAGGGCGGTAAATGAATTGAATTCGTGATTTATGCAACTGAGTGCTTAACTTACCATTTTAATGCTGGTTTTTTTTTTTGGAGTGTTGAAACAAAATACAAATTAAATGCAACCTCTCGGCTTGTTGCTTCACTGAGGGCAGTAGCTTTGGAAATATGTATAAACGTTTTACCAAAACACGTGCGTTCTTTTGAGTAAAAGATGCCAATATGCTTGAAGTTGGTAGCGCTGCCAACTTGTTGCAAGCACGTAGCAACAAGCTTATGTTCATGAGCAACTGCGTGTGTTGGTTACTCTTTTAAAGCTGGCTGCTGTTTTAATGTTGACTATTCTATGTGGGAAGTTTTTTATTTACATTTATTAATGACTGTTGCTTATAAGTATAAGTTACTTTATTAATATGTATAAATTCTCTAGAATACAATTTCTTAAAATTCTTATGAAAACATCAAAATATCTTAAAATCATTTCGGACTCATCAACAGTTTTTTAAATTTGATGGGAAACGATATCTGGCACACTCACTACTCAGCTGGTTTATGAAAGAGATTTTAAAGATTTCGCTTCAATTCCTAGTTAATAAGGCTTGAATATATTTTAAATGTGCATTATAACTTGTAGTTATCAAAATTAAATAATACATGATTAATAAAAATAAAATAACTTTATGCCAATCCTAAGGAATGCAACTCAAATTGTGCAGTTTTTATAATTATATTAATATATTTAATTTTTTAATTAATACATTCATTAAAATTTTTTAATTTATAAAGCTATCTAACAAATTTAGTAGGCACAAGTAACGAAGAATTATGAATAAACTTTAAACATTTTTGCAGCAAGAGGCAACAGTATTAAATAGTAAAAAAATTTAAATTTTACAAAATACATTTCATTTGATTTATAACAATGCAAATTAATGCATTTCGTTTAAATTAAAAAATTTGAATAATCTTAGAATAATGCCGAAGTTGGCAGTTAAATCACTAAAAATCAGATGCAAAAAAGTAGGCATTATTTGCTGTAATAGTTTGTACATACTCATACAGCAACAACTTCATTTGGTGCAATAAAAAAAAAAACAATTACTTAATACAAATTTAATTTCAATTTAACGAAGCATAATTCCATCGAGATTTATCAATCAGCAACTCTGCTAAGCATCGCACGTATATAATGCAAATATCGATGTAACATTCTCACGATGGTTTCTATCGATGCACAGGCGCTTATCGATGGTGATGAGAAATTAAGAAGTCTCTCTGTTCATTTTCAAAGTTTTTTTCGGTCGGTACGGCGGTATATGCGGGTATATTTTAATCTAAGAAAAATCTACACAGCTTAAGTGCAAAAAATCTACTAAAATTAAAGAAAAAAAAATTGAATGCAAAAAATTTGCAAAAATTTCTAAATGTGTTTCTAATTGCAAACAACATAGTTATTAGTTGAAAAAAGGTAAAAAAAACAAAGGCAAACAAATAAAAGAAAATAAGTGTATAAGAAAATCGATTATTCAATCTGTGTGCATGTGTATGTATGCGCGCGTGTGTGTATGCGTGCTTGCGTGTGTGTGTGTGTTTGCTTAAACCTTTTTTTAAGCACAAAGTCAGACGTTTTAATATTGAAAATTAAGCACAATGTGCAATAAAGGTCAATTTAACTAATTTAAAATATGCAAAGAACCAAGCTGAAAAATGTGCAACAGCAGCGCGCACAATTTATGTACACAACAAAATATATAGAGTGGTGTATACCGAAAGAAACGCAACACATATACGCACACAAACACACGCACACGTAAGCGATATACGCACACACAGATACAAATTACAAAAAGTAAAAATGTAAAAGCAGAGCAAAAGCATTTGCAAAAAAATGTGAAGAAAAAACACAAGTGCAAAGCAAAAAGTGACAAAAGCAAAAGCAAAGCGAACGTGAAATGTGTTAATAATACATCAAAGATTTGCAAACTTAATTTTTTAATAAACAATAAATGTTATGCCAAAGGTGCGCACAAAAACCACAACAACAACAGCAACGACTTTGCCCCACACGTAGCAGATAAGCGTTACGTGCGTGCGAGAGAGCGCGCACTATGTTGGCCATCAGCTGTTTGACACTTGACACGATCAACGATAAACGCGGCGCGCTTAAGAACGAGTTGCAGTTATTATTTTTTGACATTTCTTTTGTAGCTTATTCTTAAATTAATGCAAATTTATTTATATTTTTATAAGTGTTAAATATTGTTAGTGTAACGTTGGAATTCAAAAGCAATTTATAAAGGCAAAGAAACAAAGCAAAAAAGTGCCAACGAAGCGTTAAAGCAAAAGGGGCAAAGAACAGAACAGCAAGAGCAACGACAAAATAAACTTAATAATAAAACAAATACAAATACAAAAGTACAAAATATGGCGCAAAATAAACTAATTAGTTATGGCAATCATGCTTAACTTGAAGAATGTTAAATAGTCGCGCAAATTAAATAAGTTCAAAGAACATTTATTAACTGTGACTAACAATTGTTATAATGTGTAAAAGTATTTAATTACAAAGTATAAATGAAAAACTGTGACAAATTAAGAGAATGTGCATAACCAAGCAATTGTTTGTAGCGCTTAGAATTTAAAATTTCATGTCAATATTTTCATAGTTTTGTAAAGTATTATAGAGACCTTCTTATGCTGAGTTTACACTGCTTCACGGGCTGCCATAATTTACAGATTTGCAAAATGCCATAGACTCTGAGTTTTTCAGTGTACGGACCTATTGCAGTAGCTGGCACGGTTTTTGAAAAGAATTGTGTTGTCTTAGTCTAAACAGCTGTGACAATGTCATCGCAATTGCGCCTCGTCGCAGGCATCTGTTCGATTTTCTCAAAATGTTCCTCAAGTATTGTGGGCAGTGGCGGATCCACGGGGTGGTTTTCGGGTTCGGACTTCCCCCAAAAGTTGGAAAAATGGGTTCAAAGTCTTTTGCGAGCTCTGATATATATATACTTCGAAGTGAAAGTCCCCGCCCAAGACCAAATCCTAGATCCGCACCTGATTGTGGTTATGTAAAGTTGTGCCCAAATATTTTTTGTCAGACTTAGAGGGAATGGGAATTAAGTACACTTGACAACAAACTGATAAAAATTTCAAAAAAAGTTGATTTCTGTTCGCCTAATGCGCTAAAGCACTAAAGAGTTAGTGGCATACATTATTATTAGGACCTGCGTCTTATGCTCTACGTGCAGTCAGTTCTTAAAAATGACACTCATTTATTACCTGTAGAGTTTAACGTTTTACGCACACATTTTCCTTATAAGAATCAATGAAATATTTATTTCAAGTGGTTCGATGAGCTTCACTCCTGCTTAGCTTTGGGCCACGGATGTGCTAGGTAATAAATATTCAACCCCATTATTTTCTTATTGGCGTAGTCAATTTTAACTATTTTTTGGTAAAGTGGTCTACTTCGCATTAAAAATTTATAGGTACTGTTTGATTTGTTTTTTTTTTTGGAATGTTATTCAAAACCGTGAACAGTCTTTTTTTAATCCCTAAAGATAACACAAGTTCTAAGTCGATTTGGTGAAAAAAAAAATGTCCATACAAAGTTTGACTACGCTACATGCACTACTTGTGGGCGACATTTTTCAAGATCGTTTCTTTCAAAATTCTTACACATACATTTAATTTTGTAACCACAAGAGTACTTCTATGTAAAATTAATTTTGACTTAATCAAACCTCTCCATGATAAAAGTTAAAACTGGTAGACACCAATAAAGAAATCATTTCCAATCATTGTTTTAAAGCATTTCAAAATCAAATGATCAGTAGATGAGGCTACAATTTATATTTAGTTGGGACTTCCCGACTGTAACCGGTCCACTTGATTTTATTAAATTTGTAATTAGAATACACTTGAACTAGAAATTGAGGTGCGATCTCAGTTTTGTCTATTATTTCGTTGTCTGGCAATCTCAATTTTTTTTTATTTTATTTTCTTCCGCGAATTTTTTTGTTGATTCGTGTGTAGCAGTTTCTTGTATATATATTTTTTTTAACCTTGGCTATAATAGCTCAGTGGCTGCTAATCAGGGTTCATTCTGAGATTAAGTTCCAAGGGGTCTGTCGCCTACAAATTTGTTTTCCCTTATGCCCCTATTACGTTATGTTAGCTTTTGCCAAACAAAAGTTTTTCCATCTCTTCTTTCACTGAAACCCTCTTTAACTGTGACGTCATTAAATGATGCAGTGTAAACTTAGCATAGCCGATAGAGCCATTAGCTTTGAGCAAGCTGGCAACTCTAGCGTGCCTTACTTCCACTACGCAAAAACTTTCCGATTTCTTTGTACACAAAAAAATTGAATTGTTATGCTAATTTTTGTTATCTTCTTTTCTTACAAATTTCTTTGCAGCTTCACAAAAAGTAATATAATAAAATTCGTATAAGCATAAAGTGTTTAAACCAAATGTTAGTCTAAGCTTAAAGTGTAATAAGAGTGTTAAATATTCAAATTTAAACCACTGTATCAAGAAACCAACGCGTTTTAAACAAAGAGCAAAGTAATATACACATAAAGCCGCTTCCACTAATACAACAACGCGATTTCTTTGAAATAAACCAACAACACCAACAATAACAACAAAGCCAAAGCTTTAACAACAGCAACAACAACAAAGCGACCAAAGCGATACAAAGCAATAGAAACATTTCCTCCTCACCGTTGTACATTAACTCGGCAAAATAGCTAAATCCATTTTGCAATTTCTTAAAAAGAAGAAATCCCATCATAGTTCGGCATCGGCGAGTAGCAGCGAAGGAAAGCTACAGCAGCAACAATCTTACGAGGAGGAAGGCGGTGGAGGAGGACAGGAGGCTAGCAGCAGCAGCAGCGCAGCCGCCGCCTCCGCAGCAACAAGTGTTGATAAAACTGCGGCGCAGCAGAGCTCAACCAGCGGCAACAAAATAACACCACCCACAGGTCAGCAGCAACACCACCTGCAAAAGTCCCAGCCAAACGCCAGTTCCGCCGCCGCTGCCGCTGCCACCAATCCCGCCCCGCATACCGCCAACGTAGCCAGCAGCAGCAGTAGCAGCAGTCACACCGCCGCCAAAATCGAGGAGGAGCGTAGCGGCGCCGCCAGCGGCAGCAATCCCTCAGCGCAAGTTTCGGCCAGCGCCACCTTTCGCCTCTCCTCATTAACTGGTACCATCTCCAAAACCATGGGTAACAACGCAACCACATCCAATAAGAAGGTTGATGCCGCCGAAACGGTTAAGGAGTTTCTCGAGCAGGCCAAGGAAGAATTTGAGGATAAATGGCGTCGCAATCCGACCAATACCGCCGCCCTCGATGATTTTGAGCGCATCAAGACGCTGGGCACCGGCTCCTTTGGCCGTGTCATGATTGTGCAGCACAAGCCCACAAAAGACTACTATGCCATGAAGATACTCGATAAGCAGAAGGTGGTCAAGCTGAAGCAGGTGGAGCATACGCTTAACGAGAAACGCATCCTGCAGGCCATACAATTTCCCTTCCTCGTCTCACTGCGCTATCACTTCAAGGACAACACCAATTTGTATATGGTGCTGGAATATGTGCCCGGCGGTGAAATGTTTTCGCATCTGCGCAAAGTGGGACGCTTTTCGGAGCCACATTCACGCTTCTATGCGGCACAAATTGTGCTGGCCTTTGAGTATCTACACTATCTGGATTTGATATATCGCGATCTGAAGCCGGAAAATTTGCTTATCGATTCGCAGGGTTATTTGAAAGTAACTGATTTTGGTTTTGCCAAACGTGTGAAGGGCCGCACCTGGACGTTGTGCGGCACGCCTGAATATCTGGCGCCTGAAATTATATTGTCCAAGGGCTATAACAAGGCCGTCGATTGGTGGGCGTTGGGAGTGCTTGTTTATGAAATGGCTGCCGGTTATCCACCATTCTTTGCGGATCAACCCATACAGATATACGAGAAGATAGTGTCGGGCAAGGTGCGTTTTCCATCGCACTTTGGTTCCGATTTGAAAGATTTGCTGCGCAATTTACTGCAAGTAGATCTGACCAAACGCTATGGCAATCTTAAGGCGGGCGTCAATGATATTAAGAATCAAAAATGGTTCGCCTCGACGGACTGGATCGCGATCTTCCAAAAGAAAATCGAGGCGCCGTTTATACCGCGGTGTAAAGGTCCCGGTGATACAAGCAATTTCGATGACTACGAGGAGGAGGCGCTGCGAATCTCCAGCACCGAAAAGTGCGCCAAGGAATTTGCTGAATTCTAGAAGTCGAATGTCGTTGCCGCCAAAGCTGCAGCAAAACGCGAATTCATTTCGACGATGTCGTACTCGTCCTCGTCGTCGTCGTCGTCGTCGTGGTCATCGTTGTCGTCGTCTCGTCTATATGTCTACTACTACTTACTACTTACTATTACAACAAAAGCAACTACTACTAAATCTACGTCTAGCTGGGCATATATACAACAACCACAACAACAAGAACATCATAAACAATTGCGTGGATTTTCACACAGACCCTGCCACAATAATATACCATAAACTGTAAGTAGAACACAACATTTTGTTATGACTTTTACATTTGATTGATGCGTGCCAATTTGATTGATGGCTCTTCGAATATACCAAGCCAGGAATGCTAAGAGTGCGTTTAGTATATAAGTTGATTAGCTTTTTGTGTGTATGCTTTCCGGAAAATTCTTTTAATGGCCTTCACATTTGAAGTACTTTGTACGATTTAAACAGTTCATCCAATGTCCATTTTCTCGCAGTTCAGACCGGTTTAGTTCTGGCCCAGTCAGTCAATCAATTTGCAGCCCCGACCGGCATGCTTTTAATTAGTTTCTCTCAAAGTCTGTACAGCTGTCAGCATGTGATGACTTGAATTTCTTGGTATTAGATTGCTTCACTAACTTTTGGCATTCCTGCTGCTGCTCCATAGCGGCGAGTCCACAACATGTGCTGCACATGTTCTAGCCCGAAATATGTTACTCTACGTGCTATTTAGAAAAAATTCTACCCAGCTGAATCATTTAGATTAGTTTATACTAGTTGGAGCTGGCAATCAGTCGGGAAGATTACAGCTGTTGCGTAGAAAATCCTAGAAATGAATTGATATGAGTGGGGAACAACATCAATAGCTTTGTTTTTTTTTTTTTTCGAATTTCTTCGAAGATGTTAATCTTTATCGTATTTCGAAGTTTTAATTATCAACTTTGTTAAATATTGAATGCGCACGGAAATGAATCATTTTGTTTTTGCTTTGTTTTTTAGGAAATGGAGCAGTTGCATTTGTTGTTGTGTTAATGGAGCTGTGCAATAATTACAACGACAACAGTTGGCGGAAATGAACCTTTGCAGCGCCAAAGTTTAGATACTCTTTTTACGTGCAGTTATTTGCAGGTGAATTGTTGAGGGAATATATTAGTTCTTTGAAGATTTTGTTGGTCTTGGCGTTTGGTTTCCAATTTGACAGATTATAAAACTTTTATAGTATAAATTGACATACATATATTAGAGTTTTTAAACTTAATCTTAGATAGAGTTTTAATATCAGTTACATAAAATAATTAACGTAATTACTTATAGAAGAAGAGTTGAATTTCTACAAATAGCTAGAAAAAAAATTTTTTTTTTTGTTTTCCTATAAAGTTTAATTTAATACTATCCCAAAGATGAGAACTCTTGCAGCTAGGAATCCAGGAGTCGAACATGAAAATTTTTTTATATTTATCTATTTGTAGTCCCGATATCCGACAAAGTTATTTGCATTTTCTTTCAATTCTACACCTAAGTTCGAGCTCCCAAAAACCCCAGCATGACAGTGCTTTGAGAGAACCTACAAAATAACACGTTTTATGGAAAATATGATCTGGACTCTCTATCCAGAAATCGGTTTTTTTTGTCGTGTGGCTGTGTTTTTATTCCAAAGGAAAACATTATTATTAATTTTTTTGGTTATGTTAGAGGAATTGGAATTGAGAGAAAAATATGGCGAAAAATATACGGCCCTGTCAAACTACCGTATGGCACCTCCGTATAAGATACATTCATGAACTAAAGTCGCTAAGCAGTCATCAGATTTGTTAATGTACAGAGAATAAGGTGGCTGGATCATGTGCTAAGAATGTCCACGGAAAGAATAGCTCGAAAGGTAGGAAGGAAGAATAACAGGACGTCCAAAGAAACGATGGCTGGATGATGTAGAAGCCGATCTCAGAAAAATAGGAGTCCGACACTGGAGAGATGTCGTTGATTTGAAAGATTGTTGCGGAAGCTATGGTCCACCAAAGACTGTAAAGCTAAGAAGAAGAAGAGGAATTTGAACTTTCTATCTACTATTGTACATACAAGTACCAGTAAAACTTTAATTTAAACCCTTAGGGTTGCACTTAGACCATGAGATTTTCAATATTTTCTGTGAAAAGTTTTGTTTTTCTTGTTTAAAAAACTAACTTAGCTTGCTTAGAAACTTTTAATTTTATTTAAATTTCCACGTATCGTTTTATAACGCATCTCTATAACAGAAAGCAAAAACTAGAAATAAAATCTTTATTAATGCGTAGACAATTGATCAAGTGCTTTATTCTAAATAAAACCAGTTTCATCCAATTTTCATTGCCAAAAATTGATGATGATCTTGAATTATTGAGATTTTCAGTATCGAGTGATGAATTCCAAAAAAAAGAGAGATAATATGCCACAGATGCCACAAATTCGGCATTATGGGAAATTTCAATTACAAAACGCACAACTTTTTCGATATAAAAAAATTAATCCGATCTGTTTTTAAGTAATTCGTTTAGAAAGATTTATTTTTATATAAATATTAATTATAATACACTTAAAAGTAAATAATAAAAGAGTAGAGCCGTAACCAGACCTTAGACCCTTGTAGAGAAATAGATCACACGTGTATCGGCAAGTTTGTTACACATAAAATGATTTTTTTTTAAAGATCATAGGCGCAAATAAATCAATTGATTAATTAATAAATAACATTAAAGCTGAATAAATTTAATATATTAGTATTGTTAGAGATATTTATTAGCTGTGAGCCAGAAAGTTCCTTTAGCTACTATATTTTTAAACGACTGATGACTGTGTCGGACCTTTATCTTATCGAAAACAATTCGTCTTTTTGCAACAAAGAGAAATCTTTTAGCGGCACAGATCTACTTTAGTAAAGCTTTTGGCAAACGAAATTTTAAAAATTTTTAATAAACATTAAGTCAAACCCGTAAGATGATTGCATTTAAAGTTCAAGTGTTTTAGCATTTTTTAACATTTTGTTAAAATTGCAATCTTAATTAAAGATGTGCGCTACCACTTTGATATTTTGAATATCGAATTTTTCGAGGTCGAAACCTATATTTTGTTTTCGATATATCATCGATTGCATATCTATTTGACTAGTATAGCTTTCCAGCTACATTTGGATTATTGGCGCTTGTGGGATAAAGTTTTATCAGCTGGTAAATACAATAATAAAATATTTATTTAAAGTATGTCATAATTGAATCGAGAAAAAAAAAAGAATTCAATGAATATTGAGTACTGGGTCTAAACTATTTTTTTTTTATGTGTTTTTTAATGTTGTTCTCAGATACTTACATATTTTATGTATATCTTTGTTTGTTTGTTAAACACTCGCCTACAATTTAAGTGAAACTAAAAAAAAAAAGTATTACCCGAGCTATTCACGACAAAATGAAATCGATTGTACAACCTGCTCGATAAACAGCCAAGTTGTACAAACAGTCGCATCGTTTAGTATGAAGTTTACTCAATATTTGGATTCGATATTTTTGTGAGCAATGCTAATTATTTTTTTTTAATTTAAAAAGAAAATGCTCAAAAATGTTAAAGTGTGTAAAATTAATAGTAATAATATATTAATTATGCTGGCATAATTTGTATAACATGAAAGTCTTAATCCAAGGCCAGCTCTCTGAGGCCTTCTCGGTAGAGGGTAGAGACTGGAGTAAAACAGGGAGATGCTCTGTCCACAGTAATATTTAACTTGATGTTACACTTCGCCATAAGAGAAGTAAATAAAGGCGGGACGCTTCTCTATAAATCATCACAAATCTGTGCATACGCTGATGATATTGTAATTCTTGCGACCAACCCAAACTAACTCAAGAACGTATTTATATCAATCCATAAACTAGTTAACAGACTTGGGCTGCAGATAAATGAAACCAAAACTAAATTTATGCTAAAAATCCTCAAAGTCAAGCCAGTCTCAAGAGCTGAGCCTTTAGCTTTGAATCAGTCATCTCTTTCAAATAGTTAGGAGTTTTGTTCTCGAGCTCTGGTGACTCGACATGCGCAATTAAAGAAAGTGTCATTGCAGGAAAAAGATGTTACTTTTCATACATCAAATTATTTAAATCCAAACTAATCTCTCGAAATACAAAACTGTAGATGTATAAAACGCTCGTTCGACCCGCCTTGACATATGGCTGCGAGGTATGGGTCATCCGCAAAGCTGACTGTAAGCATTTGAGAGAAAGATTCTAAGGAGAATTTATGGACCAGTGTTAGATGGCAACATCTATAGAATGCGCTATAACTCAGAGCTCGAAGAATTGATACGCTATGAAACAATCGTACGTTTTATCAAGTCCCAGCGCAGTACTACGCATGGAAGATAGCTCCTCACTAAAGTTAATCTTGAAAGGGCGACAATATGGAACGCGAGAAAGAGGGCGAGCAAAAAAACCGTTGCCTGGATGCGCTGCTAGCAGATTTAAGTAAAATGAATGTCCAAAACTACGAAGTCCAAGCAATGGATCGAGTGATATGGAGGGGCATCATGAATGATGATGATGATGATTTGTATAACATAATAGATTGCTGCTTTAATATACGTTGGACATAACAAAAACTCATTTGACATTTTATCTAAGCTCAAATTTCAAAACGTCATATTTTTTTTTTTTATTAATTAAGACCCTCATGCACTGTTACCCCTATATGTGTTTATTGTGGCGCCTCAAGAATTAAAACTTCTTTGGATGCCCCAAATTGCTTAAAATAGCTCGCACGTTTCTTCCATTATTTTTGGAACACTAACAAAGCTCTTTTATAATCAATCAAATATGTATGTACTAACTTTTTAAAACATATACGAGTAGATACCCATCTAAGTTTGAACACAAATAAGACTGTATTTAAACTTGACCCATTTGACAAGCTTGTAGTCTTTTTCTACCTTCTATATATCAATAATGTCAAGCTCACAATAAAAACTTCAAACAACTGCTAAAACTTAAATAAAAGAAAAATACTTTTGTACTTGTTACAAATTTGTACTTGGCTTTGCGTGCTTTTCAGCTATTAGTGCAACATTTTCCTTGGTTCTTAGTTTTTTTAGTTTTTCTTATAAAAGCCAAGACTTGGCTCATAATTAATATTATAATATATTAAAAGCAATGACTTTTTATGACTGCAAAAAGCTAAAAACAAAGTGGACTTTTGACAGTGTGTGCAGCCCGACTATGGAATACGCTGTAGTTATTATTTAATTTTTAAGTTTTTGATTGAAAAGGCTTAGTAGTAAATCCAAAAAAGTAAAATATTACGTCCAAAAATTAGAAATAGTCCAGAGCCGATGTTGGAGATTGTAGGTTTTTCGCCTATTCATATTTATAAACGAATCGATAATTTCTGCATATAATTTTCAAAGTTCTCTCTATCGATAAAAATGACATTATTATCCATGGATGGTAATAGACTTAGAAATGTCTGCGTCGAGTTCTAAGCTTGTAAGAAAAAGTGGGAGTAAATTTAAAAATTTTGTTTGACGAGATCTCATGCTACCAGCTCTTTGGCTCTTCGCGAACCTGGCAACGCTAGCAGAGACAGTGGGGCATTGCCAGATGTGTTTCTTTTGTTGTGCTGTCTATTTTAGTATTAACTTTGAGGTATATACGGCGCTTTCTACTAGCCTTTAATATATCCCTAATCCCTTTAGGTACAGGGTAAATATAAAAAATAGCACTTCATTATTTGCATAGTTTTGTTTGCGTGTTGGTTCTGCATTAAGTATAAAAACATAATAAACACAATTCATAATGTGTATGGTATATGTAATATACTAAAATAAGTATTACATAAAAGTTTACTATACACACATACTATGTGTGTATATAGATACTTTTGGGCAGCTGCTAATAATTTCTACTATGTATATTGACCTTCTTAAACTAAAAATATAAACATACAACAATTTGTATGTAGTCTTTGCCTCAACTCAACTCAACTCAACTTAATAGCCCTGACCTTGTTTGACCTTTGTGTTTGTTGTTGCTACTAAATGATGCCAAATGCTGCCAGCTAAATGTACAAAAATACAAATATCTTAGAAATGAATTTGTATCCATACACATAAGTATTTTACATTTCATATTTTGTACTTTTCCATATGACATATCTTGTCTACAATTTTTATTGACACTAATTAATGTTTGTTCAATTTGGTTTCAACTTGTTCCATTTGCTCTATCTCTATTGCTGCTTCTTTACTTTTATTACGCTTTGTTACTCTATCCATCAATCATTCGGCCCAGCCCCAAATTATAATAAAAGTCAAGATACTCTGCCCGCATTAGGCCAAGTGTAGGGCGCAACATCATCTACTTATTAACATTAAGTGCTCAATAATTTTTATCAATTTTTTTTGGAGAGTGGGCAGTACCGTCAATATATTGTTGTACATAGACACTTGTCTAAAAAAAATTGTATCTATGTACCAGCTACTGTGTGTGTGTGTGTGTGTGTATTTCAGTTAATTTGTCATGCGATATGGCCAAGTTTTAACTGGGCATTGGCTTGGATTGAGTTTCTATGTAAATCGCTTGGAGCCCGACAAATTGGCATGCTTACAATGCAGCAATTAAGTACATTAAACTCTTAAGAGCTCTCAAGTTTTAAAAGGATTATGGCTAGTTATTTGGAAAATTGTGGAAATGGCATGTTTGGGGTGGGTTGGTAACTGCCAGTTAACGAGGCGTATTGTTTATGGGCAAATTGTCCAGTCTCTTTGCGTTTAAAATCTAGACAAGGAGTTATTAACCAAAGTAAATAATTGAAAATGTTGCAATGTTCTTAATGCCCATGTCTGGTCACAAATATATGATAATTTGTTTGAACCGTTGATGCTAAGGATGTAAGAAAAAAAAACGTATGTTTCTAAGTAAATTCAAATTGTTTCTCTTCATCTCTATTTGTCGATCTTGCAGCTGTTGTAGTTGCAGTTTCTACATTTTTATTAAAATGATTTTATTTTGTAATTTATTTAATTTTCAATAGCGGAAGCAGAACGTATACTTTAATAAAGGTTGAGGTGCATTTCGGGTGTTATTTGGTTAAGTTAAGTAAGCAAAAAACAGCTGATTGCAACCTGTACTTGTTCAGTATAAATGCGTTTTTCTGTAATCGCTACGATTTCCTGAGGAATCATTGCGCTACGCCTGTGGAATGGGTGTAATATATTGTTTTAGAGCCCTGTACGCAGCAGTCAAAAACGCTTCCAAACAAAAACTGCAACTTTATTTGCTGCACAATGTTAAACAATATAATCTTAAAGATTTTCAGCATTCATGATTATAAATTTTAAAATAAACCAAAATTAAAAAAAAAAATATCATTGATCAAATTTTTTTTTTTATTCAATTAAATTTATTTTTCGAGCCAAATATATAAATTTCGTAGAAAACTTTTAGTTCGAGACCATGATAGTTTTTTATGAAAATATTTATATATCTTGTCTTCGGATAGTATTTAATTTAATATGTGCTTAATTTAGATTGTTGTAGCAGTTGTTTTTTAAGCGATTAAAAATATATCACACTAGCTTACACGAAAAAAAAACCTTCCTAAAAAAGTGTGTTTTAGGGTAATTTGGGGTCGAGAATCACGAAAATGGTAACCTTTTTTTTTTTTTTTTTGTTTCTTATGCACCGTTTTCGAGATATTTTCGAAAAACATGTGTTTGGGCACTTTTTTCAGTTATTCAATATATCGTGAACAAAATTTTCTATCGACAATTAAATCGAAAGGTATTCATGTGCTCTTTCCAGTGATATATGATATGTACAGATTAAGTAAAAATTATTGAAGTTACAAGCAACCAAAGTCGAAAAATTTAATTTTTGACCATTTTTCAGAATTACAAATTTTTGGTGCGCTTTTTATTAACGTGAAAACTTTTTTGAAAATTATGTTAAGCTTTAGGCTGAAAGGGAATTCTTTTACGAACATTTCGAGTCTAAGATCTTCGAAATCGGATAGGAACTGTAGATGTTATGGTATTATATTATACATATTTTGAGCCAAAAAAATTAATTTTTTCAAAGTATTATAATAAAGACAAGATATCGCCTTTAGAGAGCTACGGGTATATGACTAATTTCGGAGAGGCCTCCACGGTTGCAGCTTTTCGACCTGAAACATGAAGCAACTTTTTCCACTTAATCTATGGACCAAAAGCAAGTGAACCACGTAGGCGTTTTCAAAAATATGAATCTTAAAAAAATGGCATAAATTTGAAAAAAAAAAATTTTTTGTTATAAAAATTATAAAAAATTAGTTGTTAAATAAAAAGTTTTTATTATTTTGACAAAATATTACGTGGTTCACTAGAAAACGATGTTATAAAGATTGTGTCAAAAAAAATCAAAAATTCTTCTAAAGAAAAAGTCATGAACTAAGAAAAAATATTACCAAACTTAAACAATTTCAATTATTTAATGTTGCAACACATTTCGTGGAAACTTTCAGCTTAAAAATTTTAAAATGACAGCTGATAATAAAAAATTTAATACTTTGTTTGGATTGTTGGAGCAACACTTGATTGAATGGCTCACAATAAGTAATTCTAGGCTTGCTGCACTTTAGAAACAACTGTTCATATTTTTCCATAAGAAAATGTGGCAACACTGTTTTGTGACGGCCTCTGCGTACTGCTTAAAAATAAGTTTGCGAGCAAACGTTTGGTTGTGTTTTTTGTTATATAAAGTTTGTTTTGTTTGGAAGCGTTTTTGGCTGCTGTGTACAGTAGGGTGGCCGCTGCTGATTTGGCAAATTTTGAAATTTTTTTAATTTGTAAACTAGTGTTATTAATCAATTTAATCAATTTTAGAGCTTACCAAATTTATGCAGGCCGGCTCAATATTTATTTAGAATTGTTTTTCGAGAGATATGTTTGAACCATAATTTGTTTGATTGAAAACAAGTTTTTAAAGGTTATGTAGAACAATACAGTCAAAAACGGAAAATTAAATACTTTCGGATCGTCTTTAAATTTTACAGGCGCTATATGCAGGTAAAAAGGAAACTTTTTAGGGGGTGGCGTTATTAAAAACGTGAGATGTTGCAAAAATGGCCACCCTAGTCTACAGGTCTTTAGACAAAATTGGCTTGAAGTTATAAAATGGCGCATTTTGGAGTCATTTTAAATAAGTTCGCACAAATTTGTTGAAAACCGAAAGTTTCGCCAAAAAAGCAGTACAGCGCTATATAAGTATTTACATAGTTAATTTTAGTGTGCAACTTTTTTTTACTACTTTAAATAATAAACCTCTATTTGGTGCGCTTTATGTAACTTTTTGTGTATGCATCATAAAGTTCAACTTAAACACAACAAATGAAACTATTGTTTTTTAATATTAAACTTTTTGCTGTTGAGCTTTTAAAGTATATAATATTTTTTTTAAATCTGCACTGCGCTTGCATAATTTGTAGTTAACATAGTTTATATAAAAACTAATTAAGCAGGAATCTTAATAATTGCAGCAAATGTGTGTGAACATCTATATGAATGGATGCTTCGGAATTCCCACAAAACCTACGCTATAGGTCAACAAACAGTAACTAATTGTGTATGCCAAGTATCAGAACGTTGCTCCGTAGTCCGTAATCTCAAGAAATGTGCTGCTTAGACGCATATAATTATTTCTAGCCTGCGTGAAGCACATAAAACTAGAAATAAAAGTCAGTTTTTCTAATAAACGTGTAAATAGTATGTGCGAACATAAATGCCTACCATTCAATTTATTTACTTTAACTGCAGATCTCCTGATGCTAAACTTGTTATTTATGTCTGCTGTCTGTTAGACGAGAATAAACCCATTTTATAGAGTACAGAGTGCGCCATAATAAAATGAAAAAAAGATACATACATACGTTGCAGTGCTCCAATAAACACCTAGACCAAGTTTGGCAATAACAAGCAACAACCCAACATAAATCTCGTAGCAAATGCTTAAAATGCAACTGCCAACGCGTTTTTAGACGCTGTCTGGCCAACAAACTGACGCGTTGCCGCACGGACTGACTGACTGACTGACTGACTGACTAGCTGGCAGCCTTGTAACAGTGCCCTCAAATAAACTTGCAAACACGCACATGCTGCAGCAACAACAACAACAGCAACAACTATCAAAATGCTAGCAGTAATTAAAAGCAACAAATGCAGCAGACAGTGCCAGCTGCAAAATAATTTATATAAAATAAAATGTCTGTATTTATGTATAATTTTTTGCGCAAAAAAAAAAAATCATCAATAATTCTAAGCGCGCACAGCAGCAACAACAAAAACAAAGGCAAAAGTAAAAAGGCAACAAAGCAAACAATACCACAACAAATGCAAAAAGTTAACATTTGACTTTGCTGTCGACGTGCATTTTGTACAATGCGGCGTATGAGCAACGTACCAAACGCAAAAAAAAACCAAAAACTTAGCAAAAGGAACAAAATAAAAATATATTTTATTTTCGTTTGCAAACGCAGCGAGAATAAATTAACTTTTATTTTTTGCTCTTTAATTTGTATATGATATTAAGCATTTGTTTTTATATAGTTTAAGGACTTGTATAAAAAAGCATTTACCAGCCTAAGCACGTACAAAACGTTAACAACTCCTTTTTTTTTGTTTGGTTCCTTATGGTTCTTTTATGTTGGGCTACTTGTTCTAGCTGCCACAGTCTTATAATTTACTGTAAATATAATGCTCTTTAACTAAGAGTCTTACAATGATACCTATAAACCAACGTTGACCAGTCTTAGTTTATGCTTGACGTTAAAATCTCATTTATTTTATAGCCTCGTTTCTCTTTTGTTGCCATTTGCTGTGGCTATGAATTCTTTATAATTAAGAAATAATTTGTATCTTATATAAGACAAAAGAAAATTTATAAGTTTCTACACAAAGTCTTCTTTCAGTTTTTGTAGGCAATATGTAAACTAACTTATGCTTAGTTGCGTTTGTGAAAATTAACTGCAGGAATTACACTAGTTTACACGAAAAATTAACCTTCGTAAAAAAGTGTTTTTTTAGGATAATTTTTGGGTCGAGAAAAGTGTCGAAAAAAAGTGTCGTTTTCGACCATTTTTCAAAATTACAAATTTTTAGTTTGCTTTTTATCAACGAAAATTTTTTTTTTTACATTATGCCTTTAAAATTTAAGCTTAAAGCTGAAAGAGAATTCTTTTACGAACATTTCGAGTCTAAGATCTTCTTCACTCATAGTTTATCATCTGCGTTCAGTTACTTTTTTTCACGAATTTGTAGCTGTAGTCGTGATAAGACTTTTTGCGAAGGTTCACACGACGACTCTTCAATTTGTTAACTAGTGTTATAGACACAAAAAAAAAAAAAAAAAAAAAAAAATTTAAAATTCCTGTAATATAATTTAGAACCACGGTGTTGCCTGGCGTAAGAGGCCCCTAAAAGAGAACTAGTCAGATGCAGGCATACTTACCATCACATTGAGCCTGAGGCACATTTTCATCACCTTAAAGATCTTCCAAAGATCAGTGTATGCGATTGGTTACCGGGTCTGGAGACAACCGCCGGTGTAAAAGGAAAGTCCATAACTAACAAATATCCATACACAAGTGCCAAAAACCTCACCTTTTAAACATAAGCAACGAATGGGTCTCAGCGACGACATGATCCAGGATCGGCATGCCTGCAGACGAATGCTGAGATCGCATACCCACACCTCAGGAGGAGCATAAGCGAGTCCAAAAAGAGGTAAACAAGGGTTTGGGAGAAGAAGAAGAAGTGTTATAGACAGTGCTGTCCAACTTTAAAATTTCATGTGTTCTTTGGTTTGTGATTCTTTGAGTTCTGTTTGAGCCTCTAACGCAAAATTTATTTATTTCCGAACTGTGCCTTTTTCGCTCAACTCACGTTGTTGAAGGCAAAATGTTTTCCTGTGGCACAAGATTTTTTTTTTCATTTTAGAAGCAGTATAGTAATTTTTATAATTTGCTATAGGTCTGCATAGCCAGTTGTATAATAATTAGCATATATTAATTATTTGTTTTAAACTATAATTATCAACATAAATAAATAATTAATTTTATAAACAAAAAAATGTGCATTTATGCCCGACGCCGAACTATGAAAAGCATGATTTTCTTATCCAAAAAAGATAAATAAAATACGCCAATATCTACCAGTGTTTAGGGGAAAGGCTTGTAAGTTGTCACAGCTTGTAAGTTGGCATACCTGGTCGATTTTGATGTTCCAGCAATGAAAACACCAAAATTCCACCTGTCTTCGATGGCAAATATGCCGTAAACAATTTTAATGTGTTTTTGATGCGAACAGACTCAAAAACGCAGTGTGTGTGTGACAAAATATAAAAATAGTTTTTTAAGAAATCAGAAAATTAAAAAAATGTGGTACAGTCGAGGCGGTGCCCGACAGTGGAATACCCTGTACCTTTTGTCTCGCAAACAATTTTTCCTGCATATTCCTTCTACGAACTTTCCAATTAGATTTTTTTTTTTTTTGGTGAAATTCGATATTTATACCTATAAGTTCCCTAAATTTTTACCGATTTTGATGAAACTCGAATGTTACGTCAAAGAAGTTATTTAAAGTATATGGGGTAAGTTTCAAGTTGGTATGTTGAGGGGTGTGGGAGAAAACACGGTAAATCGATTGCGGGGGGTGGTGGTACCGCATCGATAAAATTTGGATGTGGATTTGTTCATTAGAGCCACATGAATCAGCTTACCAAAAATTGTGATTCTAGGTCACTTGTAACCATAATTACGAGGAGTCAAATATTGATGCACTTTATGGGCAAGGGGAGGTGAAATTTGTACATTTTTGACTATAACTTTTTCTGTATTTGTCCGATTTTGGTCATTTTTTACACATAGATGCATGTATTCACAACGCATCGCTCGTTAAATTTCAAATGAAAACATTAAACGGTGTGGCTAAAAACCGTAAATCTACAGGGGGGGAAAGGGGAAAGATATTGACATGATTCAACAAACTTCATCTGCTTAGAAAATGTGCGCATCAACAGGTAAAGTTCCGTGTCTCTAGCTCTTATAGTCTCCGAGATCTAGGCGTTCATACGGACGGACGGACGGACGGACGGACATGGCTCAATCGCTACCCGAGGTTATGATAAGCATTTTGGTATAAAGGACTTGGGGTCTGCCACGCCTCCTTCTGTCCGTTACATACATTGCACAAATCTAGTATACCCTTTGTACCTATAGGTACAGGGTATAAACATTATTTTTGATTGCGCTCAAAAAGTGATCAAATCAAAATAAAAAACTGAACGGAACTGAAATTCAATGAACTTTCATAATCAAAAAAGATTTTCGGACATACAGTGAATAGACAAATTTTTTTCACTGCATTCCAAAATGGCTTCAAAATGTATGTTGTCATACCTTTTGGCTTGTAAGTTGTCACACATCTATTTTCATTTTTTTTACATTGCTATATTATTAACATGACTTTTTTATTGTGTGGAATTGTCATTGAAACTAATTTAAATTTTTGTAGTGCATTTTTCTGCCATTTTCGGATATCTTTTTTCAATATTTTCGGTAACAATTCATTTTTAGTATGTCGACCAAGAAAAACCGATCACAAAAAACCACAATTTTGACTTCTCTGGAAAGTTAAATTTTTCTTGGTTTTTTTAATTCAATTTAATGCTCAGTTAAATTTAAAATCAATAAATTTTCATAAATTTTAGCAATCATGCGTTTTTATTTCTGTTTTCTTAAATTTTCAGCGATTTTTGCAGTTGTGACAACTTACAAGCCTTTTTTTTTGGGTGGTCGTTTTCAAGCTCTTTTGAAAATTGTCTGTAAAATGCTTATTTTTATAAATTTCAAATGATTTGCTTATTGTGGATTATAGCTCTTTCTATTCTCTTATAGCTAAAAAAGCTATGGTGTGTCAACTTACAAGCCTTTGCCCTACATTTTAATTACTTTTGAAATTTCGTAAAACTCCGCGTAGATTTGAATTTCTTAGTATTTACAAGACCCTGCAATTTTTAGGAGAATAACTTTTTGTTCTTTAGGAATACATTTATTGTCTCTGAAAATCAAGTCATTTTGGAGCGGGTTACTGCATTTTTGCTTTCAATTAGCATTTTTAAGTAACAGAATAAAGTATATCAAAAAAAAAAAAATATTTAAAGTTGGTGTTCCTTGAGCAGGCCTGTTGACAGGGTGCAGAGAACAAAGCCCAAAGTTCTCTAAGGCGCCGCTATTTTGAAACTTGAAAAAAAAAAATATTTTTTTTTATTTTAAATTTTTTTTTTTTGAAAGTTGGTAAAAATCAGAAGGTCTCACGTAACTTTAAAACAACACATCATTTTAACTTTTCTAATTATTGATTATTTAATTTTTCATCACAAAACTTATAATATACATATTTTTCTCTCGACGGCGCTGTCCTGGAATGCCTTTGGTCGGTTAACCATTTATAATTTTTTTTACAATTGTCGGTTACTTTGCAAGCTTCGTTGAATAAACTCAAGACTTACAAGAATTCGCACAGAACATCTGTCAACGCACTTCCGATACGTTTTCATCTGGTAAGAAACTCATTAACCTGCTCTGTTTGTTTAATTCGCCCCCCCCGAAACCTTTTTAGTATCTGAAGTTGCTCAGTTAGTTGACTTAAAAGAGTTTTAGCTTTGCGCACTGCTCCCAACCACAATTATCCAGCACTGTTTCCTGTTTCCGCTTGCACTAAAAGAATTGGGTCACACTTCCGTCAGTGCACAGACAGAGCAGATGTTAGAAGCTTGCTTTGTTGGTCCCGCTGTGCGCTGCCTTGACAGCTGATGCTCTTGGGAGAGTCCTGATAGTTAAGAGTATGTAAGCTTCGTTGCGCTCGGCGTTCTTCTTGTTGTTGTTTGCTGCTGTTTTGTGTGCAAACATTTTGTGTACTATATACTTAGAGAGCATATATAAACGAGTTTTTGCCAGTGCGTTAGTCGAGCAGCGGGCAGAGATGCCAGCAGAGACATAAACTGCAGCTATAAAATTTTTTCAAATTGAGTCAACAACAACAACAACGACGAGTAAAATCATTTAAATAACGCACACGTCGCCGCCATGTTGTGTGTGCCCGCTGTTTATTTATTTTTTTGTTTTTATACGTTTTCGTTTTTAATTTTTTTTTTTTGTTTTTTGCTCTCTCATTTTTGCAATTATTTTCGTTGTCGTTTACAGATTTTTTTTTTTTTTGTGTTTTTCTTTTTTGTGCCTTTTGCTTCTAAATTGTTGCCGTTGTTTGTTTTTGAGTGCTTAAAAACGCCTTCACTTTGTCTGCTGTCTGTTTTGTAATGATTTTCTTATGCA
This sequence comes from Chymomyza fuscimana, assembly GCA_949987675.1. Classification (NCBI taxonomy): domain Eukaryota; kingdom Metazoa; phylum Arthropoda; class Insecta; order Diptera; family Drosophilidae; genus Chymomyza; species Chymomyza fuscimana. The sequence goes on along the minus strand of OX465088.1, from coordinate 36,137,679 downwards.
CTTTTTGCACTTTATTTTCTGTTTTTCGTTGTTTGCTTTGTGCTTTTTTTTTTTTGTTCATTACACTGTAATTTTCTTACAGAATTTACAAGCTAGTCTAATAGAAATAGATTCGTTAACTTGACAGCTTGCAAGCAATGTAAATTTTTCAAAAATGTTTTTGCAGTTGTTTTTTGTTTTTTTTTTGATTTTTCCTATTTGCCCAGTTTTCATAGCTTTTCTTTCATGTATGCAATTATTGTTTTTTTTTTTGAGCAAAATTGGCTTATTTTGTTGTATCTTGTTTGATTTTTTGATTGTTGTGATAAAGCACGAGTATGTGGGTCTGTTTGTGTTTACTTTGATTTATAGCATACATACGTTTTTGGAAATTTGCAATAAAATTGCATAATTATCTTGAATTAGATCATAAGCTTGAGGACTATAAAGATAGCAATGAAAATTTTAAGAGATTTACTGTGTAGAAAAAGTTCTAAAGTTCTTCATATTTAGTTTAAATGCTGTCAAACTTTCCTATATCGCACAGAAGCAACAAATTGGCTCAATGTAGAGAAAATTATATGTGTTTAAGATTTTTATATACTTGTTTGAATTACATACACTTTTATTTATTTTATCCTGAACAAAATCTTCTAAATGACGTAGAAAAACATTGCCTCTGGCCTACAGAAATATTACAAAGAAGAAGGCCATCATCATACAATACATCTTGTAGGAAAAACAATGTTCTTAAAAAAAATCCATAATAGTTAAAAGGAGCTGTACAAAAATATCGAGACACTATGTATAATACCAATTGCGATTTTAGTGGCGATACCTCGATATTTTTATTATCGATAGTGCTAGAGCATCATATCTCAGACACTATTTCTTAAGAATATGAAAATCGGGTAGCTGACAAATTGAAAAAATTTAAAACTTTCATCACTTTTAGTTTGGCTGGTATGAGCCCAGTGTGTTAATCTGATGGCGTACAGTCCATCGCCATATATCGCGACATTTTTCTTTGAATATCTATAATATTCTATAGTGACAAGTTTTGATGTTTTTGCAGCAATTTTTCAGTTTGACTTATTAAACCAATTTTACATTTTTGTGGATATTAAACCCATTGTGCATTTATTTGCGGAAAATTCTATTTAAGGAATTTTATATACTATTCATTCTTGTGCTCAACAAAGTAAAACCATTAAAAACGTGTAAGGTCGTTGTCAAAAATGTCTTAGAAGTTTTTTAAGGATGGCATATTATTTTTTTCTGAGAAAAGCAAGACTATAGCAAATGAGAAGCTTTTCGTTTTTCTTCAGCCAACTGATTCTTTCAAATGCGTAATGATTGACGTTGAGCCTAACGGCATGTCTACCTTTAAAGATGTAGTCTGTGAAACAAAGAATAACTTGATGTTTGACCTTTTCTGGCAGAGGTTACGTTTTTTGTTGCAGAAGTCGGGGAAGAGTGTATTAAAAGTGCAGATGGTAACGTAGACCTTGGGGTATGGAGTGTAGACTCCAACATAAAACTGCCATGGATGGATTTTTGTTTAAAGGCATTTGGTCGATTTTAAGAAAGTATTCGATTATTCCATGACCAAAGGCTATAGTTGGATAAGGTACTGTAAACTGCCCTCTGCAATTTTTGAATACTAATAATGCAGTTCGTTGTATAGAGCAAAAATAAAATTTTTTTCGGTAAATTTCAGTTTTTAGACTAAACGCGTTGCGGTTGATTTTAACAAAAACGTGTTTTTCTTTTTTATTTAATTGTGACTAAGCTACTAAATATTTTTTAAGCAATTTCTTTTTATTCTAAGTTAGCTATTTAAAAAAAAATTTTAAATTTTTTTTTAACTAAAACATTTTCTTAAACAAAATATGAAATTTTCTTATTTTTTTTAATGTGTGTTCCTTAAATATGACAATCAGCATTTTTTTTAAGACGTGTTTTTATACGTTCTTTATTTGGATGAACAAATCGATTTGATTTGAATTTTTAAATAAAATATGAAATTTTCTTATTTTTTTTAATGTGTGTTACTTAAATATTTCAATCACCATTTTTTTTTAAGACGTGTTTTTATACGTTCTTTAATTGGTGTGAATATGAATAAAATCGATTTGATGGAACAATGTTAAAAAAAATAAAACAAAATTTTTGTAATATTTTTTTAAAAAATTGTATGGAAAAAATTTTTTTTTTTGCTCAAAAGATGTCAAAAATTACAATACATATTTATAATATTTATTGGTTTGATTCTAACTATTCTGATACCTAAATAAATGTTACATTAAAATTAAATTAATTATTGTTTAGCATAATTTAAATCCTAAATAAATAATAATTATACATATTTATTCCAAGACTGTAGAGCTTAATTATGCGTTTACGAGTGACTACCCCAAATTTCAGTTCTCTAGCCTCTTGTAGTGAACTGAAATGAAAAATGTTTTTTGCTTATTGAAATTAATGAAATTCTCTATGGCTTATACTAAATCAGAATGAGTTTGACGAAAAATTAACGAAAATGTGGACGTTCGAAAAAAAAAAATTTTTTTTTTTTTTTTTGCATTTGACCTATACATTTTTCATGTATATTGTTAGTATGCCATACAAAAAAATTATATCCTTTCAAACATGCTTTAAATGAAGGGAATCGGAACAATAGATCAAGACTTGTGCTTGAAATTCTGATGAAAAACATGGTTCCTAGAAAAACGCGTTTAAAGTTTTTAGAAACGTCCCTCAGCGCGCGCGACTTAGGTGCGTTCAAGACGCTCTATTTCTATAAATATCAATCGTATCGAAAAATCCTCGAAAAATTCGTACACATATTCGTAAAAAAAAAATGGATTTTCTCGACCAAATTTGAAAGAACCTCCCCTTAAATTCATATGAATCTTTGAACGCGAATTGTTAATAGCTTTCTCGTATGCAAGACTGTCCAATTTTAAATTTCACAAATTTTTTAATCATTTTTTATTGGATTGTGATTGCACAATCCTAACTTAATACTTGATATTTTTTAGCACGAAATTTTAACAAATTTTATTAAATTAATTTTGAAAGGTTGTCTTGTACAATTTTAGAATCTACTTTTGAACTTTGAACAATTCTTGCATGCCAAACCAAAAAGAAACGCTTGATTATCGACTGTTTATTTCAAAGTTCAGTTTAAGCGTTAGTACATATGAATATATTTTGTATATATTCCATTGACATATATATTAATTGATAGTCTTAGTCTTATATAATATGCACAAATGTTTGTAGTCAGCAAGTTTAACTGACAGCAAATTAGATATTCCGAACTAATAATTAATCAATAATATTTGTGACTTGCGTCTGAGAGTTACTTTTGAAGGGGTCGGGGGTACCTTAGTTCAGTTTAGCTGCAATGAAATGTATCTGTATACATACCTATATTTAATTAATTTGCTGCCTAGCACCTGGCCATATATTCGGGTCTTTTTTTTTTGACATACAACTGCTTCCTGCAAAAAAAACAAAACAATTATTTAGAATACACCAAAAGTTTGTTAACGAACTTGGGTTACACTGCAATTAGTTTCTTATCTTTTAAATAGTATTTTGTATTTAAAGTATTATTGGCTTTGGTAGCTATTAAAATTGATGATTTATGTCGCCTTAACTTTGTAAGAGAATTTTTTTTTCAGAGACAACTGTTCATAAAAATAGTATATTTATTTATCTTTAGACGTTTTTTCATTAATATTTTTTTTTATTTTAAACTGACGGTCAAAGTATTTATTATAAATTTTCAACGCTCTTGAAGATATTTCCGACAAACTAATGAATTGCGCTTTTGGCTGCAAATGCGCTTAAGAGAGATATCTGGCAAAACTTGGATTGCTTTATTATTTTTTTTCTTATAATGTTGCCTTATAAATAAATTTAAGCAAAGAAATTGATATTACTTAAATAAAATTTTTCCCATATATGCGTTTTTCATTTTTTTTTAGCTATTCCATATATGCGTTTTGTATCAAACAAATTTTCAAGTGTAGAATTTAAATTTTTGGTACATTTTTATACACTGTACCTATAGGTACAAAGGGTATACTAGATCTGTGCAATGTATGTAACGCACAGAAGGAGGCGTGGCAGACCCCAAGTCCTTTATACCAAAATGCTTATCATAACGTCGGGTAGCGATTGAGCCATGTCCGTCCGTTCGTCCGTCCGTATGAACGCCTAGATCTCGGAGACTATAAGAGCTAGAGACACGAAACTTTACCTGCTGGTGAGCATATTTCCTAAGCAGATGAAGTTTGTTGAATCATGTCAATATCTTTCCCCGTTACCCGCAGTAGAGTTTCGCGGTTTTTAGCCACGCCGTTTAGTATTTTCATCTGAAACAGAGCGATGCGTTGTAGTTACATGTATCTATGTGTAAAAAATGAACAAAATCGGACAAATACAACAGAAGTTATAGTCAAAAATGTGCAAATTTCACCTCCCCTTGCCAATAAACTGCGTCAATATTTGACTCTACGCAATTATGGCTGCACGTGACCTAGAATCACAATTTTTTGGCAAGCTCATTCATGTGGCTCTAATGAACAAATCCACATCCAAATTTTATCGATGCGGTCCCCCCACTCCCCGCAATCCATTTACCGTGTTTTCTCCCACACCCCTCAACATACCAACATGAAACTTACCCCGTATACTTTAAATAAGTTCTTTGTTGTAACATTCGAGTTTCATCAAAATGGGTAAAAATTTAGGGAACTTATAGGTATAAATATCGATTTTCACCAAAAAAATATGCAGGAAAAATTTTTTTGACACAAACAGGGTACAGGGTATTCCACAGTCGGGCACCTTTCGACTGTACCACATTTTTTCATCAAAAAATGTGTAGAATAAAAGTTGTTGGTACATTTTACTTTTTGCCTATGTGTCAAAACTCAGTTTAAAAACAAAACATTCTATACAAATTTTTTGCAGTGTATTTATTTATTATTGATTACATGCCATTTGTATTCAATTTGTGCGCTTTCAGTTAAAAGAGCGCCAAAGAGGTACTTTGCGAGCGAGGGAGATATAGAGTTTATCAAATTCAATTAGACACACGACCAACTATATATATATGCATATATATTGTTGGTTATAACTTGTAATTGTGTGTTAGCCATCAACGCAATAGACAAAAAAAAAATAAAAAACGTCAATAAAATACCTGAGCGCTTCCTTTTATTTCCAGAATATTTATTATAGCCCTCTTGTTGTTGTTTATTTGCATGACGATATTTTTTTTTGTATTTTTTGTTTGTTATCAGTCGTGATGTGATGGCAAAAAACTATGCCATTTGTTGTTGACTTACTGAGGGTGCATATTCTTAACCCATTTTTAGCAAACGAAAACGTTAGTATAAAGACAATAACAAATTACAAACTTATCCCAAGATACTAAGTGTACCCGCATAACTTTGCCTGACTGCATTAATGAGTATTGTAAATGTCTTTAGTTTTTTGTTGCCTTTGTTTCTCTGGGTGCTTATCAGGTTTAGTTTGAAGCTCAATGCCAAAGCAACTGCTGCAAAAGTAGCAAAAACAGACAATTTGAATAGGGGTGTTCATTAGCTAACTATGTAATAAGTTTTGACAAAACGATTTGAATAGTTGAAGTTCAAGTTTCTTTAAAAGAAAGTCCTTCAAAGTGACAGTTTGCGAGTGCATAAAAGCGACATATAATAAAGTAGAAAACATGATTTTAAATATTTAGTAAGCAAACAGCTACTTTGAAAATTTGTAAACATTTTTGCCGAACTAAGCCAAAAACGACGACAACTAATCTTAAATTTACTGACTACCCCTAATGATATTGTTGATAAGCTATTACAGTAAACACTTGACGCACAGTTGACATACAACTTAATTCTTTCCGCTGAATTTCACTTAAAAAAAGAACTACACAAACAATAATCAAGTCTCACTCACACACACATACACAGCTAAACGATATAAAACACTCGAACGCGAGTACTGGCAACATGACGTATACGCAATGTAAAACTTCATTACGCATACGCAGGGTAGCGCCATTTAATATTTTATACATGTTGCTCTTTTTTCGTTTTTGTTTTGTGTATATTTTTTTTATGACGGCTACAGATAAATGTAATTACTGTCTTATCATAATTACCAGCAAAGTGAGGCGAGAGGCAAACAAAAAAAAAAAAAAACAAAATTAATCGTAGAATGACGCTGCTTCAGCTGACAAACACCCCCAGTAAGAAGAGAGTGTAAAAGAGGAGAGTAGAGAGAAAGAGGACGTAAGGGAGTGTGTGTACAATGTTGAGCTTCCTTTTTGCATTTTCACTTGGAAAATGTTTTTTAATGTCTTTTTTCTTGCTTTTTTTTGTGCTTGTAGTTGTTTAAAAATTGTAATTTTATTTTATTGCATTGCAGAAATTGTGCGCCATTTTGCCAGCGGCGTTTGACAGTCTTTGAGTGTGTGTGTGTGTGTATGTGTGCTGCTATGTATGTGTGTGAGTGTGTCTGCAGACACAGTCAGAGCAAACATTTTTCGTACACCTTTAAGTTTTAACTGCTATAACTTGGTGGTTTAAATTAAAAATATTTAATATAAATTTGACAGAGAAAACAATCTTAACATTTTGTAAAGATATTAAAGAATCTTTCTTATCTCAGTGGATTTTGGCAAACAGAAAAAAAAACGTTTTGCAACGATCAACTCTCCCTAGAAAACTGACGAAATCCCAAAAAAACATTTATTAGAATTTTTTTTCAGTCTATTTAATCAATAAACATATAGTGGAAACTTGCTTTTATACTTTTATTTTATTAATTGTTATTTAGTAAATTTACTTATTGTCTGAAGACTGATTGTAAATAAAATATGAAAAAATAAAATAAAATTGTATATTGCCGGAAATAAAATTATGAACCCTGTAACTTATAAGCAGATATTTTGAGCTACATTTTTTTTACTTCGCTTTTACAAACGCAATTATCTGGGATGGCTCAATCCCAGGGCTCCGTGGTTAAGTTTTTCTCAAAAAATGTGTAAGGAAAAAACGATTTTGAGTAAAACTTAACCACGGCGCCCTGGGATTGAGCCATCCCAGATAATTGAGTTTGTTTCGGGATTTGAACTGGCTGCGACTGTGACCAAGAGCGTTCAAATACTTTTCGTTGTGACTGTATATCTGTATATAACGTTAATTGGCTTCATGCGCGCGCAAAGCAGCCCCAGCCAGGCCAAGCTGAGTTTGAGTAGAGCCAAGGAAAGACAAGGTCTTTGCCCACTTTTTCGCCCACCTTGCATGCCAGCAGCACAGCTGCCCTTAGTCTTTAATTACTTTCGTAGTTAATTTTGTTACAACAAAACCAACAAATACACAACAACAACAACAACAACGATGACAACAACACGACAATGTCATTGCAAAAATTGAAATTTGCTTTTAATTCACGCGCTTCATCTCTCTTAGTCACCCGCAACACGTCTCTCTGTCTCTCGCTCTTCTACTCTTTCCTGTCTCTGTATCTCTGGCCATTGCCATGTCCGTTTCCTGTTCATTTCCAACATGAACTCGGAGCATGAACTGCTGACATTTGCGCGCAAAATTTTATTTATTTGACATTTTCTTTACCGCTGCCGATTCTTCTTTAGCTTCATGGAAAATATAAAATGAAATACAAAATTTTAATTGATTTGTCCCGAGGGCAGCAAAGAGCAGCTGTTGCAGGCGTCGCCATCGTCGCTGTAGTCGTCATCGTCATCGAATAAATCGATTTTATTTCAATTCGTTTAGTTTTGTTCTTATAATGCTTCATCTACTACGTTGCTTCTTACGCTTCTTTCCCTTTAGCTGCACACAATTTCCAGGTCATTTCTCAAGTTTTCTTTTATACTCTGCAGTAGAGTGTATTATGCTTAGAGGCTTGTTGAGGCTGGCTTGGTTTTTGACCTAAAAATTTGATGAATTTTATAAGAAATTAGCTCTGAATTGAGGACTTGATGTAAAATGGAGCAAAGTATGGGAAGAAAGATTTACCATAGAACGTGATTACAGGGTGTATAATGTCGTCAATTGTTAAGTTCTTTGCTGTACGATGGCTTACTTCACACAAGTAGAAGTTTTAAGATATTCCATTGAAGCAAAGTATTTTAAAAAATATTTGCATGTTTTTGCAATTATGTAAAGATTCAATAACTAAAATGCTTCGAAAGCTCAAAATTTTGTTTGAGCCGCTAGTTAACAAATTATTGTTCGATACTGATAAAATAAATAAATTCTGAAATTCCATTTTTTTTTACTTTAATTCTTCAAAAATAAATTCTTATTTTTTTACTCGAAAAATCTCTTAAAATAATATAAATTTTTCAAAAAAAAAAAACAGTAAATTATTATTTTTTTTATTAAAAAAACAAAATCATACAAATTTTGTAAATAGAATTTTATATTCAAATTCTGAAATTTAGATTTCAACATTTTCGACTTTAAATCTTAAAAAAAACAACAAATTCTTAATTTTTTTATTAAAAAAAATAGATTTTTAAATTAGAAAAAAATTGAATTTCGAGATAAATAAAAGATTTTGAAATCTTATTTTATACTTAAAATCTTGAATTGAAAAAAAAAAAAAATTTTTTAAGATAAAAAATTCTACATTTTCTTAGGTCGTAAAATGGAGAAAAATATTGTTCAATTATGAAGATTTTTGTATTTTGGTCATTGTCTTTTTATTGTAATGTTTATATTTTTCAAATTTTTTTGATCTTAATATATGTTGGTTATAGATTGTTTTCATTTCTTATTGTTATCTTGAAACAATTTACAGCTTTAAGATTTTTAAGTCTTAAAAGCAGTTCTTTGTTAGAAATGGTTACTCCTTATTCTTCAATGGATCGAGAAATTTCTTACTTCAAGAATTTTTAGCATTCTTGATTTTAATTTTTAAATAAGATAAAACCAAAATTCCTAAAATAAAAATGATTTTTGATTTTTTTTGTGGTCGATAAATGTGATATATCGTTTTTTATCAAGCGTGACGTCGGAAACAGGTTGACAGTTTTTTTTTTTGAGATCTCTGATCGAAGTGAAGAACCCCCCCTAAGATCAAATTCTGGCTCCGCGCCTGGACGAAAACTATTTTAAAAGCCTTTTGTCGTAGGAATTTTTTTTTAAATTTAATGAAAAACAGTCTGGACTATCAGAGTGTTATAAACGTGTTTATTAAAATTTAAAGTTATATTAAATTAAAAAAAAAAAAATTTCTTGGACTAGTAAAAAAAAGTCCCAAAAAAGGGAATTTTTTTTTTGTATGAAGTTTTGACATTTCGTGCGAAATTTTTGCATGCTGCGTATGGGCCTTAAAACTGAAGAAGAAACAGTCTACGGACTCTGGACCAAACATTTTTTAGATATCAAGCAAAACTTAAGCAAAACTAAAGCAAAACCTTCTAGAGATTCTGACCAAAAACTTTTTTTAGATAATAAGTAAAACTCGATGAAAATCAGTAGATTTTCTGGGAAACTTAAGGGAAAACCGTTTAGAGACGACTTCTGGCACACCCCGACTACAAAATGTCACAAACTTTTCGTCACGTATAGAGTATCAAACCATTGTCTCAACTTGAGATATCGTTTTTCCTCGTTCTTGTTGTGCTTCGCGTAGTTTGAAAAATTGATTTCATATCAAAGCTGAAAAGTTTATTGACATTGGATATGCCGAAGTTGCCGCGCCTTCTAGATATATATATATGTACTTTATATGGAGACGTATGTATATTTTGTTTATGTGTATGTATAATTTTCATTTTTGTTGTTTGTTGCTTTTATTGTTGTTTATTTTTTTTTTTTTTTTTTGTTACTTTGGGTTCTCAATGTTGCTGAAGCTCTCGTCGTCGTATTGTAATTGGGATGCCAATTGTTGCAAGCTGCCAGCTTCTATTTGTTTTGATATTAAGAACAAAAAATTAAAAAAAAAAAAAAGAATGTTAAAAGTTCAAAGTGGCCATTCAAAGTCAAGTCAAAGTTGCTTTTAAATTGCAGATTTTTCTTATTTTTGGGCGTTTGTTGAACTTGCAAAAGCTTTTGATGTATGCCTCAGCATGTTTACAGTGCATAAGTATGTGTAAGTTCTTTAGAAGTAAGGAGGAGCGCTCCCTTTCGGTTTTTGGTTGCAGATGTTCGAGATGATACTACACAAAGCAAATGTCTAATGAAGCCTTGTAAAATCAAGACGAGTAAACAAAATTGATATGGAGTAGATTTGGGATCAAACAAGATATTGCGCACAAAATTTAAAAGTGATTTATTGCTGGGTGTGCAAAGGCCTTAAACAAGTTTTATTTAAGGAATTTAAAGTTTTAAAAAAAGTTCCCTCTTGGAGAATCTAGTTTGCGAGCTAAGTTCAGATGTTTCAACGGAGAGAGTTTATAGACCCATTAAGTCAAAGAATTTGGTTAACTTGAATTTAAGCAGACAAATTAATTAATATTTAATTTTGTTACATAAAATATTAAATTTAATTATGTTTAAATTAAATTTTATTAGTATAAACAAAAATATTCTATAGCTTATTTGCGCCATCTAGCGGCCAGACTGAACAAATAAATAAATGATGGCGGGGGCGATGCGAACTTGTCAAAAAACTTTAAAAAATTTGCATTGGTTTTACGTCGCACTTTTTTAACTTGTAATAAACTCCCTCAAATTCTACAATCTAGAACTATTTTTTACAAATATGAAAACAAACATATTTGACCTACACGCAATGACAAAAATATTGCCACTCTCAGTTTTATGCCTTCAAGCCAAAAAGAATGTATATCAAATAAATACAAATTTAATTATATAAGCTATGCCCGCAAGCATAAAAAAAAATATAAATGAAATCATAAATATAATTTTTGTACAAATTTTAGATAGAAACCTCAGGCACCAAACGGCCCATGAAATGTCGCTGAGTGCGAATATTTTGTGCAAAAACACAAAAAAAAAGAACGTTTCAATAAATCAACAACAAGACAACCAAGTGGACGGACAGTAGTACAACATAGTACATAAAAACTATGTATGTATATAAATAGGATATATGGATACACATATAGCAGATATATATAGATGAAAATATGAAAATGAAATGAAATAGAAAGCAGCAACAATTTAATGTCGCCAGTTGGCTCGGCATGTCTGTGTTTATTGTTGTTGTTTGGGGCTCTCTTTTTTTTTTTTTTTTATTAATGTTGACAATTTGCAAACTATTTTCGATTGAATTGTGAAGACTCTGTAAGTGCGTACGTGCTAGTGATGAGTGTGTGACTGACATTCCATTATGTGTAGTTTTTGTGTGGGTAGGGTACTAAGAAACACGAATTTTGTAATGCAATATTTAAAAAAATCTTTCTTTTGTTTTATGTCTCAAGGCAATGACTTAGACAAAAGATTTAGGTTTTATGGCTCACTCTGGGAACATTGTGCAAAATTTTTCCGTTTCTCTTAATTAGCATAGAGTTAGTAAGTCAGCGCGTCCAGATTTTTTTATTCTGTTTAACGTGGGGCACTGAGATGGAACATCTATTTCTGAAATTATGGCAGAAAATAATGACACACAAGTTCTTTTCTATGCCTATGTGTATAGACGTACGAAGTTAGACAAAATTATGTCGAATAGTAATTGGAAAACACTTTTTAAAAGAATGCAAAAGACACCAGAATTAACATAAGATCTACGCAGAAAATGCCAAATGAAAGTTAACGAATTCCTCTTAAAGGCCCATACGCAGTTTGAAAAATTTCGCACGGAATGACAAAACTTCATATAAAAAAAAAAAAGTCCCATTTGCGTATGGGCCTTAAAATGTAATTACAATAAATATAATAAAAAAATAAGCATTAATTGCTCCCAATTTCACAAAAACGAATTTTTTATGTGGTTTGAAACCGATTGTTTTGTTGCAAGAGGAAACGAATTAGCAAAATAGGTGTACTGAAATTATTTTCAAAAAATTATTTGATTTTTTCTGATTCTATTTATGCCAATTTCGAGTTAAATAGTTATTGTTATAAATATTTTTAATTATTTTTTTTTCTGAATCAGCCCAATTTGTAGTATGCGTAAGTTAAACCGAATTTTTATACGGTACATGTCTTGCATAAAAAAATGTTAATCTCTTTATATCTTACATTAAAAAATTTATCTTATAATATTGAGTAGCATAGTAGTGGATAATTTCCCTCGAAAGAGCTGTGCTAACTAAGAGTTAGGGAAATATGAGATGGCGACCCAAAAAAAAAAGTGGAATTGGGAGCACGCAAAAACGAATGCGAAGCACGACCGATTATTGCCGTTTAGAACGCACTATTTATAGTGATCTAAACTTGCACCAATTTTAAGCGAAAACCGAAGCTGGTTGTAAAGAAAAATATTCCCCCAGGGATGCATTCATAGTATCGAATTCGAAGGCAAGAATTTAATATATAAGAGAAAAAAATAGCAACCAGGGAACCACTCAATATCGCACGAATAAAAACATGATCAGCCGTTTAGGAGTATTTTAGTGACCAAAATATTTTATAATATTGTGTAGTAGTGCTGGAAGTATCGATGCATCGATGTATCGAAGTTAAAAATAGCGAAAACATCGATTTTGGCCAACATAGATGTTTCTCCAGCACTACTGCACTCATGAAATGGGTGTTTAGTAGTGCTCGAGAAACATCAATGTTGGCCAACATACATATATATAAATATTTTTAACTTCTATACATCGATTTTTTCGCTAGCACTATTGTGTAGCCATATTCGCAAAAAATTTACGTGCTGCAAGTTTTTATTTTCGTATCCTTGCAGTGTCGTGACACAAAATATAGGCTCACGCACATCTCTAATGCGAGTATACTCAAATTGCGCTGGTTTATTGGAGCGTTGGCTTCTCGATATTAAATGCTGTTTGGGTTGGGCCAAGACGCTTAATTATGAGACATGAGAATAAAACGCACTAAATGTCACTGTCTGGGTATTTAGATGTCTGCCAGAGCTGTTCAATTATTTATATAGTTATCGATCATGCTGTTATATGAAAACTAGTATATGGTTATTTTAGAAGGGGGGCCTTACACACAGGCGAACTTATGTAAATATTTAATTTTAGTCTGTTATATGGTGTATGTAGAGCAACAGTTGTTGAATTTCCCCTGTCAGTAATTATAAATTTTTCAAATGCAGTTTGAATGTTTTTTTTTATATAAAATATTCACACTGAGACTAAACTTGTACTTGTTCGCTCAATGTAAGTCAGGTGTGTGTGTGTGTGAGTGAGTGTTAGTTAGTATATGAGTGCGAGATTGGATACATTCTGGAGCAGTGGGGCAAGTCTCAGATTTGGCTTGTGGCCTTTTTTAAAATGCACAACAAGCCAAACCAAATGGCTTTTTAAGCTTTGACGTCGACGTTGACGACGACTCGACTATGTACTTAAGTTACTTAAATTTTACATAAGGCAACGGTATGAGAGAGAGCCTGACAGCTAGCTAATTAGTTGGCAACTTATGTGAGCTCATGGCAGGTTTGATAAGACGTAAAAGGTACCCCTCTGTCGCCCCCAAAAGTGTCTATAGGTGTTACATTGCTTTTGTATAAATGTTTGAGTGGGTAGTACTGCGTGGGTCTTTCTTGAGGTTATGTCGTAATAAGGCATATATGTATAAAGAGAGAGGGAGCGTATTAAAGGTCAGACAATTGAGAGGACTCAAATAAGTTACTAATTATGCAATGCGTGTGAAATTAAACACATAATTATAATTATTAAACTGACAGTTACTGATCTATGGCAATATCTAGGCATAATGGAAAATTGTTTATTTATGACATACTTTAAACTTTTTATATGTATTGTGTGTATATGATAAGATAACTGAACACAGCTGCTATGTGCTTGGTTGTTGTTATGTGAAGAAATTTTAAAATTTTGATTTAATCAAGTTTTGTATATATGTAACTATATATTTTATTTTAAATATAGTAAGGGCACAGTGGTTCGTTGAGCCAAAGAAAGTGTTTTTAAATCAAAATTTCATTCATTGAGAATTGTTCAAAGATTTTAGAAATTAAATATTTTGAGACTTGGATAAAAGGTTACGGCGCTAGAGAGTCTAAGAGTTGAAAAATTGTTTAAGTTTTTTTTAAAAATAATTTTTTTTTTTTTAAATAATTTTTTTTTTTCATAAAAATGTCGTCTTTGGTAATGCAAAATTAGTGCGTCTGGATGTTATTGTTTAGGCTTTATTTGAAAAGTTTGCTTATTTTATATATAAATAAGAGAAAAGAAATATTAGCTTGACGCGACCCCCTTATCATACATATATAAGGCAAACTATGGTATCGAAGTAGACGCAAAAATCGATTTTGACCTACATCCGCATAAGATTGTGCTGACGCAAGCATTGAAGCCGGATAAGTATAGATAAACCCGTGAGCGCTGAAAATGTTGGTTAAAGATCCAGATTTTGGCCAGCGAAGCCAAGGCGCTTATAAATAATGTGTTACTCCATACAAAATGTGTTTAGTATCTCCTACCATTGTTGATTTAATTAAATATCTTTTTCTATGATTCTTATCTAGGAACTCTAAAAAATATAAAAAGATGTTAAATCCTAACTTCAGAGAACATTTTTTTACATTTAACTAAAGTAATTAGGCAAGACTTTCCGACTTATAATACATAACAACTAGGGGGCTTCGCACCCTGCGCGCTTTGCACGCCAATCGTCGCAAGGTTTTCTATATTCTTTTCGCGACACACCTAACATTATGTTTCTAGGAATTTGAGAATGGCACAGCCGTGCCTGTCCGACATTTCTACGAATGGTATTAGGCTGCTCTACCCTCTTATAAATTCCTCATTTCAAAGTTGTTTGCAATTATTATAAAAACTTTAACTAAATACTGTACAAAAAGGAACAAAGTATTTATTATTGAAAGTTTTGGCCGCATAGAATATTTATTGCTAAAGAAATGCAATTTACAGAGTACATGAAAATCCCTTGCATATATGTATAAAACAAAAACAAGTTTGGAAAACCCATCCGCAACTAAACAACTTTTTCCCAGGCCATGTGAACTGCCATGTAACAGGTTTTTATTTTTTGTTTTCATAGATTTTTGCGCCTTATCAACTACATAGCACAAAGTTGGTTATAGTTTTAGTGTCGCCGCCGGAGGTGGGCTTATGACGTAAGCAAAGGCAACAGCAGCGTGTTATATTAAATCTTTTACACAAAACTACTATATAACACAAAAACAAAAAAGAAATGATAAAAAAAAAAGACAAAAACTTTTGTTTGTTTTTAGCCAGCTTTTTATCGCTAAAACAAAAGCGCTCTCTGTGGGTCTACCTCTGACTCTTGTGCACCCACGCACCAACAACGCCATACAATACGTTGGCAGAGAAAAAAATAAAATATCAACTAAAGTACAAAAAGCTGATGCGACCAGAAAAGATACCGAGATATATTATATTTTGTATGTGTAGCAGCCCATGGAGGTAGTGCTTCGTCCGACGACGAGTACATTTTACAATAAGCAACAATTTTGTTGCAATTTGTTATTGTAGTTGCTTTTGTTGTTGTAGTAGTCTTTGCACCATATTTACTCAAATTACGAAAAGAGAAAAAAAACCTGCAAAAAAACACCCTATGCAGCTGGCCATTACGTGCGTCAACTACAGGAAAAACTTTCACTTGCAAAGTGGCCTGCTAGTTGGCCTTGAAATATTCATAAAAAATAAATTCAAATATTTTCAAGAAGTAAAAGGTTTGTTTGTCTTATTTTATTGCATTTGTTTATGGAAGATAAAAGTAAATGGTGCGCCTTGAAGTGCAGATTTTGAAATGTTTGACTGTACAAGATGGAACTAAGAAGCTACCTAGTTGTTAGGAAGCTCTCTAAGCCCGATACCTTTTTTTAAGTGTGCTGGATACGCCTTCTAAGCAAATCTTAACACTATTTCTACCGTTGTGTATCAAAAGACTTAACTTAAAATTGTTCTCTTAGTTTAATCATTTGTCCAAACTAATTTTTTTTTAACTTTTCGTACAACTATATATTGCTATAATACCAAAATTTAGTTTAAAATGTTTAAACTAAGATAATAATGTTAAATCCAAATTTGACAGGTGTCTTTTGACATCTCTTGGTAGAAATAGTGTTAAACAAAAAACAATCCATGATAGAAAAAATACATTTTTTGTATTTTTTTTTTTAATTAAAAACAAATTTTTTTTTATTTTTTTTTTTAATAAAAACAAATTTGTTTTTGAAACATTTTTTTTTAATGATTCAATATAATATTCAAATTTAGAAAACTAATCTTGTTTATTTTGACGACATAAACTTATAAAAATCATTATAATATTTTAACCGTGCTCTATATTTTTTTTAGAATATTCCAAAAAAATTAAAGGGCGTAAATTATCCTTTGACATTGAATATCTCAAGACGCGTTCCGGATATTTACTGTTACTTTCAAAATCAATTATAAAATGTCAAATTGAACATTTATAGAGAGCTTATTATCTTTCGATTCCGAGAACTTAAAGTAAATACTATAGTGACCATGAGGGGCACCATCACTTAAATAAGCATAACTTCCTCAATTTTAAGAGTTACCGATTTAAAATTTTTGGAAATAAATTCACGCGCATAAAATGTAATAGTTCTTATTTTGGGATCACTTTGAAATTTAAAATTACAAAAAAAAAATTTTAAAAATGATTAAATAAAAATTAAAAATCACAGTTCCTTTTTTAAAATTGCAATAAAACTTCGCACGGAATGACAA
This sequence comes from Chymomyza fuscimana, assembly GCA_949987675.1. Taxonomy (NCBI): domain Eukaryota; kingdom Metazoa; phylum Arthropoda; class Insecta; order Diptera; family Drosophilidae; genus Chymomyza; species Chymomyza fuscimana. Next base: position 36,120,842 of record OX465088.1, on the reverse strand, counting down.
AATAATATAAAAAAAAAATCCCATTTGGGATATCCCTTTAACTCAAAATTTTTTTTTTTTAAGTTTAAACTTGTTCATTCAATTATTGTTTATTCGTTTACGACTTGTCATAAAACAGTTTACCTAAATATTCAGTTATCGATAACTCAAGTTAATATTGGAGAGAACCTCTATCACATATGTAAAAAATCATCAAAATCGAAGAGTTCGTCTCAAAAAATGGCTCGCTTCATTTATATTCTACGATTTATTATAAAATAGCGAATATTCGATAACTAAAACAAACGCTAAAATAGTATTGAAAAAATAGTAGAAATTTCAGTATAAAATGGATATAACGAATATTCGTCAACTAGACTACTACTTAGCTGCAATTATTCGTTAAATATTCCGAGTATAGAGAATTGAATCTTTACTACTACTTATCTACGATTATTCGTTTAATCTCTTCCATAGTCAATTAATAGTAAAAAAGAGTACTTCAAAAGTACAGTAGTACGGAGGAGATGCGACTTATACTATGCGTATATATTACCATGTACTTGGCTGCGAATATTCGTTAAGTCTCTTCTGTATTAAATGAAACCAGAGTTAACCTGTGCTGCTCAACGTATAGTATAAAGCCTTTTAAAATTATAAGATTTGCATATCTACACTTTCTTCTTTCAAATTTTCCAAATTCTTCAACAGAAAATCTTTTAAAATTTTTTCCAAAGCATTCTTAGAACATGCCCATATTTTGACCTTGACCTACCTTCTTACTTTTTAACAAAACTCTTCACGTTTCTGAATCATTATAAAAGAGGCATAACGTCATTAAGAGATTAACAATCGGAACCCATCAAAATTCGCGTATAATTTGACTTTTGTTTTATTATAGTTTTGGCCAGTTCGGGCTCATTTGAATATCATTTGAATCTCAACTTTGTATAATGCGGCTAAGGTGTTTAACCTAACTAGGAAGTCGCTTACTTATATGCGAACTTGGCTGCAGTCAAGGCTGCTATAAAAACTACAACAAAAAACCAAAATAAATTAAATTATATGCATAATATTTAAAACTAAACAGAAAATAAAACACATTCAAGTTTGTTTATTTTTACTTTATAGATAGACATTTCTTTTGTTTTTAATTAAAAAGTTAATTTACAAGCTGAAACGAAACAACTTGCGCTAGCAGCTTTCAAGTACATTTTTGGAAAATTAAAGTGAAGTAAAGTTTCAGAAATATTTTCGAATAAAAAAATATTAGATTAAGCAAGATTAAGGCCACAAACAAACGGGTATACGATCAAGATTCTAGGAGTCAGCAACTAATTCTTGAGCTTGGCGCCCAATTCTTCTTTTTCTTTTGATTGATGTCGATTGATTTTTTACAAAGACTTTTCTGGATACTGAATAAGCAACTTCAAACTAAATAGCTTTTTGTAGAATTGTAATTCGACATATGCTGAGCTATGATTTTTTCTTAAGAGCTATTTTAACTTTTCTCCAAAATGTAGTTCCATTTTATTAAAAATTTCGCGTTTGAATTGAATTTTAAATTTAACTAAATTCTATTTCCGTGGCAAGAACTTATAAAAAAAAGTATTTAAATATTTCAAAAATAATATATTTAAAAAAAAATAAAATTTTTGTTTTTTTAATTTAAAAACAAAATTTATCTTATATTTGTAAATTATATTATTTAAAACAATTTAAAAATAATATATTAAAAAAATAAAATATTTAAAAAACAAAATATTTAAAAAATAAAATTTATCTTAAATTTATAAATTAGATTAAATAAAATAATTCAAAAATATATTTAAAAAATATAATACAAAAATAATTTTTTTTTTAATTTTTCAATTTAAAAAGAAATTTATCTGAAACAAAAAAAAAAATTTAAATCTAAATTTTAATGGTTTAATTAAAAGTAAGTCGCAAGAATTTATAAAAAAAGTATTTAAATATTTCGAAAATAATATATTTAAAAAAGTATTAAAATGTTTCGAAAATAATATACTATAGTTAAAAAGTATTAAAATATATCAAAAATAATATATTTAAATAAAATTTTTTTTTTTTTTTTTTTGTTAATTTGAAAAGAAAATGTATCTTATATATTTAAATTATATTATTTAAAATAATAAAAAAATAATATATTTAAAAAATAAAATAAAATTTATCTTAAATTTATTAATTAGACTATGTAAAATAATTCAAAAATAAAAAATTAACTTTTTTTTTTAATTTTTAAATTAAAAAAAAAATTTATCTTAAATAAAAAAAAGTCAAAATCAAAATTTTAATGGTTTACTTAAAAATACAAACAAAGTATACATTGAAATTAATTAAAAGTACGTCGCAAGAATTTATAAAAATAGTATTTTATGATTCAAATATTTCAAAATTAAATAATTAAAAAATATAAATTTAAAATCAAAAAAATATTTTATTTACTTAATTTAAAATTTTTTTAAATTTATATTTTAATGCTTTACTTCAAAAATTCTTATTTTGGTGAACATAAAGCATGTATTTCATTGAATATTACATTTAATTAATATTTCATTAAATTAATTAAATTAAATTTACAAGAATTCATAAAAAAAGGTCACACCAATTATTTAGTTGTCGATAAATAATCGAAATTCTTGCATTAAAAATGCTATCTAAGATCTTTACGCATTCGATAGTAAAATTCGTCAAAATCGCAAACGATCAATTGTAAAAGTATTCTTAATTATATAAATAATTTTTTTTATCTTTCAAAAAAATTTGCTTGACTAAATTTGATTTCCATTTTCTTTTCTTTACAGCTCTGAAGCTCTGCTAGAAACATATTTTCACTCAAGGTGGCAACCATTTAGCTCCAAAGCTGATGAAGAAGTTCTTTTTCATACCTGTAACCTCAGCCGAAGCAGCCTTTTTTGTGTGAGCTTCAAAAGCAGCCGCCACAATTATTTTACTTGTAATGTATTACAGCAACAACAACAACAAGCAGCTAAATTAAAGAAGAAAAAAGAATAATAGCAACAAAAAAACAAAAACTAATAAGAAATCAATTTATTGCATACATATAAATATTCATTCATTGCTACATATAGCGTATATATAACCGCGAGACTACAGATATTTAGTTGTAAAGTAGTTTAGTTTAATATTGAAAATATAAACAAGCAGAAAGAAAAAAACTAAAAAGCAAGAGGAACAAAAAAAAATAAAAAAACAAAATAAATTGAATAAAAACAGCTAAAGAATTTGTTAAAAAATAAAAAATAAAACATCAGGCGGTCAGTTTAGTCAGCAGAGTAAAAAACAAACAGCAAACCATAAAAAAAATTTGTGAAAGTATAAACGCTTTATTAATTTATAAATTAAATAAAAAAAAAATATTTTTAAAAATATGGCGTACACAGTGCGCTTGAAAAAAAAAATAAAAAAAAAAATCACACACACACACAAGTCGTATGATAAATGAGTTGTAATAATTATAAACAATGCAGCCGTAAAATCCCAATGAGCAAGGCAAATAATTATATTTAAAAGCCAGAAAAAAAACAACAAAAATTTCAAAATGGCCAGTAAATAGATTTTGAAAAAAATGAATTTAAATGTGGCTAAAATACACTAAAAACAAAAAAATAAACCAAATAAATTTGAAGCATTTCGCGTATGCCACAGAGAGTAGTTTACACTGCGGTTGCAGCAATTGAGCACAGCTCTAAATATTCAAACTATATTTTTGGCCACGAGTGTACGCCAGGGAACAGATCTATATATATATATATATATATATATACAAATATATATTCAAATGTTGTACAATCAGCGACGACATGCAGCAGCAGCCAATAAAAAAAAAAGAAGAAAATAAATTCATTAAAATAATTTACATACATATATAAAATAAATGTGAGTAAAAAGTAAAAAGTGTAGATGAAATCAATCAATAAATACATTATGCTCATAAACAATACATAAACAACAGTGGCACCTAAAAGTAAGCGCACTCAATTTGCATTCAACTCATGCCCACAAGCAAAAAAAAAAAAAAAAAATATATTCAAAATTCATATAAAAAATTGTAGGGCAGCGTCTGGCAAGAAACCCCACAGCTACTCAAATTCTAAAATAAATATAAATAAAAAAAAAAGTATAGAAACGCAGCAAACAATATAAAAAAAAAAACAAAAAACTATATGTTTACATTTAAGCCAAAAAAAAAATATATAAAAAATGCAAAAAAAAAATAATTAAAAAACCAACTGAAATTTGTGTGTAAAAAAAGCGTAAAAAATTTAGATTTAATGAAAAGGCGTAAAAATCTATATAAACATTAAACATTATACTAACAAATCATGTGCAAAATGAGTAAAAGCGCCAACTAAGTTTAATAATTTAAAAGCAAAAAGTTATATATATATATATATATATTTAAAAAATATTATTATATTTATTGTTTTACCTACATTTATGTGCAGTTTGGCATATAAAGCAAAGGTTCTTTAAAGTGTCTGAGCAAATTTTTATTAGGCTGAAAGTTATAAAAAATAAAAAAAAAAACCAATTTATTTTATAATTTTAATAATTGCTGTAATTTTTGTTAATTTATTTTTAAAACGCCAAAAAAAAAAACCTAAATATGTTGTGAAAAAGTAAAATCAAAACGAGCGTAATAAAGTTTAATTTTAAAATAATATTTTTTAAAAACTATAACAACTCTTATTAATTTTCTACTAGTTGCGACAAAAAGTCATAAATAGGCATACATATATAAAAAATTATACATAAATTAAAAAAAAACAAAAAAAAAAAACAAGCGTAGCCCTAACAAATAAAAGGGTAAGAAACGTAGCCACGAAATGTTCACATCACATCACATTGTTTCTATATGTTTAATTTTTTTAAAATTTGTTTTTAATTTAAAAAGATTTTTTTAACACATACCCACACAAACTGACACAAAAGCAAAATAGGCGCATTAATAAAAAATTAAATAAAAGCATACATACATACATGCATACATATAAATAGTCTGTAGTAGTCTGAGCAAAAAATTTAATAAAAAATTATATATATATAAAATAAATAAAACATAAATATATATATATGAGAAAAAAATCACAGTTGTTGCTAGATGGCAACATTTGTTTCAAACCCTAAAGGCTTTGAAAACTTGTTTATTTAAATTTTTTTCAATACAAATATTTTGTGCAATTTTTTCTTTTAGAAAATTTTTTTTGTTGTCTACTCACTTTTCTTAAAAATTAAAGATACTTGAGCTTTACTATACGACTAACTGTTTGTACGTTATTTTTTTAATTGTATAAAATATTACGTTAAATGTATATTATTATTTTTTTTATATCTTTCATAACATACAAAATTATTTGAAGCCACATCTATGGCGCTGTTATAAAGCAAGTCTATACACAAGCTATATATTTATATATAATAAATATAAAAAAAAAACAAAACAAAACATTAATTCTGAAATCATTTTTGTCAAATATTGTGAAAGATTATAAAAAAAAAAAATACTTTTTGTTGTTGTTTCATGTGCGTGCGTGCAAAATTTGAAGGTACATATATATTAAAGTAAATATATATATATATTTAAAATACAAAACGTAAAAAAACAAAATTCAAATTATTTAATTTAGTTTATACATTTAAGTTTATATAGCAAGTGCATATATATATTTAAAGAAAAACAAAAAAAAAAAAAAGATGAGTAATCTTAAAAAAAAAAACCAACAAGCATACAATAAAAAACAAATTTGCAAAGAAGTAAAACAATTATAAGTAACAATGATTGAAAAGAAACAAAAGAGGAAGAAACAAATACAAAGTGAAAAGATAAGCAAAAAACAAAACAAAAAAACCAATAAAATGAATTTGAAATCCTTAAAAAAATATATAAATGAATTGTGTTTTTTTTTGTCTTTGACGGAAATGGCACAAAAATAATTTTTTACTTTGGAAAACGGTTTCGGAATTTTAAGCAACTTTAGCACGATATCATTTTGGATTGGATTTGAGAACATTTTATGAGTATATATTTATATATATATTTATTCCCGATATATCTTAGATGATAGAGCTGAGGTAAAGCTGGGTTTGTACGATTGCATAAAGGTAGGTTTCACCCACATCGTTCTCTTTGTCGTTAAGAGCTATCACTAATTAGTTGAAACAACTTATTTATTTCTTTTCTCCTTTCGACGGGACATATATATTCTGTTAGATGGTTACAGCCTAATCTAGTACGCCCCACTAGGAATCTCTGCCTACTCCTCCTACTACCTCTAGCTCTCACGGTCCACCGTTTCACCGTATTTCTACATCTCACATATTATCTTTGTCTGGTAGTCTATTCTTCGCTACTCAAGTGCCCAAGATTCCAAAACAAATGTCTGATAAACAAATGAAGACAAAGTTCTGCGCAATATCAACGATCAAAGCGTCTGATATCAGATAACGCTGTGTCTCTATTCTTAAATAATCCCCAAATAATATCACGAAGAATCTCTGCAAAATACGACGTGCAAAGCCTTTGTCCGGTAGAATGGTCTTCACTACTCAAGAGACTACTTTGCCAAGGTCCCAAAACAATTGTCTCGATTGCCGAAAGTAGTATATCAATGAAAGTCCAGAACAATATTAAAGATGGAAGCGCCTTACTTCAAAAACCGCTGTGTGTCTCTCTTCTTAAATAATCCCTGAACGATGAGTCGAAGAATCTCTAAGAAATGTGACTGCCAAAGGGTTTGATCCTATTCACTATCCACTAGCCTATTCCACTTTTCTCTCTCCTTGGCAAGCAATAAACCCTTACGGGGTTACGTTCTCATATAGCTAGGGCTTTTATATTCTCCGTAAAAAAATTGAGTTAGTTAACACGGCCTTTCAGTTCACCGTATTTCCACACCCCATATTACTATTCAAGACCCCGAAACAAGTGTCTCGATTGCCAAAAGTTATGTGTATTTAGTCCTAAACAAGGTGTCGCACAGTGGACGATATGGCTTATATAGCGGAAGAAAACTAACATCTTTTAAAATAATCAACCTATCTCCATAAAATTGGCAGACGGGTTTAGTACGTATTCAACAATTATATTATAAACCTGCCATATATGACGGAAATGGTGCTGGCTATATTTCTGTCATTTATTAACTTATCTCCACCAAATTTGTCATTTAGAAGATGTGCCGGCGGACCACTGCATTTAAAATATAACTAGACCGTATCTAGTCGAATCACAGAAATAAAATAAAGTATACCTCAATAAAAAGAATATAAAAATTACGTTTACATCAAATCTTTGGAAGAAACACAATCGCAGGCTACAACAATTTTTTTTATAGATGAAGTCCTTGACAATATCTAGGACCGAAGTTCCTGACATCAGATCTTTCTACTTCAAAAAAAATACAAATTTTTTCTTGCACTCATTTATCACCGAACCCTCTCTAGCAGGTTTTCTTTCAACAGTTGGCCAATTTCCGGTAACATTTTGCTGGATTTTTATCATAATGTCAAAATCATCTTAATAGACAACCAACTCTTCACTTGTACACTGCCTTTCCTAACTCACTCCAACCGAAAGATAAAGACCACACAGAAGAACACGTTGCCTTGTCTATGGGGTCTTAGTGGTACTTTCCTACATTAACAGATCAATATCATTTTGAGAGTCCCATCAATTTGGCAGCGATGAATTTAATTCAGACAATGTTGCATATAAGCGATCTCAGAAAGATTTGTAGATTACGGCTTTATAAACAGATAAGCTATGGTGAGTATCAATTTGGATTCCTTGAGTCCTTTTAGGTTTTGGCATGATTAATTCAAGACACCGCCGTTCGGATTCGGCTATAAAATGTAGGTCCCTGTTCTCTTCGAACAGTTATTAATAGAGATCGCCATGCTCCACCTGGGGGCGACTGACCAAATAGTCAGTCAGGGAAATTATTATTATTATGTGAATATCGTTTGAACTTTGACTTAAAGATTTACTAATAATGGCCGAGCAGTAATAGTGCCTAGTAACCTCTCCTAGGCAGCCTAGGCCCACAGCCTTTCTAGCAGTGCACTATGGTTCAAAACCAATTTTTTTTTGGCAGAAATGCGAAAAATTAAAAAAAAAAAAAAAACGGCACAGAATATTTTTATAATTGCAATAGAAATACTTGCGAATATTGACCAGATCGGAGAATTATATTTATAAAAAATAAAAATACATCTTTATGTATACAAAATAGAGTCTTTGTACTAGGAATTTTTTTATTTTTTATGATATTGGAATCAAACTTTTTAGTTTGCAGTATTGTACACAATTTTGGACAGTTTGATCTAAATCTGATTTCTAAGTCAAAAATAGCCATAGGACAAATGGATTATTATAGGAAACTATTTTAGTTTTTAAGATATCGATATCGTAAACAAACCCTCGAGTTTTTACTTGGCTGTAATCTACACAATTTTGGAAAGTTTGATCAAAAACGGTTTACAAAATGAAAAATAAAATGTATGTGCAAATATACAGCACCTCCGGAAAACAAAAACGAAACAATTTTTTTCATTTTCGTTTTTGCGTGTTCCTAATTCCACATTTTTTGTTTCCATGTCTTATATTTCCCCAGGGCATATACTCATATTTCCCTACGTCTTTGGGGACTTACTTTGCCAATTCGCTTTGAATTCTTGCAACAAAGTAGTCGGATTCGCACCACATGAAAAATTCGTTTTAGTGAAATTGGGAGCATAAAACATGCGATATCAAAACGAATCCGAATAAAATATACGGACTGGTTTTCCAGAGCATGGCCGATTGAGTCTTTTTACAAGAAACTTTTATGTATTATACTTGAAGAGATCGTAAACGCAAGGTTCTTATATAAATTTGTATTCTATTATACTAGATATGTAACTTTAGTATAGCTCATGGTTACTAAACCAAAGTATTTTTAGGAGTAATAAAAAGTAAATATTTATACATATAAAATTTGTCTAAGTAACTAAAGGGTCATCAATCTTGACGTTTTTTTTTTTCAATAAGGTTTTTTTTGATAAGCAACGAGTGAGTACTGTCAAGTTGCTATGTGCTTTTTATTCAGTTTTAATTTCCATTACACCCGAACAACGTTTACAAATCGTACAATTATATTACGAAAATTCGCATTGTGTAAAGAATGTTTCTCGCGCGCTTAGGACATTTTATGGTCGCAATAATCGCCATACTGAGACACTATTCGCCATACCATCAACAAATTTGAGACCCAATATACATTATTGGATGACACTCGACCAAATAGACCTCGTCCAGCGCGTAGTTTATGGGCCGGTGGAATTATCGTTCCATATTTCTTCTAAAATTACGCTGGTCAATATTATTATTTATTACCTGAAATTGAAGCCCGAGATCTCGACGACATTTGGTTTCAACAAGACGGCGCTACTTGCCACATAGCCCGTAAAATAATGGACATATTGAGGAACCAATTCGGTGAACAATTAATTTCATGCTCCGGACCGGTGAATTGGCCACCAAGATCGTGTGATATCAAACCGTTCGACTTTTTCCTTTGGGGCTACGTGAAGTCTAAAGTGATTGTGGATAATCCAGCTACGATTGAAGTATTAGAGGCCAACATTACTCGTGTTATTCGCGAGATACCGCCGATTATGGGATTAAGGGATTATTTTTAAAAAGTGTATGGCAAGAAATGTTCTTTCTATTGATAATAAAGATTTTCCGATTCATTTCAAATATTTGTTTTTTTTTATTTAAAAAAAAAAACTTCAAGATTGATGTCCCTTTATTAATATGGTTCAGCTTATATACTGAAAATACTAATTCAATTTACACAATTTCTACTTTTTATTTTTTTATTACAACTTCATTTGGTAAAAATTTTTGAGTTAGTTCAAAACTATTTGTTCACCTTCAACTCAAGTTGTCCGTTATCCCACGCCTAGATCTATTATTATGGCTTTAAAATAGTGTCAAAATGCACCTTGATTTGTTTTTAGAGTTTTTTCATTACCTTAACAAAATCTACCTTAAGTTGTCTCAAATCGAATTAAATATTTAAAAGCCAGCTACAAATTCAGTGACGTCGGCAAACTACTAAAAGCCGTCCAAATCTAAAATTAACTTTGAGCATAAATATCAATAGAGAGAGAAAAACACCTGCAACCTAAATAAGTAGGTATATAAGTATGAATGTAATTATATGCTTGTTGCCACAGTCAACTTATATAAAAGTCAACCATGCCAAGAGATTTTCAATTATAAAACTAACTTTACAGTTTTCCAGACCGTTGAGTAATGCCCATTGTTGAGTCAGTCAGTCAGTCTTCATGCCCCGGTGCACATTACTTATAAGAATTACGTCCCAAAACTTATCATAACTGAGTTTCTAGTGTGACAGTCAGGCTGTTGTTAACTTAGACCCGAAACTAATACAATAACCTCTTCCAAGCCAATGGGATCAATGTATTTATGTTTCAGACGGAAACAAAGACCTACAACAATCCTACCATTTCAACGGAAATGCCCTGCGCCATGGCTGCAATAACTACACACAAGACTACGGGTATACAGTGTACGAGGGCAGGCTGAAAAGTCATCGGTTTAGGTAGCAAAAAAACGAAATGGTCGTTTATTTTTTTTGGAAGTATGAGCTGCTTGTTGACAAATTTTCGGCAATTTGAGTCACCCCTTGTGCAACTTGGAAGGGAGCTGACGAGAACAAATTTCGGGAGATTGGGTATATACCAACTGTATTGATTGAAGAATAGAATTTTAGCGCGGACGAAGAAACCTTTTTTGATAGAAACACCACTACTAAAAAAAGTGGACACAATCCATGGGTTGTCTTGGACGATTGAAGTATGACGTCATTAGCAAAACAAGTTTTTAGGACCTCGACGTATTGCATTTTTTAAAAAGCGTAAAACAAGTCATGAAAAGCTGAATATGGAATAATTATGAGGATGCTTATTTTATCAGTGAAAAATGCACAAAAGAAAAAGTGCCAAGTAAAGGGTCATCAGTCTTGAGGTTTTTTTTCAATAAGGTTTTTTTGATAAACCACGCTTGAGTACTGTCAAGTTGTAATGTGTTTTTTATTCAGTTTTCATTGCCATTTCATCATGGCAAAACTTACACCCGAACAACATTTACGAATCGTACAATTATATTGCGAAAATTCGCGTTTTGTAAAGAATGTTTTTCGCGCGCTTAATATAATCGACCTACTGAGACCCCTATTCGCCATACCATCAACAAATTTGAGACCCAATATTCATTATTGGATGACACTCGACCGAATAGACCGCGTCCAGCGCGTAGTTTATGGGCCGGTGAAATCATCGGTCCATATTTCTTCAAAAATTACGTTGGTCAGATCGTAACCGTCAATGGCGACCGTTAGCGCACCATGAAAACGAATTAGTCGATACCTGAAATTGAAGCCCGAGATCTCGACGACATTTGGTTTCAACAGGACGGCGCTACTTGGCACACAGCCCGTGAAACAATGGACATATTGAGGAACCAATTCGGTGAACAATTAATTTCACGTTCCGGACCGGTGAATAGGCCACCAAGATCGTGTGATATCACACCATTAGACTATTTCCTTTGGGGCTACGTGAAGTCTAAAGTGTTTGTGGATAATCCAGCTACGATTGAAGCATTAGAGGCCAACATTACCCGTGCTATTCCGGAGATACCGCCGATTATGCTCGAACGCGTCATCGAAAATTGGAACCTCCGCTTGGACGAGCTACGGTGCAGTTGTGGCCAACATTTGAAAGGGATTATTTTTAAAAAGTGAATGGCAAGAACGGTTCTTCCTATTGATAATACAGATTTTCCGATTCATTTGAAATTTGTGTGTTTTTTTTTATTTAAAAAAACCTCATAATATTATTTAGACTCTATAATTAAGAAATGCTAATGGGCTTGATTTGATTTTTGCAAGCCACCAGAATGAAGCTACTCAGTTTCGAATATGTCCGATTTGAATCCGGAAAATATCGAAAATCGTGAATTTGAGATTTTTTGCTCGGAGATCAATCTATCTGACAAAAAATCTTCGTACCGATCTGAAATTTTGACACAATGTAGCTTATTCAATGCCCTGAACGACACAACTTTTAATTTAAAAAAATCTACGAAAAAATTCTTCCGAATTCACCCCACTTGCCCCTATTTTATAACTATATGTTTTTTTGAAAAAAATTTTTTGCTTCTTCGGCCGATTACTTTTTTGTTTTTCCTTAAATAGTAAAGGGCCCATACGCAGTTCGAAAATTTTCCCAAATGGAATTTTTTTTTATATGAAGTTTTGTCATTCGGTGCGAAATTTTTCGAATTGCGTATGGGCCTTAAGAAAAAAAGGACCGCTGAATTAAGTGTTCTACAAAGAAACTATGTTGAAAATAATGTAATTTTTTTCATTGAAAATAGTTGCGTTTACTTTTTAGGCAGCCCTCGTATGTGTACTGTACTTACCCACTTCAAGCCATATACTGCCAAACTTTTGTATAACTTTTTTTTTTTTTGGTTGCCTCTTTTTTTTTGCCGTATATGTTATACCTTTGACATACTTCCCATTACCGTTGGCTTTGGTATTGCCTTTGCTTTATTTTACATACTTATTACATGCCGCAGCCAAAAAAAAAACGAAAAGAAAATGATACGAAAAAAAAAAAATGAAAAACCAGGCAGTCAAAAGCGGTTTTTATTTTGTTTCCTTGATTTTCCACTGCAGACAAAAGTTGGCGTGTTTGGCTTGTACACACGCAAACCATATATGTAAAAGTATAAACTTATATACAATACTTATATACATATGCTATAGGCATGTTTTGTGTGTGAGTGTGAGGAAGGTTAGGGCGAGGACTAGGCATGTCTGAAGTTATTTATAGCAACACTTTTGGGCATATTAATATTATTTCGTTTGTTAGTTTGAGTTTGTTGCCTTTTCCTTTTTCCCCAGTCGCAATTGTTTGTTAACTTTCTTTTGTGGAACTTTGGATAACGATACTGCTACATGTGGCACACATGTGACTGGGCAGTTAAGCAGCTTTATGATTTGTGCCTAGGGCAAAGGAATTTTGCATTTGCGACACATAGAAGCTAAAATAGCACTCTAAACAATGAGCGTCAAAAGTTTTTGGACCGAAAAATAAGTACTTTTTTTTGCAATCATGAAAATAACTTTAAAAATGTTTTTAATAATTTTTTTTGGACCAAAAAATTTGTACTTTTTTTCGCAATCATAAAAATAAGTTTAAACAAATTTTTCAAAAATTTAAAAATTATTTTTTAGAATCTCCTCCAAAAGTAATTGGACAGAGAAGACACACTCATATTTGGCATGATACAAATTTTTTAAGAATTACATGATAGTTAAATTAATAATTTTTTTAGCAGGGATTTTGAAGTTTAAAAATTTTAAATATTCCTCGAAAGGTTATGTATTTATCTTAGTATTATTTTTTACTATTATTATTTAAGCTGTAACTATTCAGAGAGGCTTTTTTGAAAAATTACTAAAATGAATTATCAAGTCTTTTCCGATTTTCACTTTTTTGGGTTCACAAAATTTTTACGAATCTGCACAAATTTTCTTCATTATATGTAGTCTAAGCAATTACATTAAGGTTATGATAATTAGATTTTAATAGTTCCATCAATAATTAATATAGGTCAAACCCAGAATGAAAGCTAAAAGGTTACACCTTTGCATGAAACTTCGTTTTGGCGTTCTACAAGATATGTAAAAATTCTCAAAGAATTCTCTCTTTTCGTGTCTTTTTTGTAAATATCACTATTCTCAAGACATAATTTGTCTAGTACAAATATCCCTACAAATAGGATTTAAGTTGATATTTTTATAATTTACTGTCTTTACATATATTCAGAATAGATCTCTTTCTCAAATTGCTCAAATTTTGATGTTAAAAAAATTTACATAAATTTTTCAATATGTTCAATTTATTCAATAGATTACACTAAATATTACGAATATTCTTCGTTTATTCGAGAAAATAGTTTGGAAGCGTTAGAAAAGAATACTAACCTTATAATTTTTCTATTATCGAAACCTTTTACTGATTATTCTGTAGTCAAGCTTCAAAATTTTGTTATCAACATTCCATTAAAGTCTACAATTGAAATTTAGACAAAACAAAAAAATGTTTTTTGGTCACATTTTGTCAGGCAGGATATTTATAATACGAAAAAGATCTTTTAGCAAAAAAATTTCCTTATTTAAGGTAAAAGATTTTAAAAGATTAGACTTGATATGACATCAGAGATTCTCTGAAATTGGCTTTTTTTAATTTTATTGTGCTATAAAACTTATAGAATTATTTTTTGATTAAAGACTTTCAATATTGTTATAAACAATTTTCTTCTTGTTTTAGAAGAATAATATTTAAGAACGCGTAAAATCGCTTTTTCGTTTATTTAAGACTTTTAATCTTTGTTTGAAAAAGTTTAGTTAAGTTTTGAGAATTTTTGGTCTTGTTAAAATATTGTAATATATTTATATTTAGTTTAGTATTTATTTTTAATTCAAGAATTTTAGTTCTTAATTTTTTGCTCTTATTTTAAGAACTATGGTCTTGTTTTAAATTTTTTTGTTCCTATTTCATGAATTAAAATCAAGAATGCAAAAAGCTTAATTTAAGATTTAAATTTTTTATTTTATCGGTAGCGAGATATGTGTTTCTATCGAACTGGGATTTGAAAAGAGAGTTTTGTAGTCTCCCAAAACCTGGCAATGGTTTTTGTGAAATTTTTTTTTATATATTAGGTTGTTGGTCCAACAAAAGACGTTCTTAAAATTTTCTTTAATAGTCATCCTTGAACAGCTAATTTTCAAGAAAAACCTCTTTTGGTGGATTGGTAGTGATAGGCAAACGTTTTCGAAAATAATTTCCGTCAATTTTTCGTAGTTTATTGGGCGCATATGAGACCACATAGTTTGTCTCTAGTTTGTTTATGAATAAAAATACTTGGACTATTGTAGGGTTAAAAATAAATACATTTTTTGCAAAATCTTCTCATCATATTTACATTGTCTTAGAGATATCGACTTTTTATTGTGCTTATCTACATCAAATATAATTGTAAGAAACGACGATCCTGATATAGGTACAAATTATAGCAAATGTAAAAAAAAAAATGTAATACAATTTTTAATTTAAAATCTTTTTAGAAACTGTGACATTAAATTTTACATTTTCTCATATTTATGCAATTTTTGGGTTTTTACTTTTCTCCGCCTTAATTTTCCGGTTTTCATTATGTAAAATAGAATGGCCGAGAAAAATATAATATTACAAAAAAATTTGTTCTCGAGTAATGGAATTAAAAGTTAGAATTATATTGTGAAGATTATAACTATAGCTGCATCTATATTTTCTATTTATTTGTGGGTGTTCCAAAAAAAAAAAATCAACTTAATGCTTAAAACTTGATCGATTTTTCCACAATTGATATTAGTAACATTGCAATATATTTTATCAAAATACTTTGCACAGCTACTGTACATAGTACTTATGCTACAACTAGTACTCATTTGCAGCTCTCAAGTTTTAGCCAGAGTAAAAAGTTTCCCGTAATTGAAATGCGCTGCACTTACATTTCACCAGAAGAACGAGGAGGAGCTTTTCTTTCAACTAGCTTACGCATGTCATTAGTAGCGCACAATTCTAAATAGCTTGTGGCAAAAATTTGTGTGGCCTTTGTTTTGGTTGCACATGATGATGATGGCCAGCGAGGCACTGGGAGCCGAACCAGAGGTACGGGGGGAAGCAAGCTGGTGATGACCCAGAGTGGGTGGGTGCTTTGCTGGATTTGGTATGCGATGACATGTTTACATGTTTTTCTGGCTTACCTTGCAGAAACAATGGCGCCTTGAATGTGTCCCACTCGTCTGGGCCAAGTAACCTACCAATTAGGGGAAAGCAGAAAGTCAGTGTGCTGGTAGTGGAAAATTTATATGCATATAAAGCGTGCTTTTTGTGTATTTCTGAGATACTTTTTTTTTTGCCAAGCAAGCAATCTGCACAGCTGAGGCGTGGCAAATGTAATTGGAAAATAAGTTGCAGATACTTTTTATAGTATCTCATTGCTGGCTAGGCACTTGTCAAGTGACACCAAGAGATTATCAGCTTGTTTGATAAATGTTTCAAGGATTTTCAGCTAGATAAGCTAAGATAGCGGATTTCAGCCAAAGACATGTACAAATGGTGTCTTATAGCTAATATATATATATGTGCATCTCTAAATAAAAGAAATGTCAAGTGCGGGCATTTGGCAAATTCTTCCATTGGAATCTGGTCTGCTTAGAAGCGTCTAAATAAAAGCTATGAATAGACAAGCCATTAAAGATATAGCTAGATATTATTACAAACACATAAATAAATTAAATTTATGGCTTATATTATGGACCAAAATAAACATAGACCAGCATATAGATAATCAATGTATTTAATGAGTTTGTGCTACACGATTGTCCAAAAAATTAACCCAAAGAACGATACAAATTCTGCACCAAATTGGCCAGGATACAGTCATTCGTTTATAATATTTATGGCTATGTTTTTATGGTTAATTCAAGGATTATATTGGTGGCGAGTCCGGCAATAACACTAAAGAGGTTTGCCAAAAATATTATTTTTTAAAACGGAAAAAATTATATAGGGTGATTTTTTAAGAGCATGGTTGAAAAATGTGTGCGAAGAAATTTTTTTAAGCGATGACTACCTTTGCGTGATCTATTCAGGCCCGACGAGAAAGGGGGAAAGTGGGGATTCCCCCGGGCACGGATTTTTCTCAGGGGCCCGGTGTACTGTTGTACTGTCGTGATTCAAGCTAAAGCTGTAATAGAGGGGCCGGTAAAATATCCCCGCGGGCCTGGATTTTCCCTTTACGGTCCTGGATACATTCAATAGATTCAAGACACAACGGATTGTGCAGGACAAAAAAAGTCAAGGATTATCTCTGCGCCGAGTCCACCATTAACACTTAAAGGAGTTTGCAAAAAAATTGTATACTATATATAGGGTGATTTTTAAGAGTATTTTGGAGCCTCCGCTTGGACGAGCTACGGCGCAGTTGCGGCCAACATTTGAAAGGAATTATTTTTAAAAAGTGAATGGCAAGAACGGTTATTTCTATTGATAATAAAGATTTTCCGATTCACTTAAAATTTTTGTTTTTTTTTATTTAAAAAAAAAAAAACTCAAGATTGATGACCCTTTAGATGAATGTTTGTCTGATTCCTCATAACTTCTAAACGGTTTAGCATAATTTGACAAATAAGGCAACGTTGGAAGCGTCTCGTCTAGGCAAAGTGACGTCACATTAAATTGTATATGGCGACGTCAAGAGGACATGTCACGAATAAAAATTTTTTTTTTTAATGTTGCAGTATCAAATCAATGGCCTTAATAAGCATAATAAATAAAAATGAAATTACAAACTTAACGTTTTCAAAAATTTGTGGCCGATTTTGATATGTTTGCAATGAATACGTGATGCCATTATTTCCAATAGAATTCGATGCTCTGCTTTCTACCCCGTTTGGCATAATTCTAAATTTCTGTGCGAACTTGCGAAGATATCTTTATATGCCATTGTAATCCTTTTTATTAACTATAGCATTAAAAATTTGATCACAAACACAGCAAATTACACAAAATTTTTACTCAACAATTAATCTTCCCGAGCTCTCTTAGCTGCCTCCGATTCAGCTGCTGCTCCATCAGCCAAAGCCCCAACATGCGCTCTGTTGTCTGGCAAAAACAATCTACGAGCTGTGACGCTGACACGAGGAGAACGTCCTAACCTACGTCTGGCAGTAATAAATCGTCTATCACTGCGTGCCCTGCTAGGCCCTGGAGGCACGGATTGCGCTTTCACTTCATGGATTGTCGCTGCAATTTCAGCTCTATGAACTTTACCGAACTCTCCGAAATCTGCAATAGCTGCAGCCCTGGCGGCTTCATTGTCATCGTCAGGAGGTTCCATATCCTCGTATCGGTTCATATTTGAGTAGCCACGTGATATCTTAAGACACTTTTAAAATTAAACCATTAAATGTGTTCGTATTGTTAAAATATTTGTTCTAAAATATAATAATTTTAATATATATATTATTTAGTGTAGAGCACAATTTCGCTGTGTATTTTTTTGTGTTCTAGTGAACAAGTCGAAAGTTTTTACTTTTTAGTTTACTTTTTGTATAGCTTTAATTTTTAAGTTTGAGTTATTTCTCATGGGTGGCTAAATTTCGGAAATTTTTGTAACGAGTTTGTATATTCTAAAGCCTTTCCATCGATGCCTAAAATGTAATTGGAGAATCATATTAAGGCTTTACAAAAAAAAAAAGTCTTCAGTAGGTACTTTAAAGGACTTGCCTCTTTTCCAAGTTCTCTTCTCCTTGACTACCCTAACCAGGCCTTCTAAGCTCCCTGGATAAATTCAGTATTATTTTTTTTTCCAAGAAACTCATAAAGTCCAATGAAAAACAACTCTGATTTATTTAATAGTTTCATAGTTACCTTTTGACAATTCTGGCAGACCAAATTCTTTGCAAAGAGTTCAGACTAATTTATTACTAATCCAATACATTTGGCATCATAAAAATTATATACAGTGTTGGCCATAATATTACGTCTAGCGGAAACATAAACAAAAATAAAAAGAACTTAGCAAATATGTTTTGGAGAGCTTATAATGGCTAACAAATTCTTTTTATTTTGATATATGAATCAACAACAAAAATTTTTGCTTTTAGTCTATTTTATATAAATAGAAGTTTTGCTGCAGCATAAAATATATTTATCGCACAATTTATTTCAACATTCTGAGGGTAAAATTTTATTATTTATTCGGTTTGTTGGCAATTTCAAGAATTTCTCTAATATTTTTGCTTAAATGCGGTTGGCGAAAAAAAATTCACGCCAGGCATAGATAAAAGACATTTTTGTAAGCAAATTGCAAAACAAAAATATATATATATTAGGGTGGGTCAATTTTTTTCGGTATAAGGGCTCACTCGGATTTTGATTCTTTGGGTAATTCTAAGCAAATTTGCCCAAGAAACTATGGGTCTAAAATGAATTTCGAGTCGCCCACTTTTTTAAAATTTTCAAGAAAAAAAACCGAAAAAAATCAAAAACCAACACTAAAGCGCCCTCTGGCGGCACCCAAAATTAAAAATAGATGTCAATAATGACTTCCTCGACCCCAAAAACCCCCAAATTCACATTTGGCTAGAGAAAAAATATCGATTTTAGGCCTTTTCAATGAATTTCTAAGTCGATTTTTGAATATGTCGAAAAAAACCTATTTTGAAAAAGCCCCATAAGGTTTTTTCGGCCCCATACAAATTGACCCGCCCTAATATATATGTATATTAGGGTGGGTCAATTTTTTTCGGTGTAAGGGCTCACTCGGATTTTGATTCTTTGGGTAATTCTAAGCAAATTTGCCCAAGAAACTATGGGTCTAAAATGAATTTCGAGTCGCCCACTTTTTCAAAATAGGTTTTTTTTTTCGAAATATTCAAAAAACGACTTAGACATTGCATTGAAAAAAATTTCTAAAAATTATGTTAAGCTTTAAGCTGAAAGAGAATTCATTTACGAACATTTCGAGTCTAAGATCTTAAAAATCGGTTGAGAATTGTAGATGTTATGTAACCATGTACGGAAGTTCCAATCTTCACTCAATCACAATTTTATATGAAAAAAAAATTTTCACAAAAATTTTTTTATTTGCATTCCCTTACGTCTTCACGAGTTTGTATGCAGCTGTAGCCGTTATTTTTCGTTCATAACACCTACAATTCTCAACCGATTTTTAAGAGCTTAGACTCGAAATGTTCGTAAATGAATTCTCTTTCAGCTTAAAGCTTAACATAATTTTTAGAAATTTTTTTTCAATGCATTGTCTAAGTCGAATTTTTAATATTTCGAAAAAAAAACATATTTTGAAAAAGTGGGCGACTCGAAATTAATTTTAGACCCATAGTTTCTTGGGCAAAGTTGCTTAGAATGACCCAAAGAATCAAAATCCGAGTGAGCCCCATAAGGTTTTATCGGCCCCATACAAATTGACCCACCCTAATGTATATATATTGCTATTAAAAAATTATTTATTTTTATGATAAACTTTGTTAGCTTTTGTAAGTATTTATGGGCAATGGGCCACTTCGCGCTCGTGTAATCAGTTTGACGTTCAAAATGCTAATTAAAAGTTTATTAAAAGATTGTGAAGACTGTAAATATTGATAATAGATTATTAGGAAAAAAAAGGTTAAAAATTGACTAAAAAATAAAAACATATATGTTGTAAATTATGCAATTTTTTAAAGCTTTTACAATAAACATAACTTATAATGCTTTTACAATATAAATAACTTTGTGGAAGAATATTTTTAAAAATTCGCGCAGTTTTTTTAAATTAAAAATATTTTAAGCTTTTTAAAAAATTGGAACTCACAAAATATTTTAATTTTTAATTTAATTTTATTCCATGGCATTAATATTTAGTTTTAACAGATAAAATGAAATATATACAGAATTTAGCTGACTTAGCTTTTCAACTGAGTGGTTAATCTTTAAGTTTACAATAACAAAATTAATTCGTTAACTCACAAAATAAAACTAAGCCGTAAATAATATTATATTATTATCCATAAATTAATTCTAAATTATAAAAAGTTTTTTAGCCGTAAATATTTTATAGCGTAGCTAGAGAGTATACATTTCGTTTGGCATTATTAAATTTAATTAAATTAAATTACCTAAGCGTTGATTTTATTATAGTTAATTATTGTAAAAAACTTTTACGAAATATAAATAATTTGCTTTAATTTTAAAATAAACTGCAGCTTTGGAATTTAAATTAGTTCATGAAAAAAAAAGCTTACAAAAAAGTAATTATTAAATAATTATGTCTAAAACAGCAAAAAGTCATTAATACAAGTTACATTTAAGGAAAGTTGATTTTTGGGTTAATATTATCTAATAAAAGCTAATAAGCTGACCTTGACTTTGCTAGAACTTTAGACACTGTTTAAAAATTTTATAATTTTATTCTTTTGCTAATTGCTAATTTACTTATTTAAGTTACTTGGCCAAGTCACTTAGTAAAGAGGAAATAAAAAATATTCTTATAAACAGGGAAGTTAAAAAATGTAGCGTAAATTTATTAACCTCAGCATTTCCGTTTTATTACTTTAATTTTAAGCTAATATGATATAAGGATCTATAAAAAATATGACAACTTCTTAATTACCAGAAGAACAATTGATATGGAAGAAAATAAATTTTTTACTTTTAGCTTTTTAACACAGTGTGCTTGAAAAAAATTTAATATAAAAAAAAAATAATATAAAAAAGATGGCGTACGTTAAAGTCGGGCGCGGACGACTTTGGGATACCCTGTACCACCAAATTGCAATCAAGTCCGATATATTGCTTACAAACTCCAAAAGATATTTCTTTGCCAAATAAACGAAACACAACGAATTTTGTTCAAAATACGTTTTTTTGACAGATTGGTCCTATGGGAGCTATATGATATAGTCAACCAATTTTGATAAAATTTGGTACAGTGCTTAGGAACTCTAAAAAACTATTGTGTGCCAAATTTGGTTACGATATCTTCATAAGCAAACGAATTATCCATCTAAAACTTTTGCTTTTTTTCGAGGTCCTCTGAAACACCCCTATGGGAGCTATATAATGTAGCCCCGATATCAAAAAAATAAAATAAACTTGTCTCCTATGGATTAATAAGGGATCTTATCTGAAAGTTTGGTTGCTCTAGCTCTTACCATCTCTGAGATCTAGGCGTTCATACGGACAGACGGACAGACGGACATGGGTATATCGACTTCTCTAGTCACTCTGATCATATTTTAGGTAACTTTGGGGGGTCTCCGACTTCTCCTTCTGTACGTTACATACATTTTCGGCTTGCACAAACACAATATACCCTTGGTACCATACGGTGCAGGGTATAATAATGTGGAAAAATTCTTTCTGTATAAGTTAGACTGCATAAATTGAATAAAATAGAATAAATGAATTGAACAAAAAAATATTTTATCGGAATTTCTCTAGAATTCCAATGTGCTTGAAAAAAATTCGTAATATGGTAAATTTCGTTCTGAAGAAGTTCGACCGTATAAATTCAATAAAATACATAGAATAAATGAATTGAACAAAAACATGCTTTATCGAAATTTCTCTAGAATTCCAATTCTTGGTAACACAGACACTTCTTCCGGACGGTTGCAAAAACTCTATTAAATTTACTTGAGACTTGTTAAAAATTTTAAATTTTATTCAAAAAAACATTTTACTTATTTAAAAAGTTTATTCAACTTTCGATTTTTTCGTACCTCTGTAATTGAATATATCAAAATTTTAAATTCATGATTTCAATTCTTACAAAATCTTTAGTAAAATATGACATTCACTGACAGTGTGCAAAACCAACAGAACTAGAATTTCGGAGTTCTTAAAATTAACTAAGTTTTTTCGTTTCAGATTATCAGGCCAACATCGTTTAGTTGTTGTTAAGCTAAGGGTCATTTCCGAAGTAATTTGCTGCGTAGAATCCGAATCCGGGATCAGAATTGGCACATCACGTCGGGTTTTTTAGATATTTGAGGTTATGTATCCGAAAAACGGCGTTTTTTCGTACTTTTGAGGTTATGTACAGGGTGCAAAAAATTGTTGTGGTCTGTCACTTCAGTTACATCATTTAGTACCACTCTTACCCTTTAATTAAAAGTTCAAGCGATCATTAACGATTTGTTTTCGCAAAGTTATGGCTATTCAAAGTTACGAAGTATATCCCTCGACGTCATTAGTATTTCACAGGTCAACAAATACCGGGGTTATGTCAGTTGTTGGAAAGCTAAGGGTCATTTCCGAAGTAATTTGCTGTGTATTGAGGTTATGTATGCGAAAAACTGTGCTTTTTCCTACATAACCTCAAATATCTTAAAATCCTGACGTTTTGGGCAAATTCTGATCCCGGATTCGGATTCTAAGCAACAAATTACTTCGAAAATGACCCTTAGCTTTCCAACAACTGACATGACCCCGGTACTTGTAGACCTGTGTAATTGTTGCTATACTTTTTTACATAAGGTGTAAGGTACACGTATGTTAGTGATGAATATGAATGTCAATCCTTTAGCAGTAAGTTCAAAATAAAAAAATTCGTTTTTTTTTACTTTCAGTTTTTTCCGTAGGCATTGTAAACAAATGCAATTTGCCATTCACAATGCTAATGACAGTTGATGACAACTGATGCCTCGTAGGCACGGGCGTAGAGACAAAATTCGGGCCCAGGGGAAAAAAGTACCGGCCTCTACGATAGTAATTACACCGGGCCCCTGAGGTAACTCCGGGCCCGGGGGATACTCTCTTCTACACCTCTCGTCGTTCTACCGGCTCGTAGGGTTGTCATTTGTAGTGCGGCATAAATAATCAGATTTATTTCGCAGAAATTGGATAAAAAAAGCAGCAAAATGTGCTACAAGCTAACGACTTATAATAAATTAATTTTCTTAAATCACTCTTAAATATCTTATAATTAAATATGTGTCTAAATATACTAAATCTATTTTTCAACACTAACAACTCTTCTGCAATTCAGATAAAAGCGTAAACATTCGGAAACAAGTATCCGAAAACTTAAGTCTCTTAAAGTTCTGTGCCACCTACAGATTTAACCAGAAACCAACCGAAGCCAAAATCTCTAGAAATTTCTATGTCATCCCAATGCAGTTCTTATGCAATGTCATATTTTCGGTCTTTTCCATTAATTTTAGAATTGCAATCAATTTTAAATTAATTTAACAAAAATTATTTTTTTGCTGAATATTCGGGTTAGAATTTGCAAATGTTCTTTTTTTTTTAATTGTTTATACTAATCAACTTGTATAAATAACTGTGAATTAAAACTTATACAACAATTAAACAATAAGCAATAAAATTTAGATCGAAATAGCATGAAAGTTGGTCCACACTGACTAACAGTTGCATTTCCGCAACACGCTAATTACAACCAACCAGGTTACGCAAATGTTTCCGGGGGGAAGGCACTTAATAGACTTAAATGGATTTTGTGAAGTATTTTATTTTAAGTTTTCAAATTTGTATATTATATATGCTGATGATAGACTACCCTATTTTCCGAACAACAAGAATATGCATAGAATGTAGGTGGCGCCACTGCGCTTAACTGAAAAAATGTTCAGTCCGATATTTTCAGCAACAAGTTGTTTATCGATATGTAAATGGTTGTGAGCGCATGTGATAGAAATGGTTTGTTAAGATGGATTGATAGGTTCTTTCGAGAAAAAAATCAAAATTTCACATAACAGATTTCACAATAAATAAATAAAATCAACATTTTGTTACTTGTTAGGCTGACAAGATGATGTATACCTGTCTTTTCCAAAGTATAAGGGATCTGAAGCAACGTAAGGACGGACGAACATAGATAGCTTGCCGACTACGCAACAATCCCCACCACACATCTCTTCGGCCAACACTAAGGGCGGGCCGGTCGAGAGAGGGGAAAGGGTGGATTCCCCCTGGGCATGACTATGGGATTGCATCAAGATAACCGTTCGTGACATATCCCAATTTTATAGATGCCCCAAATTTTTTTGAGATTTCTAAAAAATGTAAAATAGTATTTCTAAAACCAGATTTTTGTGAACTTTGACCTTGAATATCTAGAGACGCAGTCTTAATATTTACTGCTGCTTTCAAAATCTTCTATCAAATGCCAAAATCGTTATCTTCTACAGATAAACGTTCTTAAGATAGAGCTTAAGATTTTGTAGAAAATTTTATGCTTAACAATTTTTTTAAATATTCTATAAAATTTAAAACTTTATTTCCAAAAAATCTTAAATCGCGATACCGATATTTACTGTTACTTTCAAAATCTGTTATAAAATGTCAAAATTAATTTGCATACAAAGTTTAAAGTTATTATCTTTCTTTTCCAAGGAGTTAAGATTATTTGTCATTATTCGAGGTACTGTTTACTCTGGCGAACATTGGAGATGACATTACTAAAATAAGCCTAACTTTTTTATTTACAAGAGTTATCGTTTTTTGTGAGAACACGATCATAAAATGTAATTGATACCATTTTTCAGAAAAGTTGAGCAAACTTTTCAATTTCAAAACACAAAAAAAAAATTTTTTTAAAAATGGCAAAAATAGGATCACGTAATTTGAGTATGGCCCCTAATGGATGGACTGTGTAACAAGCGAAGACGCAGCAACAAACTACCTAGCTGAATTTTTAAACTCATTGGATCTGTCGGGCTTGCGAAGCTAACAGGCGGCGGAGCCCCCTAGTAAGCAACTCAAAAAATCATACAAATCACAATACTGAAGTCATTATTGGGTTTCGATTGAAAAACGAACCGACTATGTATCTCATGCACTCCTGTCAAATTGTATAACCTTACTCAACAAAACCATTACTCCCTATATAAGACAACCGACCCAACTTGCTCCAGTATTGTCTTATGTAATTAGAATGATTGCTGTGCCCAGTGATATGCCGCACATTCCACCAATTGACGTTGGAAAAGTTTCCATTTAAACCATCCATCCATGTGTCATATTGTTAGCCAATTTCAACTGCCAATTTCATATGCGGCCAGTTGCTATTAGACTGTCTCTGTTCAGATGTTAATTGCTGCGCTTTACACACCGTTGCATCACTCCGAAACCCATAAAAAAAAACAAATAGTAATGATAAAACGAACGGCTAATTTAATTTAATTATTAACATGCTATTGTTAACAATCGCATTAGATAAACGCACCAGACACAAAACAATACTGCCCTGCCCCCATTTTGTCAGCCACAGATTTCAATTGCATTTAGCTTTGTCTGTGCCCCTGGCTAATGTCAAAACTGCAGGCAGCCATTTTGCCCATTTGAGGCAGCGACAACAGCTGACAGGGCCCTCAAAGTTTCAGGTTGCAAGCACCAAGTTGCCAGTTGCAAATTGCATATTATCTAGTTGCAAGCCAAAAAGTGAATGCACCCAGTCAGCCCATGACCGAGAACCGAATCCCGTAACGAACCAAACCGAGCTGAGCTGAGCTGAGCTGAGCTGACTCAGCGAGCGTCGACACCGTGCGGCTCGTTGGAGCATTTGTATGCCTCACTGGTTCCCTGGCTGGCTGTTTAAGTGATTTTTGATTTCATTTTCCAAATGGCTGCGCACACAAAGTGCCGCCCCCTGGGATGCCGTTGCGGTGCAGCGGGGTACGTCCGGAATTGCAGTTTGCCAACGGAGACTGTGACTGTCTGGCCTGGTCATATAGTAGTTCAGGCTGTTCTCTGTCGTTCTCAACGTTTCTGAAAATTACAAACTTTTTTTTTTTTTAATGGCATTTACGATCTGCTTTTTTTTTTTTTTAATGAACTGGAGAGTGTTTTGTTCATTTTAATATATGTAATTATTAAAATGAATTCGTTTTTTTTTTTTTTGCGCCGGTTAATTAGTTATAAAGTGGATGAGGTTTGAGGTGGCACAAAAAGTAAATGGAGCACTTTTGCGGAAAGCTGTAACAAAGACCAAACAAAGCATGAGTTCAATATATATAAGTGTGAAAAAAACGTAGAGTGTGAGTAGAAAAAAAATAATTTGCAAAAATTATGTGTTTTTTTAATAATGGGTAAAAATACATAAAGCAGAATGCTGCTTTGATAGTCACAGCCCAATAGACACTTTTGCAATAATTTATCGAAATATCGTTAGTATAAAACTTTTTTATAAACTATAAAGTTTCGACAAATTTCATTTTTTCAATAACACTAGCTTACAAATTTAAGTGTCATCGAGTGAACCTTCCTAAAAAAGTGTTTTTTTAGGGTCATTTGGGGTCGAGAAATACGAAAATGGCAACCTTTTTTTTTTTTCTAAAGCACGTTTTCGAGATATTTTGGAAAAACATGTTTTTGGGCACTTTTTTCAGTTATTCCTCAATATCTCGAGAACAAAATTTTGTATCGACATGAAAGATTAGATCGAAAGGTATTGAAGTGCTCTTTCCAGTTTACAGATTAAGTAAAAATTATCGAAGTTACCGGCAACCATTGTCGAAAGTGTAATTTTTGAACATTTTTCAAAGAGATATTGAAAAAAGTGCCCAAAAACATATTTTTCCAATATATCTCGAAAACGGTGTTTAAGAAAAAAAAGGTTGCCCCAAATTACCCTAAAAAACACTTTTTCAGGAAGGTTCATTTTTCGTGTAAACTAGTGTAATTTGTAATATATTCTACATAATTTTTTTTTTAATAATCACTTTGTAAATAGTTTGTTTTTCTTTTTTGGTCGACATATTCAATTTTGATGATTTTACAATATGTGATAGAACTACTAAAGAATAATGACCTCGTAAATTTTTATTACAAAGTTACGATTATTTATCGAGTTATCGACAGCTAAATATTGGATTTTTATTTTTAGACTTTTCTTTGACAATTTTCCACAAAAGATAAAATTTTGAATATAAAATAAATTTTTTTTTAAACATTTTTGAAAAATTTTTTTTTTTCAGTTTTAAAATTCAAAAAATGTCCTCCAACTTTCCAAAAAAAAAGCGTAAAAGAAAAGAATAAAAAGTAAGTAACTTATTAGTTACAATTATAGGAATTGACGAAGATACGCTTATTTTATTGATGGCACCTCGCATTTTCGCCAAAGTAAACAGTGCCTCGAAAAATGAAACAAAATTTCCTCGGAATTTTTTCTCAATAATTATTTTTATACAATTTAACATTCACTAATTTATATAAAATTTGTATCTATTAGTGCATAATTTTTAATAAATATCATATATTTTTCTTCTTAAATATTAAAAGATACTTTTTTTGGCTTGGAAAAAATAAAAGTATAAAGGCCTATACGCAGTTCGAAATATTTCGCACGGAATGACAAAACTTCATATATAAAAAAATTCCGTGATTTCCGCGATTCCGTGCGAAATATTTCGAACTGCGTAGACCCCTTAAAGTAAAAACTTTGTTCCTTACGAGGGACATCGCAGGCTAGTTGTTTATTAATTTATTAAGGAAAAACCAATAATAGTTGATGATTTTCATTCTAAAAATTATAATTGTAATGATGCCAGAATTAAAATTTTTTTTTTTAAATATAGTAGGTTAGGTTAGGTAAGGGCGGCAGTTGGGACTAATCGTACCAACTCACTTAGGCCAAGAATAGGCCCGTTGTGGTAACGCAA
This sequence comes from Chymomyza fuscimana, assembly GCA_949987675.1. Classification (NCBI taxonomy): domain Eukaryota; kingdom Metazoa; phylum Arthropoda; class Insecta; order Diptera; family Drosophilidae; genus Chymomyza; species Chymomyza fuscimana. The sequence goes on along the minus strand of OX465088.1, from coordinate 36,092,502 downwards.
CGGTGGACCTTTCACCTCTCTACACCACTCAAGAATGACTCCTATATGAGATATGTCACAGCCATCCGTCGGCTTGTATGAACCTTAAGAGGCATTTTTGACTCTTTTCTGAGAGCTGAGATAGATTATTTAGAAAATAAGATTTAAGGAATCGAAACCTTTTGACACTTTCATCGGTGGTTCATGGTTGCTTGCAAAAAGTTACATCTCTAATCGATAAAAAGAAAATGTTAAAAATTAATTTATTAATAAAAAAGAAACTAAGCACCAGCTCAAGGAAGGAGTGCAGAAAAATTAAATAATAAATTTATTAGTTTCATACTTAATAAATGCATTTAGTTAATTACAAGCAAATTTAGCAAATTATTTAGTAAATTTTCAATAAATTTATATAGCTTTGGTATTAATTTTGTTGCTTTTTAGAGGTGAGCCTTTTTATACGACTTGGAACGTAGGTATCGATATCGATTAAGATTTGAAGAAATCACAGCATTGTTCAGGCTACTAGTTCGCTAATCCAAATCTTTCTCGAAATCTGGAAAAATCAAGATATATTTTTTTTTGAGACATCCTTTTGTTAATTTAAAATCCAATCAGTTTGTTATACTTTTAACAGAAAATTTGTTTTTGAGTACTTTTCAAACGGAATTTTTCTTTATTTAAAAATTTAAAGATAAAAAGTGGAAAACGTAGCCAGCCCAGACGAACCCCTAACTATATTTTTTATTTTTTTTTTTTAATTTTTTTTTTTTTTTAAATATTTTTTTTTATTGGCAATCAACGGATACAAATTGGTTATAATCCAATATTGATGGCAAAAATAATATATAATTATTATAAATATATTTCCAAAATTCTTAGCTTAACATGACTAATAGTTAAAAACATATTAAATAACTTAGACATAACATTTATTTTAAATTTATTAGACAAATTCTACAAAATACGTAAAACCCAGACTAAAAATAGTTTACGTCTTTAGAAAAAAATTTAAATAAACGACAAAAGCATGTTTGAAAATTCTTTTTGACATATTTCATTCATATACATACACTTTATATATATTAAAAAATTATTTAAAAAAAAATTAAAGCAAGCAAAAAATACAATGATTTTATATATATACGTTTAAATATAGCCAAGGAAACTTTGGTGCAAATAAAAAGTACATATAAATAAAAAATATATGCTCTTAAATAAAATATATAATCTAAAAATATTATTTAAATTATAAACGCGCATTTTAGTTTTGCCAAGGCCAAAAGCAGCATTTTACAAAACTTTAACAATACACAAATTAATTAATATGTACATAAAATCCAATTTTATAAATTAAACGTTTGCTATTTTTAATCTCAGACCCACAAAAAACAGGTGAAAAGTCTAAAAGTCTGCGAGTGTTATGATTTGTATGGGTAAAATTTTATAATTATGATTTTCATAATTTTAGCCAATTAACAGCTCTTAATTGAGCGCAATTTAACATTCGCTTGTTATTTTTAGCAGCTGCTCAGGTGAGATAAATAATAAAAAAAAAAAATAAATGGGCCGGTTATAAACGGAATAAGCCGACTATTGTATACACTGTACATACCTTAAATTTCACTAAGTCTATACGATTTTAAAACATTTTAAAAGCAATGGTGGGGAAGGATTTTAAAATAAAATTTTTATTTCGTCAACTTTTTACGGGGAAATTTTTAGGTTTAAAATGGGAAAAACAGTTTCGTGGGGATTGGGGTAAACGCAGTCGAATTTCCCCCCTTCAATTTTTGCATACTGCAAGTTTTTTTGCAACACATTTGTGTTTAAACATTTTTTTTTTTACAACGAACCCATATTCTGCTCTCTTGGGCATTCGCTATAGTGACTTTTAATTGGACTTTCTCGCAGTCCATATACGAATCAATATGTATCAAAATACCGAATTGGGTGACTATTGCTTGTTTTCGTAAATATTTCCAAGGCCTTTAAATTTGGTCCTTCTTGACTATAACTTCCGAAGTTATTAACCGACTTTAATCAAAGTACCTATTGTAAGTCAAAATCTAACTTTTTGATTCATATATGTATATGGTTAAGATAATTGTTAATTGTTGCCAGATCAGAAAAAGACTGCCAAGGGGTTGCCGCCATTTTTTCCGAGAGAGATAGCCGAATGTTGGTCATGTTAAAATAAAAGTTCGGGCCTCAAAGTTTTGGGGTTAAAGGACAATCTCATTTGGGATTTTTTTTCTATATGAAGTTTTGTCATTCCGTGCGAAAATTTTCGAACTGCGTATGGGCCTTAAATAATGAAAACTTGTTTTAGTGAAAAATGTAAGAGGTAAAGCAAAAATTTTTTAATCGTACTCCACACGACACTGCAGTGTGAATTTAAATCACGTTAAAGTGATTTTACAGGGAGTTCTAAGCAAAAGGGGACTTGATCAAAAATTTACCGGAATCATCATCGATTTGATGTCTTTTTTTTTTTTCTTAAATTGCCACATCTACCATTGACATTCTATTCTAATGCTTGATCCAATCCTCGAAATATTTTTTATAATCGGCTTGCTGTATGGCTTATAGAGCCATCTTCGATTTTTCCATAGCCTCATCTCGGGTGCTGTAACGCGTTCCACGGAGCGGTTTCTTGAGTCGACCGAGTCATGTGAATTCGGTGGTTGTTGGATGGTATTCGTTCCATTTTAAGCCAAATAATCACGGATAACGATGACATTTTTTTTTTAAATTGTAAAAAATCGAAAACACGAGACATCGCAGATGTACTAAATACGGCGTCACTTTTACAAATGTCAAGCTATCAAGCTGAAAATTTCATAGAATGTCAATGACAACTTAATTTAAGAAGAAAAAAAGGAGACATCTAATCGGGTAACTGAGATCGCCACACGGTGATGATTCCGGTAAATTTTTGATCACTTCAGTAGATTAAATACTAACTTATTCCGACCTATATATGTAGAGTCAGAGAACTTAGCCAACGTAAATTATAAAAATAGAATGGTTATAGTAAAAAAAATTTTTTTCCAGATTATAAAGCGTCTGCTAAGGTACTTCCGAAATAGGTCTGTATCAAATTTCTGGCAAGCAAAATCTTTTGAGTGGTATCCCCAACTGGTAAAAAACAGAGAATTTGCTGACTCTAGCTTTTGCAGAAACAGTTCTACAAATAGAATATTTTCAGAGGGGCTTCTATACAAGAGGGCTTAAAATTTGGTAAGCAAAAGCTTATATCTTCAGAAGTTCCCAACCGATTCTGATAATTTTTTGCACGAATGGATGCGTAATAAAAAATTAAAATGAAGAATGACTAATGTACACTAAAAAAGTAAACTCAAAAATTTTGAAAGAGAGGAAGGAGGCCAATATCAAAAAACTGAATGCAAGTGAAGAATTAAGACATAAGATGCGCTTTGTGGAAGAATTGGATGCTTCTAGCTCTTTTCGTCTACGAGTAACTTGCTGAGCGAAAAACGAATAGACTGACAGTAGGACTTGTCTAAATTGGTTTTATTTCGTACTCCTAATCTTTTTTTTTTAGACTAGACAGGAAAACCGAACGACAAAAAGACAGACAGAAGAACTTAAATTAAAAATTTTTTTCCCGCCAGTTGTCTAATACCAAATTTTTTTGCACTAACTAATATACCCATATACCCAAATTACAGTGTATAAAAAATTAACAAATTTCAAATATATATTATCAATTTGTAATTTGTTGTTATTTTTTTGATGATTTTTTTTTTTGTTGTTGCTGTCATGCTGACTGCCATGCTAATTTGTTTATAATTTTATTTTACAAGCTTGGCCAAGTTGGGGGCGACAATTGTTGATAACATGCGAACCGATCCGGACTACTACTGATTAGTATAAACATAAAATCCGAATACTTTGCTTACTTTTTGTTTGCTTGTTTAACGCCTCTGTGTAAATATTTGGCAAACCGTGTACTATATATATTTTATTTTCTTTATTTATTTGCATGTTGTTTTCCTCAGCTTTAATACACTGAACTCATAAAATGAGTATAAAACGTCTATATTAATTTTATGTGAGAACATGAAAAGCAGAAAATTATCTAACTTAATTATGCATAAAGTTTATTCGTAGGAACTTTGAAACTATAATAAAATAAATGCTATAAAAAAGGTACGAAAAAAGTTGAACAGAGTTTTTTCTTTACTTCGTTTTCGTTTCCAGTTAATGGAGTTAACTCGAGCAGTCGGAATTGAGTTGCGGAACAGAACTGAGAAAGATGCTGCGATATTTTTCCAAATCGGAAAAAACTTTAAGCAATACATTTAAATGATTTTTAGAATCTACGTGCTCCGTGGAGAACTTCAGACCCCGGTAGAAATACCCTTGTTCCCATTATCCTATCAACAGGCCTGCTGTTTACACTAGGTTAAAACATTTTTCGACCTCCCGCTTTATATTATTTTATATATGATAAGCTATTCTTGAAGCCTAAATATTTTCATAAAGATATATTTATTATTTATTTATTTACAATGATAATACTATTTATTTTAGTTTAAAACTAATAACTAACATAAAAGATTATAGCACTGGCAAAGATTTAATATAAATTTTTTTCTTTCACGTTTTTTTTTTTTAAAATTTGATCTCACTTATCATTGTTGCAATGCAAATTTTTTAATTTAGTTAAAATCTAATTTTTATTTTTTGGGGTTTTCAAGTCTTGATCTTGACTCAACTCCCTAGAAAGACCCAAGAATTCTACGTGCGTTGAAAAAACTTGGCTTAACCCACTGCTTTACCTCTCAAATGAAATAAAATTATATAGAAAACAAAATGGCGTATGCTCGGGCTTTTGATATGAAACTGCTTCCTGGCTACAACAACCTATAGGAGATGTTCGATCCTTTGATTTGAAGTTGCTTCCTGGCTACAACCACCTGTAGAATATGTTCGATCCTTTGATTTGAAGTTGCTTTCTGGCTACAATAACCTGTAGAAGATGTTCGATCCTTTTATTTGAAGTTGCTTCCTGGCTACAACAACCTGTAGAGATGTTCGATCCTTTGATTTGAAGTTGCTTTCTAGCTACAACAACCTGTAGAAATGTTCGATCCTTTGATTTGAAGTTGCTTTCTGGCTACAACAACCTGTGGAAGATGTTCGATCAATTGATTTGAAGTTGCTTTCTGGCTAGAACAACCTGTAGAAGATTGGAGAATGGAGAAGAAAGTTATTTGCATTTCTCGGCGGTGTCTTTTGAACTCCCTGGCAGTGCGATATTAAGAGATTTAAGACTTCTACTTCGAAAAAGCACAATCGTTGTCCATACAAAAATTTTCAATGCTGCATCGGTAGAATGAGAAGAATTCTACTTATGCAGTTCTCCAATACTTTTTCAAATTCCAGTTCTAAGCCTAGGATCTAGGAACTGTCAGTTCCTGAAAACCTGAAAACTGTCCGCGGTGACAGTTGTTCTGCAATGATGGCACTCCCCCCCCCACAAACAACGTCGATCAGGGTCAACTAATGCAAGATCAGACTCAACTTGATTGCATATCACAATAAAGTCAGTTTATTGTAAGATGGAAACCACGGCCACAATGGAAACAAGTCAAATTGACAAACAAAGGCGCGTTTTCTTAGTAAATGGGGTCAGACTTGACTTTATGGATACCAGCATACCAAAGATTTTCAAGCTCTTTAGGGGTTGCTCATATTGGGATCTTCGACGAGCAAACTAAATCGGTCTGTCTGGCTATCAGAAGAGCATAGACTTGCGTGGTATTGATGGGTAAGCCTTATTAAAGTTTTCGACGATACTACCAACTCGAGCTATCTGAAGGTGGTCTATTAAGCAGACATACTGTCCGTTTTTTGCAAGGCTGTGTATGCTTTTTTTTCTTACCTTATGAATTCAGGTAACGGGCCGAAAATCTCTTTGAACCAAGTTTTAGTAACTCACAAAATTCATCAAGAGCGTAAGAAGTCAATTATAAATAAAAATTTAAGCCGAGCCATTTTTAAAGGAAGTTCGAAGGAAAGTTCAGTTAAGTTTGGCTATGCCAACGAATAGATTGAAACCTCAAAAATCTTCTCTTCTTAAAATTTGTTTATTTACAATTTTAGATTTCTCTAAGGTACATTAAGTAAAGAACAGAGCGGTCTATGTGGAGAAAGTGGTTTAACACCGAGGCTTGGACAGTATCAGGGCCGTAGAGAGGAAATTCGGGCCCCGGAAAATGTACCGGCCACTCTATTACACCTTTAGATTGAATCACGATAGTAATTACACCGGGCCCCTGAGAAAACTACGGGTTTATATCAGAACCCTGACAACTAGGGATTTTTGGACCTTCTATTCGGATTAAGCGACACTAAAAACACACATTTATCCGTCTATTTATCTATACATCTTTTTATCTACATATCTATCTATCTATCTTTGTTAGAGCTATATACCTTTCTTTTAATCTAATGGTAAACGAATCCGAACATTTAATTCGGATACGTTTTGAAACCGAATGATTGCTGCTCCCAATTTCACCAAAACGAATTTTTCATGTGCTTTGAAAGCGAATGTTTTGTTGCAAGATAAATTAAAACGAATCGGCAAAATAGGTTTAAAAAAATACTTATTTTAATAATATTATAATAATTTGTAAATATTCCTTGATTCGAGTCGAAGGCCCCAGTAGCTAGTGCTCGTTAAATTATATTAAGTTTAGTATTAAATACTATATTTAATTTGTTAAAATAAAAATAAAAAATGTTCCTTGATATTCTTAGATTATATTTATGTCACCTTTAAGGTTCATTCATTCGCAATTATTTTTAATTATTTTTTTTTCTGACTTAACCCAAAAATTAGTAAGCGTTGTGCAAAACGAATTTTTGTTTGTTTGCGACCACATGGCTAATAAGTGCGACAGGGTTCCCGCCTTACACAAACAAAATTTCCCTTGTAACAAAAATAGCTAAGTCGTGTTTAATTTCTATAAATTTTGTTGCTAAAGTAATATTTTTGTGTAATTTTATTTAAAAGAAAGAATAATAAAGAGCTATAAAAATTTTAATGAAAATAAAATGTAAACAACGAATAGTAATAAAAGGGTGCAGAGCTGCGGCAACCCTGTCAGCTGTTTTGTGTTAAACAAAAATTATTTTGCGCCAGCACAATATGAGAATTTATCGGAAAAATAAGCGAAATATACGAATTTAAAAGGGAAAGATAATAAAAAGGGAAATTCGAAAAAAAACATTATTTTTCCGGAGCACGCAAAAACGAATCCGATTAAAATTTTCGGTTTGGAATTTTCGTTTTCTGGAGCACGGATGAATATATAAGTTTACTCTTAACTTCTTGGAAAAAGAGATACAAAACGTTCATCTGTCTGCAACACTCCATACATATCTTCCACAACATTTTTTTTTTTTTTTATATCAAGTAACTATTTGCAGTGTATTCCATAGTCAAGACTTTTTGAGATACAAAATTTCAACTTGTTACTTGGCATTGTATATATATAATTGTGTGTGCCTATGGCGAATTGGTGTTAATTGATGATGAGGACAACACTGACACAAGTCAGAGCACAGCAACAACCAAATCGTCAAATCAACAAAATGTCAGTCAGTCCGTCAGTCCGTCAGTCCAACAGTTCGTCGAACATTTATCCAAAAAAAAAAAGAAATAAAGAAAAACTTGGGCAAGGCGCCTGCGCCATTTGCAAAATGCCCAGTAGAATACTCACACACATACACGCTCATACAAAACTTCATACACAGATACATATAGATGTATGTAACTGTGTGAGTTTGTATCGCGTCAGCGTCAAAACGCTCCGCACTTTTAGATGAATAGACACACAGATACACACAAATAAACAAGCGCGCCAAAAAAGAAAAAAAAAATTGTGACAATTACGTCAATTTTTGCGCTGATTTTCTTTAGCTATCTATAGAAAGTATCTTTAGTTGGCGTGTGTATCTCACTTGTAGTATCTGTGTATCTGACGGCTATCTCAGCACCCAGTAAAAAGTATTGAGCGGGTTCATGTGCACACACGTTGGCCAACTTGCATGTTCATATGTTCACACGTGTGTGTTTATTTGACATGAGTGGGGCGGGGGGAGACGTCTCGATTGAAATGTGTGTGTCTACTATGTATGAAGTGTTTCAGCTTTTGTGGCAGCGCTTTGTATTTGTTTATATCGCAAAATATTTAAATTTTATTGAGTGTAATCAAATTATTGTAAACGGATTTTTTTTTTTGCTCTGGTATTCTCTATTAGTTTATATAAAGTTATGGTTTGATTGTTGTTTTAGTGGAATTTTTTTATAACGCATACGACTCATAAGAAATATAATCATATTGGTAAATTAATATAATTTTTATGAGCTATAAGCTGATTATTGTGTTAGTTGAGGAGAATCCATTTGTAGTGCCTCAAATTTTATCGTAGAAACTATTGAAGCAGACACAATAAGTATTTAGAAGTAGTTAAGCAAAATGATCGTATGTTCCAATAAAATTGGGGCTAGCTTTTATAACTTGTTGCTATTGGGTCAATGATACTTTAGAATTGTAGAGCGCAAGAAGAAGGAAACAGCCCGTCTATATCTCAATTCGTGTAAAAGATCTAGTTAGCCTAAGGAAAATATTATATATTTATATATATAGAGTTCACTAGATGGCGCCAGCAGTAACAATAGCTGTTTTGTTTTACCAACATAACCAAAACTACTGTGCAAGCATATTATTACAGGCGTAATGAATGGCTGATAGAAAAAATAGTTGCGAAACATTTTTTCAACTCCGTTTGTTATTAGACCCAATGCTGTTTTTACCCAGCCTTTTTTTTACACGGTTTTGAAATAAAAAGTTGTAGAAAACTTTTTTTTTGGATTTACCACGATAACAAAAGCTATTTGTAAAGTTGGGAAAATCCATGTATACTCAAAGAAATATGAGAAAGCGACCCTCAGGCATTTCTTAAGAAACTCAATTCAATATAAAGGGTATCATGATAATTATAATAAATTAAGTCACTTGTGCAAATCAATTCCAAGTAGTTATAGCTAACCTGAGGATGTTATACAATAGGCGCGTATAATATTTCGATTTATTCATTAACTGTGTAAGATTTATTCACAAACTGTCTTTACAATGTGGCTTAAAGCTAGGGTGGAATAGGAACAGATATATATATTTTAACACCCTGTACCAAAGGTAAAGAGTATATTAAGTTTATGCAAATGAATATAACATAGAGAAGGAGACATCAGAGACCACCAATTAGCCTTCAAAATTCAGGGGGGCTAAAAATTAGATATAAAAATGTTTGTTTTGGGTATGGTAAGAGGTAGTGCAACCAAACTTTCGGATGAGACCCATGAAAATAGGTTAGTTTTACTATTTCGATATAAGGCTAAAACGGAGGAAAGAAAAAAAAGAAAAAAGTTTTAATTGCATAATTTGTTCGTTTAGGAAAATATCATTATTAAATTTTGATTTTGCATTGCATTAAATTTTATTCAAACCGGTTGACTACATCAAAAAGTACTTCGGCCATAAATCATTTATTAATTATTCGGCCGTGCTCTGTAAAACGAATCCGAACATTTGATTTGGACTCGTTTTGAAACCGAATGTTTGCTGCTCCCAATTTCACCAAAACGACTTTGTCATGTGCTTTGAAACCGAATGTTTTGTTGCAAGTGTATGTGTACGTATCTTACAAATTTTAAAAAATTTTGGTATCCTCAAAAAACAAAACGCGAAAAAAACATTTTTAGCAAAGTTTTGAAAAAAAATTCTATTTTGAACGTAAATTTAAAAATTTGTTCATACATTTTGACCTATCTGTGCTATGGGCGCTATATGATATAGTCAACCGATTTTGATCAAATTTTGTTAAGTGGGGGCAAACTCTAAAAAACTGTCAAATACAAAATTCATAAACAAAGGAAACACAACGTATTTTGCATCAAACACGTTGTTTTGGCCGATTGGTTCTATGGGTGCTATATGAAAAAGTCAACCGATTTTGATAAAATTTAATACAAAACTTAAGAACTCTAAAAAACTTTCCAATGCCAAATTTGGTTACGATATCTTTAAAAACAAACGAATTATCCGTTTAAAACTTTAGGTATTGAGAAAAATTGAGCTTTTGTACTTTTTACAAAAATTGCCGTTAATTCCGTAAATTTTCTCCGATTTTGATAAACAACCACTCATTTTCTTCGTAATCGATCGAACGTTACGAGCCACGAATAAAACTATATAAAACATTTTCTAAATTTTTAACCCTATGTTCGAAATAGAATTTTTTCAAAAATTTGGTGAAAATGACGAAAAATTTCATATGAATGGATAAATAACGACCAAACCGTAAATTTGACAAAAATATGCTCTAAAAATTATCTATGGGTAATTCAATTATCAACAGTTTGATATTGATTTGCTTTTAAGAAGACACACCTTTTTTTTATAATTTCGAAAAGTGTTTTTTTCAAAATGTTTCGAAATCCGTTCCATTTTTGGACTTCATGTTCGGTTTTAGCGTGCCATTTTACTACGGAAACGAGTAAAAGATGTTGAGCATACATTTTGCTGTAAACCAGTGTTATTATAGCTCGAAATTGGTTCATTTATTTATTTTTTTTTTTTGGCTCTTTGTACAGGGTATCTGAAAGTCGTCAGCGCCACCCTTTCCGTCCGCCTCTTTTTGTTATTATTTTAATCAGTCTTTATTAATTGTATATTATTTTAGTTGAGTAGAAATTTATGGAGTGTTGTTAAAATGCGTATTAGCCTTGACTTTACAGACAGATTCTTGACAGAATATAAAATCATCTTCTTGAAACTTCGCTTCTTTTGGATACCTCACTTGAAGACAAAAAATTAATTATCTTTAAAGACATCAACTCATCAAATTTTTTTAATGCCACTGTCATCATTACTCTCTTAACTTTTTCGTTTAAGACAACCTTTTTTTTTTTTGATAATTTGTCCTTCGCTTTTTCCCTTTACTAGTAACATTAAGTCAATTTTATTTTAACATTTTCTTTTTTGACTTTCGTGGAAATTTCTGCCATACCCTTCTGTTTATATACACCGCAACCTAAATAAATTCAAGGTCTGTTGACATTGCAGAAATTCTATTATCTAGCACATAGGTATAAATAATTTGTGACTCTAATTTTCGCTGGCATCAGCAAAGTGCTGTATCATGGCAAGAAAAAATAGGTTATCAAAACATTTTGCTGGCTTAGCTCGCCATTTTGGCTAGAAAAGTAATTAAGCCACGTGGACTTGCAACAAGAACAATGCCAAAAAAAAACAACAATGGATACACAGGCACTAAAAGAAGGTGAGCAAAATGTGTTGGAAAACTACACAATTGTTTGCAGTTCGTCGTATAGAATACTAATAATAATAGAAAGAAAAATAGAAATGGTATCAATCAAGGCGTTGTCCGACCAAGGGACACTCTGCAGATCTTTTTTCTAGAAATTTTATTACTGAAAATTGTCAGTTGAGAAAGTCATTTTCATTTCATACTGGATTAGGCTCTTAATAAAAGAAAGTGGAAAAATGCTGGAGAACGTCTAAAATTAAAACAGTTTTGATTTTATTTTTTAAAGTAATTATGCGCTCATAATCTCGAAAAAGTATAGAAATTGACATAAGAACAACCTTCACGCATAGTCGCATCAATTGCTAGAAATTGGTATATCTAGCTCTTATGGTCTCGAGTATCTCGACGTTCAGACGCACGCACAGACACGGATTAGTCGCTAGCCGAGATGATGTAAAAATCTTATGCGCTGCCTTCTTCTACCTGTTAAAAAAACTTCAGAAATCTATGATACCCTTGTCGCTATGGTGCAGACAAAGCATAGAAGACAAAAAAAAAACGCATTAAGTTCTTCTGAAGAAATGTAACTAAAGACAAAACAATTAACTTGCGATTATTTGGCAAAAATCAAATAGAAAGAAAGTACGCGCCCAAATTGAACAGACACACGAAATGCAATTAAAATGGCGGCCAAGGTAAATGACTTGACGGAAAAGTCTGTCAGTCTGTTAGTCTGTCAGTTTGTCAGTCAGTCTTTCAGTCAGTTAACTGAATAGATGTAACCCAAAATGTTTTCTGACAAGCAGCTAAGCAAAATTCTTGCAAGCCTGTCAAAATTTCAGTTCTGCTCAAAATTCAATTCTTGCAAATAACTTAAGTCAAGAAAGTGCTTCTTATACAGCAACAAATACTCAGATGATTCACATTTTTCAGCTTTGCCAGACTTTCAAAGTTAATTGTTTATTTTTTTTATTTAGCTTCTTGCGTTGATTTTACTCTTAATTAAAAATGATGTTAACACGCTACCATTTTACAAAGATAAACACTCACGCATACAGGCATCTCAGATACATGTCTTAGGGAGTATTATTTTATTTTTTTTTTTTGGAAATTGAGATAAATAACACATGTACCACATGGCGTATGAGTGATGTTGTCATAATAATTGCCAAGTAGATCTTAAATACTCAAAACGGTAAACGTGTTTGCCCCTAATTTGATTTGACTTTAGCTTTTGAAACGTAGTCGCTACAAAGATAGTTAGATATACGTATGTGTTTGTGTAATTCTTTACAGTCAAGCCTATGCTTAGTGAACCCTAATAAAGTGAAGTTTTAGAAGTCTTAAAGAATTTTTTCAGCAAATGGTGTAAAATCTATACGTTGATTTTAATTTCATTATATGGACTAGTTAAGGAAAAAAAATGGGGTCTTGAAGGAAGTTCCTAGGAGTCTTATGAAGTCTTATGGTCTGATCTAAAGCTAATGACACCTCTGTGGAAGAACTTATTTGTCATATCCGGAAAAAGTCTTGCGAACAGTTTGAAGTCTGAGATCACTAAAATGCCATAGAAATACCAAAGAGAAGCTAAAAAATAATTTTTTATAAAAAAAAATTTGTTCTTTTTTTTTTTTTTTTTTAAATGTTATATCCATTATTTTATACTAAGATTAAAGATTGAGATTTAATTCTAGAAAATATAATTTTATTTTTGAATGAGGTATAACAATATTTTTTGAGAGTCAGGGACTGAAAAGCAAATGTTATAAATTTTTAAGAATATTACACGGAATTTACTTTAGTAAATTAGTACTATAATTTTAATTAATTGAATTTATTTAAATAAATAAATAGAGTAAATTAAAAAAGCAGAGATAGTTACGAACATAATTACTATTTTATAAAATTGAAAAAGCAACCTTTTGTTTAAACTAAAAATACAAATTAATAAATAATACTTTAATAAAAATGCTTATTTAATAATCATGAAATTACGTTTATTTAATTTAATTTAATTAAGTTTAATTTTTATAATAATATTCATAAAAAAAATTATTTGCCAAATTTTTTATATTTTTTTTTTCACAATAGAAAATTTATTTTCAAAATTCAAAATACTAATTAATTAAATTGATTATATAAGGAATCCAAAAAGTACAAATAAAATGTTCTAAAAATATTTGAATTCAATTTTTTTTTGGGTAATCCTTTATATTGATGCATATTAGGCAGTGAAGTGAAAATAATATAAATAAAATAAATTAAATAAATAAATAAATGTCAGTCTATTTTTATTTATTTTATTTTTAATTTCAAAAAAAATTTGGGACAATTTTTTTCAATTTATAAAACAAAAATTTACAAAATTTTTTAATATATTTAGTCATAAGTATAAATTGACAAATAAATTTAAAATTTAATTTTTATTCTAAATTGATAAATAAATAATAAATTTTATAACACATAAATGTAAGTATTATTTCATAATTTGCATATTTGGGTAAAAAATAAAAGTTAAAACTTGATTTTGTTGATTGATCGATTTTTGTAATATTATCCCTTTTTGGATAGTCCTTATGATATAAATTATATTAGAGATTTATTTTTTTCGAGCCAAACAAAAAAAAAAAATTGTATTTGATTCTTGTATGTGGGTCAACCCTAACTACTCGAGGTGTTGGGGGTAATAATAATTTTTCAGAAGTAAATCATGCCATTGAAATTTTCATAATTCTTGACTTACGAGGAACAGTAAAAGAAGAATGAAGAAGAAATACAAATAAGCAAAAATTTAAATATCAACTAGTAAGTTATAATGATACGCAAAAAACAAAAATCATGCCACTGATTTTTTACTGTAAATATTATTCTTCTTATTTTGTAAATTTTTTTAATTTTGCTACTTTAATTAAGCACTGCGCATTTTGGCTTTGATTGTATCAAAACAAACGATTGGCTTTGGATGAGCTCATTTTGCGGGGGGTTCAATGCTTCTAACTTGTTATAAAAATATGTTTAAATTGCACGTTTATTTAAACTGTTTGTCAGTCTGTCTGACTGTCTGTCTAGCAAGTTGTACAGATTTTCGAAAACTGGCACGTGGCTTAAGCTAAATTAAATTATATAAAAAATGCATATAACTATAAAAAATAATTAGATTTAATTGTTAAAGAATTGTATGCAACGAACATATTTGTGACAGCTCGCTTATTAGTTTATTACGCATACGCTCCATAAATCGTGCATAACGTTTAATATGTGGGTGCTTCTTTTACAAATTGAACGAATTTGGTTGAAAAATGATTTAAAAAAAATTTAAAAACAGTTTGAGAAAAAAAAAAAACTAAATATTTTTTTTATAAAAATATGAAGTTAAAAACATAAAATAATTTATTTTCCGTTTATTACTAATTTAAAAAACTGAAAAACTTAGTTAAAGAAATCAAAGATTATTTATAATAAATACATAAATAAAAAATAAATAAAATCAAAAATAAAAATTTTTTATATGAACACGAAATTATGAAACATTAAATAAAATTTTTAAATAACAAAAAAAATTTGTTCTTTTGTTCTTAGTAGTAACAAAGTGAAAATAAATAAAGCAAAGTAAAAAAAAAAGTTAAAACTAAAACTTCCTGCAAAATTTTCTTTTTGCCAAGGCGATCTACATCATTATTTCTTAAAATAGTTCGATCACTTTCTTGTTCCTTAGCCAGCTAGATCATTTCAAATTAATTTTTTCACATTAAAATAAAAATTCGTTTTTTTAGGTTAAAAAAAATGTCATATTTATAAAAAAAAATATTTTTTTATAACTCTAAACAATTTTTTTTTTAATTTATAATATACATAAACTTTTTTATTTAAATTAAAATATATATTTTTTTAAAATTTAACATAAAAATAATTTTTTTAAAATTTTAATTAAAAATTTAAAAAAATTTTTTTTATTATAATAAATTAATTTTTAATTAGAAATACATTTTTTTTAAGTTAAAATTAAAATTAATTATTTTTAATTTAAAATAAAAAATATACATATTTTAATTTAAAATAAAAAATATACATATTTTAATTCAAAATAAAAAATATATATATTTTTTTATTTAAGAACAATTTTTATACGCACAAAAACGTCAAATCATTGCCCTCCAATTTCTAGCAGAATAAAATTCTTTGTTAAAGAATGACCCATGGCATTTTTATGTAGAAGCTGCGTTTACTGCTCAGAAGCCAATCCAACGTCATTCAAAATTAACCCATTGAACCGCATGGAAGCCACTGAAACCGACAGAAGCAACAAAAACAACAACAACAGCAACAACAATAATAACAACAACAATGGCAATGACATTATCATGCCACAGCATGCGTCAATAGCATCAAAATATGCGTATCAAATAAATAGCAATAATAATAAATAGCACATAAAAATAGAAAATTTAATGCCAAATAATTTAAATAGCATAATGTGCAGTTGTGTGTGTGCATGTATGTGTATCTGTATCTGTGTGTGTGTACTGAAGCGTAATGTTTGTTGTAGTTTCAGTTTGTTTTAGCATTATGGTGGTTAGCTTATGTTTGTTGCTTACAAAAACAAAATACACTTAATATTTTAAGCTTTTAAATTTTTTGTGCAAGCCAAAGATAGCATGAATGAAAAGAGACAGACAGACTTAACGAACCGTCAAATTGTTGGTTAGGATAACTTCATTAGTATTAAAGCTAAAGAGTTCTTAAAAGGTCGCATAGATATTGTAATTGTTGTTCTAGTTGATGGTTTTTAACAAAGAAAATTTATGGTCCCAAGTATGTAACGAGAGTTCAGTGACATATGTCGACTAAGATGATATTTTTATGGTGCAGTTGGCTATAAAGTAATTCGTAGGTATGTATTGACTAATATATTTTTGTTTATCTGTGTTTTTTCGGCACAACCAGTCAAGTGAATTTTTTTAGTTTTCGTTAAATAGCTGTTTAAAAGTTTTTTGAGAGAACTTTGACAATAAAATAAAAATAAAGTAACAAAAATTGGCTTAACTGGTTATGCCGAGAAGCTACAGATATATAATCTTAAAAAAATATATATACCAAAAATAAAATATCAACAAAAATAAAATTCTTTCAAGCTGTATCATACAGATTAACAGAATAATTTAGAAAAATATATCAAATGGGTTCTGTTTATTTTTAAATGCATCAATTGTGCGAGTCCTGAAAACTCGGAAGACACCTGAGCAAGATGGGCATCAGGGAATCTTAGCCTTTATATATGTGAAATTCAGTAGATCAAAATTATGAAAAATTAAATCCCCGCTTCACTAAGTAACTGAAGAAAACGCTCTAGCCAAAAGAAGAACGGCTGTCTTTGGCGGCCATAACATCTCACTGATCCCGGCTAGAAAAATCTCAACTACATAGTTGGTTTCGTGAATTGTAATTGTAATTGTTTGTGGGTTAGGCATAGGCCTATAAGCACTGCGACAAATTTGATCTATTGTGCACCCCTTAATATTTAGACGTTTAGTATGTCGAGGAAACTGACCAGCTCTTTTACAGGGAGCTTTTGTAGGTCTTCATCTTCTAGTAGGTATGCACCTAAAATTTTGTTGCTCCTGTGGCGTAGTACCTCATAGTTTTTGATCAGGTGTTCGATAGACTCTTCCTCATCACAGCAGAATCTGCATGTATTCGAATCTGATGTACCTATTCTGTGTAGGTGTTTTTTTTTGCAGGCGAAGTGGCCTTTTGGTGCTCCAGAGAGTGTCTTCAGACTTTTCCTGTGAGAGTAGTGTTTGCTCTTTTGGCGTCGAACTTCAGCAATTTTTTGGAATGATGGAGGCCGTCAATGCCATTCCAGTATTCCGTGATTTTTTGTTGAGTCTATTTCTTGGTCTCATGTTTTATATTGTTTTTGATGAAGCCGAAAAAGGGAGTAGGGCCTATAAATGGCTTTTCCGCCCCACTTTTGGTCCGCCTTTTCATTGCCTTCGTGTCCTTCGTGTCCGGGCACCCAATTCAAGGAGACTTGGTTGTGGGTGGCCAGCTGGATGAGTGCGTTGTTACACTCTGGAAGGACTTTAGGAGTAAATGTGTAGCTCTTTAGTGCTTTTGAGGACTGTCTGAGAGTATTTTTATCTTAACTCTCTTGAGTCTTCTTTTGGATAGGATTTCCACTGTTTCCATTATAGCGTACAGTTCCGCATTATTGATTCGTGTGCTCTGGGGCCCACTATTCCTGCTCCTACACCGTGAAGCGTTTTCGATTTATCTGTATACCATTTTCGTGAAGGGTAGTGGATGAGGGCTTTAGGACTAACACTTAAATTATTTCTATTATTATATAGGGTGCTTTTTTTGCTGTTTGATCTTTATAAAATTAATGGCAACAATTGATTTCGCGTGAATTAAAGAAATCTATGACCTTCAGAAATAAAATAAAAAAAAATAAAATAACAAAAAAATAAAATAAAATTAAAAAATAATAAAATAAATAAACATAAGCTCTCCAAATCAAAATTTACTTTTTAATCGATTTTTCCATAGTACATTTTTTAATACATATTTTATGTTATTTCGCTTTCATGTGTAGTACTCGGAAATGCCTCTATCTCCCCGAAAGCCGCATGCCAATCTTGCATTATCAGTTTAAAACCATTTGGACTCTCATATGACTCGTCCATGACCCAATAACGAACACGACCGCAATTTAACTCAATTTATTTTTTGTCACATAGCAAACGATTTTAGTTTGTTTAAATAAACTAACTACTTACTTAGTATACGTGTTAGCATACAATTTAGTAGGGGTAAATGAACCCAACAAATATTTCTTAAGTTTGTTTCAAGGCTATGTATGTGTCAAGGTCAGTCTTGGCTGGACTGGAATAAGAATTCAAAATAATTAAAGCTTCAGATATGCTTGAGTACTAAATTTTCGATCTAAATATTTTAAAAGAATACTACACAGCAGTGGCGGATCCACGGGGGTGGTTTTCGGGTCCGGACTCCCCGCCCCAAAGTTGGAAAAATTGGTTGATAGTCTTTTGCGAGCTCTGATATATATGTACTTCGAAGTGAAAAACCCCCCCAAGACCAAATCCTAGATCCGTACCTGATACACAGGCTTTAAAAAACAAACTCATCTGAAAGCTGTTATACAAAAAAATAATTCTATAACTAATAAATAATGTAATTATATTTCCAGTACATTTAACTGCATAAATATTCAAGTGCACTAATATTTTATAAACTTTAAGTGTTATGAGCAAGCACACAGTATGGTTCTAGGAAAAAATCGGAATTAGACACTGCATTATTTCGAACAATTTTAATTACTTTATTCATAGCGAGAGAATAATTGAAACCGCAATCAAAATCAGGCATTTATTAAAATCGTGATATAAATAAATTTTTAATAATAATTAGTATAATATAAAAGATTGCTTGCTTTCAAAAAATAAGGTTTCTTGAAAACTACTCTAGGGAGTAATAATTAGTTGTATATTATATATTAATTTTTTAAGTCAAATTATGCATTAATCAGTTGAGTATCTTTTAGGAGACGCGAATTGGGCAATATTTTCAGAAAATGTAGAAGTTTTCTTGTTTGTTAGGATCACTTACCCATTTTGAAAGCCCACTATAAATAAAAATAGTAAATTATACTGCCGTGTTTCGGAAAACGAATAAAATATTCGGATTCGATTTGCTAAATTTCACCAAAAGGAATTTTTTATGTGATTTGAGTCAGACTGATTTGTTGCAAGAGAAATTTCAACGAATTACCATTGGTTAAAAAAGGGAAATAGTTGGACTTTAGTGGTAAAGTTACTGCATACGGATAAAGGGAATCTTTTGGTAAAATTTGGCGCTTGTGGTCTCTGAGAACGAGGTATTCATACAGACTCAGATGGCTCAATCGCTAACCGGGGTAACGCTTAGTATTTTGTAATAAAGAACTTAAGGTCCACCTCGCTTTCTTCTACCTGTAACACACATGGGTACTGGGTATAAAAACTCTACTAACAACCTCAAAAACTTAAGTTTTTACGCAACATGCACACACACTCTGCCAGTTCACCAAAATTTTCGTTACTAATTTTTGGTTTTTACAAGACTATTTTTTTTTTTTGGCTTGCACTCACTGGGGCTTGCCAGGCTTGCCAACTTACTCAATTATTCAAAAGCGCGTACGTTGCCAAGCCCCAAAAAGCCATTCAATGGCGATTTAAAGCAAGTGAAGCCAACCAAAAATGGCGGAAGACAGAATGCAGAATGCTTTAGTGCCAAAGCAATTACTGGTAGGAGCCATTAGCGCGAAGAGCAATGAGGCTGGTTCCGAGTCTCAGCGCTCTTTTGCCATTGCCTTGGGTTTTTCCACACGACCTTCCGTTCTGTGCGTTACGCTTGAGCTGAGTTTTTCACAGACATGGAGCAGGACCCGGACGCGGACGCGGTACCGTAGTCGATGCTGATGCCGCTTTATCAAATGGATTCGCATAACAAATGAAGCGAAAGTTAAACTTTGGCTGCTTGCAATTTTCATTTTATTTTATTTGCGCACGGCTTGATTTTTCCACCAGGTGTGCATGTGTGTGTGTGTGTGTAAGAGCTATGAAAAATGGCATTGGCTTCGATCTGGATAATAAATCAATGGTTGGTCGACTGGCGTTGGCGCGCCAATACTGATAGTTTTGGCCATGTTGCTGTTGGCCCACATATTGTGCGTGTGCATACTTAATTAAGTCAATTATTTTGATGCGGTTTAAAAGCTGTCGCTCCATATTAAATGTAAATTGCATGAATCGCCAATGGAAATGATATGTAATGTGCAACGTGGCGTATGCGCAACCCACGCAACAGCAGTCTGTTAACCAATGTAAAACTCACATGCACACCTTAAAATCCTTGACAGCAAAGTGGGCAAGGCTTTAAGACACAATTGCAGGCTGGTCAGCCAACTAAGCAGCCAAGTGTCAGTTGTTATCCTTTGTGTATCCTTGAAACCAAATACATTAGCGCAAAGTGGCCGATAGTCGTACTTATTTGCACAAACACGTACATACTTGTAAAACAGGGCTGCAAAACTCAGGAAATACTCTTGAGATTTTTTTGCGGTTTGGAATCTGCAAGATACTTTGGTTCAGTAAGTGAGATTGGTTCGAGTGGTACTTTTAATCTTGATTACTCCAGAAGCAAACTTCCACATAGTTTTGAGCAATGAAGTTGTTTTTACAGATGTTGCTTTAGTTCAGTTTCTAAAATCGCTTCGAGCGAAATTTCAAATCTTCACTTAACAAAACTCCAAAAAAAACTTCAAATTCTTAAGGCGAAAACTTGATTTTTTTTGCGGTTCGAATCTGCAAGATGCTTTGGTTCAGTAAGTTAGATTGGTTTGAGTGTAACCTTAAGCCTTTAAGCCAAAAAAAGTTTTGAATGCTCCAGAAGCTAACTTCCCAATATTATTGAGCAATTATTCTTATATATTGCTGTAATTTTCGCTGTTCAAGCGGAATTTTAAACCTTCACCACGCAAAATTTAAAATTGTACGCAGTTCGAAATAATTCGCACGGAATGCTAAAACTTCATATAAAAAAAAAAATCGCAAATGAGAAATATTTCCAACTGCGTACAAGCCTTCAGAATATAAATTTGTCTTGGTAGAAATTATTATATTTTTATATAACCAATGAAGCGGTTTTTAACAGTTGGTGATTAGTTCAGTTTCTAAGATCGGTTCGTGTGAAATTTTAACCTTCAATAAATAAAATTACAAAAAAAAAATAACATGGAATTCCTCAACTTCCCAACAGAGCATGAAAATTCTGTAGCCCTTAAAGACCTAAAAGAATCGCAAAATCTCGTTTTTTTTTCTATAATTCTTCGAAGAATTTGTCAAAACATGGAAATAAGAGATATCAAAAATTTATCATCTCCTTGAAACCCTTTTTGGGTAAAAAAAAATTTAATTTGTGGTCTGCTACGAATTGTATAAAAATAGTCAGATATATGAGCTCGTACTAGTAGGACACAAATCTGGCTGGTAGCCCTGGCACAAACACATATCTCTAGCGTCTGTATGTGTTTATATATAATATATGCCATGTTATATTTACTTTTCTATGAAACTGTGCGCAAAATGTTAGAGCATTCAAGCATGGCGAATTGGTCGCTACTCACTCAGTTGATTCTCACAACCCCTGCCGCACTCCCCCATACACCCACCGTTCTATCTCTCTCTCTTAAAATCATGTCCTGGTCATTTGCCAAGAGCGTAGCCAGCATCTCATAAAGGGGAAGCAAACAAAATTATCAAACTTTCAATAAATAACAAACTGATTTTTTCCAGCACTCTAGCTTCAAAGGTAAACAAGAGGCATGGTATTTTGATGTACACTGACAAAAAAAATAAAGATTTTTTCATTATTGATTTTAATTCTTAAATTAAGATCGAAAATTCTTAAATCAATATATATATCTCGCGATCTCTTCGATTTTAATGATACTAGCCAAAAGTAACCACGTACATTTTTATTACTTATTTGTACGGAAGTTCCAATCTACACTCAATCACACTTTTGTATGAAAAAAAATTTTTTCACTAAAAGTTTTTTATTTGCATTCAGTCTTCACGAATTTGTATGCAGCAGTAGACGTGATTTTTCGTGTCTGGTTCCATAACTATAGGTTCCAATCCGATTTCGAAGATCTTAGACTCGAAATTTTCGTGAAAGAATTCCCTTTCAGCTTAAAGCTTAACATAATTTTCAAAAAATTTTTCTCGTTAATAAAAAGAACACAGAAAATTTGTAATATTGAAAAATGGTCCAAAATTAAACTTTTTTCCAACTACAGTTGCCTGTAACTTCGATAATTTTTACTACTTTAATTTTGTTCACGTGATATTGAGGAATAACTGAAAAAGTGCCCAAAAACATGTTTTTTGAAAATATCTCGAAAACGGTACTTAAGAAAAAAAAAAAAAAAAAGGTAGCTATAAAAAATTTTTCGTGTAAACTAGTGTTATTTATCGAGTTATCGTTAAAAAAACTTTCAAATGTCCATTCTTATTTATACATCGATAAAAATTAAAGCGAACCAATATGAAAATATATGTTATCTTCCCGCAAAAGGCTACGCTCCTGTCATTTACTCTTTTTGTATTTTAAGTGTTGCTTCAGCTTATTGTTAAGCAAATAATTATGCAATAATTATTTATGCAAAAATAATTTATGCAATAATTATTTATTTATGCATATTTCTTTTTTCCACGTCGTTACGCCAATTTATGTCCATGTCGTTGTTGTTAACCGCAACATGGCGTATGAGCAATGCGTTTGCCCTGCAGCAAGCCACATTTTTTATGAGCCACATTCTATGCACACACATACACATGTAATAAGAAATATTTCAATGGAAATGCATATAAAATAATAAATGTTCACTATTTGTATATCTAAGACTTATTATATATTGGTATATATTTTCCCGTAGTTCCTAGATGGAACAAAGGGTTTCAAGACTTATTATAATAGGCATTAATTAGTCATTAGCAGTAGATAATGCAACTACTTATAATAAAAAGCATTTGAAGATAGTTCTAGAAAAATATATAACACATAAATTAAGGGAAACGGTAGCATTATTTGTAGATAAATATTTATTACCTCTTTGAGGAATGAGTTAAGTATTTAAGCACAAGCGTTTGCTTTACTTTATACAACGACACAATACACGATGTAATCGATTGTACAACCTCTTCGATAAACAGCTGAGTAGTACAATTAATAGCATCGTGTTTGGCTTGGGTTACGGTAGAATTTTTTTTTACAAGTAAAGGCCCATTCGCATGCAAAAATTTCGCACGGAATGACAAAACTTCATATAAAAAAAAATGTCACTATTTTTATACCCTGTACCGTATGGTACAAAGGGTATATTGTGTTTGTGCAAGCCGAAAATGTATGTAACGTACAGAAGGAGAAGTCGGAGACCCCCCAAAGTTACCTAAAGTATGATCAGAGTGACTAGAGAAGTCGATATACCCATGTCCGTCTGTCCGTCTGTCCGTATGAACGCCTAGATTTCAGAGATGGTAAGAGCTAGAGCTAGAGCTAGAGATCGGGACTACATTATATAGCTCCCATAGGGGTGTTTCAGAGGACCTCGAAAAAAAGCAAAAGTTTTAGATGGATAATTCGTTTGTTTATGAAGATATCATAACCAAATTTGGTAATCGGAAGTTTTTTAGAAACCCCCAGCACTGTACCAAATTTTATCAAAATCGGTTGACTATATCATATAGGTCCCATAGGATCGATCGGTCGAAAATTAGTTTTTTGTACAAAATTCTTTGTGTTTCGTTTGTTTGTGAAGATATTGTAACCAAATTTGACATTAGGAAGTTTTTTAGAGTTCCCAAGCACTGTACCAAATTTGATCAAAATCGGTTGACTATATCATATAGCTCCCATAGGGCCGATCGGTCGAAAAAAAGTTTTTGATTAAAAATTCGTCTGTTTTTGGTTGTTTATGAAGGTACCTATCATAATCTAATTTGGCAATCAAATGTCTTTTGGTGTTCGTAAGCAATTTACCGGATTTGATTGCAAGCAGTGGTACAGGGTATCCCAAAGTCGTCCGCGCCCGACTTTAACGTACGCCATCTTTTTTTATATGAAATAGTTGAATAAAACATTGTGGTATTTTTTGTGTATATAAAGTCTTGTCATTCCGTGCGAAATTTTTGAAAAATACTGGAAATTTTTTTTTATATGAAGTTTTGTCATTTCGTTTGAAATTTTTGCATGCTGCGTATGAGCCTTATATGAATAAAGTTATATAATATAATATATAATTTTGGCACTTATAAATTTTAAAATGAAAAAAACTCAACATTAAAAAATCCAAACAGTTTTATTCAAATTAAGTCCATTAAAAAAATAAAAAATAAATATGAAATACGCTTAGATGTGGCTTGTCAACGAAAAGTTTGGTTTTCTGTAATTGTTATGAAAATTAAAAAAAAATCCCACTATTTTTTTATATGAAATTTTGTCATTCCGTGCGAAATTTTTGAAAAAATAGTGGTATTTTTTTTTATACAATGTTTTGTCATTCCGTGCGAAATTTTTGAAAAAATACTGGGATTTTTTTTATATGAAGTTTTGTCAATTTGTGCGAAATATTTGCGTATGGGCCTTAAATGAATAAAGTTATATAATATAATATATAATTTTTGGCACTTATAAATTTTAAAATGAAAAACGCAACATTAAAAAATCCAAACAGTTTTATTCAAATTAAGTCCATTAAAAAAATAAATATTAAATACGCCTAGAAGATGTGGCTTGTCAACGAAGAGTGCACCCTTATATAAAGTTATCGATAATTCGACAAATAATTGTAGTTTTGGAAGAAAAAATGTAATGAGGTGAATATAGGCTAGTATCTCCATCAACTATGTGAATATCATCAATATTTAACATATACGACTTGGCAAAGAAAAGTCCATCCGAATATACAGTTATCGATAACTCGATAACTATACGGAATTTGAAAAAAATTATATGAGCTGAATATCAAACGGATCGATTTAAAAATTATTATTATTGTCAGCCTCAAATAATTAACTCCAAGTCCGCCTCTAAATGAACTTTATATGTTCTAGCTTACATAATCCGGTTTAAAAATTAAAAAAAAACAACTTGAGATCTAACTTTAACTATTGTAAACTATTTTTACTTTTATTATTTAAATAACAACCTCGATAGCTAGCATTAAGCTAAGCTCTGTTAAATTTGTAATTCTAAAAACTACTAAAAATACCATTAGTTATAATTTAAATTGTATATCAATTAGATTCGATATATGCAAAAATAAGAGACACAAAAATTGTTGAAAATATGTAAATATGTATAAATAACTAAGCAGTGTTTTTAAATAGTTTTACTGATTTCCATTATTATATGCAAATTTCGGCAACAAATTTTAACATTTCAAGCTTTCTTCAATCAACGTAAAGCCCAACAATTATTTAACAATTAAAAGTTTTCTTGTGCCCCAAAATTGCTTACATAAGTTTTCCACACACACACACACACACACACACACATTTTCTGCCAAAAACAAAACCAACTAACTATTGTCAGGTATTATATACTATACATATTATATATATAGATATACTATATATTGCAGTAGGCTAGAAAGATACGAAAAAGAAATTTGCATATCTACAAAAAGACAAAGTTACTGGCGCTTGCCAGCTGTTAATCTCCTTAACAGTAGCCTCCCCGGGGCGGGAATATCCAAAAACGACAGGGTGCCGGCGCTCTGGCATGAATGCCATGAATGAATGAAGGAATGCTTGACTGAATGAATGAAAGATAGAAAGACAGCTATTTCCGCAACACTGGACAGAGAAGCGAACAAAATGAAAAAAAAATGCAAATGCAAAAAAGAAATGGAAAGACGCACGAGGAATGGGAGGAAAAGGAAACGGAAAAAGAGAAAACCAAAGCACAACAGCTTGGACCTATACGCTTAGGGAAAATATGTATTGCAAGTAGGAAAAATACGTTGCCTAGATAAGATACAGATACATAGTTACGAGGGCAGGCTGAACAGTGAGTGGCCAAAGACAAGAAAATTTGTTAGCAAGCATATTGATTTCCGTTTTCAGGCATATTTAGGTGGATATTTTTTAGAAAATATATCTCGATAACGAGTAAAACTACTTGAACACTTTTTTTTTGGAATGAAAGAAAAGTTGAAATAAAAAAAAAAAATTTGTGTATAAGGAAATATTTTTTTGAATATACTTATTTTAAGAATTTAAAACTTGTCTGCCTTTTTCAGAAAAACAAGAATAATCACATTTAACGAAATAATATAAAAAACTGGTAACTATGGGAGTTATAGGAATACATGTCTAGTGACAATTTAGCATAAATCCACGGAATGAAAAGTTAGAAAATAAAACTTGCTAGTAATCACATTTTAAGAGAAATTTCTAAAGATATAATGAATATCATAACTGAGTCTCAAGATATTTTTGGCCTATATATATGTAGATATAGAATCTACTGTTAGATATTTCAGACAGGGAAAAAATTTGTATTATAAGAAAAGCAATTTTTCAAATGTTTTTATCAGCTGATTTCTGTTGATCGACGAGAGAAGGTGACCCTGATGAGGCGACTGATGACGTAAGCATCTAATACGAACGACATTTATTGGCATATGAAAATAAAATCTTATTGTCGGCAACGTAATCGTAGAACTATTTTAATAGATTCTTTGTTTCGTAATTGCGGATGGAATTTTGATCCATAACAATGTACTAGAGAGGAAGAGATAAGAAAAGTTCTTATTTCCATATTTTCTTATAGTCAAAGACGGGTCTGTCAGCCAGAAAGGTGACGGCAGAGGTATTCTCGGGCCATAATTCATAATGCAATAACATAAACTCAAAATATAATTAGGATCTATTTTACCGATTAGCCTCGGTTGAAGAAAACAAAATTTCTTTTTTAACAAGGCAACAGGGTCCGTTTTGCGAATTGATTTGTTACCCATCGTATTCTGGAGTTTTGAAACCCTATTATCAATTATCAGGATTTCCATTTCGGAAACAAAATATATTTTTTTTTTATTTTTTGCTGATTTTAAAAATTAATGATGGCGATGAGCACGACGACGACAAAAAACGTTATAATAATAATAACTGTGTTATTTTAAAAACAATAAATACAAATTTTAATGTACATCTTAAAGTGATTTTTTTTACAATTACGAACAAAAAATCTTCATTGTTTTTTAAAAGGAATTTTTCAATAAAATATTGCAATAATCGTATTTCAAGATTTTTGCTGCATTTTTGTACATTTTGTCTTAATTTATTTTAAGATCTATACAGCATTATTAATAATGGCTATAAACACGACTATTATATTAATAAATAAAAATAAATTAAAATTTTAAAATACATCTAAAGCTGAATCTTCAAATTAATAAAAATATATAGTACCTATTTGAATAAGAATTTGTAAACTTTAAAGACAAGATTTGTATAATCTGATATCAAGATTGCTAAAAATATGATTTTGGTCAATATATCAAACGTTTTCCAGTCTTAATATAATATAATTTTGAGCAATCTTTTTTTTTAATATATTTTTCACAAATTTTAGAAATCAGAAATTAAAATTTTGTACAGGAATCATCCATAAACTACGTGATGCTGATTTTCATCTACATACTACATAAACTACAGTGACGGGATATTTTTGGAGATTTTCCATATGATCGTGACGCTTCGTCAGACCCCTTCCCCCCACTCACTGGAGCGTCACGTAGTTTATGGATGATCCCACACCATTCTAGATTTTTGCCCCGATTATTTTTGAATTATAATTTTTTTGGTCATCATAACTAATTTTCTAGTCAAGATTTTTGAGCTTATTTCTAAAATGTTCCCTCTTTGCAATACCAATAACTTTTCCGCCTGCCCTCGTCAGGTTGGGGCCCAGCTCACATTTATTGGATTTATGTGCCAATTTTTGACGAATTTGCAGCGACTTGGCTCGAACACATAACGCACCAAAAATTCTGTTTATATTTTTAGCTTGAACTCATATGGACAGTGGAAAGCTTTTCATTGCCGTTGTTGTTGCTGTTGTTGTTTTGCTGTTGTTGTTTTTGGTGTTTTTGTAATTTGGCTGGCATTTTCATTTCACTGTTAGCTGTTTTCCATTTGAGTTCTCGCCGTTGCTTTTGTTGTTGACAATAAAAATCGAAATCAATAAAATGAAAATTGATGCTTTCAGCCATAAAACAAAACGGAAATTGAAATGTGGTAAAATTGTGCAAGGCAGCGATGAGCACTACCTACTAAAACCTCCAAACGATTGGCTTGAGGGTGGGATTTCGGAGGGAGGCGGCTCAGCGCAGTCGGTCATTGGGCGTTGAAGCGTTTTTTTTTTGTGTTTTTTTTTGCATGCCAGTTCAGGGTTAAAATGTGTATATGTATATGTGCGAGTATAAATTTATTGTAGTGCAAAGCTTGAGCGCAAATTTATGGTTTTTCCATCTTGTATATTTAATTGTCTATATCGATTTCCATGTCAAAGTTTAATCAATTGTCAAGCGTCAACTTTGTCGCTTATCAATTTACCAAATACCTATAATTTTGTTCAATTAAAAAACAATCAGTCAAACATAGCTGTTAAAATGTTAAACACTTTTAACACTCTGAAAAATACAAAAAAAAAAAAAAAATAAAAACAATATTAAGGTCTGAGCAAAAGGCGCCTACAGTAAGTCTGAAATATATCCACCTACCTATATACAAAAAAACAAACAAACTCATATCTATGTGAGTGCATATATGTATGTGTGTATACAAAAATATATATGTGTGTGTATACATATATATACATTCGCGTTGTCGTTTATTTGCTTAAGATTAGATTAAACGTAGCGCCGTCTAAAGGCAGCTAAAGCGCATGAAAGTCAAAAAACCAAAAAAAAAAACGAAGTTTGGATGAAAGACTTTTTTAAAATCATTCACGCTGTAGTTTTAAAGCCCTATTTTTAATTCTTCATAAAAATTACAAAAAAACCGCCAAAAACACATTTTTTGGAAATTGTAGATTGTAGAAACTTAAAAAAAATACAGCTTAATATAAACATTAAAAATATTTTCATAAAATAAAAATTTTACAAAAATTATCACAGTAAACTAATATAGTAACATTGCTTTAAAAATTGTGTGTTTAAATATGTACAAGGTGGCGCAAAAGAAATCACCCTATTGGAAGATGCTCTCATTTTTGTAAATGGCCGCCAATATCAAATCTGTTTTGACATTTGTGGACTAGGCAGATACAGAATACAAGTGAATAAGCCATGGAGCGATACACTCCCCAAGAACGCGGAATAATTGTGTCTATTTTTTTGCGTAACAATTCGTCTGTGGTGTTGGCGCAGCGCGAATTCCGTCGCCGCTTTCCCGGCCGTCCGACACCAACTGCGCAAACACTGCGCCGTTTAGCCACTAATCTTGAAGAGTATGGGACCACACGAGACGTTGCCAAGAGTGGCCGGCCCCGGAGCGCCCGTTCTGCCGAAAATATCGCCGCTGTAGCCGAGGACGTAGAAGTGAGCCCCGAAACATCGACCAGACGACGTGCCACGCAATTGGGCCTCAGCCGGCGGTCCCTGCAACGAATTTTGGTGAAAGATTTGAACATGTTCCCCTACAAAGTTTTTTTTTCGAGAACGCCGCGGGTCAAACGACAACAGTGGACAACAGTCGCTTAATTTCGCGTTTTGGCGATTTGCACTGGCCCGCCAGATCGCCCGATTTAACGGTCCCGGACTTCTTTTTATGGGGTTTTTTGAAGTCCCGTGGTTACATCAACAAGCCTGAGACCTTGGAAGCCCTCAAGGAAAATATCTGACACGAATGCGAGAATTTATCGCCCGAAACTCTCGCCGAAGTGATGGAAAATGCCATAAAACGAGCCCGTATGGCAATCAATTGTGACGGCGCCCATTTGTCCGATATCATCTTCTCAACTTAACACAATTAATTCTAAAGGTCTAAATAAACATAATCAAAAAACAAAATCGAAGTTTTTCATTTAGAAAAAAAATAAGAGCCAAACAACATCGGATGACTTCTTTTGCGCCACCTTGTATTTTATTTTTTTTTATTTATGAAAAATTTTGATTGAAAAAAAAGTCAAGTCTCATCATTCTAAAAATATTTTTGTGCGTCATATTTTCTTTGAAAATTGTATACCTCTCTTTTTTTTAGGTATGCTTAAATATGCCATTTTACTCTTCCACATAACGTAAAAATTCTAATAAATTTTTAAATATTCAGTTTTTACTAGTTAAAAAAAATTGATATCTTTTTTGTAGATAAATGTGCCGTGCTCCGGAAAACGAATCGGAACAGTTTACTCGGATTCGCAATGGAAACGAATGTTTTGTTGCAAGAGTAATTAAAACGAATCGGCAAAATATGATTAAAAAAACCACGAATTAATACTGAAATAATTTTTTAAATATTCCTTGATATTTAGTTAGATATTTACTGATTATTTTGAATTATTTCTTTTCTGGCTCAATCAAAAAAATAGCATGCACAATCCGAAAAGATTTTTTTTTGTGTTTGGGTATGTGCACGTATCATGCACGAACACATGACTGATTGGTGCGAGAGGGTTCCCACATTACACAAAAAAAATTTCCCTTGCAACAAAAATAGCTAAGTCGTGTAAAATTTCAATAAATACTGTTACTAAAGTAATATTTTTGTGCAATTTTATTTAAATGTGTAATTTATTTTAATAATAAAGAACTAGCAATATTTTAATGAAAATGAAATGTAAACAACAGATAGTAAATAAAAGTTGCAGAGCTGCGGCAACCATGTCAGCTGTTTTGTATTAAACAAAAATAAGTTCGCGACAACACATTAGAATTTATCGAAAAAAATATGGGAAATATAAGAATTTATTGAAAATAAAAAGGGAAATATTGACAAAAATATTCGTTTTCCGGAGCACGCAAAAACGAATCCGACTAAAATTGTACGGTTTGGTTTTTCGTTTTCCGGAGCACGGCTGAATATTTAAAAGTTTTTTTTAATTATTTGTATTTATTTATTTAATAATAATAAAAATATATTACATTTACACAAAAAAATTTAACAAAATTAAGCAAAATTCTTATTTTTTTTCATCCTTGCATTAGTTTAGGATATGTTTCTTAAAAGATAATGCCATAAAACCGACAAATACAAATTTATTTGCAATCGACAAACGATAATCGACAATTATTATTATTGTAGGAATGTAAGTACTTCTTTCCACATTTAAACTTAAAAATTTAAAATTAATGTAACTTAAAAAATAGGATTCATTGATTAAAGAATTTTTAAAGATATTTTCAAAAATTTTAGAGTTGTAAAACTTTTTTTGCCTAAATCCGTTTGGATTGCAAAAGAATCGACCATAATTACAATCTCAATTTAAAAGAAATATTGCTACGAACAAAAATATATATATTTAAAATACTAAAAAAATTAGCTAAAAATGCTCTAAATACGTTAATTTTAATTTCATTCATGGAATTTTTAAAGAAAATTCCCAAAAATGTTAAAGTTTTGAAATTTATTTTTGTCCAAATCCACTTTGGTTGCAAAATAATCTTATAGATGAGATTAGTCTCAATTTAAGCTTTTAGAATTTTTTTTTTATAGTTGGAAAAAAAATTTAGCTAAATAGTGGTATATGCCAGCGCAGTGTGTGCATTAGGGTGG
This sequence comes from Chymomyza fuscimana, assembly GCA_949987675.1. Classification (NCBI taxonomy): domain Eukaryota; kingdom Metazoa; phylum Arthropoda; class Insecta; order Diptera; family Drosophilidae; genus Chymomyza; species Chymomyza fuscimana. The sequence goes on along the minus strand of OX465088.1, from coordinate 36,060,808 downwards.
CCGCCGCTGGTATGGAGGATTTTTAAACCGTCCATATCAATAACGCCACCCCCTAAAAAGTTTCCTTTTTACCTGCACATAGCGCCTGTAAAATATAAAAACGATCCGAATGTATTTGATGGGTCCGGCAATAGGTCAAAGGTCATAACTTGCACTTTTTCCGTTTTTGACTGTATTGTTCTACATAAACTTTAATATCTTATTACCAATCAGACAAATTATGGTTCAAAAGGTCTCATATCTATCAAAACATAATTTTAAAAAAATATAGAGTCGGCCTAAATAAATTTCGTAAGTTCTAAAATTGATTAAATTGACTAATTACACCAGTTTACAAATAAAAAAAATTTTTGGTATCCTTAACATTTTTGAATCGTTTCTGTAGTAAAATGACATGCTAAAACCGGAAATGCAGTCAAAATTTTTTTTCATGAGGGCTTCGAGATATTTTGAAAAAACCATTTTTCGAAATTAAAAAAAAAAAAAAGTGCCTTTACTTAACAGTAAGTATCTCTGGTTATACTAAACTGATTTCGATAATTTCTCGACTGTAGATAATTGAATTACCCATTGATTTTATTTGGAACATGTTTTTGTCAAACTTACGATTTGGTCGCTATTTATGCATTCATATGAAACTTTTTTATGACCTTTGACCTATTGCCGGACCCATCAAATACATTCGGATCGTTTTTAAATTTTACAGGCGCTATATGCAGGTAAAAAGGAAACTTTTTAGGGGGTGGCGTTAGTAAAATCGTGAGATGTTGCAAAAATGGCCACCCTAGTGTGCATACATGTTTTATTTACTTTTAAAATATTATTAACAAAAAAAAATAAATTATTGAAAAAGTTAATATGAAAAGAAAAAAAAGGTAGGTAAAAAAAATTTTCAAAATAAATAATAATAAAAAAAAACCCAAAAGTCTGACCTCAGGTATGGTATTTATTACCCTTAAAAAAATCTCTATCCAAAATCCTGAAACACGTAACATTTAATATCCTTCAAAGAATTTTTGAAAAAACTCCTTAATTCGCTAGGGTTGCAAAAGCATATAACTCAATTTCAACTTTCAGAACGTTTCAGATTTGTTAAAATTGTATAAAAAAAAATGTTGCCAAATAGTGACTATATTCCAGTGCAGTGTGTGCATGCATATTTTATTTTATTTTTACGTTTTACGTTTGCTCTACCCCACCCCTTATAAAAGTGCTCCAACTAAAAAATTCCCTTTACCCAAATTTATCCACATAAATTCAAAACTAAGTGTAGTGTGAATGATGCTTCACATTTCCTTTGCTAGTTTTATTTTATTTCGTTTTAGTTCTTCATGCGCTATTTGTTGTTTTTTTTCGTCTTTTTGCATTTCTCACAACATTTCACTTTATGTGTGCGTGTGAGTATCTGTGTGAGTGTGTGCATAAACGTATGTGTGCGTTTATCTTATCGTTGCTGTGTATTTCACAGTTTGCTCTAATTTTATTAATGCAGCCATTATTTCTAACGCGTTGCTTTTGCCTTTTTTTTTTGTATCCGCGTATCTGTAACTTTTGTGCTACTGTTTGTTTTGCTTTTTATTTTACTCTACCCTCTTTTGTATTGTTTTTTTTGTGTGTTTGTTTTGTCATTTTAAACAAAATGTAAAGAAATTTGTAGACGTGCCCGCTATTAAATTTTAAGATAATGTTTTTGGTTACTGCCATTGCTTAGATTTGTTTTTGCAATTTAGTTGCTTGTTATGTGTATCTTAAGTTACAATATATAGTTTAATTTGCATTGTACTTAAAGTTTTGCCACTTTCGCTGATCTCTCCTTAATTGTTGTTAAGCCAAAAGAGTTACGTTAAAGTCACAAAATATTTCAATTGTACGCCTACAAGGCGCTTCGAAACAAGATACACAAAACGTGCGTAGACTTGATATGTGTATGTTTGTGTATCTTTTGAAATTTCGATTTTTTCGACGGCTTCTGCGTGTGTTTGTGTGTGTGGGCTGTGTGACATACAAAAAAACAACAAAAAAAGTTTCGACACACATAACTTGCAATTTGCCAAAAATGGTAACAAAAGTTAAGTACAACTCGTCTGGCTGTTAATCTTATAGATACACACATATAGCTAAAAGATACATTACATACAACTTGTGTATGAGTTTAGCATTATGCCAGCTATTACATATTTATATACTATACTCTATGTTCAGTTTGATTTTTTTTTGTTTTTGCTACTTTGGCTGTCAATTTTTGGTGCTCATAAATTAATATGACGCTCACGTCAGCTTGAGAAATATAATCACCGCCTTTTTTTTATTTCATATTATTTTTTTGCACCACATGAAATGCAAAAGTTGTTATTATATATACTGTATACTCTTAAGTCAGTTTATATAATGTGCTAACAAAATCAATGGCCTGTTGAGATAAGACTCTTCTTATATTAAGAAATTCCATAAATACTCAGTGGTGTCTAAAATATCTCTTAGGTTTTAGTCCAAATGTAGCCTAACAGATTTGAAATAAAAATTTCTCCCAAAAAGAAATCCGGAATGTGGAATAAAATCGAGCTGCCTTTAAAACATATTGCAAAAGCTTTTCATCAATAATTTTTTCGTTTGTGATATTTATTTTAGTAAACTAAAAATAATTAGAAACGAATATAAATTGCCTTAAAATTTTAAATACTTTTTTCAGAGCTTATAAAATGGGCTTTAGTCAATTAACGAAGTGTTAACAATAAAGGAAAAAGAAACAATTTATAAAAAATAAATTCTTCTTAATTTAAAATTTTGAAAATTGAGTGAACTCGTTATTATTTGTTTAAGGAAAAACCAATTGAAAATTACTTAACGAAGTATGAAATTTTTTGTAATTTTTAGCCAATTCTTCAAAAAATCCTATTTCGAATGTAAATTTAAAAATTTACAAAAATTTTTTCAATTAGTTTTTTTTATGGCTCGTAAAGTTTTGATCGATTACGAAGAATATGAGTGATTGTTTACCAAAAATTGTCTAAATAAGTTTTCTAGAACCGTAGATATTTACTTTTAAGCAAAGACACTTTTTTTTAATTTCGAAAAATGGTTTTTTCGAAATATCTCGAAATCTATCCAAAAAAAAAAAAAAAAATTTGAATGTTGAGGATACCAAAATTTTTTAAAATTTGTAAACTAGTGTCATTATTAAAAAATATTTTTTTAAATTTAGTGAAAATATTGTTTTGTTTTTTTTTTTGTATGGAAAACTAAAAACTATTTAACGAAGTCCTAAATAATAACGGAAAACAAATTAACTATTTAAAAAAAATTACTTGCTAATTTAAAATTTTTATAATTTAATAAAGTGATATTTATTTCTGTTTGTTTTTGTTTAAGGAAAAGCTAATTAAAAAATTGTTTTTATGTTTTATTAATATTAATGCAATTATTATTAAAAAATTTTTCTGAAACGATTTTTGCGCTAAATAAGATTTAATAACAAATTATGAGCTAAAGTTTTCGCCAGTTTCTAGATAGTCCTCTAAATCTATTATAAGAATCTATGGCAACAAAAGATGACGTTTAAGAAAAAACTGAATGAATCATGATTGTTAATAAGATAAAATAGATTTTTGATTTTGGGATATGGGATAATGTTTTAGTCGCCATAATTCATTTTGAAAAAACTTTTTCCACTAATATTTTTTATATTTGGCAACCAAGCGAATTTATAGCAGATAAATAAAAATTTCTATATTTTTTATGTGCGTTAAGTACGTAATTTATTTTCTGATATACGTTCAAAGCTTTAAAGAAAAGAACTTATAATCCATAAAGTTTCAATACTTTTACTTCATAAATAGTAATCCTACGTGGATTTTATGTAAAAAATATTGTACAAATAAGTTTTTGATCTTTGAAAACTGGCTTTGATCTTTTCGTCTGATTAGATGGTGTCCAGACACTATTTATGTAGCATATATAAAAATATTAATAAAATGGAAATATGGAATGGAAGATGGAATGGAATATTGAATAGTATATGGAATGGATTATTTAATGGAATATGGAATGGAGTATGGAATGGAATATGGAAAAGAGTGAACACGGAATGCAAGATATAATGAATCATGGAATATTGGATATTTTATCTTAGTTTTAACGTTGCAAAATAATTGAGTGTTCTTTTGTAAAAATGGGATATTATTAATTCAGTCATTCTAACCAACTATTCTGTGAAACTTTTTATAACATTTTTTGTCGAATTTAAGATCACAAAAAAAGGTGAAGCACCTTTTCTGTCACTGTCCTGGACTGTGCAGAACAAGGTTCCGTTTTCTCAAATCGTATTTTCTTACTGACTTATCTGAGCTCTCAGAAAAGAGTCCAAGAAATTTCTCGAGGTTTATTCAGGCCGCCGGATGAACGTGACTTTAAGGTCATATAGTGGACCTCCGGAGCGGGGGAAGGGTGGTGTAAGGTCCAACCAGCGGTATCCCAACAGGCCAATTCCTTGGCCTAAAAGATTTTTTTTTTTTTTTTTTTTAGAAGTGTTTATTTATTTTGTTTAGTGTTTTCTTTAATTCTAATAAACAAGAAGTTTTATGTGATATTATTTATACTGTGTCTCTACCAAGCTCTCGAGTATACTTAAATATTTATAATTATTTACTAATTAAAGGAATCTGGTAATTGTAGTAACATAATATAACGTATAAATATATTGACATTCGCATGAAAAAATTTACAAAAACATGTGGCTAATATTTGTCAAGTTCCGTTTATATCTACAGCCAGCAGAATTTGCTGTTGTTTAGGATAGAATTGACTTGCGCGATGCTCATACTAAATCTGAGATTTGGTTCTTGGTTAATTGGATTTTTTTTATCAGTTGCTCTTCTATATTGATGATAGAATATAGGGATTCCTTTTGGGCTTTGAATTAAACCCCTAGTATCTAAAGCAATGAACGCTTCAGGAGGGGGGAAACCGTTTTCTAGAGTTCTCAGACGGTATTCCTCGTTGGTGTAGTATGGAGCTTTGATGAGATTGTTTTCTTGTTCAGATGTGCATTGAAGAATATGTTGTCTAATAAGTTTTATAATATGGTTATCTTGGTAGAGTCATATAGTTTCTTATTTGATGTAAACTTCATATAATTGCTTCTAGGGTCCCTGAAGCACATAGTGCCAGCTCTCAAGCAGGATCTTTCAAATGCTCGTAAGCGTTCCATGTAAGACGGCGAGATATTTAACCAGATTGGGCCGCCATAGGTTATAATAGGGCGAAGTAGTGTTTTGTACATAATAATTTTGGTTTTTTCCATTATCAATCTTGAATAAAATAGCTTTTTGTTAGCGAAGAAAGCTTTTTTGGCTTTGGCGAGTTGGGTGTTTATATGCTCATTAAAGTACAAAAAATTATCCCAGTAAATGCCCAGGTACTTGGCCTAAGTGAGTTGGGATACAAAGCCCCAACTTCTGCACTAACCTAACCAAGATAACATTTTATAAAGACACTACGACCAGTAGAAACCGTAATCGCTTTCAGGAAAAGTCTGGATTACTTGAAGTAATAATAAAATCAGAAAACCAGAATAGAGTAGGATATCGAATATTCGATTACACTTGATGCCACAACTAGCTTTGACACGCACCGTGCTCATGAATGCTCTTAAAAAAAAGCGCAACAATTTTTGCCAATTTATTTATCACACATCAATGGGTAGCTGGCATCTCCTCAACGCATCATTTCAAATACTCGCAGCATGTTGACCAATTACATTTGGTTGGGTTCCTATCACAACTGAATACAAATTATGTGCAATTAAGGTAGACTACAAATTGTGCTCATCATAAATTCCCAAAAAAAAAAAAATAAAAATAAAATTATATTTCAAATACGCAACGTGCGGCAAATGAAATTGTTCTGTGGCTTTCGCCGGTCAAGAGCGTTAAAATAAAATTGTAATTGAAATGTTTTATGAATGAATGAAAATGTGCAAACGTGCGCATAATACGAGTAATGTAAAAATAAAACCAATTATTCTGAATATATAGTAGGTACATATAATAATACTATTTTGAGCGATGCATTTATTTCTATTTGACATTTTAAGTGCTGCCGTCGATTGTCTCTATTAATTGTTAATTTCATGAAATGGGCTTTTAAGAAAATTGCAATATGGCTATAAATGTTGCAATAAAAGAATTAATGTTTTATTCAAAGTATTTTTAATAGCATTTGTAGTTAGTAAACCGGGACACTGTGTATTTTATCAAGGCAAAAAACCTGTTTTGGAATGAAACTGCAATATAGTTTTTTGTGTCGTTTGTTCCGATTTATTAATATACTTTTTTCAACCATTTTGATCAGATAAATCGATATTAAAATGCTTAGCACGCTTGAATAGCCGGATAACTTCATCTAGTATAAAGTGAACTCTTAGTTAGACGAAAATCATGAAAAGCTGTTATAATTCATGCGTAGAGAGTACATCATCAAAGTTTCGACCGGTATAGTTCTTAAGCAGCTGAATCCGAATCCGAGTTGGAAAAAATCCCAGCACTCAAGGGTACTGAGATAAGCCCATTGAACGAAGTATTTTGTAGGATGCCTCAGAACGATGTTACTGGATTTTGTGGACCGCGGATTCCAGTGGTCCCCAAGACATATGAAAAAAATGTGGTACAGTCGAGGCGGTGCCCGACAGTGGAATACACTGTACCTTTTGTCTCGCAAACAATTTTTTCTGCATATTCCTTCTAAGAACTTTCCAATTGAAATTTTTTTTTTTGAGAAATTCGATATTTATACCTATAAGTTCCCTAAATTTTTACCGATTTTAATAAAACTCGAATGTTACGTCAAAGAAGTTATTTAAAGTATATGGGTTAAGTTTCAAGTTGATATGTTGAGGGGTGTGGGAGAAAATACGGTAAATCGATTGCGGGGGGTGGGGGGACTGCATAGGTAAAATTTGGATGTGGATTTGTTCATTAGAGTCACATGAATCAGCTTACCAAAAATTGTGATTCTAGGTCACTTGTAACCATAATTACGAAGAGTCAAATATTGACGAAGTTTATAGGCAGGGGTGGTGAAATTTGTATATTTTTGACTAAAACTTTTGCTGTATGTGTCCGATTTTGTTTATATTTTACACACAGATGCATGTAACCACAACGCATCGCTCTGTTAAATTTCAGGTGAAAATACTAAACGGTGTGGCTAAAAACCGCGAAACTCTACTGCGGCGGAACGGGGGAAGATATTGACATGATTCAACAAACTTCATCTTCTGAGGAAATATGCGCACCAGCTGGTAAAGTTTCGTGTCTCTAGCTCTTATAGTCTCCGAGATCTAGGCGTTCATACGGACAAACGGACGGACGGACGGACGGACAGACGGACGGACGGACATGGCTCAATCGCTACCCGAGGTTATGATAAGCATTTTGGTATAAAGGACTTAGCGTCTGCCACGCCTCCTTCTGTCTGTTACATACATTGCACAAATCTAGTATACCCTTTGTAGCTAAAGGTGTAGGGTATAAAAATAACGTGGCGGGGCCAGACAGTGTGACGCTTTTCTTGAAAAATATGCATTCCTTATTGTACGATAGTTATTCCGTAAATTTCTACCGATTTCGATAAGAATCGAAAGTTACGTTTTGGCACGCCTCCTTAGGTGTGTTACGCGCGTACATTGCACAAATCTAATATACCCTTTTTACCTACAAGGTACAAGGTAGTGCTGGAAGTATCGATGCAACGATGTATCGAAGTTAAAAATAGCGAAAACATCGATTTTGGCCAACATAGATGTTTCTCCAGCACTCATCAAATGGGTGTTTAGTATTGCTGGAGAAACATCGATGTTGGTCAACATACATATATGTATATATATTTTTAACTTCGATACATCGATATAACATCGATGTTTCTCCAGTACTAGTGTACAAGGTATAAACATTGTCGGATCCCCGACTCGAAAAATAGCTTTCTATTTGTTCCCACAAAAGAATATTCGATTTTCGTGTTCGGAAGTCAACCCATGCTTACCATACGTTTTCGGGGCGCCGAATCCGTATCCTAGGTAAACAAAATGAAGCACGTCAGGGCTCTGACATAGCCTCAAAAAACATCATTCAGCAAGCTATTTTGGAGGTTATCTCAGAACCCTGACTTACTTAGGATGTTTTGATCTTAGATTTCTTTTCAGCGACTCCAAAAAAATATAAAAAACATCTTCGAAAACCATAAGTAGAAAAAATATGTCCTTTAGACGACTTTTTTTTTTTTTTTGCGGTTTATCCATCTATAAGTGAAGAGGAACGGCACTTTTACCTGCAAATAGTTGGGTTGGTTTTGGCATAGAAAAAAAAAAAGATGATTAGGACCGTCTGAAATTTCGGATGTTCGATTTATGAGTACTCTGTACTCAGTATTCTGGTTCTGTAGAAATTGAACCGAAAATCCAAAATATGCTGAAAATTTCTTTACAATCTTAGTTTTAGAATGACAAAGTTGACTTTATAATTACCAAAAATGATAAAGAGGTCTGTTCTGGATTTCGATTCTTCGATTTATTAATAATTAAAATTCCGAACAGGACTAAATGTCGTAAAAAATACACCTAGTAAATGGTGAACTCATAGTTAAAGAATTAAAATGCCCTTATTAGTAACGCGGTAGATCGAAAATATATCGTGAGCAAAGTTAAGGAAATTTATCGATATTCATAAATCCCAACGATGTCGCTCCGCAAATTTCTGGAAATCCTGTCACACTTCAGTGTAAAGTTTATCTTTTATGTTCAGTTCAATTCCGCTTAAGCGGTTATTGGGCCGAACTTTAGATTAAATAAACATCATTTAATTCTTCAGTGTAAAATTACTCAGGTTCAGTTCGAATACGCTTTAATGCTTTTATAGTCGGAATATATCGAAAATATTCGATTTTTGCACACTTTGAGTTATAAGGCCTATACGCAGAATGAAAAAAAATTTCGCACGGAATGACAAAACCATATAAAAAAAAAAAATCCATTTGGGATATTCCAATTTTTTTGCATTCTGCGTAGACCCCAATAGGCTGGCAATCCATCATTCGATAGCAAAAAATGTAACCCTTTGGGTACAGGGTATAAAAATCGGCTACGCTGTAAATAATCAATGTTTATTTGAAGGGTTCATGTAAAGACTACAATATTTTTATTATTATTATTAGATAATTATGCTTTGAGAAGAATCGCAATTTCCTAATTGTTAAAGAGTATGTAAAAATGGATATAAAATGTTGTCACCTCGTAAAATAATTCTAATTTTACTCGTTTAAGCCATCCGTTCAGGAGCTAGCCATCTTTTAATTTAATACCATATTTAATTCTTCAGTAATTCTTCAGATTCTTCTTAATCTTGTTAGCAAATTCTTCAGTAATTCTTCAGATTCCATCTTTTAAAGTAACATTGGAACAGGGATGTCTGCTCAATAAGTGGAGATTTGGAGTTAAATTTCAGTGCGGATACTTGTGCTATGAGATCGATAAGATAGATGTAAGATTAAAGCTTTGCTTTAATTTACTCGCTTACTCGATCGTGGCTCTGCGATCTTATGCCAGAGAAGAAACCAAAGAGTCAAAATTCTAGAGTATTGTATTTGTTTTACAGCTGTAATTTTCTATCAGATCTGGCATTAGCTGACTCTATAAAAGTGTTCTATAGTGTTGATCACTCCCATCTTTCAAGACTAAATTGCTATAAATAGAATCTTCTTTACTTAAAAAGCTTATCAGTACAACGCTGAATGATATTTGGAATCTAAAGGAAAATTTTTGTTGTTTTGTTAGCATAATAGCATTATCTTTCAAAGCTAATTACAACATATTCTAAACACAAAGTCTAAAAATAAATTTAAATAGCCATTGCAATAAAAAAAAATTAAGCTAATCATTTAGTTTTTATTTAATCGCAAAATCTGTTTATTAGCTAAATAAACTAAAAGATTAGGCGCCACTACTCACGTCCAAAAATAATCCTCATAGCTAGCATATATGTATATATTATTATTGTTTAGATGAAGATAAGAGCTTACACGCCCTCCCTAGTCAAATCATAATAAAAAATCATGTTTTTATTTTAGTCTCTGCAAACTGCACCAGCTGCTCATAAAAGTTGAATGAAAACAAAACTGCTTGTCAGTTTAAGTTTAGGCCACATGACCAATTCAAAGTGCTTTCATTGATAACTTTAATCAATATTCGATTGATTAAGTTCGCTGAAAGTAATTATTCTCTAGACGTAGAATTTTATTAACTAGACGCAAGTAAATGCGTCTTGAAATTATATGGTTTAGTTTTGAAGCAAGGTTGAACGACCTTGGCTGTCATTTGTCAATTAATCAAATGCAAATATTACGTATACGTCAGCCGTTACATGATGTACGACATCTGTAAAGTGCACTGCACAAAACTTTCCTAAGTTTTGTTTTTCGCAAGAAATATTCGCTCTTAAAATCAACGACACTTAAGTGCTGTGTTGACTGTCTAGCACTTAATAAAGAACTGTATCTTCCTTTTCGGTATGGTATGTCATAAAAATGCACTAGACTTTAGTGAGTTTCAAGTGAAAAGCTGCAACCCACGGAGCAGCGTGTTGTGTTGCACTGCATCTGATGCTACTCTGGTATAGATCCACCTGACCTCCTCCATTTAAGTTGCAGCTTGCTGCTATTTTTCTTTAACTTTTACAATGCTCGACGTTTGAATAGGAACATTTAAATTTATTGTGCGCTTAATATGCAAGTTTATTTTTCTTCTTAATATATATGTCAGTCACAGAGCAATAAATTAAATTAAATTAAATATTTTTAAACTAAACAAAGTTAATTTATTGAAATAAATCGAAATTGCGAATACTAATTGGTAGGAGGCACTTTATTTATGCTTGGTTTTTGCTGTAGTTTTAGATGTCCTGGTTAGAAATTAATCATGTTCCAAAATTATCCGCTAGATGGAGCTAGACAAAACTAGAGTTACACGAAGCTCCTAAATTGAACGCAATGGCAAGCAAATTAATAGCCTACAAATACCGGGCTCACTTCCGAAGTAATTTGCTGCGTAGAATCCGAATCCGGGGTCAGAATTGACCCATCACGTTAGGATTTTGAGATATTTGAGGTTATGTACTCGGGGTTTTTCCTACCTTTGAGGTTATGTGTATTCTACGCAGCAAATCACCTCGGAAATGACCCTTAGCTTTCCAACAACTAATCCAGGTTGGCCTGTGTAATGAACTGTAGAAAATTTGTTTATTTGAAAGAAAAAAAATACCCAAACAAACTTTTTAAGCGCTTGAATTTGGGTTTGTTTTTTGTTGAATTTTATTATATTATTATTTAAAATTATTTTTGTTAAAATTTTTTTTTTTTATAGAAGAGCGTTATTAAAAATTTATATAAAAATAAATGGTTTAAAGCCTTTGGTGTTTTAGTCAAACAAAAATAAAAATATTTTGGCCAAAAATCTGTCATTTCCATAATAAATTTTTTAAAGTGATGAAATTTTACACACGTTTTCCTTAAGGATTGAACTATTTTTCTGGGAAGTTTGAGCCTCCTCAGATTTTTTTTGGATATAGATAATGTAGACCAAAATTGGAAATAAATTAAAAAAAACAAAAAAAAATTTTTAATTTAATTAAAAAAAAAACTGTTAATTGGAATTGGACCATATTTCACACAGAGGTAGATATGAGCTCCACATACCCAAAATATTGAATGGTTTTGGAGTTACAGCCACAAAAAGTTTCAGCTTTCCAAGCCAATTACAATAAGACAACACCACCAATCAATTGCTTTTTAAAAATTATAATTTTTTTAGCATGCTCTTTTAATTTCCGAAAAAAAAATTTCGAAAATCCATATTTAAATTTTTACGTTTTTTCGTCAAAAATGATCATTTTTACATTTTTTTATTTGCTATAAAATTTTCAAACTGTATATTTTTTTTTACATTTTAGTACAACTTTTGAAAAAATGGTTATTAAAGCAAAATTTTAGGGAGCTAAGAAATTAAAAAAATAGTAAAATTTCCTGGGGGTCAATTTTTAAAACTCAACTTTTAGATACAAAATTCAATTTCCGAAAATCGTGAAGATTTACATTTTCCTGTAAAATATTTAAAGAAATTTAAAAAATTTTTTTTGATCAAATATCGAGTGGTAGTCGGAGGTGCCCTTAAAGCAAAGTAGCCAAATGATAAAAAAACCAACAAAATTTTTATAACTACTCGAATATATTTAAAACCAAAAAGTTTTTAAGCACAATTTTATTTTTTTTCGGAAGTAATATTTATAAATAATAAATTGAGTGAAGATTTCGCAGCTACATGTTTTTTTTTTCTGTAAATTATCGCGACAGCTCATAGAATACAAAATGTAAATTTTGATTGCCAATAACTTAAAAACCACTAATTATAATTTAATAATTTTTTTTTGCACAGGATACCTTAATGTGTGTAAAATCATATTAAATTGTCATTTTGTCAAAATTTTGACTTTCTTCTGTGGGACTTTTGGCCAAAATCTGGCCACGTGGACCTATTGTGCATTAGACAGTTTTTTGTTTCTTATCCAGCTAGCTCCTTTCTGACTAATTTTATTAAACTTTTTGTGGTACTTTTGTATGGGAGATGCTATTTGTTTATTTATTTATGCTATTATAATATAGAATTGTTCATAACAAAAAAAATTGTAGTCTGAGAATTGTTCATAACAAAAAAATTGAAGTAAGAGCCCTGGAAAAATTAATTTTATACAATTTTTTTTTAATTTAATCATTTTTAACTAATTTAACAAACACTTATTTCAAGGAGAGTATATAAAAAGAAGCAGAAGAAATTATTAATTAATTTACTATTAATTGTTAAAAAAAAGTTTGTTTAGAAATTTATATTATGAATTTGGACAACAGCTCTGCAAATTTTGGGACAATTTTATGGAAAAATATTTTACTACTTCGTGCAACATTTTATTTACATACAATTTATTTTTATGTTATGTATAGTTTATAATAAATAATTAATTAAAGATAATTTATATATATATATATATTCTCTTTAATAGATTATTTTTCTTTTGTTTAATAAATTTATAATGTATAAATTTTTGTCCTTAAATATTAAATTAAAAACTCGCGTTATTTGTCTTTAAAAAGAACATGCAGAACTTCCCTCGTAAAAAAGCGGATAGGGTTTAAACGATTTATTTTGTCGTTCTCATCAACTTGGTATAAACTTTATGGAGTCCTACTCGTTTCCTTCTGTGTATAAAAGCAACATTTATTACCATTCAGATACAGGATATAAAAATAATTGCTTTTAGATACAAAAAATTTAAGTGTGTTCTATTCATGTGTATCGGAGTGTATGAAGTTGCGCATCAGAAAATGCTTTTCTTAGTATATGCTGCAATTTTCTTCGTTTTTCTTAAGCACTTAAGCGTACTTACGCATTGTTTGCTAAGCCTCTAGTTCTTGTGTTTATTGTTATTGTTGTTGTTGTTGCTTTTCTTTTAGCTTGCGCTTTTATTGTTATTATTTTTTCATTGCTTTCTTAATTTGTTTATTGCCTAGCGAGCTGCTTTTACTACTTTTTTTCCCGCCCCCCTCCTACTACTTCTTGGACCATAAATATCGCAAATATCTAATGGGCCATCTTAAGTTTCGCAATTGCTCTCGTCTATGGTTGCGTATACTTAATTAATTAAGACAGCTTAGCAGCTTTAGATGCTTATATGCTGCTTATGGTTGAACTGCTTTTAAGTTTTTACTTGATTTTCTTGAGAGTCTGACATTTATGGCTTGGCTGCAGGTTTCTGGGCCTAAGTGGCACATCGATACTAAACTGGTTTCATTTTAATTGAGCTGCTTAAAGTTTCGGCACGCCGGATTGCAGTGGATATGCTTGATTTTGGCAGTGCGGCAAGTGCCTAAAGCCGTAACCAATCGAGATTGGTAAGTTTAAGATACAAGATATAGCTGATGAGTGGCTCATGAGTTTAATTTTTTTTTTTTTTACTTATTTTTGGGATAACAAGGGCGCTTTCAGGCAGTGCAATTTTTTATTTTACATTTTAATTAAATGCTTTTTTTTGGATTAGTTATTTTTAATGCATGATTTTGGTCTTCCAGCAGGTTAATTTAGGAAGAATTTTTTATTTTATAAAGAAGCAGCAGCTAACAATACGGGATTAGATTAGTTACTCGTAGTACAAAAATTAATCGAAAAAAAAATATTTTTTTATTGATGGAATCATTTTGCGCTTCTTAGACAGACGTAAAACATTAAGTTTAAACTGTTCGCTCTTAAAACTATAATTAAGAATATTTGTGAAATTAATTTTAGTTTTCAAATAAACATTGGTGAAAAATTATTGCAGCTACTTTTTTGAAGGTACTTGAAGTCATGGCGCTCACCATTTCATAATAAGGAGTTATAATTATGCCAAAATTTTTTTTTTTTTTTAATTTAGTAGTTTGATATTTTAGACCTAAAAATAAAAATTATGAAATAATAGTTGAATATCAATTTGATAATAATGCTTAATTTTTTTTATTTTTTTTTTGAAATTTAGTAGTGTGATATTTTAGACATAAAAAATAAAAATTATGAAATAATAGTTGAATATCAATTTGCATTTAAAAATAAAAAAAATAACCATTTAAAACATTTTATTTTTATTTTTAATTTTTTAGCTCCAAAATTCTTTAATATATTGTAAGCAAAAAAAGTGAAATGTACTTTAAAAATGCATGTAAAAAATCGTTTTCGCAATCGATAAAACAACAATCGATAATTTAAAAATAAACAAAGGGCTAAAGTTAGGACATCCCGTCTTTACTGTTTTAATCAGTCGTGCTCCGGAAAACGAAAAAACCAAAACGTAGATTCGTTTTTGCGTGCTACGGAATAAAAATAATAAGTGCTTTTTTAAAGCTTTTTTGCCGATTCGTTTTAATTGCTCTTCCAACAAAACATTCGTTTTCAAACTAATGTAAAATTCGTTTTGGTGGAATTGGGAGCACCAAACATTCGTTTTAATTTTCTATGCGCCTGGAAAAATTCAGTGTAAAATTGCTGAGGAGAACTAGAGGGTGGCTTTTCCGAAAAAATAAATATGATCCTTTATACCGTTAAGGGTTACTGCAGCTTTTACCCAAACAGATTTACAGAAAGTTAGTTTTAAAATGTATTTCTTTAAGCCGCAAAATTCAATACAGGACACAATGGGCTCAACAAAAAAAAAACCGAACAAAAGCGAAGAACTAGACCATGAGATACCAATTGTAATCCTTTCCCTTTAGCTACAAGTCACAAATATACTAAAATTCCGCTTAACCCACAACTTTAGCCCAGCACATGTTGTTTTGTCATATTTTTTTTTTTCCATCGCTTACCCTTCTAACCTGCTCCACTGAGCCAAAAAGATGTTTCAATTTTTCCTGACTAGACCCTAGACAACTGCAATTGCAGCGTGCCTTGAACTACATTATTAAAATGTATATAGTCAGTACTTATATATACAAATAAAGTTACTTTATGTACAAATTGCCCGCACGTTCAGCACACAGAGTGCACGAGAATGAAAAGAAAGCTTTGGCAGTTCTAAAACTGTCATAGATTTCAATCAAAACTCAACTCAACTCAACTCAACAAAGCCAACATGCAAAAAGATATATGGGCGGGAAGGCAATAAAAACCGAGTCACATAACCGTCACCCATCAGCCGTTGGCGGGGGCAGGGGTAGCAATGTCAGCGATGTAAGAAAAGATGAAATGGGGGGCGGTTTTGGGATCGGGCACACTGCGGCATGGCACCTTTTCCATAAATCGACACGCCACTTTATATAAGCATTAAGACCTGTGCCTCATACTGTCAGCACAAAAGATACAGATACATTTTTATATATGATAGAATAAATGAAAAGCGACGATTTTGAGTAAATTTTTGCAGTTTATACTTATAGATAGAGTATTTCGAGAGCACTATGTAGCGTGCTGTACACATTTTATACTAGTACTCATATTGATCCGAAGCAACTTGAAATATCAGAATCTTCGAACTTACTTATTGAATTGCTTCATTATATAGAAAACACGTTTCACAGAACTTACATATTTTTTACTCAGAATAAAAAAACCCTTGGGGTACTTAAACACATACTATGTTGATCCTCGTCTCTAGAAATTTTCCAAAAAAATGCGAGCAAAGCAGATTACTTGAAAAAAACTCGTAAAAGGCTGAAAAGGAATTTAGTTGTACAGAATGCACAGAAGTTTGTTATAAGGACGTTCGTCTGTACTAAGTGCATAAAATTTGAAAAGCTTTCAAATGACGAAACTACTGTACAGCTTGATAACCAACTTTCAGGAGATCAACGAAATTAAAAATGCTGGATGTCCAATTTGATTTGGCGTAGTAAATGGTGACTTATTTAGGTGTAGAACTTTTGAGTAAAATTAAATAATGTTATTCTCAAGGCAGTCTTGGAATTCGAATTCGAATCCGATTTTCGATGAAATAATTCAGTTTATTGTTGATTAGGTTGCTCAATCAATTATTGAGATCATGTGGTCTCTGCAGTTCTATTAAGCTCTAAGGTCTAAGGTCTATGGTATTAAGGTCTATTGTGACGCCTAATTATGTAAAGGAAGTCGTTATAGTTTACTAGTGGCAAAATATCTAACAGATTTATTAACTTTATTGCTGAAAAAACAAATCAGAGTCGGAAACAAAATCCTGGAGAGGCCTGTTAAAAGAATGACTTAATGCACCCCATTTTGGGCGCCATATTTTGATAGTCTATTTTTTGCAACTTTATTGTTGAACTGACAAAAAAGAGTCGGAAATTTTAAACTGAAAGCATGGTCTATAAAAAAAATAAATTTATGCGAACTCAAATTTTCGCAACTTTTTTTTTAAGCAAAGTGGGTCATAAAAAAAATCCCAGAGGTGCCTGTAAAGAGAATGATTTAACGCGCCCCGTTTTGGTCGCAATATTTTGGAAGTCTAATTTTTGCCAATTGACAAATCAGAGTCCGAAATTTTAAACTGAAAGCTGGGTCTATAAAAATAATTTTATGCGCCACAATTTTGGCGCCATCAAATTTTCAAAGTCAAATTTTCGCAATTTAGAAGTTTTATAGTTATCGGAAAAACCCACCGTAAAGAGCATTGCACTTTGATTTTACTGATGTTTTAGAAAGATATCTTTTATTATGCAATTAATATGAAATATTTTATGAATATGAAAATAAGTAAAGCGGGTCACTTTTTAGGTCGACCTAATTGATTTTAAGAATTTTTACAAATGTGATAGTTAATATTAACAACTTATTTTTTTTTTTTTAGTTTCCGATTACACTAGCTTACACAAAAAATTAACCTTCTTAAAAAAGGGTTTTTTAGGGTAATTTTGTGTCGAGAAACACGAAAATGGCAACTTTTTTTTTTCTTAAGCACCGTTTCGAGATATTTTCGAAAACCATCGAAATCGGATAGGAACTGTAGATGTTATCGAACATCATCATCTTTCATGTCGATACAAAATTTTGTTCATGAGATATTGACGAATAACTTAAATAAGTGCCCAAATACGATAATATAATATCGATAATATCTCGAAAACGGTGCTTAAGAATCAAAAAATTTTCCATTGTCGTGTTTCTCGAGCCAAAATTACCCTTAAAAACACTCTTTTAAGAAGGTTCACTCCATGACCCTTAAATTTGTAAACTAGTGTTATTTATCGAGTTATCGATAAATTAATATTTAATTTTTTTTAGAAGTTTCTACATATTCTTCTTTTAAATTTTTTTTTTGTAATTTTTAAAAGTCATCTCAATTTCTCTCAAAAATAGAATACATTTTTTATTTTTTATTGAAAAAAAAAATTGTTCAAGTATCTTTATTCGCTAAGGAGATATGGCTTGTTAAAGAAAAGTCTAAGAAAACAAATACCTTGATATTTAAATTGAAAAGTGAATAAAATTCCATGGCGAGGTCATGGTATAATCCTTGCTCCTGGTTATCGAAATATTAACTCTTTTAAAGAACCATTTCTGAATACTACCTATACATGCT
Organism: Chymomyza fuscimana; assembly: GCA_949987675.1. Lineage (NCBI taxonomy): Eukaryota > Metazoa > Arthropoda > Insecta > Diptera > Drosophilidae > Chymomyza > Chymomyza fuscimana. Next base: position 36,042,692 of record OX465088.1, on the reverse strand, counting down.
GGACCTTCAAGTACTGAAACCGTTCTAATAAGATTCAATCAGAGTCTGGCCTAAAGACTGAATTGTTGCTTTTTTTTAATATCAGTTGTTGATACTGAATATTCGATAAAAATGTTTACGTTCTCGATCAATTTTTCTAGCATCGGTATCGAGCTTAATTTTGTTTTTTATAAGCTTAAGGTAAGTAACATTTTAAATATATATATATTTTTTTTTTCTTCTGTCAATATTGGATTATAACCTTTTGTACTTATCGGTTGAGTGCCAATAAATAAATACACAAAATCAAAAAAAATAAAAAATAAAAATATATTTTATTGTTAGACTTTTCCTCTTTACGACATTGTTCTTTTTTCCCCAAAAAGTCGGTTGTATTTTCTGTGGTACTCGTTTCTTTCTCCAAAACATAATGTGTATATACAAAAGTTTCATTACCGATATCGTCGATACATTCAAACGCCTTGAGTATCTTTTTAAATACACTTTACATGTTCATATAAAAATAAAATATATTTATACATTTTTTTATTTTTTTTCACCCAAGGTTTTTGAATTTAATTTCCTTGACTGTCGATACACGTAAAATTTTAATTCATAACTTTAAAAAAATTTTCCGGTCTCAGCTGAAAAGATTTTTACAACTAACTCTGTAATTTTTAATGGCTAGCTTTAAGCAAAAGTCATATTATAAAAATAAAGCAAATTGTTAAACTTACTTATACATTTTTACACAATCAACATTTTATGCGAACCAAATTATTTTTAAATAGCACAACATAAATTTTACTTGACTTTTTTTTACTTTAAAGATAATAAAATCGTAAGCGTATTTAATCTTCGTTACAAATGTTCTGGTTTTTATTTCTTTATTTGTTGTTGCTGGCTGCAGTTTTTGCGACTGGGTGCTCTCATATTTGTTACAAGGTCAATGTGTCCGATTGTAAAAGTGACAGAAAATAAAAAAAAGACACGCACACAAAATAAAATATTGTGCCTATTTTTATGGCTATAAAACACACACAAGTTAGTCACACTAGTGTGCGTTGCCGTGTTGTTGACATGCAATGGCTTTGTTATTATTATTATTTTTTATTTATTATTTTTGTTTTTATGAGAATTAAATATTGAATTGCTGACAAAATTAAAAAGAAACTTTGCCCCACTCTTGATGCTGCCAACAGCTGCAATCATTTGCTTTCCCAGACCTGTTCCTGCCACGCCTCCCCTGCCGCCCATGAACTGAGCCAGTTTGGCTTGACAACAAAATTTTACAAATTGAATTTTGTGTCACTTTGTTGGACGAATGTCTGACGCAAATGACTTCTTCATGTCGCATGTCTTCGCACAGGGTTGGAGTGAGGTAAAAAATTTCAAGAGGGGCCCATGTTGCGTTGGCAATTTGAATTCTGAATGATAAGGTCAAGGGCAGTTAAATGAGGTTGTTCATTTTAGAATAAAAGTTTTAATTTAGTTTTAATAATTTTTCAACATAATCCATTTTAAGCGCGATTTATTTAGACTTCTTTGGGTACCATGGCTTTGGGAAAATAGTTTGAGGTCGATGTTGCTGAGGGAAGTTTGATTGATAAATCTCTGTCTTTCAAAATAAGAGATTTTTAGGCCTGTTCTACATTTTGATTCCGATTTCGACTATTTGATTTAACAATGCAGCTTATCTTTATAATCGAATCGGAATCGAAATACGTAAAAGGTATGATTATACCCTGCTACGTATGGTACAAAGCGTATATTAAGTTTGTGCAAGCCGAAAATCTATGTAACATATAGAAGGAGACGTCGGAGACCCCCCCAATTACCTAAAGTATGATCAGGGTGACTAGAGAAGTCGATATGCCGATGTCCGTCTGTCCGTCAGTCTGTCTGTCAGTCCGTATGAACGCCTAGATCTCAGATATGTTAAGAGCTAGAGCAACCAAACTTTCAGATTAGATGTATCCCTTATTATTCCATAGGAGACAAATTTCTTTTATTTTTTTGATATCGGGGTTACATTATATAGCTCCCATAGGGCTGTTTCAGACGATCTCGAAAAAAAACCAAAAGTTTTAGATGGATAATTCGTTTGTATCAAGTTTGATCAAAATCGGTTGATTATATCATATAGCTCCCGTAGGACCGATCGGTCAAAAAACCGTGCTTGGTGCAAACTTCGTTCTGTTTCGTGTGTTTATGAATATATCCTAACCAAATTTGGCAAATAAATATCTTTTAGAGTTTTGTAGCAATATACCGGACTTGATTGCAATGGTACAGGGTTTGAAATATTATTTTTTTTCAAAATTTTTAGTCCACACAAATAATTAATTTTCTCAAGCCGTTTTTTTTCGGTGATGATCACTTTATAAACACGATTCTTTTAGCGCCCGAATAAAGTAATGGTGTCCCATATATCAAGCAGTTTAACATCTGACTAAGCAGTGCAAATATCCGCCCAATGCTTCGACCAGGAGTGACATATATTATGTATTCAATTTTTACATTTTTTTTGTACTAAATAAAAAAAAGCAGTGCAAATGCAGTTTGACTTTTTTTTGGACGAAAAAGCGTTTTATCTGTAAAAATAGTCTAATTTAAGTCGTGTTTTTTTTTTTTTTTTTTTTCAATTTTGTAGCCGTGGAGAGATGGCTTGCAGACTGACGTATACAAGTCAACGAACAAAAATGCAAGCAAGTTACGTTTACTCTGAACAAAAAAATGTGCCCTCCCTTACGAAGTAACGTACCTGGGCGTTCACCTAGACAGGCGGCTCACCTGGCGAAAGCACATATAAGCCAAGAAGACGCATCTGAAACCCAAGGCAAGTAGCCTTCACTGGCTTATGAACAGTCGCTCTCCCCTTAGCTTGGACTATAAAGTCCTTCTGCATAACTCCGTGCTGAAACCAATTTGGACATATGTATGGTTCCGAGTTATGGGGCAACGCAAGGAGATCCAACATTGAAATTATATAGCGGGCACAGTCCAAAATCTTGAGAACAATCACGGGGGCAACGTGGTATCTCCGGAACGAGGATATTCATAGAGACCTGCATATTAATCTAGTTAAAGAAGAGATTTCCGAAAAACAGCAAAAACTTAAAATCAAGCTCGCCTCTCATCCAAACCGTCTTGCAAGATCTCTAACCCGAGTTTGCAGCCACAGCCGACTGCAGCGCAACGACCTTCCAGCCCAGCGACATATTTCTTAGGGCCTTTTAACATCAATACAATTAAATTTTTAATTGTAAAGTAAATTAGAATAAGATTTGATTAAATATTGTTAGTCCCTTATGGAAAAAGTGGAGATTCAATAAATAAATAAATAATTCAAAAAAAAAAAGAAAAAAAAAAAAGGACTTACTGCACGCCCAAATTTGTTTTTGGTTGCCCAATTTCTTTCTTTTTACCATTTTTATCCTTTCCAAAAATTAGATTTCCTAAATTCAATTTCTAATTTCAATTTCTATCTGCCGAACTAGTTTTTCATAGAAGCAAATAGTCGAAGGGGCCGAATCTGGAGCATAGGATGGATGGGGTGAAGAAACGAAAACTCAATTTTTCCGTGCCGCGTAGATGGTGGAAGATCACTTTTTGAATATTACAATGAAATCTGTCTATCAGCTATGAGTAATTGTCGCAGGTTATCCCTAAAACCACTTTAAGGCCATCGATTATTATTTCTTATAATTTATCGTCAATTTCTAGGGATCTCTTTTAGGCGACTTAGGTCTTCGACGTTCACACGAGTATGCCATTTCTAAACATTGAAATTGATCATAAAGATTTACGAAAAATTTATTTTCAATGAGTAAACGGAATTCACTTTACTCGAAATGCACCAAGTGATCTGTCTTCAATGGCTGTCAAACACTTGTTAAACATTTTTTACTAGTCTCCAGCTAGTTGACAGGAGCAGTGTTGCATTTAAAGATAAAATCCCTAACTGATCAAAGTGCCCTCATTTAAGCACTGCAGTGCTTCATAGAGACCAAATCAAACTTCAAAGCAGCTTATAAATTTCGTTGAAACAATGAGGGCGTCCGTATTCCCAGAACCATCCCCTTGACTCCGTCCCTAGTGCTGGTCATAGCCAAGGTTAAACTCGCAGCAAATTAATTTTTGTGGCTGAAATAATTCTGCCAGCCATAGACAAAATGCATCAGCTATAGCTGCTATGCCAAACGTTTTACCATGATGATAATGACAATGATGATGGCGATGGCGATAATGATGTGGCCTAGGCCAGGCCAGGCCATGCCAAGCTAGGCAATTTGCATGCACAGGCCGCAGTCTGACATTTCCCGGGGCCGGCTGTCGCTTTTCCTTTGTTTGCGTGCAATTTTCCTATTATGCGGCTGAATTGCATTTGCTGCTCAGCTGGCCGTTCGATATGTAAAAGAGGACACAAACCGTCAGTCAATGCAATGACAAACTTACAAATGCATTTGTATCTGTATCTAAACATAATGTATCTGAGTATAACTGTGTGCTTTGAACTGACTTGCGACTGTCTGCTAAGACTATGACATAATCAATTGCAATGCTATGACAAATAAAAATAAATTACGCATACTAAGCTTAAGTGTGAATGGCTTTGTGTGAGTGCGTATCTGTGTGAGTATCTGTATGTGTGAATGCGAGTGTGTGGGCGTTTCTCGTAATGTACTTCAGCTTGTATAATTTTCTTAAGACATTGCCAGCAATCAATAGTAATTACGCTAGACCAGAATGAAGGCAAGAGTAAGTCTAAGACAACGTAGGAGCACAGAGTTTACTTAGTAAAAGTATATAATATATTTAGGTATTTGTGCGTAATTGCTTCATTTATGGTAACCGTAATGCAAAGATATGATTAAAACTTTTCATTTAATTACTATGCTATAGAAGGTTAATAAGCATGGAAGCATTAAATGTGACTTTATGTGGAATATTTTTAGGGACTTATAAAGTACCGTGAGTACTTTACAGCTTTAATCTTCTAGCTGGCAAAAGTTTTTACTGCAATATACCGATTAATAATTATAACCAAGTAAACTACTTTGGTGTCACATACTTATAAACGATAAATTTTTATTGCGGTTGCTCGTATTAAGGAAATTCTGATTCAGAGATTTTTATTTCAAAGCACAATGAACTCAATCAGTAGGGGATTTTTTTTTAATTTTAATTTTTTTAATTTTAATCACGTTACTTTTATTTATACGACTTTGCTTTGCTTCCCTAGCCAGGATAGCTCTTATTTTAGCTGATGAACTAAAGCGATAAATCAAAGCTTTCATACTTATCGAATAGGTGAACGGTGTTATGTTGATACCCTAGTAAAAGGACAAATAGTGCTAATCATTGGTATCTGCATCCCTTTTAAGGAAAATTGGTGTAAAATTCATACATCTAAGGGCAACAATGAGTGAAGCGCGTCAGCTTTCAATCTTTTTGTTCATCTTTATCTACGGAAAAAATGTAATGTGCAAAAACCCGATTTTTTTGATCTTTCACATAGAATATTTTAAGACTCGGTCTTGATATTAAAATAAAGCTTTTGTGAAGAGAAGAAGAAGAAGATAGAAGACACTAAGAATTTCCAGGCGCCTTTACAAAAAATCATAACTTTCTTAATTTTAAGTGTTGAAGCATTTTGATTTATTTTTTATTTTTATCTGCTTTTTTTGTAGTTTGCTATTTTGAAAAAATTGATTAAGTTATGAATAACTACAAAAATATATATTTAAAACTTAAAAACATAAACAAAATTATTACAAAAAAACATATTTTTTCTTTTATTGAACGAATTGAAATAAAATCAAATATCCTTATAGGCTTTTTACACTGGGGCACATCTGACATCTAACAGCTTATGTCGAAGATGTTACGTATGAAACTGCCGTTCCAAAAATTTCTACATCATTCCAACATCTTGTGGAAATGTTCCTATCTTATTGTGTCCCGATGAAAATATATCGATAATTTTTCTGTGCAACTCTAAATTTTAGTCATTCGCTGCGAAAATGTAAACAATGTGAACGAAAAAGACTGGCAACTTTTAAACGTCAAAACAAAATGGAACAGAAACCGAGCACTTTTATTTTTAATTAAATGTAATCAAAATTAATCATTAATTTAAATTGCACTTGCATATTCGATGCATTGTCCAACAGCTTGTCGTCGTCGTTACTTAATAACATAAAAACATTTCTTGTTAACTGTTGCAGTTGTTGAGCGACAAATAAAATAATATCAAACTTTTGTTTTATACCAATATTTTTTAATTTTCTTCACAATTTTCTGATTTTACGTCTCAGCCTGTCAATATGACAGCAAGATGTTAGATGGTAGATGTTAGATGTTGTCAGTGCGAACACCTTTTTCACATCTTCAAAAAATCCCATGCGTTCCGCTCAGATGTGCTCAGTGTAAAAAGCCTATTATTCGTTTAATTGATACATCTTGTCAAAAAAAAGCCTACCTGAATATTCAGTTATCGATAACTCTATGAATAATCGAGCTTTTGGAAAATAGTTTACGTAGTGAATAATTACAAAAAAAAAATTATTTTTTTCTTTCATTGAACGTATTGAAATAAAATATCCATATTCGTTTAATTTGCATGTCTTGTCAAAGAATCGTCTACCTAAATATTCAGTTAGCGATAATAATCGAAATTTTGGGAAATAGTTTAGGTAGTGAATATTGAATCATCCAAATATAAGGGATATTAGCTGACATAGATAAGACTTTTTGATAATCGATTTTCGATACATTTGACATAAATATTTTTTGTATTTGAAGTTTTCTTAAAAGTAAAAATCGAGTTTCATTTAATAGGCTTTACGACAAAATTTCTGAGATTCTACAAATATTCAGATTTGAATTTTAAAAATTTGTACACTTTCTTTTGACGTACATAAAATATGATTATTACGAAGAAAACAACAAAGTTCCCCGGGTTTGGAATTAATAATTCTATTTTACAGATTCCAAAATCTACTAATATCATTTTAAAATAAATTTTTTTTTTTTTTGTTTGTTGATCGTTTATTAGTGTAATTTTAAAATAAATTGAAATACATAGAGTTCAATATGAATTTTATTTGTGTTAATCCGATTCCGATTTTCGATTTAATAACATTATGCCGATATCGCTCAAAATATACAAGGGTTAATAAAACGAAATAATCGAAATAAAAAAACTTAATTGAAATGAATGAAATTCAAAATTCTTTTTGTTTGCGTAATTCCGATCCCGATTGAACAATACAGCTTATCGGTATGATGATATTGCTAAAAATATACAAGGATAACTATAACGATAAACCAAATTGTTAATTCGAAAAATACGAATTTTAATATAAATAAAAAAAAGGTATGCATTAATTTTTAATCAGTGAGGTTACTTAAGATTGGGCATAAAAGTTCTTTCTTTTTTTAAATTAATTTGGGACTAAAAATAAATAAAAAAATACGTTTTTTTTAATGAAAAATATACAGCTAACTCTGTTTTCACACGGTAGATACGTTCCAGAAGAAATCTTGTAAAAAAAACATGAAGTAAATCCTAGAACTGCTAGAAAATAAATTAGAAAGGGAAATCCCCTAACTAAATTTCTGAAAGAATACGTTGATAAAAATATTTTTCTTTAAAATTTCAATGAAATAGCTTGTTTTTATCGTCCTTATCGAATGATATTGTGTACACAATTTTTTTTAAAATCAGAATTGGGTGTACATTAGTTTCATACTCTTAAAAAATCTCCAAAACTAAAGGCAAGCGCGCTTTTTAGGCTTACAAAATAAATTGAAAAAGATCGTACTTTTTTTTTCAAGAAGAAAAATTATTTACTACTTTCAAATTTTGTTTTTTATTATTTTATATATTTATTTGATTTCCGTTTTTCGGTCTGTTTAAGATCATTTTTATCGCATACCTATCGTTTGCGATATAGCCATCGAACATTTGGTCAGTTGGGTAGTTCTAAATAGTTGAAGCCAGTCAGAAGCCAAAACAAACATTTATTCCATTATGATAAGTTGGGTTGTAGTTAATTATACTTAATTTAATTTTTTTTAATGTAGACGTTGATGAACACTTGTTAACTCCAAGTTTGGTAGCTTTGTCAAAATTTTTGCCATCTTAACGTAGTCAAATTCAAATCTGACACCATTTCCAGGAATTTCCTGTTTTTTGGGTCATTTGCATAAGACACTGGCCGAATTTAGGCTCCTTCTATGTACATATCTCTGCTAAGCCTCGGTGGAAGAGAATCAGTCCAATGCACAAGCGACATTTAATCGATAACTAAAGGAGATATCCCGTCGTGCCCAAATTTCTCTGAGGGTGCTGTTTAATTAAAAAAACATTAAATATTTAAATTCTTCGAAAACGAGCTGCGTTTAGTCAATAGTAACTGGGACCCTACTTAGAGATAGAGTGAAAATAATTGCAGATTTAAGTGCAATTATTATTACGTACATATATAAAGTCAATCGAAAAAGTTAAATTTTTCTCTACTTTAAATAGTCATGACTCTTAAAAGATAAGAGAACGAAAAAAATGCCAAATTATCTCCACAACCCTTCATCGTCTAAGTGTACATAGTGTTTTCCTTTCCCCCAACTCAACCTCATACACTATTTATAGCACATTTACGACGTAAACATTTACTTAAGTAATTTACCTCAATCATACAAAAATAGTCCGTAAAATAATATCTTACACTGAGCTAATAGTCATTTCAATAAATTTACTTTACAACGCCTATAATTCAACAAATTCTGACATTGATTGTATAATAACTCTTAAATTTCTAGGCATTCCCGGCAGCTTACAAAAACGGACATAACTTACAAAATCAATTCGTAGAGCACCCAAAAACAGAAAAATAAATAACTAAAATACGTTGCAAATATATTTTCTCAGCTGCGAGCTAAACAAAATAAACTGCCACTAAATCAAATACGTTGCTTACCCACGTAGGAAAAAAAAGGTTATAAAATGCGAAAATGCTTGCCAAAAAATGTTATACACTCGGGACGGTGCTCGACAGTGGAATACTCGGTGCTCTTTTTAGGAAAAGAAAACATACTACCTAGTGGAAAATGTCAGCCTTAGAACTAACGCATATGGCACTTTTTTCAAGTCGAAACTGCTTGTTTGCGATCTAACAAGCAGTTTTCCAATGTAAGCTTTTTTGGGTCCAAATTATATCTATAAAACTCCACAACAAAAGTTTTGACCGCTTAAGTTGTTATTGAAATAAAGGATCGAAGAGAATTCTCGAAAATATCTGTTTAAAAATTTAAGTTATATATTTATTTATTTATTTAATATTCTAACTTAGAATTAATTCTATGGAGCAAAAATAGCTTAAAGCCAGAGCAACATAGGCCTTCAGGCTGTTAAATTATATATATTTAGGTGGGCTAAGGTACATAAGGCCAATGAATTATGGCCTTTTTGGTACAACATTTTGTAGTCGCTTTGTAAAGTAGAATCAGCATAGCATAATACTCATAAAGCTGGGCTTTCCGAAAACGAATCCTAATATTTTATTGGAATATTTCATTCGGATTCATTTTGAAACCACATTTTCCTAATTGCACCAAAACGAATTTTTTATGTGTTTTGAATCCGACTACTTTTTTTACAAGAGAAATAAGTTTATAAGTTCATGTAATTTAAACTGAAATAATTTTTTTAATATTCTTTTTTTTTTATATATTTATGCCAATTTCAAGTTTATTGATAATTATTTTGAATTAATATTTTTCCGAATCAACCCAAAAAATAGCTTAGCTCAAAACAAATTTTTGGCATATGCTAACATGGTTCATGTCTTGCATAAAAAAAAATTCCCTTGTAATAAGAATGTTAGAAGAAGATCAAAGTACATGGGAAATTCGAGAAAATATCGTCGGGAAAAATTTATAATTGGTAGCACGCAAAAACGAAAACGTACAAAATTTGTTTCTCCGAAGAAAGACCAATTTCGCACAATTGCTACTTTAAAAGGCCTAAATATACCACAAATTTAAATGCCTCTTTTTAGGCAAGTTTTAGGTCGAACGAATGAAAAATAATCAAATCCCCCCATATCCAATCTTCGCGTTATCTAATTAATTTAAAACGGATAATGTAACTTAACATTGATCCCCATAGTATGTACAGAAACCAATTTGATACCAACATATTTTCAATTTGATTCGACTATAAAATAGCATACTAGTCCCTATAAAACATACAACATATTTATTTATTTATTTATTTGAGGGGTACAACTACGTACAGTTGACCTTATATTATAAAAAAGTACATATAATTTATTTAGAAAAGAAAATAGAGCGAGGGTATTGATATGAACTAATCAGCGTCTCTAGCCCGATGGGTGAAGATAACAACTAAACATTATATCACAAAAAGAGCCAATGGATCACCGTTGACCAAGTGGGTGACTCATAATATAGGATTGGTCAAGGAGGCTCGAAGTGGCAAGTCAAGGTGACTTAAGATAGAAGAAGTGATAGATTGAATAGACCGTTCGAAAGAGAGGAAATTGTTAAAGCTATTATAGTTGGAGCATAAGACACGGAAAGGATCGTGCAAAGCATAATTTGATCTACAAAATTGTAAGGGTCGAAAATTGGCAAATGGTATGGCAAAAGTAACTTTGCTAAGAAGTACATTGGAATCGATAAGACCGAGTAACAGTTTATGCAAGAATAAAACGCCGTGGCATGTTCTGCGATGATTTAAGGAAGACAACTTTATAAGGCGAAGTCTATCAGAATATGGCGGCAGTCGGATATTTGGGTCCCAGTTTAAGCCACGAAGTGCAAAAAGGAGAAATTGCTTTTGTACGGACTCAATCATGTCCTGATAAAGGTGGTATTGAGGGCTCCAAACGCAGGAACAATATTCCAAAATTGGACGGACAAGAGAAATATAAAGAAGTTTGGTTGTGTAAGGGTCGTTAAACTCTTTAGACCAACGCTTAATAAAAGCAAGAACACCTCTAGCCTTATTCACGATGTTGCAAATATGGTTATTAAATTTAAGGTTATGATCAAACAAAACACCAAGGTCAGACGCACTCTCGATGCGTTCTAAGGTAGAAGATTCTGAAGAGTAAGTAGCCAAATAAGGAGCAGAACGATAAAATGTCATAACGTTACATTTTGTCTTGTTGAGAAAGAGTTGGTTGATATTGCAACAAGATGGCATATTATCAAAATCATGCTGAAGAAGTAAGCATTTATTATTATCGGAGTAGGACATACAGAGTTTAACATCATCCGCATACATAAGAATGTGAGAAGATGAGATTACTTGAGGGAGATCATTTAAAAATAAGTTAAAAAGAAGAGGGCCTAGATGGCTACCTTGAGGTACCCCTGACGTGACCATAATTTCTGTAGATTCGCAGCCTTTAAAAACTACCTTCTGGACTCGGTTGGATAAATAGGACGATATCCAATTTAAAAGACAAGACGGAAACCCCAGACGAGACAGTTTAACAAGTAGAAGACTATGGTTTACCGAGTCAAATGCTTTATTAAAGTCAGTATAAATGACATCAGTTTGTTTTTTTTCCGTAAAACCAAGATTAATAAGAGACGAAAGTTCTAAAAGGTTAGTAGAAGTGGACCGACGTTTTACAAACCCATGTTGGGAATCCGACATTAAAGAACGACAGTAGTGTTGCAATTGTGAAGTTACAATCCTTTCAAAAACTTTTGGAATTGATGAAAGCTTGGCGATACCGCGGTAGTTCTCAATGTTGGACTTGGAACCTTTTTTATGAATAGGGATAATGAGGGATTCATTCCAGATGGCCGGAAAATAAGAATATTTTAATGAAGTGCGGTAAAGAACAGATAATGGCGTAGAAGGAGAGTGAGCACAATTATGGCATCGGGGCCAGGGGAGAAGGATGATTTAATGGACAGTAGGGATTGTAAAACGTCGGTTTCAAAGATTTCTGGATAAGCAATAAGATTTGAATGTGGTAGGTTATAGGGATGGTTAAGGTCAATGTTATTAGGGTTGACAGAATAGGTAGTTTGAAAAAATTTCGCAAAAATGTCCGTCCAATTCTTACTCTTAAGATTCTAAATATCTATAAACTATTTTTTGTTAAGCCCCTAATCACCCCATGTGTGCCGCGTGCCAAGTTGTAAGTTGTTTTGGGTAAAAAAATATCAAAGTCTACCCATACAAACTCTCACCCGTAATTTTCACTACTTGTGGCTGGAATTTCCCATTTGTATTTTTGTTGTTTATTTAATTTTATTATTTCTAAATTATAAACTATAATAAACAATTGTTGAACAATTTTAAATTGCACTAATCATTACTTAGTTATTTCACTAACCACTAACTTAAATCTAAAAAAACAAAACCATGTACTATTTACACGTATTTCTGAAGGATTATTGTTATTAAGCCACTAGTGTTTACAAACACATTTTTTATAGAGTTTGATATCCCTTAGAGATAACGACTGATCGAATCTAACTTCAGGCGTTCATGAGTTTCAATACCCAAAATTTTCCATTCTTAGTACCCATCCATAATACAAATACTTCATACAAAATTTCGTCCCTCCAGCTCTCAAGATTCATATAAATAAATGTTTAAAAAAATTTGTTTAATTACCTTTCCGTTCACCATCATCAACGTAGTTTTTTTTTTTTTTGCTTACCAAAAGTCTAAAATTAAGATTATTAAAATCTTTCAATGTGAAAAGATTTGGAATTCCCTTGTATAGCTTGTATAGAGATTTAATGAAAGTTTGTGCTCTCTTATTAAAAACAGACAAAAATCGCAAAAAAATAAACGTGATTATAAGAGACACCATTTAAAATTTTTGTAGAATTTAATCAGAAGAAACAAATATTCAAAAAAAAAAAAAAATGCAGCTTTGAACGACTTTATCACCTAAGTATCCAGCACTCCACAGAGAAAAAAAAACAAATCTTATGTAAACTATTTTCAATCTTGAAATACCAGAAGATTTGGATTTCGCCTACATTCGAGACAATATTGTCTAAAAATTGTCAATATTCTTACTTTTGTATTAAAGTCGTTAGAAATATAATTATTTTTGTATTTTCGACAGAGGAAGAAAATTCTAAGCAATAAAAAGAATCGTTTTGAAATCAAAGAAGAAGTTAAAAAAAAAACATGCCAAGCCCCCTCAGTCTGTAAGAAACTTTGCATAAATCTGCAATACCTTTGCGCCTTTGGGTGCAGTGTATAAAAAAATCAACACTGCTGAATAGCAGCTGTGAATGCAAACAAATAAAAGAAATAATAACAAGATACCAAAAAGCCATTGTGAGATGAGTCCAGAAGAAGAATCAAAGTCGAAAACAAAGTCAGAGCCAAGCCAAAGCCTTGGCAGCATTGCAACAGAGCAGAAATAATCAACTGCAACAATAACAACAGGAAAAACAGTTACACCGACAAACTGCAAACCGCAGCGCCACAGAATGTTTCCCCTACGAACCACCACCCACCCCCTGCTGCCTACCAAGAGCAGACCAAAGTCGACCAAGGTAAGCCAAATATGGGAAAGGATAAAGAGAGCGGTAGCTGACATTGCAAGAGCATTCAAAGCGGATGTACCTCTAAACCATGCCAATGCACAGAACACATAGAGACATGTGACACACGTTGTGGCAGACAGACATAGGGACACAGAGGCACACAGAGAGGCAGCTTTGTGGTGTGCGTGTGTATCTGTATGTGTCTGTGTCTGTGATAGACAATCGGATTGCATTGAAGCTGGGAGCCGGTGACATTTACACGACAAAACAACTGCATACAACATGGCACTGCATCTGTTTCCGGGCCAAAGCTTAAACTATTCTACATTTTTTTTTTCTCTAGTTTACCTGAACATTTTTTTTCGCACTCTATTTTTCCGGGAACCAAGTGACATACGTTAAGCTCTTTTAGTGATTTGACTTGTGCCAATGACAGTAAAACGTTTGACTTCAATCGCTTAGTCTCAAGTGTTGCTTAAGCTAAGGCAATTTGTGTGTATCTCTTAGAATGTTTTTGCGGAAAAGATAATTGCAATATTTTTTTTGAGAACCATGAGAACTACAAATGATTTTGAGCACTTTGTAGAACTAGTTTAAATTACATGGACTTATGAACCTATTTTGTCAATTCGATTTGATTTCTCTTTCAACAAAGTAGTCGGATTCAAGGCACATTAAAAATTCGTTTTGGGAAAAAATTCGAAATGATTTCGAATAAAATATTTTATTTCATTAAATTTCAATTCTTTAAATAAAAAAATTAGTTTCATTAAATCGTTTTCCGGAACACGGCCGAATAATATTAAAATTTAAACTAAGCCACAAATAAATGGAAAATGTAGAATTTTTAAATTTTTAAATTTGATTTTTTTTTTAATAATTTCTAAAATCAAGATTTTTGTGGCTTATTTTAAAAAATCTTGTTTAAAATTTGAAATTTAATTATATTTAAAATAGCTATCTAAAATCTTATTTCTTCATTAAATATTTTTAATCTTCATTGAAGAATTGTGAAAATCTTAATTTGAGAATTTTTAGTTTAATTTTATGAATTGATGATTATTATTTATTATTAATTCTTTAAGCCAGGACAGTTTAGATTTTTAAAACTATAATTTTAATATTAATTCTTTAAACAAGTGCAATTTAGATTTTTAAAATTAAATTTTTATTAATATTTGTTATTTATTCTTTAAACAAATCCAATTTCGATTTTTAACATTCGAAAATGCCAAAAATTCTTTAAATAACAATAAAAATACTAAATTGGTCTGTTTTCAAGTTTGATTATTTTTTTAATACAAGATTTTAATCTTATTCCAAGATTATATTTTCTTATAATTAAAATTTCGAAGAATTTTTCTTCGTAATGTTTTTTTTTTATTTAATATAACTTAATAAAAAACATTTTTCGAAATTAAAAAAAGTGTCTTTAATTAAAAGCAAATATCTTTGGTTGTACTAAACTGATTTTGATAATATTTTTACTAAGCTACAGATAATTGAAACATATTTTTGTCAAATTTACGGCTTGGAATGCATTCTCATGAAATTTTTCGTAATTTTTAGCAAAGTTTTGAAAAAAATTCCATTTCGAACGTAAAGGCTCTAGCTGGATAAGGTACTGGAAACTGCGCCCAGCGATTTTTAAAAACTAATGATGCAGTTAGATGCATATGGCAAAATACAAATTTTTCTCAAAATTTCAGTTTTTAAACTTAACGTGTTGCGGCTTAATTTAAAAAAACGTGTTTTTTGTTTTTATTTAATTGTGTCTAGACTACTGAAAATTTTGGAACCAATATTTTTTTTTTTTTTTTTTTTTGTGGAACAATGTTAAAAAAAAATAAAACGAAAATTTTTTAATATTTTTTTAAAAAAATGTATGAAAATATTTATTTTTTCTAAAGATGTTAAAAATTATAATAAATTTTTGTAATATTTTATAGAGAACATACTTCTTGTTTTTATGATGAAAAAAATGATTTATTTTGAAGGTAAACATAAAAATATTAACGTTGCTCAAAAATTTTTTTTTAATAATTTGCATTAAATGGTGCATTTGCATTAATTTATTTTTATTAAAAATTTATGGGTTTACATTTAGCATAAAAAATTAAACCAAATTAACCACTCTGAATATAAAAAATTCGAAGCTCTAAATTAAAAATTAAATTTTTTCCCGCAGCAACTGTGATGTTTCTTCCAGCTTCAAAGTTTCCAGCCCTTATGGAGTTGGGCGCACTGTGATGTAAAGGTGCTGAGAGAATTTGATATAAAGGAGCTTCTGAAGATCTTTGGGCCTTCAGGCAGCTCGTGGAACTTTTATAATGTATCATAAACTGAGAAAAGTACACAAAATTGATTTTTTTAAATACGGGGTACTAATAAAAGCTGATATATTATACAAGTTGCGAGCTTCCTGAGCGGGAGAAGAAAACATAATCAACCAAAAAATTTGTGCTTTTTTTTTTTTTGGGTAACTTGCAGTTCGGATAAAAAGGTGACGTACTATACAAGTTTAGCTTCCCTGAGCGAGGGAACAAAACAAAATGTCTGTTCAGTGTTAATATCCACTACTACTAGTTGCAACCAGCTATAGCTCTCTGAGCGGGAGAAAAGTACAAAAAATTTTGTTCACTGCTTAAATCTCTGTTATTTACACCATAATATTTTTCTCCTTTTTTTTTAGCCAACCATCCGCACGCATCCGTTGGCAGCCTAGTATAAAAAATAATTATAATACAGCACATTAAGCCTCTAATAGAATAAGTGGCAGTTCGCTAATCCTAGTCCTTTTAACCCCTACGGCGACTTTAAAAACTCGCCAGCATGAGATAATTGCAAGTTGCCTTCGCATAAACTACATTAAATACTTTGGTATCCTTTGTGTGTGTGTGTGTGTGTGTATGATTGTGTATCTGTGTGTTTATAATGGTTATTTGTATGTGTAAAGCAGACGCTAATGAAGCGCAACCAGTTGGTAGAGCAAGAAAACGCCACAGGGCCAACTAATCCACGGCACGTGCTGACCAAAAAAAACCGAAAAAAAAAGACAACAAACAAACCAAACGAACCCCAAAAAGCGTTGCATTTAAATGCGATGGACGCAACCTTTTACAGTTATGAAAATCCTATAGAGAAAAATATATATATACATATATGTATGTACTATATAAAAATTCCATGTTGATTATGCCAAATCGACATACAAAACATACAAACTGACAATTCGTGATAGGAATGGGAGAGAGAGCTTTTAGAGAAATTGTGTAACAACCAAAATGTTTTGCATAGAGCACCCAAGACCCTTAAATTCTGTACCATTTTGCTGTTGAAAATAAACAAAAAAAATATAAAATTATTTGGATAAGGGCCGTTAAGGAATTTTAAAATAAAATACAATAAAATATTAAAAAAAAGGCATTTCTATATTTGATTTGTTGTTTTAATTTAACAAGTATTGACTTGGATTATAATAATACCCTACCAAAGCACTATATCATTGCTTAGATCAAGAAATCTACGCGTTGCGTCTATACACTTAATACGTTTCTATACTTAATAAAGTTTTTTTTTGTAATTATTCTCATACATTTATACACACTCTTCTCATTTATTACAAGCCCATTAAATTTAAAATATTTTTTATATTATACCACTAATAATATATATCTACCACTCGATTTAAAAAATTGTTTCTATTTTTATTTTAAGAAATTACATATTTTTCAGTTTGACGTGCAGAAATGCAGAAGTGCCCGGCTAAGCACGTGCGCAACCATAACAACGATGCAGAAGTGCCAGACTAACAACTAAGTAACAACATTTGGGTGTTTACCAGGCCATATCGTACAAATATATATAATTTTTTTAAGAAAATTTTTTGTAAAAAAAAATGCAATTTAAGAGCATGAGCAATAAAGCTTGTATATTTTTAAGTACAAAATAAATGTTCTAATACTCTGCTCTATGCTCTAGAGTGTATGTCGTTTTTTACGACAGTTTTGGGCAGATGTAACCTTCTTTTCGTAGACAAGTGTCTGGGTCGGGAAGAAATGCAGAATTTTGTATGGTAAGTTGTTGTTGGGCACTTCTGCATTTTTGCCCGAACCATACTATTGTTTTACTTATTTTTTGGTAAGCTGCTACAAGCACTGAATAGCACAAAAAAAGACAGATATTGTTTTTCAACACAGTTTTGGGCAGAAGTGACCTACTTCTCGTAGACAAGTGTCTGGGTCGGGCAGAAATGCAGAATTTTTGAAGGTAAGTTGTTGTTGGGCATTTTTGCATTTCTGCTCGAACCAGACACTTGTTTCACATATTTTTTAGTAAGCTTCTACAAGCACTGAATAACACAAAAAAAAAAGATATTGGGGCGTTTTACAACACATTTTTGGGCAGAAGTGATCTGATTCGGGCAGAAATTCAGAATTTTCTATGGTAAGTTGTCGTTGAGCATTTCTGCATTTCAGCCAAGTTCTTTTATTGTTTAAGTTTATACGAGAAAAAAATTTGAATAGTTAATTTTTGTTTTTAGATTTTGGAAATTGATAATTTTTGAAAGTGATAACTTACATTTTTGATGAACGTAATACTTTACGAGCTAGAGTTTGAACAAATACTTATAATATAGCAAAAATTCCATTTGCATCAAAGAGATCCACAAAATGGAAAGAAGAATTTTTATATGTAAAATAAAAGTTTTATCGCAGCGAGTCCGAAATCCATATTTGAAAGATGCTTCCTGAAAAGTTGAGTGTTTTGGTGCGATTTTTTGGGACGTAAGTAGGTAGGTATATATTTCTTTTAATACGATAAGGTCTACAATTGAAAAATTTAAGTCCGGAAGTATTGATGATTAAGGAATTTTAATTCTAAGTTTGTATCAGTAGTGTTATACTAAATGGAATGTAGTTACCTTTAAGATGTTTTTCTTTAATTGAGTTAAGGCCAAAAATTCACCATTAAACACGAGAATAAAGCCTAGATTATGAAATAATATTTTTAAGCTGGCATTTTTGAGGGCTGCACAATATTTTTTTTCTACCGGACATTGTCTCAAAAACATTACCTTGACAGCCAAGGTTGTTTGAAAAAAAAAAAAAATTAATTTTTTTTATTTTACATTTTTATTTACTTTTATTGCTTGTTATGTATCACCGAGAGATCAATTGGAGGAAATGACCTAACCGCACTTATTAGAGTTCGAGTCCAGAGCGCTTAAAGAAAACACAACAACTGGGATTTTCATGTTACGGGTCGGCAGCTCAGTCATGAGCTCCATAACCCCACACAACTCGAGTTGTCAAAATAATGGGGTTTTCATGGGAAAAAAAATTAAATAACAACTAAAAGTATGCTGCAAATTTGAATTTTATCTATTTATGGGTACCTTGCTGACATCCGTTTAAGTTATCTCCAGCTAATCCCAAATTTTTCTGACCTTTTAACTAAAGCTAGAGTATTGGTACTTCGGCTGTATGTCTTTACTAAAACTTTATTGCTTCATTGATTTCTAAGCTCTCTGACAAATAAATTTTTGCAGATAAAAACTTTTACATTGATTGTATACAAATAAACTAACTAGAAATATTTAATGAATACCATATTAAAAAGTTTGATTTCCTTTTGTACAGGATAATTTGTACTTAGAGTTTTGTATGGCAAACTTTTTAGCCATCATTACCAATTCAGTTCCGGCAAATTGACATTCAGTATAACCCATTCCCAATAACAATCTCTCAATTTCTCAGCTCAGTTTTGGCATATTCTACTTTGCAGCAGTTCAGCTCATTGGCAAACTGTCCAAATATTTTAGTCATGATTGCTTTGCAATATGTTTGGCGCATATTTCAAGGCAAAGTTGGGGAAGAGCTGGAAAAAACCAAATGTTATACAAATTCTTTTTATTTTTGGTTGAACTTGGCATTTGGCATTTTGTCTGAATGTGTACGCGTGTGTGTGTGTGCTTTTATGTGTAATGCAAGGGCGTAGATAAGAGGATTTCATGGTGAATCAAGAAAACAAAAAAACTGCAGTTTTACACATAAATACAGTCACCCTAAAAAAGGTGATTTTCGATTTCGGAGGTCAGAGCAGGTTTATTATAAGATTTTGGGGTTACTGAAACTGAATTAAAGAAAAAAAACCCCAGCTTATTATTTAAATGGCCACCTGCTCTACCTGAAAGGAATTGTTACAAGGGGCTCCATTTTTCATGACTATATCATTGTGGGCCTAGATTGTCATATTCACCAAAATTTTAATATTTTTATAAAAGATATTTAGATGAAATGTGGCATAGCGGTCTCATTCACAAACTAATACTTTGTGGCACTCCAGTCTATATTACTAAAATTGTTGAAAGTTTCCTAACTGACAGATTCTTTCGAGTTGTTATGGATGGCCATGTGTCAAATCAAAAACGAATTGTTGCAGGTGTCCCCCAGGGATCCTTTCTCAGTCCCATATTGTACAACATTTACACCCATGACATTCCAACGCCTGTCAATTGTACGATTTCAGTCTTCGCTGATGATACTGCTCTATACTGCTCCAACACAGACCTTAATGTAATCCTTACAAACCTACAAAACGGCCTTAATACCCTTAGCAGATATTTCTTCCAATGGAAAATAAAATTAAATGCTCACAAAACCAACTCCATCTTTTTCACGCGAAAACGCAAACCTTGCTTTTTACCAGCCACAAACCTCCACTTAAATAACGAGCCAATACAATGGGCTACCAACATTAAATACCTTGGACTTACACTGGATAAAAAACTAACCTTTAACAATCATATTAACAACACGATTGACAAAATCAATAAAACTATTCGGATCTTGTATCCTTTTATTAACAGAAGATCCCATCTCTCAACAAAGAATAAACTCCTTCTCTTTAAATCTATATTTGTGCCCATTTTTTTATATGGCTGTGAAATTTGGGGAGACTGTGCCGTCAGTCACCAGGCCAAGCTGCAAACAACACAAAACAAACTACTTAAAATGATGCTCAACCTCCCATTTTACTACTCGACCTCTCGTCTCCATGATCGGGCATATGTCAGCCTATCTGTCGCAACTATTAGAAAATCTCGCGAATCCCGCAGGATTGGTACTTGGTCTATGGCCAAAAATAGACGCAAAACGCTCCTCCAAGCTTTGCGGACTAAATCGTTCACAGTGCTCGGCGGTTGTCAGAGCGATCACCGGACATTGGCTTGCCGGGGTACATTCAGCCAGACTGAATGTTCCATACAATGATTTTTGCAGAAGCTGCAAAGACGAGGAAGAGGTAGAATCGGTAGAGCACTTCTTCTGTTCCTGCGAAGCTCTATGCAGACGCAGGAATAAGTATTTGGGAAACTATTTCCTCCACAATCTAGCAGACCTAGAAACCATATGCCCGAGGAAGATTGCTGGCTACATCGCAGCAACAGGCTGGTGCGCCTCCTAAGGGTTGTCAAAGTGGAAAAGGGTTTAAAAGTTATAGATCCGTGCGGTAATACAACGGGCCAGTCTAGGCCTAAGTAAGCTGGCTTTTAAGCCAGCGGCCGCATCAACCTAACCTAACCTAACCTATATATACACTTAAAATTCTTTCGCAAAATGAAATTTTTCATACATATTCTACAGCAAGCTTAGATTTTCTTAAGATAATCTAGAGCTAAATTGGAAAACTCAAAAAAAAATTTTAGATTAAAAAAATTCTCGTATTTTGGCCAAAATTCTGGCATTTCTATAATAATTTGTTTAGAGGGATGCATTTTTAAAAAAATGTTTTTTAAAGATTAACATTTTTTCTTGTAAAGTTTGAGCCTTCGCAGATTTAGATAAAGATAATCCAGACCAAAATTTGACCAAAAAACAGATTGCCACTTTGGAATTGAATACGGTTTAGAATCACCCTTTCCATCATTTTACCCAAGGTGGGATGTTTTTCCGGCTTCGGTATCATCGTTATTAGCGCTGACTTCCAGATATTTGGAAAATGTCCCAATCTAAGTATGCTATTATAATGCAGAACGATGAAAAGGAGCGCTTTTTTTGGAAGACGCTTTAGTGTTCTGTTATCTAAGCGGTCTTCACCTGGAGATTTTTTAGCCTTTAGTTTTTTGATCTGCAGTTCTACCTCCTAAAGGATAACTGGGTTCGTAGGCAACGACATGGCGTCTCTAACTGCATTCGAACATTCGTTCGCGGCCTTCGGGATAGCTTAATGCGATTTGTAAGCCTCCAAAGCAGATAAATCGGGGCTTGCACTATCCAGCAAGCGTTCAAATGTATCTTGTTTGTATTTCACAAGGTCCTTTCGAAGACGATTAGATAACATCTTGTAGATCCGATGGACACGAACATCTCCCGTTCTTGTGTATTCGGACTCGTCGATTTAGTTTTATAAGCTCGGAAGTAATAGGAGGCAGTGGATCTCTTCGATTTTGACTTGGTGAACACTGAGTCTTGTTAGCAGCGTATCATCTTTACTTGAAACTTATTACAAGCAATCCCATTAATGATGAAAAAATCCAGAGCAGAGGGGACGAGCCGACTAAGAAGTATTATATAAAAACAACAACAATTTTTTTTATAAGGTGTGCATAAGTAACATAAAGGGTAGATAAGTTGGTAGAATTAGAGACAAAGTTTTAAAGAATTAAAAAAAAGTGTGTAACGAATACATTTTTTATGCCTATTGAATTTAAGCCTTAGTAGTAAAAATGTGAGGTGAGCTACAATAAAATAAAAATTGCATACTTTTGGGCTGACGAAATGGTTTCTCAAAAAATCGTTTAATTTTCTTTGGGAAATTTTGTAACTCAACTTTAGATAGAAAATTAAAATTCCGCAAATCTTAAGATGTTACAATTTTGTTAAAAAACATTCACAAAAATTTAAAAATTTTTTTTTGATCAAATATCGAGTGGTCGTCGAAGGTACCTTTAAAGCAAATGATAAAAAAATCAACAATTTCTGAATATAATCTTAATATATATAATGTATATCAATTACATTGGCCATAGCAATCATGCACTATACCCAATCGAGAACGAAAAATAATCTAACTTTTAACTCACCCCAACGCTTAAAAGCTAACGACGCTCCTGCTCTGCAGTAACATATACGAAGTTCAAGGACAATTACAAGCGCGAATAATGGACAGCTTGAAGGGCTTCCTTTTTTCCTTTCTTATATCAGAGACGCAATTGGCGTCTCTAGCATCGATAATGATGGCAATGGCAATGGCAATGACGAAGCTACGCAACTAATTTTTTATGCGTCGCAGCCCAAAAGTAGCCAACAACAAAAGACAATATTAAGTGTTATTATTTTTCTTCTTATTTTTACTTTCTTCTATGCTACTGTTTAACGGGACTACCCAAAAATAGAAAACAAAGAAATAAGCATAAAAAAATGGCGCATAATTTAGGTAGCAGCTGCCACAGCGTGGACCCAGTCTGATGAAGACACAGTAGGCGCAAAATTCAATCGCACAGCTTTTAGTTTTCGCTAGAACGTGCTCTCATATGCGAAGACTCCCAAGGGGTATTGGCTACCTGTTGACGTACAATATAAAGCTGGCTACAAATATTTTGGAGTCACTCTAAGCAGCATATTGGCAAAGTAGTCGCTCAGCTGACTAGGAAGAGTTGCTTAGAGTAAACTGTATTTGAAAAAAATGCATTTACAAAACCATCGGCTCTCCTACGGTCTTTAAAAAAATAACAGGCAAATTTTAACAAAATAAAACTAGAAACTCTCAATCCAAAATATTGAGAAGATTTACTGGTGCAAGTCGCTACATCCTCAACAGAGAAAAAATTAGCTTGTTGTTCTTATGGTTGTTACCAACCTCCTGGACAGGCCATAAAAACTACCTGGCATGAAGTCTTTAAAGGTGGCATAATGTCATATCCAGAAGAAGGATAGAAAGTATATCCCAGAATTCATTTATTGTTACACTGTGAGAAAATAGTCGGTCTAAAATTAAAATTGTTTGTACTTCAATTAAGAATTCGCAATCTCGTAAAGCAATCTTAAGATAAGAATAACAGCTGTGGTTAAAACAGAGCTTAAACTTAAAATTAAAAGCTGTGCGCATACATAATAGCCCTACTGTAGACAGAGTGTTGCAGCAGCAGCGCATTTACATAGCAAGCAGCAGCTCACCTTTGGCCGGCGAGGGGCGTAAAAGGGCCTCAAAAGGGGCGTTTGGCATTAGGCGTGGGGCACAGGGCGTGGCAAACAAGCAAACTCGTTTAGTGCGGAAACGCTGCCACTGAATGGGGCACTGCACTGGCTGCTCCTGCTGGTTAGTTAGTGAAAAACGCATGGGAAAAAAAGTGCCAGCTCCAAATGCGCACTTAATTGCACACTCAAAGGGCTGTTTGGCGGGTTTCACTAAAGAGGAGCAAGCAAAAAAAAGTACCCGAAAGGTTGATATTTTGAGCTGTACAAAGTGGTCACCCCTCCGTTTTTTCCACGCAAACTGCAAAAATGCCATGGAAACAAACGTGCCACCAAATTGGGTAAGTGCCTAATATGCCTTGTATGAGTTGCGTTTTGTTCTTGTCCATAATAGAGATTTTTCATTTTTTTTTTCACAGCTTCCATTCAAGTTGGCTAGAACAGAAAAGCAAACGAAAATTGGTTTAGTCGGGGAGATGACTAAGGGATACGCTCCATATAAATTATGCGTTCCGAGAGAAATGAAATAGCCAAAAATCGTCTTCACTTTTTTAACGCCAAATCAATTAATCTTTCTGCTTTTTTTGCATCTAATCGATACATTTTATATTCAAAACTGTAATATTTGTGGGAATAGCCTTTTTTCGTTATAAATGTACTAAAAAATACGGTCGTCAGTAATGTGTATGGTCAAAAATACTTGATTCGAAAAGAAAAAAAAATAATTTTATTTAAAAAAACTTCAAACTTCAAAAACTTCGTCACAAAACGCCAGAAGCTTTTGAGGTGCCCTGTCGGCTGCCTCTTCCAATGAGGTAAGCCAGGGTTTTCCTAGGTACTTAAGTCTCGATGTGCATAGGGCGGGGCAGTGGCAGATGAGGTGCTCCAGAGTCTCTTTGACATCTGTCTCCCTACACTTCCTGCATTCGTCGCTGTTGGTAATGCCTAGCTTCTTAGCGTTAGCTGCGGTCAGGCAGTGACCAGTAAGTCTACAGTCTCTTCTCGGGAGTTTCAGAATATGCTGGGTTAATTTGTTATTGGTTTTCTTGCACATAGTGCAAGCTAACTTGCAGCTCGTTGTGTTGTGCCACCTTCTGTCAGATCTGCCTACAGCGTCTTCTTCTGCTCGGTGGTTAATCGACCTTAACGGATTCATTAGATCCTCAAGTGACGGTTGCCTTGATCCGGTTCCTTCCTTTGCGAGCCTGTCAATGCCCTGGTGGCTGGGAACCCAGAACATGCACAACTCCTTCTGGGTGCTTAGTTCATCAAGTGTGTCCCTGCTTGCCAGTACACTTTTGGAATTGATGCTGAAGGCTATCATGGATTTGATCGCCGCTTGACTGTCACCAAAATATTTGTTAGGCTCTGATCTGAAAATATAAATTTTATGAAAAAAAAAGTTGAAAAATTAAAAAAAAAAAATTCTTTAAATATGACCAAATAATTATGAAATACGGAACTGATAGCCTTAGCAGACAATAGTTTTTTTTAACGCTTTAAGCTAACCTATAATTTTTTTAATTTTAAGTTTCATATACATACATCATAATAATAATTTTGAAATAAGTATTAAATTCATGTATTATTATTAAAAGTCAGAAAACTCGGATTTTGCTAAAAAATTTTTAAATTAGGAAATTTTAAAATAAAATTTTGAATCAAATTTAAAAAATCCGAATATAACACTTATAAGAATTTGACTATAATTCTAGATTTTTTTACATTTTATTTCCGACCTTTCATGCTCAAAATGAAAACAATTTGTTCTTTAAAATAAAACTGATTTCAAGATAATTCGAAATCCAAAATAAACATATACATTTAAAATTTTTTTTTTTTGGTCTATTTGAATTCTTGAAATAAGCCACGAAAATCATGTTGTAAAAAGATGATGATTTTAGATTTTTCCAATGTGTTCTCAAAATGAGACTCAAAAACAAGAATTTCTAAAATCGGAAATAATAATTTGGCTAAATTTTGGTCCTTTTCCAATCTTTTTTCAGACTTTCCAATTTTAAAATGAAAAAAATTATTTTTTAAAATGAGTCTTTTTTCAAGATTGTTTAAAATTCGAAAATAAAATATTTTTCGCAATTTTAGGTTTCATTGCGACTTATTTTATGATTTAAAATAATTAGCCACAAAAATCTTACTATAAGAAGGATGAAAATCCAAAAAAAAAAGGTTTTTAGTCATGATTTTTAAATTTTTCCAATCTCACTGAAATTAAATTAAAAATAATTTGTACTTACATAATTTTATTTCAGGATTGTTCAAAATCCGAAATTAAGATTTTGGTCACGATACTTTATGTATGAAGCTTCTTATTTTAAGATTTTTATTATGCTGAAATAAACAAAATAAGTCATAAGGCAATATTTTTTGGGCTTATTTTAGAAAAATCTCAATTCGGGAGTATACCCACTTGGTACGATTTTGTAACCAAAAAAAATATAATTTTTATATTTGTATCAATTTAAATTTATGTGTGTTGCAAGATTATAAAGATAACGTAAAATAAAGCTCAGAGCATATTTTTAAAAAATATAAATTTCTTCCAACAACTTGCTAAAGCAGGAAAATCCCAATTGATCTTTGAATAGAGTTGAGTTATTAAGATACTACTGAATATTATGTTATCTGCTGTTATATGGTGCTCATGAAAAACGATTTTTTTTTTTTCAAATAGTCCGTATGCCAAAAATTCAATGCTGTCCAATTGCACCAACATTGAATAAATAAGTTTACATAAAAAAGACGTCACAAATAAAGAAAGTTCATCCTTTTTTATGTTTTTGGAAAAATTTATCTCTCCAGCTATTTTTGTAACCAAAATCTAGGTCTTCACATACAGACGGAGCTGGCCCAATTCATTGCGATAATAATCGTTTAGATATCGTCTTATCATCTCATCATCTGTCAAGCCTCCTCCCTGTTACAAAGACGGCGCAAATTTGTAATATCCTTGACCCCTTTTGGTACAGTGTATACAAAAATCAAAAGAGCAGCTGAAACAAATTGGGCGTTTCGCACCAACTCCAAGTGCGTGTTAGTAGCAATGGCTATTGAAATATTAGAACATGGTACAAGGACAAATTGTGCAGCTATTTAAGTAAAAGGATGGACAAGCCATAATCAAACACTTGAGCTTCATGAGCATATCGTATGAACTGGCCATTAGTAGGGTGTAAAAAGTGCTTATCCCAACTACATAATAGATAAAGATATTAAGCTACAAGATGCTGTTAATAGAATAAGACATGAACTGGTCAAGGACTAACAGAAACCATTGGTTAATGTCAGCGAAATGTGTAATCTTCTTTTGAAGCATAGGCAGACGGCTTCTTTTTAAAGTTTTAATTTTCATGCTTCTCATATCTAAACCTTAAAAAATCGAAGACAGCTTACATTTACCAGAAATAATATTCACTCTTTTAAAGACAGTAAAAATATAACAATCTGGACACACTGGGCCCCAGCGTCAAAATCGATACCGAAAGAATTCTTAAAAAATGTTATGCAGCCAGAAGCTACGGTACGGTTCTCCTTTAGATGGTTCCTCCCTTTTAATAAACACCAAAATTTGTAACTTATATGACACTTATAAAATAATGCTGTTTAAAAAAAATTCACACCTCTAACAATTTTTTAAAGAAACGATATATCCATAAATCGTGGTGTAAACATTTGAAAAGTAGGTGCAGATGGAGGCTCAGGCGGTCAGCTACTATGAAAAATAACTTTCTTAGATTTAAATAGTTGGACTTACGAATTTCTTCGCAAGTAAGATAAAATACTACTACAGCTGAAACACTAGGAAACTCATAAGAAACTCCTTTGAGAATACTCGTTGACTTTGTCAAAGAAAGCTCAGAAGGACTTTAGTAGAAAAAGAAGATTCTACACATATGAAAGGAATATGAGAAAAAATGAAAAAAATCTGAACCAACCTACACTTAAGTCGATTTTATTTCGAAAACGCCCAAAAAAAATCGATACTTCTATGCAACAAAATCTAGCTGCTTATAGTAATTACAATTCCATATGAGATATGTCATCCAAATTGTCACTTGCATTAGTTGGTGCCGCTGCTGTCTCCACTTGCTCCATAGGCTCCTCTTGATCTGAATCTGGCTCATCTTTGTCCATTTCTGGCAATGCACCACTAGCCTTGGCCATCTTCACATAGTTAGCACTCTCTTCATCACTGAAAACTTTAAAAGCTTGATTCTGGCCCACAATGGCGACATTAATTATAGACTCCGTTTTTGGCTCTTCAACGCCCAAACCCATGCGTACTGCCTGGATTCCATGCACAATGAGCTCATCTTTAGTACAGTCCTGTATGTTAGATAAGTTGCGCTCCAAATAGGAACGTGCACTATGCGAACGTGAACCAATGGCCATGGCCTTGCAGCTGAACACATTGGCCGAGGGCATTATCTGAAAAACATGTGGACCCTGCTCATCATAGCCGGCCAACAATAAGCCCACGCCCAGCGGACGACGATCGTAGCGCTGTGTATTCATTTGCAGCTTGTTACCCATGTTGGTGACCAGACGTCTAACCGGATACGGAGTATTGTACGAATGGCGATAAGACAAGCATTCTGTGCGCAACATTTGGCACATCACACGTCCATCGCCACCAAGACCAGCTATGGATATGCCCACATGCGTGTCAATGGGCATTATTTTGCTTAACAAGATGCTAGTATCTTCAGAGGTGCGACGTAAGGCAAAGAGAGCGGCGTAGTCCTTGTTCTTTAGAGCTACCGTAGGAGCGCCCTGTCTAACGGCCTCCATAGCGTATTCTACTTGATAGAGACGGCCATTTGGACTCCACACCGTCACATCGGAATCATAATGATTACGAAACATTTTGAGAACAAATTTTGTGCACAAATTTTCGTTGAAATAAAATTTTTCCAATTTATTGTACTGACAAGCAGACTCGACTGTATGTCAATTTTGGAACTTAAATACGAATCTGCCAAGCGTCTTCTTCGCGACAGCTTCTAGCTACCTATGCTAGTGAGCCCACTATCTGGTCCTTCCAATGAAATCACGATCTACCTCCGTGTTCGCCGGGTCTTACTCTTTGGAGCTTCTTCAGGTTCTTACTCTTCTTAACTGGTCAATACAACCCTAACGGGTCTCAGCCTGATGCAACATTTCCCTCCAGTCACTTCTGCGTTGCCCGCGACTTCTCCAGTTAATGGCA
This sequence comes from Chymomyza fuscimana, assembly GCA_949987675.1. Taxonomy (NCBI): domain Eukaryota; kingdom Metazoa; phylum Arthropoda; class Insecta; order Diptera; family Drosophilidae; genus Chymomyza; species Chymomyza fuscimana. The sequence continues at coordinate 36,013,727 of OX465088.1, read as the reverse complement.
CCAAGGGCTGACAGATCTTTAGCCACTTGGTCTTGCCATCTTCCTATTCTTCGCTGAACACCAACTACCGCATCGAGCACCTTAAGAGCTGGAGTTTCCGCATCCATACGAACTATATGAACCTTCCAACGAAGTCGCTGAAAGCTTATTCGCTTTACTACGTCGCCGTATAGCTCATACAGCTAATCGTTCCATCGAGCACGATAATTATCGCCAACATAAACGGGACCCCAAGAGCAGCTGCATCCGGCTGTGTTATCATCCAGGCCTCTGCGCCATATAAGAGGACTGGAAGGATGAGTGTCCTATAGAGTGTCAGCTTTGTCTGACGAGAGAGGGCTCTAGTGTTAATTTGCCTACTATTCCCTGCAGTCAGCTGAGAATCAAGACTCCGTGATTCTCTACTGGAGCCCACCATAAAATTGGTGCTGCCGTCGTTAACCGCTTAACCCACTTTAGGGGTCCACAAGGACTGATTCTTTTTCAATAGCACCAAAGGCACCAGTAACATCACGCTTGGTGCGGCCGATAATGTCAATGTCATCCCCGTATCCAAGGAGTTGGTTAACATTGTGCTCATCCGATACACATCAGCCTTTCTTATAATGCTCTCCATTAGGAGATTGAAGAGCGTTCAAGCGAGCGAGTCGCCTTGTCTGAGACCCCGTTTGGTTTCAAAGCTGTCGGAGACTTCATTTCCTACCTTGACGGAGCTGAACGTATTGGCCAACGTTATTCTGCAAAGTTGTATTAACTTTGCAGGGACACCAAGCTAAGATATGGCGGCATACAGGCCATCTCGCAGTGGACTGCTTTTGATAGTCGACAAAAAGGTGGTATGTGTCGATCTGATTGTCATGGGTCCTCTCCAGGATTTGGCGCAGTGTGAAGAACTGGTCGATGATGGATTTACCAGGTCGGGAACCGCCTTGATAAGGTTCAATCAGTGCTTCGGAAAGTGGTTTCAATCTTACACACAGTACGCTCGAGAGAACCTTGTAAGCGTTGGGAAGAAGAATAATCCAAGGTAATTGGCGCTTATTGTGGCATCAACCTTCTTCAGGATAGGACAGATCGTACTAAGATTCCATTAAGCGGGCATGCATTCCATAAGCCGTATCTTGCAGATGATTTGGTGCATGTACTTTGCCAGCTCATCGCCACCATCCTTAAACAGTACGCTCGAGAGAACCTTGTAAGCGTTGGGAAGAAGAATAATCCAAGGTAATTGGCGCTTATTGTGGCATCAACCTTCTTCAGGATAGGACAGATCGTACTAAGATTCCATTAAGCGGGCATGCATTCCATAAGCCGTATCTTGCAGATGATTTGGTGCATGTACTTTGCAAGCTCATCGCCACCATCCTTAAACAATTCTACAGGCAGTCAGGAGGTCTATCTTCTTCTTAGATTTCATTTCCCCTAGTGGGGCATAGCGCCGCAATCGAGGAGGTCCATACGAACCTCTTTTATGAACTGATTTTCTTATATTAAGTATACGCAATCAAAGTTACTCTAATTAAATTTTTTGTGCAATTGCATAGACAATTAATAAACATCTCCTACTAATTATAGGCTGTTTAAACTTAGAGCTGACGCACACAAAATCTATGCTAATTATGCTTAAATCTTATCAATTTTTAAACAATCCCCAATCCCTAGCTGGTTTAAACTGTTTAGAATTGTATCAACTGCACGTCATGCAACAAAAGCTTCATTATTTGACTATGTTTTCAGGCTTTTGTGATGCTATCAAGATGACGACCTGCGAGTGTCAAAAAACTTTTAACCAGCAGAAAGGCGCAAAAGTTTTCCTTTTATTACATGCCAGCAAAAACCCAACAAGCCCCTAAAAAAAAAAGTCCCAACAAGCTGCAACGTGCCCCCAGCAGGCAACCAAGCGACCAACGTCAGCGCCAACTCACAAAAACTTTCAGCTTGGTTGAATTTTTGCAGCTTCTGCTTGTTACATGTTGCAACGTGTCAGCAACACAACGGGACGGACACGCACTACAGCATGGGGATCTGGGACGGGTTGAGTCATGTATTTGACAAACGCCAGCACCATTGACGTCATTAGAGATACCTGTTGGAGGGCAGCTGGTTGGTCAGGTAACTACAACTGAAGGGCAGATCCAACGTCAGGCTGCAAAATGCTTTTATGGCTTAACTTCCAGCAGCTCTTCGCCAGAGTGACCAAGTTGAGCCTGCTCCTCTACTGCGTCGTCCAATGGAACCATTGAAGCGCGCAAAGTACATGCAGCATTGTTGTCAGTGGCAACCAGAACAGACCAGACCGGGGGTGGGTGCAGCAACAATTTTGTCCACTGCATTTTTGTTTTTCTTTCAGTATTGTTGACGCGCCAAACGAAAGACAAATGCGTCATGTGCATGACCCGAAGGACGGGAAGCGTTGGGAAGATTTGCAGAAAAAATTGGCATTTCGCCAGCGGACTGTGCACAATTGATTGTGAATTGAATTGGCTTTAAGGTGCCTTATGAATTGGCTTTTGTGTGCTAGGAAACAGTTTGCTGTCTTGACAAATTTTCAGCACTTGGTATATAATAATTTATTGGATTTCCAAAGCCATCTGTTTTGCACAAACAATTCACTAGAAATAAATTGTATTGGGAATGGAATGACATCCATAGTTCTAGCTCGTTCTGAAACTATTCCAAACTATATCCAAATAATGCATCACAATTGATTTTTAAATTAAATCTAGCTTCTTGCTTCAAATTGGTTACAGCTAGAGCTCCAATTTCTGACATTTCTGCCATTCCATCCTAATTACAATGATCCAATCCTACATCTTCCTTAAACTTATGATATCTTGGTTTTTACAGCTCTTGATTTGGGCCACACTCTTCAAATTCAAGCTTTAGTAAAATCTTGACATTGAAAATACAAAAAGTATAAAATAAAAGCTTTGGTCACACTCAAAAAATGTTCACAACAAATTAAGTTGCACAACTTTTGCTTGTTGCCTTTTTCTTTCATATTTTTTAATATGACTGACGTGACTCATAAAAAGTTATGAACTATTTACAGAAACATGCTCCAAATGTCCCAAAATGTTTGCCAAAAAATTAATCCACTTCTTATGAATGTTGCTGTCGTCACCATTGTTATTGTTGTTGGCCTTGGTCTCCCTTTGCGCTCGTTTTGGCCTTAATATCAATTACCAAAACCCTGCCGAGTTATTGTCATAATGTAATGGCCACCAGCTGACTGCCAGACGCAAAAGCATAAATAGCCAAGAGCGACATTAACAAAAAAAAAAAACCAAGAGATACAAATATGAAATATTGTATTATTTGTAAGTGATGAAATTGATGCGTGGGTGTTGTTTATAAGGTCGAAGAAGATGTCAAAGGTGTGTCCACATAAAACAATGAACATGTCAAGCCGAAAGATCAAATAGAAAACAAAAGTTACCAAATTGAAGTGAATAAATAAATAAATTTTTGCTTCAGAGCAGTTGATGAACGATGTCCTTTATATAAATATCTTGCATATAATATATAACAAAAAGCACAAGTATTGTTAAAGTCCATTAAGTTTGTGCAAATATTTGCAAAACCCAAGAAAATCTGTTCATGTATGTTAAGACTGTAATTGATTAATAAAATAAATAACTTTATCAGAAAGTTGTGTAACAATGCAGATGTGCAAAAGTGCCCAATGTGTGATGAAGAATTTCTTCACTGCTTGCTAGAGCCAGACCCAAGATTATGAAAAGTAAGCCCAAATTACCTTCATAAACAACCAAAAACAGACGAATTTCTAACCAAAAATGTTTTTTTGACCGATCGTTCCTATGGGAGGTATATGGTATAGTCAACCGATTTTGATCAAATTTGCTGCAGTGCTTGGGTACTCTAAAAAACTTCTGAATGCCAAATTTGGTTATAATATATTCACAAACAAACGAAACACAACGAATTTTGTACAAAAAACGTTTTTTTGACCGATTGGTCCTATGGGAGCTATATGATATAGTCAATCGATTTTGATCAAATTTGGTACAGTGCTTGGGAACTCTAAAAAATTTCTTAATGCCAAATTTGGTTACAATATCTTCACAAACAAACGAAACACAACGAATTTTGTACAAAAAACAAATTTTCGACCGATCGATCCGATTTTGATAAAATTTGGTATAGTGCTGAGGGTTTCTAAAAAACTTCCGATTGCCAAATTTGGTTATGATATCTTCATAAGCAAACGAATTATCCATCTAAAACTTTTGCTTTTTTTCGAGGTCCTCTGAAACACCACTATGGGAGCTATATAATATAACCCCGATATCAAAAAAATAAAATAAACTTGTCTCCCCTGACATAATAGCGCATCTACTCTGAAAATTTGGTTGCTCTAGGTCTTACCATCTCTGAGATCTAGGCGTTCATATAGACAGACGGACAGACGGTCAGACGGTCAGACGGACAGACGGACATGGGTATATCGACTTCTCTAGTCACCCTGATCATACTTTAGGTATCTTTGGGGGGTCTCCGACGTCTCCTTCTTTATGTTACATACATTTTCGGCTTGCACAAACTTAATATACCCTTTGTACCATACGGTACAGGGTATAAAAATAGTGCATGTTCACGAACACATGACTGATAGGTGTGACAGGGTTTTCGCGTTACACAAAAAAAAATTTCCCTTGTAACAAAAATAACTAGGTGGTGTTTAATTGTAATAAATATTTCTGCTAAAGTCATATTTTTGTGTAATTTTATTGAATATAAAGAATAATAACGTAGTAGCAATATTTTAGTGAAAATAAAATATAAAAAACATATAGTAATAAAAAAGTGCAGAGCTGCGACAACCATGGGAATTATGGGAAATATACGAATTTATCGAAAATTAAAGGTTTTTTCCCCTTTTTCCTTATTATTTAATATTATATAACAAATATTTTGACTTAATGCTTTAAATGTAAATATTATAGTTGTAAAGCTGTAAAGGCTAAACTCTATGTTTTGTAATTAGTTATTAAATGAACATTTATAATATTAGGGTAAATAAATAAATAAAAGCGGAATATCGAGAAAAAAATCGTTTTCCGGAGCTCGCAAAAACGAATCCGAATAAAATTGTATGCCTGAATATTCAAAAATAAGCATTGTTTGAGAAACTTTTTTTTAATTATTTCTATTAATTTCTTTAATTGTAATAAATATATACATATATCGGTGTACATTTTACACAAGAAATTAAACAAAATCAACCACAATTCTTAATTTTTTTAATTCTTGCATTAGTTCAAGAAATGTATCTTAAAAGCTAATGCCATAAAATCGATAAAAAATTGTTTGAATCGATTATAATCGATAAATATTATTATAATAGGATTGAAAGTACTTCATGCACTTTAATGTTTGGACATTTTTTGAAAACTTAAAATTAATGCTAATTAATGTAATTGATTAAAAAACCGTTAAACAAATTTACAAAAATTTTATTATAAAAGGCTGAGAAATTTATTGTACCGAAAAATATCCAAAATAAATCTTTTAAGTTTTTGATTCGCAGTCAGAAAAAAAAATTTTAAATACAGATGGGGGAGGCTTAAAAGGAAAGGAACTTGTATTTTCTCACCCATTAAATCCACTTTTCGGTTCTCTCTCAAGGTACTACCGGCAGTTAAAACACTTTTAAGCAGCTGATTATTGTTGCTAAGGTTGTTAGTCTGGCACTTCTGCAATTCTCTATCGGTATTTAAGCTCACGCTGTTTGTAGGGCACTTCTGCATTTCTGCACGGAAACATTTTTCAGCTAACAATATTGAAAATTAACACATGCATTCCATTTAACATAACCCATCCATGGAATTTATAAATATCGGTAGGAAACTTTGTAGGCTTTAAGCAAAAATGAACAAATGTAAGCACATTTTGCCAAAAAGCCTCAATAAAAAAAAAGTTTATAACAATTTTATAAATATGGCGGACGTTAAAGTCGGACGATTATTGCATATATGGTCCGATTATAAGAATAAGTATTATTGAGAAAAAAAATCATTTTATTTCACGAATTTGAGCCATAAAAACTGAAGCTGTCACTTTGAAATTTTTCCTTTTTTTTCATTAAGAAGTTTGTTTATAAGTAATAGTAATTAAGCTTGTTCTCTACTACCTATCTTGGCAGCTAAACCTAGATGTAGATAAGAAAAAAAGAAAGTGAAAACCAATTATGTGCAAAGGGTTCTACATACGGAAAAACAATATTTACAGGAATATATACATATTTATATACATTTACATATTTAAATGCGGTTTTAAAACGTTTGAACGTATTTTTAGGAATCTTATAGGACCCTGGATGGCACCTTTAAGTCTTCTCTTTCTAGCTGTTAAGGTTAGCCGCCTCGCAAGCGCATTTGGATGTGCTTCAAAGCGTTCGATGTATTTTTGAGCTTGTGACCATATGACGTCACCAACTTTAGGGACTTTTAAATTTTACAAAATATATTGCTTTGAAATTTCTTCGGTATGAAAGCTGGCGTGCCAAAGGATTAAAAATAATTTTAAAAACTGCCTGCAGACATAAGCAGTGTAAATCTGAAGTTTGGTTAGGCTAGGTTTTATAGAGTCCAAGATGTAGGCGTTCATACAGACGGATTGAAAAATGAATGGAGGTACATGCTTAAGCAAATTTCTTCAGCTAACCTGACCATATTGGAGGTAATTTTGGGGAATGTCTAGTACAAACATATTTACAATCTTATTATACCCCATAACATACCTTAAGGTACTGGCATCTAAATCATTTATAAAGAGTATTAACAGCCACAATCGAATCAAGAATCATCAACGAATAATAAAATCCTAATAAATTCTGTAGCTAAATGTCCTTCAAAGAAAATACACTACAAATAAAGAAGTATTAATACTGCAAAATATAAATCTGAAAATCTTGACAACATTGCCATTGCATGTTTCAACCAAACCAAGTATTAGACCATGTAAACTTAACTTTTTGCTTAACTGCACTTTTGATTCTTTAACCTTTCTGGTTGGATTGTTTTTTTTTTTTTTTTGTCATTTTCAATAGAATCCTTAATCACAAAGCTCAACTAAACTTAACTTGCCAACTATTGCTTTTCTTCATATCCTTGACAAACTTGACTGAATGGAAACTCAATTGCACAAATGGCAAAGTCGACAAATGAAACCAAATCCATTTACCAAAATTTCTGGCACGAATCAAGCCTCAATTGTATGCATGTGTGCGTGTTGAACCACCTAGGCACACCCGAGCTTAACCAATCCTTGACCCATAGAACAGCAGTAGTACACCTAGTTCCAACCAGTGTATGCAGCATGTAAGTCTGATGACAACAAGTGTGCAACATCAATTAGGAAATCAATTTTGTGGTTTGCTTGTGTCAGCAATTGCTCATAACACAAAAGACGACCGAGCAGCCTCGTAGTTCTCGTTTCCATTACTTGAATCCTTAAAAGCGGAAGTCAACTTTAAGCCCATCAAAAGTAAAAGGAAGCAAGTAGAACAGGCAGGGATTGCTGCAAGCTGTGGTTAACTTGTGGTATTTGTGTGGCTGGCAAAATGTATTGTAGCATGGCTTATCAAACCCAATGCAGAAATTTCTGCTGACCATGGACACAAGTTTTTCCCCAAAGTGGGGTCTTTCCCGCTTGATTTGCATTTGCACAAAATTTGCAGTTGATGCAGATGCTGGCAAAAAAATTTCAATGACAATACGAAATAAATTTAGAAAATTTATGCAAAAAACTAAAAAATAAAAATAGCAAATTAAAGCCAAAAGGTTTTGTGACAAGTCAAGGACTTTCTCTATTACAAGGTAAAAGAGAGCAAAAGCTTTATGTAGTATTTATTAAATGTCCATTATTTATGCATGTAAAACTCATTCGAAAAGGTTAAACAGATTAGCAAAACCACAAAAAAGGCCAACTAAATGCACGTGTGGTGTGGGACCCAAGGGCACTGGACGGAACAGGAATACGAGATTGAGTTGAGTAAATGCCGGACACTCAGAGTATTTGGTTAGCCGAGTAGCAAGCCACAAACCACAACTTGTTTAGCTTAGTTCTCTATGAAATTTCCCCTAAAAGTAAGCAATATAAGCAGCACGTGCTTAAATATCTTAAATATGCATGCACTTAACCAACACTGAAAAAGTACAGTCGAATTTAAAGCACTATAAATGAAAATTCTCAAGCTATATATGCTTTGCCTTTTTTTTTTGGTTTACAAAGCCATGAGGCAATCGCTTGCTTTTCATGCATGAATTCACTAAGGAAATATTCAACAATCGGGCACAGAACTAAAGGGTAAAGGTATCGAAAAACAAAAGAAAAATGGATTGTGGCTAAGCGTACCGTCTCATATTGTGTTTTTTATAAGGGACTCCGCCCCTTGCTTGCTTTGCTTGTTCCTTCGATACCGATCCAGTGCTATATCGGCCCAGCTGCGTTGGTGGAAAGTATTTTACAATCGGGCAGGCACTATTCTTTAAAATTAAGGAATTTGCAGGATATTATTATTTTTATTTTTAAAAATTAATAACGTTACATAAAAGTAATCTATACCTACTATGGCCTTAAGCTTAGTACATTTGTTTATTTACATAGGGATGTAGATGGTACGGTCTTAAGGTTCTTACAATAAAAGTATCTAATTAAATCTTTGTACAGTATATGAGTTATATGGAGTGGTAGATATGTGCCGCTTTGAGAAATAGAATGGTATTTTCCATATTATTAAAGAATGTTATTTCGTTTATTGTAGGTTTAAGGAGAGGAGATACTACAGTCTGATTGTCTCGAATTTAATACAAAAGATCTTACGCGTTTGGAGTGCGAAGAATGTAGGGGGCGAAGCACCCTAGTTTTATTGCTACTGTGTGAAATAAGTTTTCAGATCAATAATTTAATATTTGTTTTCATAAACTATAAACAACTCATAAACAAAATTAAATGTCAGAACTTTAGTATTCACGAATATATAACAATAATTTTTCTGACTGACTATTTTATCAGTCGCCCCTGGGCGGAGCATTGGGGATCTCTAGTAATAATTGTTCGAAGAGAACAGGGACCGCATATATGCATTTTCAAAAAAAATGTAAAGTTTAAAAAAAAAAGAAAATATAAAAATTTTATATCTTAAATATAGTGGAACAAATGTCAAGTTCGGCACCGTTTAAAATTAAAGTACCAAAGTTTTGGGGTAACACCTGGGTGGAGTACAGTTCGTTAAAGTAATTTTTTGATTTTTTTTTTAAAGAAACTTTATTTTATATTCAAAATCCAAATAGGTGACGATATTACACATATTTTGAGCTACAAAAATTAGTTTTTTCAAAGTAATAAAAAGCAAAATGGCGCCTGTAGAGAGCGACGAGTACATGACTAATTTTCGGAGAGGCCTCCACGGCTGCAGTGTTTTGACGCCGTCTGATCTGAAACAAAAAAAAAATGTTTTCCTCTTAATCAATGGACCAAAAGTAAGTGAAGGGTTTTCAAAATATTCAATTTAAAAAAAATGGCAAAGGTATAAAAAAAATAATTATTATTTCGTGACAAAATATCATGAAAAATGAGTTGTAATACAAAAAGTTTTTATTATTTTGCCGAAATCCTAAGTGGTTCACTAGAAAATGTTGTTAGGAAGACTGTGTCAAAATTTCAAATCGATCGGATAAAAATTGGCTGATTTGATTCTGAAGCCATTCAAAAAAAAGTGGTTTCGTGAAAAACAACGATTAAAGTTTTTAAACTGGCCTGACCGTGCGTAGTGCTAAGCGCCCGACGCTTATAAGTGGGGGAAATTTTTTTTTTTTTTTTAAATAATTTGGGACATTATTTCTAATATTGTCTACTAAAGCTTAAAGAAAAATCGATTTTCTGAAGATTTTACACAGGTATTTCACTTTAATCAAATAAAAAGCAATATAAACAACATTATTCAATACTATTTAAAAATTAATTTCATTAAAATATTCTATCAGGTTTCGCTTAAATCGACTTTCTTAACGTTCGTCGCGGGAACCACATCTATTTTTGTCACGTTTGAATAGTGTTCTTTTTGGCTAATAACTATTAACCAGTACATAGCCTTCGCATAAACTTAAGCACCAATAACAGAGCTCTCCAAGAGCTTTCAGTTAAGAGTATATTCAATATAGAAAAAATTGAAGACTACGTTTTATTTCACTTTAAATTCGTACGACGGTCACGTTCGACATGTGCGATTTGTAAACTAAATGTTAAAAAGTAAAATGTATAATAAAATATAAAACTTTCGATGTCTGCATTAAAAATCAGGTCTCGACACATTTCCAAAAGGCGATTTATTTATGAAAACATTAAAAAACAATTAAATTTTATTAATGAAATATATTCATGAAAAAATTTTTTGTAAACTCAACTTTATGCAATTTGAAAGATGGCTACACCATGATACTTTGGCATATGACTCATTACTGCAAAAGAAAGTACAACTTGGTGTTACTAGCTTCTTAAATGATGAATATTTGTTGAAAATTATATTTGGCAAACACACGAGGCCAAATAAATTTTAGCAAACAACTCGAGCAAATATTTTGTCATCACACAGACCAAATATTTTATGCATTTTGAGCAAATATTCGCAAAGTGTAAAGCTAGCTTTCATAGCTTCCTTAGATTTAAATTATTCATAGTATATTTAAAAAAATTCAACAAACTAAGTAAGCTGTATGAAATAAGTCAAACTTAAAAATCATAGCTATACATAAAATAAGAAATTTATATTTTAGTCTTAGCTTTGACTCGGTCAAGAATTCTGCTTAAATTTATATATTTTAAAATTAATATTATAAGGTACGTTCAAGTTTTTAACGATAGCCACCATTCTGTGGTGCATTCTATTTAGAGATGTCAAACATTAACCCAAATGATGATACGGAACCTCCGGACGATGAAAATGCTGCTGCCAGGGCTGCGGCAAGCGCAGATTTCGGCGAGTACGGTTACGTTCACAGAGCTGCCATATCTGCAATAATTGCAGAGCTACGGCCGGAAACCTTGACTCAACCTCAACTAGGGCCCGCTGCACGAAACCGCATAAGCCGACGAAGAGCGCGTCGTCAACTGGTCGAAGAGACCGGTTTAGCTAGATTCACGGTGTCTACCGACAGACGATTCATGGGCACCCCGTATCATCGACATAGACAACAAATTCGTTACAATGTGCGCATTTGGGTAACTCCAGATTCGCAAACTGAGTCCAGTGAAGCAGCAAGGGCCCGCAGAAGTCGTGGGCAAGACCGTTGGGAGGTTGAGACTATTGTTCTCACTCCAGTTCGAGGTGCCGTAACAACCACACCAGCTGTTGAGAGCAACAACAACACAGAAGAAGTGCCCTATGATACTCAGGAAACGGAGTCTGAGTAATTATTTTTTTGTTCTCTTTAACACATTTAAGATAAGAAGAAGAAGCAGTCACAGTTCAGTTATAAATTCAATATTTGGGAATTAGTTATATATTGACTTTTGTACAGAGTTATAGACAAAGATTGGAAATAAAGTTATATATTTGTCCAAATTTTTTGTTTTTAAGTGGCATGGCGTCTGCTTCAAAGACGAAAAAGGTAAGATATCTTCGGTATTCTGTCTAAGGACTGTTGGAAATTATATTTACAGGCTCTCACAAGCTATAGATTTTTGGTAAAGATGTCTGTATATTATGTTAGGCTTATTCGGAGATGAAGAGACGCTTGTAAAAACTTTGAAGTGAAAGAGCCTTGCACTTTTGAAAAAAATATTTTTTTAATTTTTTGGAAGAGAATTAATAAAAAAAAGAATTCAATCTTAAATAAAGAATTTTGCATTATTGATGTTATTTAACAAAGGAAGATCATAATTCCCGTAGTAACCCCAAATAATCGTGAAATAAATTTAAAATTCTTCCATTACTAAAAAAAAAAATTTTAAACGATATGTAAAAACTGTGAAACGAAGTTTTTTTTTGATTATTTATTTAATTCTGAGAGAAGTTATGTTGAATACAACTTCATTATCTTTCATCCATTCTTAGAATAATTTTGTAATCTGCTTAATTGACCGATGATCTTATCATAATAATGCGGATCGGAAGGTCGTAATCCCGGAAAAAAAAAAAATTAAAAATTTTAAACTTTTTTTTTTTCATATATTTATTTATTGGCTATCAATCGATAAATTCAAAAGGTTATAATCCAATATTTAAAAATTTTAAACAAAAATCAATAGTTCGATTGGAATAAAAATTGCTTCCATTTACAATGACGGAAAACTCAAATTAAATAAAAACTTCTCCCGAAACCTCGTTTCATTATGTGACGATTTTTCTACAGACTCCGTTCCAAAAAAGTTCATGAATGTTAAAGTTTGATCGATTAAAAATGGGTAAATGCTTAAAAAACACCACCTTAGCTTTGACAATATACAACAAGGCTAGTCACGGCGGAATCTTTATGACTCCTCCGTAATCGTTACCTGTACTCGCCACAAAGAGGAAGGCTTTATTGAGCCTCCCTGTTGATCAATTACTATGAAGGCTGTCAGAAAAGGGTATACAAAGCGAAGGTTATGCCGACGACATTGCCCCTATCGCAGTAGGCAAATTCAGGCGTTCCCAAATTATCCGATGGCTATACCTAATTGTCATAAGGTCGATGCTTACATACGAAGCTATGACTTGGGGAGCTAGAGTGGAAACTACGTCCCTCCGAAATGACCTTAAGAAGCTACAGAGCTTGCCTGTGTATGTATGGGTAGACCCATAAGAACCTTGGAATATTGGAAGTACTTATGGAACTAACATCGCTCCCTGGTTGCAAATAAAAGCAACACTGCTTAGAATTTCAGATGCCGAAGAACTGGGAAAGGTGGTCTCCTCAGTTGTGTTGTTCCCTAAGATAAGATGATCACAATGTATTAATTTGAAAGGAACTTTTGTACTATTACGGGTAACAAAAGGAACTTGACCACAGTAGAGCAGAAACATCTTATGGAAAGATACACCTTTAGTAAAGAAGCCTTCGGCTTGGGAGTCGTGGAACTAAGAACGCTTTCGCAGACATGCCCCCAAACAGCTGCTAAGAGAAGAGAAGAGGTCCAGACAAGAAAGTTCTACGGCTTCTTCTATTGGAGAAGAATTCCGTTAGGATACTGACTGCAGAAGTATATCCCTTTTTGGCAGGTTTATAGCATCGATGAACGATGCCACGCTTGCTAAACCAATCCAAAGAATTAAATTTATCTCGGATATTGGGCGAGTACAGGAGCTCAACTCTAACGTCAAATCTATTTTGTTTTATGGCTGCGAAACTTGGAAACGCACGAGAGGAACAGACGCACGCTTAAAAGCCTTCTGCAAAAAGTGCTTGCACCAGATTCTACATATATGGTGGCCCAGCCGTATTAGTAATGTAGATCTTGGAACGTAACAAATCAGAAACCTGCGCCAGTAGAAGTATGGGCATACCCTTCCAAGATCCAACGAGAACATCGCTCGACAGGCACTTCGCTGGAACCCTCAAGGGAGAGGTCGTCGCGTTGGTGCGTCAGCAAAAACATGGAGAAGATCTATTGATCATGAATTACAAGCCGACAGCTACTCATGGAATGATATCTGCCGTGAATCCCGTAACAGAGTTCGCTACAAGAGGATGTCCAAGGCCCTATGCTCCACTGGGAGTCGAGGATGAAAGAAGAAGACAGGAGCTCTAGGGCTAGAGCTGAGCAAAATATATCCTAAAGGTCGCAGTGCAGCGTTCCCAACAATATTATTATTACTACACCCTACGCCTACACTTAGTGGCCACGTGTTCAAAATCTCTTCCTTGGCTTAGCAGTGGGTGTGCAGTGTCCCAATTTGAAACTTTCAGCAAATCTCGGCGTCGAATTATTTTTCTTGGATTCACCATAATTTTTAAAAGTTTATTATTGACACAATCCGTGATAACATTCGTATTTTTCTGACCCAGTTAAGTGAGTGACATTTCCTCATGTTGGTGTCTCTTAAGTGAAGGTGTTGTTACAAATATTGCTGCCAACACTGCGTCTATATCTAACTGTGATTGTATTAGTATTCAGAACAGAATCTGGCGCCACGTGGCTGTTGTCTTTGTCAAAAAAAAAAAAAAATGAATCCAATGTTTTTGTCTCAATTTTGCTTTGCGTGCAAAAATAGCAAAAAAAGGTTAAGACGCATAAATCAAAAGTAAACTCCCACATACTCATACTTACGCTCAGTCATACTCATACTCATTCAGATTCACAGTCATTCACTCATACACGCACGTAAAGAGACACGTGTGAACAAACATGTACACATATACCATACAGTGTACATAGTATACTATATATACTTATGTACCTCTATATAATGCTCTTTCATTTGGTAAAGAACGTGTTCGCCATATTTAAATAGATTTTGTTAAATGGAAGGCAAAACGACATACATAGATAGAACCCAAACCGAGCACTTTTCAGCTGAATATGCACAGTACAGTACTCAACAAACATGTCCTTCAGTATAATGTCTTGTATCGTATACGAAGTGTGTTGTTATCATTTCGAAATTTGCATGTTGAACACATAACATAGAAGAACTTGTACATATATATAGTATATGTGTATGCACATATGTACGTTTATTCCTTGCGCCTTGGCTGCAATTAGGTTTTCTGCTCTAACATCAATATTAAGATTCAACCTTGAGAATCGCAGACGGGAGTAATTTCCATTTCTATGCGCGCCTTAATGATATCCCGGCGAGACTTCTGGCTTAAATTACGAGCTTTAAGCTGGAACCCAAATAGCTAATACAAAGTAAAGGCAACTTAAATGCAAACTTAACTCTTTGCCGTAAAATGTAATATAGTCAAAAGGGTTTTCAAGAATTCGCAGCTTCAAGTGAATTTATGGCAGTTGGTTAAGATTTAAGCGTTCTGTCAACAGAAGGGGCTTAAATATAAAACAACTTGATGCTTGCTGCTGCTAAATGCGGAGGGTCGTTGAAAATCTATATTTTATGTAAAAATAGAACAATTAAATATTAAACAAATGAGTAATCAAATTGCACCCAAAGCGGTGGGCCGAATAAACCAAGCCACATTGTCTTCTTGTCGCTGCGACTACCCACAACTCCAGAAATCGATTTCTCATACTTCACGATAAAGCACTTAAAATTCACTTTCGAAAGGTATCAGCATTTTTTTAAATTTACGAGGGTTATAGTCAGGGCCGTAGAGAGAAAATCCGGGCCCGGGGGGAAATATACCGGCCGCTCTATTACAACTCTAGCTTGAATCACTACGACAGTAATTCCACCGGGCCCCTGAGAAAACTCCATGCCCAGGGGGAATCCCCCCTCTCTCACTAGAAAATTAATTTTTAAATTCGAATACTAAAACAGGAATCGCCAACCTATGACTCATGGTTCAAAGAGTGATCCATTTGATATTTTAATTTTTCCGAAAATATGCTTTTAACGATTTCCATCGTATATTTCATTTTGTTGTTTATAAATACACCGTGTCCCAAATTAATAGGCGCACCCTAGTGTATTTGTTTGATAGCGTACAGACTGAGCTGCCTAACTATTTTAACCTAACCTTATAGGGGCATCCCTTTTTTCGAGTATAAATTTTTACCCTGAATTTAAACAGATTCCCTAGACGTTAATCCTATTTAAAATGTTGCTTCGTAATTTGTATAACAATTCTTGGCTTCATTCAACTATTATAGGGTTCGAGTGAGATGCTAGGAAAGGTAAAAATCATTAGCTTAACTACTTTGAAGAATCTTGATAATTCAGAAGCGAATGCTTTGCAGCGGCAAACTAGAACTTCTGAGCTTAATCTCTAATCTCGTCTGTGGCATAACAGCAAGTTCCAACGAATCTTAATTAAGTAAATGTTTTTTAGAAAGCAAAATAATTACAATAAGTATTTTGTAGTCTATAAGAGAGTTCAGAAAAGAGGGCGATAACCAATGACCGATAAACGATAGGCGCATTGCATAACTTATGTCGTCATGCAATGTGTATGCCCGTTTTTCGTATTTCTCTAAAAATGAGAAATTTTTGCATGGAAGCTACATGAAATAGTGAAACAAGAATAAAGGGTCATCAATCTTGAGTTTTTTGTTTTTAAATAAAAAAAAGACAAAAATTTCCGATGAATCGGAAAATATTTACTATCAATAGATGGAACCGTTCTTGCCATTCACTTTTTAAAAATAATCACTTTCAAATGCTGGCCGCAACTACGCAGTAGCTCGTCCAAGCGTAGGTTTTAATTTTCGATGACGCGTTCGAGCATAATCGGCGGTATCTCGCGAATAACACCGGTAATGTTGGCCTCTAATGCTTCAATCGTAGCGGGATTATCCACAAACACTTTAGACTTCACGTAGCCTCAAAGGAAAAAGTCTAACGGGGGATATCACACCATCTTGGCGGCCAATTCACCGGTCCGGAGCGTGAAATTAATTGTTCACCGAATTGGTTCCTTAATATGTACATTGTTTGACGGACTGTGGGGCAAGTAGTGCAGTCTTATTGAAACCAAATGTCGTCGAGATCTCGGGCTTCAATTTCAGGTAGCAAATAATTCGTTATCATGGTGCGATAACGGTCGCCATTGACTGTTACGGTCTGACCAGCATCATTTTTAAAAAATATGGACCGATGATTCCACCGGCCCATAAACTATGCGCTGGACGCGGTCTATTCGGTCGAGTGTCATCCAATAATGAATATTGGCGAATAGTGGTCTCAGTAGGTCGATTATGGCAACCATAAAATGGCCTAAACGCGCGAAAAACATTCATTACAGAACGCAAATTTTCGTAATATAATTGTACGATTTGTAAACGTCGTTCGGGTGTAAGTTTTTCTATTATGAAATGGCAATGAAAACTGAATTAAAAACACATGGCAACTTGACAGTACTCACGCGTGGTTTATCAAAAAAAACTTTATTGAAAAATTAGCCTCAAGATTGATGACCCTTTACATTTAAACAAAAAACATGTTATTTTTTAAAAAATAGCGACCAAATTTATGCCAGTTGCATTTTGTATTAGACTTAACATTTGTGTAAAGTTTGGTCAAAATTATTCCACTATTTCATATAGCTACCATACAAAAATTGAACCAGTACCATATTTTCCACGCAGCCAAAAACGCGAATTTCTTTGCTGCACCTTATAAAATTCATTATATCATGTAGCTACCCTCTGAATACTCCTCACTCTGTCTATCTATGCATTTCTATTAGCTGCAAACTGAACTAAAGTTCTCCTGCACTAGACCGCCAAGGTGACATCAACACAGTGCACTGCGTTCACCTTAAGTCCCTAGGGCAATAATAATAGTTAATGTTAGTGTTAATAAGGAAGACCGTATTCTGACCCAGATATCTATTGTGCCCAAGGCGAGCCCTCAAGCTCTTTAGCTAGTCTAAACAAAATTCAATCATCTGGGTTGGTTTTAACCGGGTAAAAGGTATGTCCTTCCACTGCACTGTGGGCCCAGATTTTCATATTTTGGCCAAAACCCTGTCATTTCCATAATAATTTTTTTAGAGTAATGAAATTTTACACACGTGTTTATAAATGATTGAACTATTCTAGACCGAAATCGGAAAAAATTTAAAAAGAACCAAAAAAAATTTGTAACTAATTTAAAAAAGTGTTAATTGGAATTGGACCATATTTCACACAGAGATAGATATGACCTCCACATACATTGAAAAAATAGCCTATACCCAAAATATTGAATGGCCCCAAACAGTTTCAGATTTCCAAGCCAATTACTAAAAGACGACATCACCAATCTATCTGCTTTTTAAAAGCTATAATTTTTTTGGCAAGCTCTTTTAATTTACGAAAAAAAAATTTCAAAAATCTATATTTAAATTTTTACGTTTTTTCATCAAAATTTATAATTTTTACATTTTTTTTGATTTGCATCTTTGTAAGTAGCTAAACCATTTTCAAATTGTAAATTTTTTTACAGTTTAGTACAACTTTTGAAAAAATTGTTATTAAAGCATACTTTTAGGCAGCTAAGAAATTGAAAAAATAGTAAAATTTCCTGAGGGTCAATTTTTAAAATTCAACTTTTAGATACAAAATTCAATTTCCGAAAATCGTGAACAATTACATTTTCTTGTAAAATATAAAAAGAAATTTTAAAAATGTTTTTCGATCAAATATCGAGTGGTAGTCGGAAGTAGCCTTAAAGCAAAGTAGCCAAATGATAAAAAAACCAACAAAATCTTTATAACTACTCGAATATATTTAAAACCAAAAAGTTTTTAAGCTCAATTTTACTTTTTTTCTGAAGTAATATTTATAAATAATAAAGTGAATGAAGATTTCGTAGCTACATGTATCATGGTAAATGCAGGGTTTTTTTTTCTGTAAATTATCGTGAAAGCTCATAAAATACAAAATATCAACTTTGATTGCCAATAACTTAAAAACCACTAATTATAATTTAATAATTTTTTTTTGCACAGAATACCTTAATATGTGTAAAATCATATAAAATTGTCATTTTGTACAGATTTGGACTTTCTTCTGGGGGACTTTTGGCCAAAATCTGGCTACGCGGGCCCATTGTGCACTGGCTAAAGCTGCCCATTCTGTAATATACTAAAGTCGCTTTTAACAAGACAGTTTTGAGCAGAAGTGCTCTAATTTTACACAGTTAAGGGTCTAAGTGGTGCAAAACACTTTAATGTTTTTAACAACAAATTGGTTGCGATGTTCTTCATTTCTGCCTAACAAATTGAATACCCCAATTAATAAAATAAAATATAAAAATTTTGATGATTTCTCTGACATTTTTAAGAGAAACCCATCTGCATCAAAAAATAATGTACATTCAATTTTTTGCAAATCGTTGATGAATTTTTCAGTGCCAGATGCAACTACTTCAATACTGGGAAAATCACTCTATTTATTTTAGATTTCCGAGTGAAAAAAATCAGAAGCTTGTTTTAAAAACTCTTGATTCAACTTTGCCTGCACTCAATTTAACGTTTCGGTGGCTCTTAAGAGTTTTCCATTTTATTATTTTGCTGCACACTGCACATCTACAAATGTATACATATATGCATGTTAGTACATAAGCCCATTGAAAAATGTCAAATGGTCAATGTTTTCATTTTGAAGTTTTACCAAATCGTCCGACCATGAAAAACGGCTACATAACCACAACACAAACTGCACACATTTATTCGTCGTAGGTCTAAAAATAAAACAGAAGTGTATAAAAACAAAAAACTTCCAAATGGCTTACAATATTTTATGTCCAAATCCAAAGTGAAAAAAAAGTAAACTTGCCGCCATTACGGTTTATGGTATAAGCCTTGGCAAAAGCAGCTCTAAACCACAGCAGCCGCAGCCAAGCCGCAAAACTTATTTTTATGCGTTGTCCTTCGTGTCCTTTCGTCGTCGTCTTAAGCGCTCCCTCAGTGCGTAACTAATCAATGGTCATGATTTTGTTGGCCCCCCCCCCCCCCCCCACCACTGACGTTTTGTCCGGAGGGTGGAGGCTGTTTTGGAGCGGCAACTTTCCAGCTAAGTCTGTGTGGAAAAGCGTGCCAACTTTTCCTCTTTAAAATTTTTGTGGCTGCGACTGACGTCCTTGTGCCCACTCTCAGCTACTTTGACGCGTACTTCACCTTCATCAGCCTTCCAGTCAGTCAGTCAGTCAGTCAGTCGGTTAGACAGCTGGGCAAACTATCAGCTTTCAGAGAGGAGTGTGTGTGTGTGTGAGTGTGTGCCGCCGTGTTGAGTGAAAATCGCTGATGCGCTAACAACAAAAAATATATTTATATATATACCTATATATATGTAAAAAAATGAGAATCTGAAACAATGTCCGACTGGGGAATACACTTCACTCACTTTAAAAAAAAAAAAAAAGTATTAAGGTCTGTATTCAAGACAAATCTTTACTGAAGTAGATGAACGTTAGTCTAAGTTTCTTTGTTGCTTAGGCTCACATGGGTCTAAGTATTACATTTAATGGCTGTAGCTTGTTCATTGTAGAAAGGAATTAAAAAAAAAAATGTTTAAAGGCAAATGGAGTGATTTCCCCCAAGCCTGAAGTTTTCTTAGGTTTTGCTAAACATAGAATCAAAGAATTATTTTCCAATTTCTCATTGTTCATCACAAAATTCTTCATATATTATATGTATATAAGTTCTTGAGCTTAAGGCCCGTTTTTAGATCCATCGCGCCCTACTTTTCTCTTGACTTACCTGTTCAGAGTGGAATCTTAAATTCATACAGTTTTGACTATAGCTTTTGAAAATATAGCTTTTATTCGGTATTAACACAGCACTGTTCATTTTGACGAGGTGTATAAGTAACGTGATTATTACCATTTTCTCTCGAATTGAAACATTTTAATTAAATAAATACTATATTCTTTTTAATATTATAATAAGTTCACATATTTAACAAATAATATTAACTTTAATATGACTTTTTTATATTTATCTGTGAGGAAATTGTGATAATAGCATTGTTCTGAAAACTTACATCTGACGCTGAGTATATACCAAATGTATTTATTAATTTAAAATATTTCCGGCAAGCATAAAATATATTCTACAAAAATGCTGATATACTACTTGAAGATATTGAAACAAAAGTTCGGCACGTTCTCAACGAGAAGACAAAGGAAGAGATATATCAACTATCTTTTGCCAACTTCCGCTCAAATATTGAGAATACCATCCTCACAAATGGCCAACCAATAAATAAACGAGATGTTACAAATAAATAAAATAAATAACCTTATTTTCCAAATTATCCCATTGCCGTACATTATGGCCCAAAGAAACGATTTGAACGAAAATGAATAATGAAATTAGAGTTTTATTCTATTTTAAAAGTATCACCAGAATTATTAATAAAACCAATTTCCTCACAGATTAATCTATATATAAGTACGTCAACAAAAAAATTAGTGTGGTACCAATTGTGTTCGTATGCGTGAACGTATCGAGGCAAAACTTACACTATGTGATTGCCACACCCCATAGGGTGTGCACAATATAATAATTGTGCCGGAGGCATGTCTGGATGATCTGAATTAGATAAAAAAGACCGGTGATTAGCGTGCGAAGACTTAAAAAGTCTGTTAATATTATTTGAAAACAAAAATAAATTCTTGCGGAATACTGCGACATTTACATTCATTCGGGGACACAGGGACAATAACACTAGCTTACACGAAAAATAAACCTTTGTTGACGAGATATTGAGGAATCACTGAAAAAAGTGCCCAAAAACATGTTTTTCGAAAATATCTCGAAAACGGTGCTTAAGAAAAAAAAAAAGTTTGACATTTTCGTGTTTCTCGATCCCAAATTACCCTAAAATACACTTTTTTAGGAAGGTTCACTCGCTGACTCATAAATTTGTAAACTAGTGTAATCGACATTCGGGGACATTTCGCAATTAAAAGCGTGTCTTTTATAACGTGGTTGTAAACAGAGAAATTTTTCTACAGAAGAACACGGCGAGATATTGACAGAATTCGGAAACCTTCCCCTGCTTGCGACGAGTGGGCGTATATTGGCGAAACTTGGTAACTCTAATGGTCTCTAAGACGAAGGTAGTTCATTTGGACATTTTGCATAAAGAACTTAGGATCTACAACGCCTCCTTCCGCCTGTTACATAGATCACCGAAATCCACAAAACTCTTGACTTGATGATTACAGTGTATTAAGAGAAGAAAAAACCTAGCAAGAAAAATAAATTTTTTCACTGCAGCCACAGCAGCCAGAAAGGTTGTGTTCGTGACCTTTGCCAGGCATTTTATAGTTGGCCCTGCTATTGCCACTGCGTTCGTTTACTTTTTTTTTTCGCTCTCTCTTTTTTTCGTATTTTTGTATACAGCGTTTCACATTTCTTTGCCGTGCTGATTTGGTACAAGTATTTTAACACACACACACAGATACACTCGCACACACAGATACTCACACACACTCAGTCACATACACATGCCTTTGCTAGTTACACGCTCTTTTTAGTACGTGCCAGAGCTTAGCCACTCGCTGGCACGCACATTTCATTTTTCTCCATTTTATACCCTTTAACCATGAAACGATGAAAAAGATACTTTCCTTTTGTTTAAATGTATGTAGCAGATAGTGGGAGGCTTTTTAGAGACTCTGCGAGAAATATATAAATTTTGCAATTTCATTTGGGTCTCAGAGCTGAATTATCTAAAAAATTAAAAAAAAATGTTTTTCGTTCATTTATTTAAATTTTTTTTTTTAATATTTTTTGTAAAATGCTAGAGAAAAGGGTAATAGGGTATATCTTCAAATTCACTGGAGTCTCTAATCTGGATTATCTACAAAAGTTAAAAAAAATATTTATCGTTTTATATATCTTATTATCTAAAAAGTTTTTTCTAACTGAAATGAGCTTTACAAGGTAGAAAATTATTGGAACTCACTTTCAAGTTCAAAGATTCAGAGTACTTGGAATACTCCTTGAAGTCAGTGTAACCCTCGCGTAAGATTTCTAAAAACCTCTGTAACATGGTAGTTCGATAAGCTTTTTTTCAAACAGCTTAGAACTGAAATATGGAAAAAAAAATGAAATTGAATTCGGGTCCCGAAATAGGTTTAAAAACAAAGAGGCCATCCGTAGAAAAAATCAGATAATCTATTATGAAGTTTACTACTGGTTACAGAGTATCTTAAAGTCGGTTTCTAAAATTGTTTACAGACTGACTTCGATACTTTACGAACTTGCGACATCTAACAACAGACAAGTATACTATGTACTATCACACATTGCAAGCTGCGAATATGCACAGTGCATGTCTGTATATATATACTTCATACATATGATAGATCTAAGGAGGAAAAATTAGATATTTTATTTTGTTGCGTTACTTTTTAGCTTTGAGCGTTTTGTAGGATATAAATATATAACGATTTATACGCTTACATTGTCAATTCAACTAAATTGGTTGCGGTTTTCATATAGTATTACTTTTAAATTTAAAAAGCACATAATTTTCTTTGATTGTGCAAAATCGTTAGTTCTTATGCTTTATAATAGAGCAGGCAGTTTTGATATACCATAATTTTCGCATACTAGCTTTAACGCTCTTACATGACGAAATTCATAACTTCAAATATATTTTGCTAGAAATTATTTCAGCAATATTCGAAGAGTATCTGCAAAATTTGTTGTCACAATAAAAAGCAAGGGCAATTTGGTTTTTACTTTGGTTTAAATAATTTAAGGTTAATTAAAAAATATCCTAAAGAAAACCTAATAAAAGAAACATACACAAACTTGAGAATATTATTGGATTACGCACAAGAGCCCAAATTTCGCGGGATTCACGTGATTTCGCGTGTCTATTTCATCGTGTAGAATGTTGGATATATAAAGGCGATAGACACCCTACGGGTGTCAATATGAGACGTTGATTTTTCAACATTTGACAAAAAAAAAAAAACAACTTATTATTAAAGCACTGTATGAAGGTAAAGGCAAATTCCAATTTAGTTCACAAATTTTTTAGAAATTTTTCATTTGAAGTACACAAAGTGTTTAGGTAGTTATATAGAGGCATTGAGTTTTAATTTAAAAAGCAGAGTCTTTTTTCATTTTTGAAACCCTCTTGTGTACATTAAGTTCAAAGGTTCGTTCTAATTTTCAATAACCGTTCTCCCAATTTCACCAAAATGAATTTTATATGTGGTTTGAATCCGACTACATTTTTGCGAATGAAATTAAATCGAATTGGCAAAATAGGAACGTAATTTCATTCATAAGGGTAGTTAGTTGAGTATTGGCCACAAAAATTAAAATTGCAGTTTCGATTCCAAGACGGGGCAAATGCTTTTATTAAGAGGTTTTTTTTATTCCTAGTGTTGTTATTTTTCAGTTCAAATAGGTTTTTTGGCATTTTTCCTTTTTTTTAGGAATTTTATTTAGTTTTTTTTTTTTTTTTTTAAAAAATGTGTATATTTTATTAAACATTAGATAATAGCGCAGATACTAGACGATTGAAGCGATATCATATCCTAGATCTTCCCCATAGATTCTAAATTAAAACTAAGTCTGCTTAATGTTATATTGGTTTAGCTCATTGGAGTCAAGCCAATCATAGAAATATTTTTTTGTAAGATGTTATAAAATTTGTTGAATGTCCTTTGGACAGATTACAAATAAACAAATATAAAAAAAAAAAATGTTATTAAACAATAATATAAAGTTTGTGTACTACTACCTAAAAAGGATAGCTTAAACAAATTATAAGTTATATAAAAACAAAGATAATTAATGACTAAAAAGAAACATTAATATATACACAACAAAACTTAACAATACAATATTCTTTAATTACTAAAGATTAAACATTATTATTATTGAAGATTTTATAAAAATTAACTAAAGGATTCTCCTTGGGAGATCCTGTGGGTGGCACCGTTTTAATCTTCTCATACGTGCTATGGAAGACGGTCTTTCTGAATTTAGCAGTCGTGCTAGTAAATTTGGATTTGATCCAAGACGCTCTAAATACTTTTTGGCCTGCAATTGGATAACGTCCCCAATTTTAGGCACCCTCAAATCTTTTTCTATATCACTAGTACGCATGTACCAGGGAGCGCCGCACAAATTTCTTAATATTTTGCTCTGGACAACTCTGATTTTATTTAAGTTCGATTTCGCTGCAATTCCGTAAATTTGAAGCGCGTACTTCCATATTGGGCTTAAAATAGATTTGTAGATCGAAACTTTATTAAATAAGGAAAGCTTATTTCTGGGAGCCAGCAACTATGACATTTTCATCGCTTTGGATTGCACAGTTTTTTGCACCATTGTAATGTGCCTCGAGAAGGTTAGCCTCCTGTGCAATGCAGAGCCGGGCATTGATATACGAGACGAATTTCGCCTGTTCGTAAAGGTGACATTGGCGCATTTGCTGGTGTTGATGCCGATATTCCACATTAGCGCCCACTTCTCGAAGCTGTCTACATATTCTTGCAGGGCTTCTGTGGTCACACCAAGACAGGAACATCTGGTCAGCACAGCTGTATCGTCAGCATAGGTTGCAATGAGAACAATATTGTTCGCGGCCATTAGAACGATTTGACGCAGTTTTAAAATAAAGCACACCATCATAATTTATTTCTGAATAAGACACAGCAACTGCATACAAGAGCGCAGTTGCCCTGACGAATTCATATGCAGAAAAAAGTTTTTCCACTTACCAAATATTCTCCAGATTTTGCATCAAAAGAGTCTTTTATAAAATGGTAGTGGTTCCAACCTGGAGATACGCCATCCAGATCTGGGGTATGGCGGCTCGCTCGAGCCGATCACGTATTCAGACACTTCAGAACAGGGCCTTACGCCTTATTACTGGGTGTGAATGGTATGTAAGGAATTCGACCTTGCACCACGACCTTAGACTGGAGACCGTCGAACTCCAGATAAATTGTCACACAAGCCGCTATAACGAAAGGCTAAAAAGACACCGTAATAGGCTGGCAAAAGGGCTCCCAAATGATAATCCTATAAAAAGGCTTAAAAAAAGAAGTTTTAAAAATCTGCTCCAACAAGCGCCGAACTAAAAGAAAACGAAAAGAAGACCGAAAGAAAAGCGGACGAAATAATGGCCTCTGATTGACAGGACTCCTGAACACTCCTAAGACATCTCTAGCTATACAAGCTGGATTGGCGATCATAAAATAAGAAACCTGCAATTCATAAAAATATATGTATTTTTGATAATTTTGCAAAAAAAAAAAAAAAATTTGGCATCACAAATTTTTTTCCTTACTAGTACTTATCGGTCGCCTCTCGTACACTTCCACTTTCACAATGATTTATGATATTCAAAAGAGCTAACATTTTGTGTGAAAAGTGCGCGCAGCAATAAGTACTTGTTGCAAATGTATGATATGTATTTATATTTAAAATTTAACCCTTTTAGAAACTCGTGGAACACTATATAGAAAATTTATTTATTTAATTTATTCACTTAAACTCGAAGAATAAACTTGCTTTTTTAAGCATACTGCAACAAATGTTTTTAGCCAGCTTTTAAACAAATTGCACTTTTAATTTTTTAACTTTAATACTTTTTGCAAACCGTAACTTACTTTATAACCAAATTTCTTCTTAACACAAAAAATAAATCATTGCATTTTTACGCAAACTGCGCTGCTGACCATTGCAACACTAGACCACTAAATACTTTAAGCCAGCTTCCTAACGACTTGCACTGTTGGCTATAATAGCCGTAACATAATATTTAACACATTTTCGTATAATTTAATACTTTGAATTAATAATTAATTAATAATTTGAAACATTTTACGCACTTCATTTGCGATGATATTTCTTGCAAAGCGTTGGCAGCCATGCGCACAGCTGTTAGCTCACAGAGCAAAATCCTTTTTCTTATTGAACACTGAGCGGTTGGCATCCCTATCCCAGGCCGTCAAGGAAGAAGGAAGAAAGAGAATGACAAGAAGCAACACGCGCCAGCAACTCGGTCACGCGCTGCAGTTTTATTTAAAATTAATTCATTTACGCGTTGTAAAAAGTCTTAAAATGTTTTAAATGTGTTTGTGAATTTGTTAACAACATTTGGCAATAATTAGCAAATAGGCGCAATTGTTTAAATTGTTATTTGAATAAAATTAATAAAATGCGCATTGATATTTGCCACTGAAAATTTAGAAAAGGAGGCCAAAAGGAAATTTCTAATATTGCGCGTGGGTGTGAAGAGTTGCGCGCGTGATATATGAAACTGTTTTTGATTTTTTTTTTTTTGTTTTTGTTTTATGTGCAGTGTATGTAATAAGTGCAAGAAGCTGCGCGCGAAGTTGTGAGCGAATAAAAGCGAAGCAGTTTATTTTGGTATTGCGTATTGAAGCCAATAAGTGTAAACGGCGCGGCAAGTTTGTGTTTAAATATCCTGTACCTAAAGCATGAAGAGTATATACTACATATGTACATCATTTAAGTCGACGAATAAAATTATTAAGCTTAACATTTAAAAGGAAATGAGTAGAACCTTAAAAATCAAAACGATCTGCACAACAATAAAAGTAGATTTTAACATGTCCATACGTCTTTCTGTTATGCATCTTTCTCTTAGATTAAACGAGCAATTTTACAACAATCTTACAATAGTGGCCAAAAGTATTTTGACAAAACCGTACCAAATATTATATCGCTTATATATAAAAACTAAGAGAAGTAACGGAATCCATTTTACTTTTGAGAAAGAGAATCTATTATTAGCTTTCAGTGATTTGAATGATTTGAATTTTTTTTCTATATTATTTTAAAGGTGAGATGATGCATTTTTGGCTGGACAAAAGTATTTTGACATTGCGATCAATTACAATTTCTTTGATTCACGTGCGGTATCAACAATGTGTGGCAATTTTAAAAGTTGTTTTTATTTATTTTTAAAAACAATATCCAATTTTTGAAAGATGCCTTAAATACACCATAAAGCATAAAACATTAATTAGTAGAAAAAAAGATAGAAGACCATGAAAGGAGGCCTTTGTAGCTCGTACAATTCCTGTGTTTTATCAAAAAATAAGCTTAAAAAGTTAACATTTGGTAAATAGTATAAAAACAAGGCACGATCGTTTTGGGAACACAAATTATGGATATATAAAGCTCCTTTGAATATCCTAGATCGAAAAAATAAAGTTTATTGAAGGTAATTAAATAATATTTGGGAAAAAACCAATGCCTGTATGGGTACGTGTAACTCATGGTGGAGGCTCATTATCAAAAGATAAAGATATATAGATATTTAAGCTTCATTTGCTTGGATGATTTAGTACCAATTGATAGCACAATGAATATAGATAAATATTTACACATCCTAAATGATCGGGCTTCCATTTACAGTTGCAGAGTCATTGGGCAATCCTTTACTATGGTACAGGACAATGCTTTATGCAACAATGCCCGTATGATCAAATTTTTTGAGAGTTGTCAGCATATTTAATTGGCTACCTCAAAGCTTGTATCTTTACAGAATAGATTTTTTTTTACTTTTTTTTTTTTTGAATTGAAAAGTTTAATATTCATCAGCCTATAAAATAAAAAAAACGATGCCTAAATTGAACAAGATCGCAAGAAGAGATAATTGTTAAAGAAAAAAGGCGTTGGAAAGATATTTTACAGGAAGCATTGGAAAAATTGGTAAAATCAATTCCTGAACTTTTGCAAAAGGTCTCTGACGTCAAAGGAAGGTTTACTTTTTATGATTAATTTTATTTAATCTAAAGTTACAGCTTTTTCTCTTCATCTGTCAAACTATTTTGTTTTGTCAAAATACTTTTGTCCACTAACATTTATGAAAAATCGTTTTAATTTTCTAAACTATAATATTAACAATAGTAGACTTATGCGTTTTGAGGAGCTTAATTTATCATTATTCTCAAAAAAAAATGTATTAAAAGCTATATAATTAAAAAATCATAAGAAATTTCCAAATCAATTTTTTTTTTACATATGTCAAAATACTTTTGGCCACTATTGTATATATTTACATATTTCCCTTGCTCTTTCTAAGCCCAGCTTTACACCTGTCCATTGAAATTAACCACGACTATTATCTTATTACAAGGGAAATTTTTTATGCAAGACATGAACCATTTATTCAAGACAATAACATTTTTTATGCAATATATGAACCATTTAAACTAATGCCAAAAAATCGTTTTGAGTTGTGCATTCTATTTTTTCAGTTCAAATTAAAAGTAATTTTGAATAAATATATAACTTTAAATTAGCAAAAATAAATTTAATTTAATTTTTATAGAAATAATTTTCAGTTTAAATTACGTTTACTTTTGATCCTATTTTGCAAATTCGATTTGATTTCACTTGCAACATTGTAGTGTGATTCAAACGACATAAAAAAATCGTTTTGGTTAAATTGAGACGAAATCCAAATAAAACGTTATAGACACTCTGTGTACTTAAATCTACCACAGTTTTTCATATATTAAACCAAATCTTTACCATTAGAAAGCTAAACGTAATGCGAGTAAAACGCTTTAAAATATAGCTAGCACTCTTGAAATGGGCGTACAGGGTATATTATAGTCGGCATCTCCCGACTCTTACCGGTCCGTCTTGTTAATCGTATTCGAATATGATTGTAAGCAGAGTAATTTGCTTTGTTACTAAAGAAGTGCTTTTTTCGTTATTAACCTTATTATTAACTTAAAAAGAAATTGTAAGGTGAGTGAGCATGATCTTTTAAACACAAACCAGAAAGTAGACCCATTAATAATTTATTATTATTTATTATTAATATGCATTGACTTATCGTTAACAATATGTACTTGTTTTGAAACGAATTAAACCAAATTTCATTCTGTGAATATATGTAATTTTTTTGATGAGGTTTGATTCTTTCCTTTATTTAAAAACTAACGATAAATTCTACAGGATTTTTGTATAACAATTTTTGAATATATTTCCATTAATTGCGCTTTATTTTGGACAGCCGTCTTTAAAACTTCTGGTTTAAGTTGGAGGTTTTGGGTTTGACTTGACCATTCGAAAAAGCACGCTTTGAAAAACCGCGATTAATTTTATCTAAGATTTTTTTTTTTTCGATTTGAGAATTTGACAATTTTTAGAATGATATTAAGAACGATTGCGCTTGATTGAAGATGTAGAATTCTTAGTTTAAGAATGTTTAGAATTATTTTAGAAAGAAGTGTTTTTGAAGAGTATTTCGTATAAGAATTGTAAGAATGTTTATTCTTAATGCTGAGATTGAGAGTATATTACATTTGTTTACACGAAAAATTTGGTTTTTAGGGTAATTTGGGGTCGAGAAACACGAAAATGACAACCTTTTTTTTTCTTAAGAAAAAAATATTTTTGGGCACTTTTTTCAGTTATTCCTCAATATCTCTAATGTTGTATCGACATGAAAGACGATTAGATCGAAAGGTATTGATTTGCTCTTTCCAGTGATATATAATTATGTACAGATTAAGTAAAAATTATAGAAGTTACAAGCATGCAAAGTCGAAAAAAAGTATAATTTTTGACCATTACACATTTTTGGTATGCTTTTTATTAACGAAAAAAATTCTTAAAAATTATGTTAGCTTTAAGCTGAAAGAGAATTCTTTTACGAACATTTCGAGTCTAAGATCTTCAAAATCGGATAGGGACTATAGATGGTATGGACCCATGAACGAAAAATCACGACTACAGCTGCATACAAATTCAAACTCTGAGTGAAAATTTCTTATACCCTTTACCTAGATTTGTACAATGTATGTAACGGACAGAAGGAGACGTGGCAGACCCCAAGTCCTTTATACCAAAATGCTTATCATAACCTCGGGTAGCGATTGAGCCATGTCCGTCTGTCCGTCCGTCCGTCTGTATGAAGACCTATGTAGATCTCGGAGACTATAAGAGCTAGAGGTACGAAACTTTACCATCTGATGCGCATATTTCCTGAGAAGATGAAGTTTGTTGAATCATGTGAATATCTTCCCCCGTTCCCCTTTTTAGCCAAACCGTTCAATATTTTCATTTTAAATTTAACAGAGCGATGCATTATGGTGTGCATCTGTGTGTCAAAAATGAACAAAATCGGACAAACACAACAGAAACTATAGTCAAAAATGTACAAATTTCACCACCCCCTGCCAATAAACTGCGTCAATATTTGACTTTATCGATGTGGTCCCCCACCACCCGCAATCGATTTACCGTGTTTTCTCTCACACCCCTCAACTTGAAACTTACCCCATAAATTTCGATGTTCATCAAAATCAGTTAAAATTTACGGAGCATATATAATACAATTGGAAAGTTCTTAGAAGGATTATGCAGGAATAACATTTTCTTTTGAGAAAATAAGTACAGGGTATTGCACTGTCGGGCACCGACTCGACTGTATTACATTTTTTTTCAGATTGGAACTTCCGTACATGATGCCATAACATCTAATCGTCTTTTATGTTGATACAAAATTTTGTTCACGTTATTGAGGAATAACTGAAAAAAGTGGCCAAAAACTTGTTTTTCGAAAATATCTCGAAAACTGTGCTTAAGAAAAAAAAAAAGGTTTCCATTTTCCAAATTACCCTAATAAAAACTTTTTTAGGAAGGTTCACTCGATGACCCTTAAAATTGTAAGAACGAAAAATTCTTGTTAATGCTAGAGTGAAACCATCTAGTCTTCAGAAAATTTTGACCTACATAGATACACATTTACATAGATACGCCCACACAATCTTAAAGCTGCTTAGATAATTATGTAGATGCACAAATTGTGCTGAAAAGGCGTATTTAGGTTGAATAAGGTTCGAAAGATAAAAACTGTTTCGCAACTATTCACTTAAAACAAATAAAAATAAAAATAAAAACAAACATGTAAAGTGTTTAACGAACTGTTCAACCGTTTAACGCAAAAGGTAGTTACCCTTAACGTAGCTCTTAAAATTTCTAAACTAATAAATTTAAAAATAACTAGCTGATGAAAAAAATTTAAAAAGCGCACAAAATGTCCTCTTCCGTAAGCATAAAGAATTTTTTATGGCTTTTCTTTGCAAATTTTTATTTAACTTGTGTAGCTCTCTCGTATCTCATACTTTGCTGTCTATATAATTTTATGAGACATTTGTTTTATTTTTTATGCTCATCGTATATTGCTTTTACAATGTGTCTTTTATATTCCGCCTTTTTCTAGGCGGTATTATAAATGTGGGGACGCCCTAATGGCACGCGCCTCCATTCAGTAGTCGCACTTCAAAAGTATGCTACACTTTTTTTTTGCACAGGTTCTTTGGCATCGTTTCAATAAACGCTTCAAACTTTCAGCAACGATGTGCAAATGATAAAGCACACACGTTGGCATAGGCCTAGGCGTGGGTGTAGATACGGATTTTTTGTCCTTTTCATTTTTTTTTATTATATTCCAAGGTTATTGTTACTTTTTTGTTGTTTCTCTGGCTGCACCTTTCATAAAACTCCCATAATCATTACGGCCAGCAGCTGTTTGAAAGGCGAACAATTTGGGTGCCACACGCAGATCTAAGAAATATTTATCTTTGTTATGTTTTGTCGGGGGGTCTAGAGCGGCTCCGACTGCTAAGAAATTTTTGGAGCTTAACCTTGACTTCCTTATGGCATACACGAGTGCGCAGGCACACACACACACATATTGTCGCCCACTTTGACAAAGTTAAGACTTTTACTCTATGTAGGCGTGCCGCGTAAGCGTCGCCATCTTGACTGACTGCCTGACTGACGCCTTCCAGACTTAACCCACCTTCCAGATTACTGGCTGCCTGTTGTCACTGGCTTGAGCATCTAATCTTATCTGTTACTTTAGGCCTTCTGTTGTGTTAGTGTGAGTATGTGAGATATTTCTACAGTGAGAGAAAAAACCTGTTGAGTTGCTAAATTTTTCAACGGAACAAGCGAAATTTGTTTAATGCACATTTAAATTCGTCTCAAAAAAAAAAAATAAAATTGTTTCATTAAAATTAATATCTCTTAAAAAATTATTTGAAACCAAAACTGCCCCGTTGCCCGTAAAAGCTTTGGATGTTAAATTTGGGTACTACTATGAACGAAAATTTATTATTGAAGAAAAATATTACAAATTTATTACATTAAGACGGCAAGAAGTCTGACTATAAATCTAAGAGATCGTATTCTGGGCAGTTCTGCTAATTTTTAAGAGTATCTTCTTTTTATAATTTTTTATCATTATATTATTTTTTTTTTTTTTTTGACAAATCATCTTTTTTTACTTAATATACTACAACTCTTTTAAAATATAGCTGTTTGCTGTTTTTATGGTAAAATTTTGTTGCACAAACGTAACATCACGCCAAAATGGAAATGCCGATTTGTTGTTCAACTCTTTTCTCGGATTTACATGCCAAATAAATATCATTTATAAAATTAATTAAGCCGCAGTTGCTTTTTTTTGGGAATAAATTACCTATAACAAAATTTTGGACAATAAAATATTTTGTCCATTCAAATTTTCTTAAAAATTAAATTTTATTGAATTTGTTTTTATTTTTTCCTATAACATAAAAATGACAAGAAAAATAAATTTTTACTTTCTGATCAATTAATACCAAAAAAAGTTAAAAAAAAATTGTAATTTAGACAAACTATTAAACAAAATTTTTCGCAGGTAAAATAACACTAGTTTATTTTAAATGAACCTTCGTATAAAAGTGTTTTTGGGGTAATTTTGGGTTGAGATACACATTCATTTTTTTTCTTAAGAACCGTTTTCGAGATTTTTCGAAAAACATGTTTTTGGGTACTTTTTTCAGTTATTCGTCAATATCATTGCTTTGGTTGCTTGTAACTTCAATGATATATCAGCGTAAAAGGCACATCAATACCTTTCGATATATTAGTCTTTCATGTCGATACAAAATGTTGTTCACGAGATATTACGTATTAACTGAAAAAAGTACCCAAAAACATGTTTTTCGAAAAATCTCGAAAATGGCTCTGAAGAAATTAAAATGAATGTCACTTTAGTGTTTTTCGACCTAAAATTACCCTAAAAAACACTTCGTTTACAAGGTTCACTCGATGACCCTAAAATTTGTAATCTAGCAATGACAGTTTTATTTGTTCTAAAAAATTAATAAGGGTATTCACGCATGCTGTTGAGTTGATGTAAAAATTAAAGCAAAATTTTAGAAAAAAAAAAATTTTGTCCATTCGCATTTTCTTAAAAATAAAACTTTCTTACGACTTTTTTTTTTCCTATAACATAAAAATGAAAAAAAATAATTATTTTCTGATCAACCCAAAAAAAAGTTTAAAAATAAACAAAAAATATAAATTTAGAAAAAATATTAAACCTAAACTTAATAAAAAAAAAAATTCTTAACCGGACAAATAATGAAAGTTTTATTTGTACTAAAAAATTAATATGGGTATTCACGCTTGCTGTTGAGTTGAGAAGTTGCAAGCTTGAGGACTTTTGCAAAAACAAACTCTTCAGGGTTGAGTTGAACCTTTCAACTCGACTTTTGCTAAACCCAGTCAGTATTCCAACAACAGCGAGTTGTTGAGAAAGTGTTGCAAAATTTGCAGCATTTTGAACACTGCAACATTAGGGACTTTTTTAGCCATTTTATGATGTGAAAACAACGAATTAGCTTATAGCTTAAGAAGAGTGTATTCAATCTGAATAAAATTTTATGTTTTTACATTTTTATTGAGTACAATATGCTCGATTTTTTCTCTCTGTGTATTTACGGCGCTGCGTCGTTAGGTCGTCTTCTGAAAGTCATTTAAAATTATGTACATAAAAAGCAGGCAGCAATGAAACCAGCGCAGCCTCAGCTCGAGAACTCCACAAAAACTGTAAGAAAAAAGAAAATTCTTTCTAATTTAGTCCACGCGACTTTTATGAGTTTAATGGTTTAGCTACCACTTTACCGCTGTCCGCCCTCCCGCTGTGTCAACTTCTGCAGGACCCACTCTCTGGAGCCAGCTGGGAACTGTCTATGCCTGTTGCCTACTTCTTGGCGCTGCGCTTAGCGCCTTTGGGAATTGTCATTATTGTTTTGCTTCTCTCTTGGCAAACTTTATTGTTTGCTGCCTTTTGGGTAGCTATTCGCTGTTGCTGTTGTTGTGTCGCTTTTGTTTGTTGCATTGATTTATATTTTTGCACATTTTTATGTCATTTGTTTTTTTTGGGTTTGTTGCTTCTTGTGGGTATTTATAGTTTATGAGCATAGGCGCACAATGGGAACATTTTTGACAGTTGCGCCATAATTTGATCATAAATTTTTGGGTTGACAACTTCCTGGAATTTCTAGAGAAAGAAAAATGCCATAAAACAGAAATAAAGCAATAATCTGAAAAGAATTTCATTTAATTTAGATATAAGAATGGCAGGTAAAAGTGTAATTAATGTTGGCAAGATTTTGGGCTTTTTGTAACAATGTGTTGAGGGTCTTTGGCAGTACTTTTATAGCTTTAATTAGCTAAACGTGCTAGAAATTGTTAGAAACTGTAATTGAAATACTAAATTGCTGCTAATAATATAAATTTTTCCAGCAAATATCATACCAAGCAATTTCTTCGTTTTGTTATAAAAATATTGCATTATTATTCATAAAATTATTATTTGCAGAAAAGTAAGCTGTATATAACTATATGAAGATTCAAAATATTAACAGTTTGTCCGGCAAAAATGCATAAATACAAAAGTGCTTAAGCAGAGAACCACCCTAACAAAGAGGCAGGCATTTGCTGTTAACAGCTGTCATATGTTTTTTCGCTTTTTTATTGGTTGCAATTTAAATGCGTAAAATTTGAACTTTACTAGTTATTTATCACACGCCAAGCACTAAATAATACCAAACACAGCACAATGGGCCCGCGTAGCCAGATTTTGGCCAAAAGTCCCCCAGAAGAAAGTCTAAATTTGGACAAAATGACAATTTAATAAGATTTTACACATATTAAGGTATCCTGTGCAAAAAAGATTATTAAATTATAATTAGTGGTTTTTAAGTTATTGACAATCAAAGTTAATATTTTGTATTTTATGAGCTTTCGCGATATTTTACCAAAAAAAAAAGTACTGCATTTACCAAGATTCATGTAGCTACGCAATCTTCATTCACTTTATTATTTATAAATATTACTTCAGAAAAAAAAGAAAATTGAGCTCAAAAACTTTTTGGTTTTAAATATATTCGAGTAGTTATAAAGATTTTGTTGGTTTTTTTATCATTTGGCTAATTTGCTTTAAGGATACCTCCGACGACCACTCGATATTTGATCGAAAAAAATTTTATAAATTTCTTTACATATTTTACAAGAAAATGTAATTCTTCACGATTTCCGGAAATTGAATTTTGTATCAAAAAGTTGAATTTTAAAAAGTGACACCAGGAAATTTTACTATTTTTTGGATTTTTTAGCTGCCTCAAAGTATGCTTTAATATCAAATTTTTCAAAAGTTGTACTAAAATATAAAAAAAGTTTACAATTTGAAAATTTTATAAAATACTTACAAAGATGCAAATCAAAAAATGTAAAAATTATCAATTTTGACGAAAAAACGTAAAAATTTAAATATGGATTTTTGAAATTTTTTTTTCGTAAATTAAAAGAGCATGCCAAAAAAAATTATAGCTTTTAAAAAGCAGATAGATTGATGATGTCGTCTTTTTGTAATTGGCTTGGAAAGCTGAAACTGTTTGGGGCTATAACTCCAAAACCATTCAATATTTTGGGTATAGGCTATTTTTTCAATGTATGTGGAGCTCATATCTACCTATGTGTGAAATATGCTCTAATTCCAATTAAGAGTTTTTTTTTTTAATAAAGTTAAACATTTTTTTTTTGGTTTTTTTTTTAAATTTTTTCCTGTTTTGGTCTAGATTATCTATATCTTAAAAAAATCTGAGGAGGCTCAAACTTCCAGAAAAATAGTTCAATTCTTTACGAATACGTGTGTAAAATTTCATCACTCTAAAAGAATTATTTTGGTAATGCCAGATTTTTGGCCAAAATATGACAATCTGGGCCCACAGTGCACAGTATAAAAATATGTTCACAGCACCTTTTACAACACACTTTTGGGCAAAAATGCCTTTTTGCTTCTAAATAGCACTATGATTAACTAAACGAGACCAAATTTTTTGCAAAATTATTAAAAAGAAGGAAATAAAATTTAAAAATAAAACTATAAAATTTTTTTTTTTTGGATGACTTACAAAGTTGTATAAAGAAACTTATGGCACTCTCTTCATACTGTAATCGATTGTTTCAAAAATATTGATGAATATCTTTAAACTCTTAATACAGATGTATTAAACGTTTAAAATATCTGTGTGTTCTTAAGAAATTTGTACTTTAAAGTTTCGCATAAGTTCCAAAGATGTGATTATTTGAGAATGGCTGAGAAGATCTTGCTTAAACACAAAAGCTTATTTGATTACAGCAATAAGAAAACTTCCCATTTGGCA
Source organism: Chymomyza fuscimana (assembly GCA_949987675.1). Lineage (NCBI taxonomy): Eukaryota > Metazoa > Arthropoda > Insecta > Diptera > Drosophilidae > Chymomyza > Chymomyza fuscimana. The sequence goes on along the minus strand of OX465088.1, from coordinate 35,976,643 downwards.
CATTTAGAACACTCACTAATTTCTTTATAAAATACCAAAAAGTTTTTCATTCAAATATGTAAATGAAATGAAATTATCTGCGCTTTTGGCATTACAGCATTCTCATGGCTGTCAAACAATAAGCCAATAGCAAAATGTGGAAAAATAGCAAAAACAAACTCTGAAGAAATGTTTACAAAAGTACAAAATTAACGAAACGAATTCTATTAAAAAAAAACATGTTATATTCACGTGGCTAAATGACATTGGTATACACTATACCCATTTTTTCCGCATACTTAAGACAATTCTGGCAAATGAAAATTTAGAAGACTCGAAATTATTCGTCAAAGCTAGCCTGATTCTGATATGGATTTAGGCTTCCAGAACTTCCTGTTCGTATGTACGTCCTAATAAGGCTTAGCATTTTGAAAGGTATGCATGTATGTTCATCTGTTCCCTCACAACTTTCAAACCGCTTTTCATAATTTGACAAATGTGGTATCTTTAGAAGCGTCTTGATCGTCAGTTGGTCATAGGCAATGTGACGTCACATTAAATTGAGTAAAGGGCACTCTAGAGCACATATAGTCATGAATTATGTTGAGACTAATGATACCCAACTACACCAAAGCAAAAAGGAGGGTAAGGATTTTGACAATGTATGTATGTTCATCTGTTCACTCTTAGTTTCCTAGCTGATTATCATAATTTGACAAATGAGGTATCTTTGGAAGCGTCTTAATTGTCAGCTGGTCATAGGCTATGTAACGTCACATTAAAATTAAGAATGGCGCCTCCCTAGAGGATATGTAAACAAATTGATTAATGAGACTTAATTAGCACAAAAGAATTTGTAAATTTTTTTTTTTTTTAAATATGTTTTTTTTGCCCAAATATTTTGGAACCTTTATATTACTTGCTCATCACTGCTGTCAATTTGGCCTATACGTTGCTGAAGTGCAAGCTCTCGAATTTTCGATTTAGTTCATACCCCAAGCGTAGAAACTCGGAAGTTATGACATCTAGACGCCTGTTACAAACGCTTCAAAAATCTATAATACTCTTAATCCTCTGAGTACAGGGTATCAAAATAAAGACAAATAATAAAAAAGTAAGCGCAGAAAAACGCGCTTCAAATTTTTTGTCACATATGTTGGCAAACTTTTTGTCTTCAACTTGATTGCTGTTGTTGTTGCTGCAAATGTTTTCGTGGAATTAATTTAAGTTAATTGATTTCTGTTTGAAGGCAACAGAAGCGACGCCATTGCAATTTATATGCAGCATTTTTTTCGATTGACAGCTAACAAAATGTCAAACTCTGATGGAAAAATCGTCAAGTCTAAATATATTGACAGGATGCAAAGTTACTCAGCTACTTTATACAAATGTTCTATTGATATAAATTTACTTTTGCATATATGTCGAAATCTATATATAGATACAGTTAAACTTATATTTACGGCAACATGTCTTGTACATATGTGTCAACTGCCAGGTACAATACATATTTACAATACATTGCCTGTGAGTCAGCAGTGAAACAAAATGGCGGTACTCACAGTCAGCCAAACATGCTTATATACATACATATAGTAAATACATAAACTGCGAATGACATTTTCTTGAGCGCTCTCAGCGTGCATGTGTGTGTGTTTGACTTTGATGAACTTCCTTGAAAGCGTTTGTCCAAAAGATAAATTATAAGAGTAACTATATGCGTTAGGGGTGATTCTTATAGAAATTGAAAGGAGTAAGGCGCAAAAAAACTTTTTTTTTCAGATTCTATTGTTTCGGGATTTTAGACAAAAAGTTTTTGTTGAGTAAAAAGGCATCCGGGTGGTTCTTTTAGATATCAAACAAAATTGGGCGTACACAAAAATTTTCCATTTTAAGTTAATTAATTCTATTGTTTTAGAAATTTAGACAAACAATTTTTTGAAATTACGCTTATTAAAACAAAACAAAAAATAACAGATGATCACAAAAAATTTGAGTATTTGTGTGCTTTCAAATATCTCTTAAAGAAATTAGCCGTATTAGTTCGTATAGAAATAGTTCTAAAAACATTATGCATGAGTTTTAAAAAATGAATCTATTCATTTAAAATTACTAACAATAATAATTACCATGTGCAGGTTTTACAAAAAATAAAAATATCAACAAACTGTTTGAGTCGCTTGTAAAGGCAACGTCTACTAGAAAATTATAAAAAAAAAATATTATTTTAACAATTTTTAGTCTTAAAGATTTTCTATAAAAAATAATTTTGGTCTTTTTAAACCTGTTTTATTTTAAGAATTTTTAAGAATCTTATTAAAGATTTGAAATGTTGTTGTAATCTAAGTTTTTTTTTCTTAATTAAATCTTATTTTAAGAATTAAGGCCCATACGCAATTTCTCACGGAATGACAATACTTCATATACTAAACCAAATGGGATATCCCAAATGGGATTTTTTTATATGAAGTTTTGTCATTCTTTGCGAAAATTTTCGAATAAAAACTTAATTTTAATATATTTTTGTTTTTCGAAATTGCATTTAAAGATTTTGTTTTTCTTTTTAAAGACTCTATCTTTTTAACACGTTTTAAGAATTTTTTCCATTGTAATAAAAAAATTAATTAAGAATATTTAATATTAATTAATATTTAATGTTTTTTTCCAAAAAAAACGGGCGGAAAAAAAAAGTGAAAGAAAGGGAAATTTGCTAACTAAATTTCTAAAAGATTAGTTTAATAAAAATATTTTTCTTTAAAGTTTCAACCAAATAACTTTTTTTAATCGTTCTAAGCCGAGTGAAATTGTGTTAAAAAAATTTTTTCCAGACCGTGTTATTTCAAAAAAGTGTAAAAACAGATTTGGCTGTATTTTGAAAATTTTAAGAATGAAGTCCCTGATATTTGTTCTTATCGGAAGTTTGAAGTTTAACCCTAGACCTGTCCTTAGGGCACTGAGTGCCCCAGAGGAATTTCAAATTTAATTATTTTTTCCGTACAAAATACACTATGGGGCACTGAGTGCACCAAAGACGGGTAAGATGAAGGACATGTCTAGTGTTAATTATGCTTTAAATCTTAATTTTAATTAATTTAATTTTAATATTTATCGAATTTTTGATCTGTTCAACAGAATTTTTAATTTTGTTTAAAGTTTGTTAATATTTAACCTTATTCAAGCATTTTAATCTTATTTTAAGACGACTTGGTCTTATTTTACGATATAAGTTCTTACTTTACAAATTAAAATCAAGCATGCTTAAACAGTAGATTTTATTAGTGCACTAAAATATATTATTTCCACTGTTTTTTAAGTCAAAATTTATTTTGTTGTTAATTCTATAAAGAAAATAATTATTTGACTGTTATTTCAGAATCTTAGAGAAAACCTTTTTTTTCTTGGAGAATTAAGAATTAATTTTACATTTACAAAAATTCTTAAATTTGGCAATAATGGTTAAATCGTATGATTTTAAAAGAGGCTACAATTTTCGCTTTTTGTAGTTAAATTTGTTTCAATGTTTCAAAATCACATCTTTAAAAAAATTGCATACCATCTAATATAAAAAAATCGCCACTCTAAGCGAAAAAAAATATACCCTTAAACAGGCGGAAATAACAATATTTACTTGTTATTAAATAAAATAAAATAAAATAGCTTAAAAGTTCAGTTTCAAAAATCTTTAGTAAATAAACAGTACTTTAAAAAAAAAAACTATCTCAAGTTATAATTTACCAAATGAAAAAATGTGGTACAGTCGAGGCGGTGCCCGACAGTGGAATACCCTGTACCTTTTGTCTCGCAAACAATTTTTCCTGCATATTCCTTCTACGAACTTTCCAATTGGAATTTTTTTTTTTTGGTGAAATTCGATATTTATACCTATAAGTTCCCTAAATTTTTACCGATTTTGATGAAACTCGAATGTTACGTCAAAGAAGTTATTTAAAGTATATGGGGTAAGTTTCAAGTTGGTATGTTGAGGGGTGTGGGAGAAAACACGGTAAATCGATTACGGGGGGTGGTGGGACCGCATCGATAAAATTTGGATGTGGATTTGTTCATTAGAGCCACATGAATCAGCTTACCAAAAATTGTGATTCTAGGTCACTTGTAACCATAATTACGAGGAGTCAAATATTGATGCACTTTATGGGCAAGGGGCAGTGAAATTTGTACATTTTTGACTATAACTTTTTCTGTATTTGTCCGATTTTGTTCATTTTTTACACATAGATGCATGTATCCACAACGCATCGCTCTGTTAAATTTCAAATGAAAATATTAAACGGTGTGGCTAAAAACCGCGAAAATCTAGCGGGGGAACGGGGAAAGATATTGACATGATTCAACAAACTTCATCTGCTTAGGAAATATGCGCACCAGCAGGTAAAGTTCCGTGTCTTCCGTGTCTTCCGTGACGGACGGACGGACGGACGGACGGACGGACGGATGGACGGACATGGCTCAATCGCTACCCGAGGTTATGATAAGCATTTTGGTATAAAGGACTTGGGGTCTGCCACGCCTCCTTTTGTCCGTTACATACATTGCACAAATCTAGTATACCCTTTGTACCTATAGGTACAGGGTATAAAAATTGATTGAATGAGTAAAATAGGAAAAATTATAATTTTACAACAGCATGAGCTTTTAAAATTATTCCCCATTTTTTTTGTTTTTTTAAGAAATTTAACTCTAAAAATTTTGTATACAAAAAGCTAATTTCCTTCAAAGCATTTTTATGAAAAATATTATGCGTTTATAAAGTAATAATAAGTGTTCGATTTGTTTAAGAACTACCCATATATGGATGTATAGAGAGTGCGTAAGCGTGCGTGTGTGTGTTTGTGACAACAATAAGTAGCAGCCCCTACAATATTGGGCCAACGTTGAAGCCCCCGTAGCCATTTTGTAAGACAAACCTAGCGTAAAAATCGCTTTATAAAAATGCTTAATATTATTAACGCTGAATTAATTAATTGTTCAATGATTTGTGCATAAATTTATCAATAAAAATTGTAGGTGTGTTTGTAACACACACACACACACACACTGGGTTACATATATAGACACAACAAATTGACATTGTTATTTTTAAACATGACAAAGTGACAGGCCAACGTTGTCAACTGCACCAGAAAACACACACACACACTCGAACACTACCTCACCTATCTGACAGATACGTAGATACTATATACTAGATACATTGTGTATGCGTCGGCAGCATCTATGCTCTATTTTGTTCCTTCTCAATTCTTCTTTTTTTTGTGTGTCTAATGAAGTGAAAAGTGGTGTGAATGAAAGAAGCCCTTTGATGCGCTTTGGTATTGGTGTTTCCATCGTCATCATAACAAGTATCTGTGTCGACATCATCGTCATCAACTCAACCAGGTCGAAATCGACGTTGTTGTCTAATTGAGGAAATGTGGAAAAAAGACAAGAATTTTCTAGCAAATTTATTGATTACCTAATGCATAGGTGTCAATGGCTACTAGTTGAGATACATTCACTGTGTATGATTCATAAGGTAGTAGACTAGAATTAGTTCGAAGGATGCTTTTAGACTTAACATATTGTGATGGATGAAAACAGTGGCATGGATATGCCATTAAGGAAATTATTCTTTTCTCTGTGGAACAAGAACATGTGAAATGAATACAGTAAATACTAGCTATAGTGAATTCGTAGGCGATTAGTAAATAGATTGGGTACATAGAAAATGCACTACACATTTGATATAAAATTCGACAGTGTACTTGAAAAATATTATAATATGTTAAAATTCGTTTTAGAGCAAAAATTCGGTCGGTCCCATGGAAGTACGACTGTAGTTACTACCTGTATACGTTAGTTAACAAAAGCTTAACACAATAAAATTTTCTGGATTTCTTTTCATTTGGCAGTATTTATGATACCAAAGATTGGAACAATCACCCTTATTTAAGAAATATGGAAGAATTTCGACTGAACTTTGTTCTTACTATTTGAAAAACTATCTACTCGAGAAAGGAAGTAATTAGATCTGAACTCATTAAAAAAAAAGGACTTAACTGGTTATGCTGGTAAGTCATAACTTTACCTAGAGCTTTTATTTTATTTAAAAGCTGATAGTATAATGGTGCTCATATAATAGGGGGATAAGCATTAAAAGGGGATCAAGCTCCCGCCCTTAGTCTACGAAACTTACGTGATAGACCCAAAAAATTCTGTGTGTTTAATATTCAAAACCTTCAATAAGGCCTGTAGCGTTTACCGAATACTAAGCAATCATGTCAAATTTTTTACTTCAAAGTTAAAAACCATTTTTTTTTTCTAAAACTCTTAGAAGAACCAGATAGTAGACGATAATGAGACCAACAACTCGATGGGTCAAGATATTCGGCTCAACGCCCATAGACGCATGTCCAAAGCTCTGCCCACTTTCCAAGCTCTATATCAAGAACGGTTATTTGCAGAAGATAATGGCGCATACCGATTTGTAGAGAAATTCACGCTATATAGCTTTTTGAAATATTCTCAAAACTTTTAAAGTACCTACAAGTAAAAATTTACTTGCAAAAAACGATTTTTGTGATATTTGAATTTAAATATCTTGAGATGCGGATAAATATCTTCATATTGATGGGCTTGAAGCGACGATAATAATAATAAGTTATCGATAACTCGATATATAATCGGAATCTCCAAAAAAAAATACTGGTTAATATTGGCAGGTATCTCATTTTATCACATATGTAAAAAAGAAATCGACTAGAAAAGTTACCCGCTTCACTTATTTTTGCCAATATAAATATTATTATAATATAAATTAATATTATAAATATGATGAGGAATAGATTAATACAAGTTAGCGAGACGTTTGTATGAAGCCCCTTATGGGCTAATATGCCTTCAATGTCCGTAGCTGACCCAAGGAATAAATAGAATCTCGGTAACTGACATTAACCGGTCATAACAGCTCCGGTTAGTTATGCTTATTGCGATAACTGGCTAGAGAGCTTTAGTGTTACAAGGTCCTCAATGCAAAAATCCCATGCCACAGTGGACAAAATTGCAAAATTTTTCAAGTAAAATCGAGAAATGCTGTTTCGAAAAGTTTAGTAATAAAAGCACGCATAAATTTTGTAAAAAAATTTTCACCAATCTTTAACGTACATAAAAGGCTACGTTGCGTATGTGTAATATTACTTAAAAGTCTCATTATCTTTTGTTGAAAATACCAAACATATGTATAGTATGTAGCATTATGATAATCGCACGTGCTGGCAGCGCCGCACTCTTAATATTGTGTTATACAATTATATATAATTAAAATATAACAATAAACTATGTCTTTTCCGGTTATACATATGCAAGTGTAAAGACGTGTTTTTCCCTAACTCTAACAGGTTATGGGCCCAGAACATAAATACGCATAATTAGTCGTTGTGTTATTTTTCGTGAGTCGAATTAAATAAAACGTTTTTCTGTGTGAAAAATTGCAACGCAAAATACTCAAAGTTTTTCTGAGTGAGAAACTGAAAAAATAAGTAAATCAGCATCATGAGTAACGCTATGTATAACATTGACAAATTGGATGAAACCAATTATGATTCCTGGTGTCTCCAAATGAGAAGTGTGTTAATACATCAAGAATTGTGGTCGTATGTGTCGGGTGATTTCGTGCGTCCAAGTCCGGAAAAGCAAGCTGAGTGCGCCATATGGGAGAAACAAAACGACAAAGCGCTAGCAGTTATAACATTGTCGGTTAAAATAACAGAGATCGGGCATATAAAAAAGTGTACAACAGCAAGTGACGCATGGAAAACACTAAAAGATGTGCATCAACCGACTGGTCCAGCTAGAAAAGTTTCCTTGTTCAAAAAATTGCTTCATACGAAAATGAACGAAAATGAAGGTATGCACCAGTACCTTACTAGTTTCGCAAGTATAGTTGAGAAATTGTTTGAAACTGGTATTGAGTTGCAGGAGGAGTTATATGTTGTAATGCTCCTATCAAGTTTGCCAAAATCGTACGAGAATTTAGTAGTTGCACTAGAATCGCATGATAAATTACCTAACCTATGTGGTTTGAAGGTCAAATTAATTGAAGAATATGAACGCAGACAAAATGAGGTACTATTGGAAAGTGAACCAACTGTACAAGCATTTCTAGGTAAAACTTCCAATATGAAAGCAAACGCGCAAAATAGCACCAGACGTGAAAACAGTTATAGTGGTCAAAGGCAAAAGAATAAACACAAAGCAAATTTCATAAAATGCTATAAATGTGGAAAGAGAGGTCATATTGCCACCGAGTGTACTCAGAATGTAAACGAACGTAAACACAAAGGAGATGAGGCAAAATCATTTTTAACACTGTTTTCAGTTGATAAGGGAATGTCGTACTTTGATCAATCCAGTTGGTGTTTGGATAGTGGAGCAACAAATCATATGTGTGCACGTAGAGAAATGTTTGAAAAGTTCGAAAGTATTAATGATACTGTAACCTTAGCTGACAAAAACACAATAAATGCATTAGGACGCGGGGATGTTACAATAAAAACAAAAACATCGGTCATAAAACTAAAGAAGGTTTTATATGCTCCACAATTGCAATGTAACTTTATTTCGATAAGTAAAGCAGAAGACGGAGGCTGCTCAATTTTGTTCAAAAATCACTTCGCGCATATTTATGACGAAAACGGTAAAAAATTACTGAGTGCAAAACAAATAAACAACCTATATCTGTGTGAAATAGAGAAAACAAAAAATATGCTGTGTTTTAGCACTTGCTCGACAGCTGATCTTGAACTGTGGCACAAAAGGTACGGACACCTAAATGTGCAAAGCTTAAAAGAACTAAAGGAAAAAGAATTAGTGCGTGGCTTAAACATTGAGAAAATAAACACACAAATAAATTGCACAGTGTGTTTAAAAAGTAAATGCTGCGTAAAACCATTTACTGCGTCAGAAATTAAAAGCAAAGACTTATTACAAGTCGTACATAGTGACGTTTGTGGTCCTATAAATGTTAATTCGCTTGGTGGCTCGCGATACTTCGTGACAATGGTAGACGATAAATCGAGATACGTTCATGTTTACTGCCTAAAAAATAAATCGGAAGTTTTTAATGTGTTTAAATCTTTCAAAAGAATGGTCGAGTGTCAAACGGGCAAGCGAATTAAAATGTTACGCAGTGATAATGGGAAAGAGTATGTCAATAATAAGTTTGAAGCATTTCTAGATGAGCACGGTATTAAAAGACAATTGACTGTTCCCCATACACCACAACAAAACGGAGTGGCAGAAAGAATGAACCGTACGCTCGTTGAAATGGCACGCAGCATGTTGTTAAATGCAAACTTAAGTGAAAACTTCTGGGCTGAGGCACTTCAAACTGCAGTGTATTTACGCAATCGTTCGCCTACAAAGGCGGTTAACAATAAAACACCGTATGAGTTGTGGACTGGATTTAAGCCAGCAGTTGGTCACCTTCGTATTTTTGGATGTTTAGCTGTTTCGCTAGACAAAACGCAGCACAAAAAGTTCCAAGCCAAAGGAAAGGAGTGCATTCTGGTGGGATATGCTACCAAATCAAAAGCGTATCGACTATTCGACAAATCGAGTAGAAAAATCATCGAGAGCCGTGATGTAAACTTTGTTGAGTCTTCAATAGAAACGCATAGTGTTAATATACCATATATGTCTATAGAACAAATTAATAATGATCAATTCGCAGATGAACAACTGAGTACGATTGCAGACATTAAGGTACATAATGAGAGTGGCGAAAGCGATGGCGATACGGACAGCGAAGTTAAAAGCGACGATGATACCGGCAGCGTCAACAACCAAGTGGAACCTGAGCCCAGCGAGCCAATTATTCAAAGTGGATCGGGTAGACTGGTGCGTCTAACTGGAAAAGGGTGGCAGCGTAACAAAAAAGAGTCCAAATTGATAAATTTATTAAACTGTGAGTACGTAAATGTGCCGACAACATTAGAAGAAGCTCTAGCAAGTGAGCAATCATCAGAATGGCAAAAGGCCATGTTAGATGAGTACAAAGCACTCGTCAAAAACGATACGTGGGAGCCTGCTGAGTTACCACATAATCAGAAGGCAATCGGAAGCAGATGGGTATTTGCACTGAAAAGAGACAGTGGCGGTGCCATCGAACGATATAAGGCCCGGCTGGTGGCAAAAGGATGCGGACAGAGATATGGTGTTAACTATGAGGAAACGTTTTCTCCCGTAGTTAGATTAGCAACATTACGTATGGTGCTAGCGGTAGCGGCTGAACTTGAGCTGCATGTACATCAACTGGACGTTTCTACGGCATATCTGAATGGCGAACTAGAAGATGATGTTTATATGAAGCAGCCTGCAATGTTTGAAGATCCGGCAGTACGTGTCCTCAAACTAAAGAAGTCACTGTACGGCTTGAAACAATCTGGTCGAATGTGGAACATAAAGTTGGACAACAAGCTACGGCAAATTGGTTTTGCGGCATGTCCAAGCGAGCCGTGCGTTTATGTAAAGCACAAAGAGGGCCAAATAAACATCATAGCAGTCTATGTTGATGATCTGATGATATGTTCTTCAGATATCGGTGAGTTAGTTGCCATTAAACGCCAAATTTCGAACTCTTTTCAGATTGTAGACAAAGGTCCCATTCATCATTTTCTTGGTATGAAAATAGAGAGAGAGGGCTCCACAGGGGCGATAACGATTTCCCAGCAGCAGCATGTGTTGCAACTGCTAAAGCGCTACGGCATGGAAGCGTGTCGATCGTCTTCTATCCCATTGATTCCTGGCTATCAGTCCAATTGTGATGAACCAAGCTGCAAGTTAGTGGATCAGACCGAGTATCAGTCATTGATAGGTTCAATGATGTATCTTGCTGTTACATCACGTCCGGATATTTTGCATTCTGTGTGCAAGCTATCACAAAGAAACACGAACCCACACAAAGAGCATTGGACAGCAGCTAAGCAGGTGTTGAGATACCTGTACACCACATCAAACTTTGGCATTACGTATGCGAAAACTGGTGGCACCGTGAATGGTTATGTCGACGCAGATTGGGGCGGAGATGCTACGGATCGGAAGTCATACACTGGATTTGCCTTCACCCTGGGAGGCAGCGCATTTTCTTGGGAAAGCAAAAAGCAGTCATCGGTAGCGCTCAGCAGTACCGAAGCCGAATACATGGGGCTATCAGAAGCTGTTAAAGAAGCTGTTTTTATACAAAAATTATGCAAAGAAATGAAGATATTTAACAATGTAAAATCAATTAATATACATGGCGATAATCTAAGTGCCATTAATTTAGTTAAAAACCCTGTATACCATGCAAGAAGCAAACATATAGACATACGTTATCATTATGTACGCGAAGTCTATAGTAATAATGTTATTGATTTAAAATATTGTTCCACTAATAATATGATGGCGGATGTTTTGACAAAGAATTTATGTAAAGTAAAACATGAAAATTGTATAAGTTTGCTTGGTTTAAAGAAACTGTAAGATTTAATTATTATAAATAGTACAATACATATGTATTGAGGGGAACTGTTGAAAATACCAAACATATGTATAGTATGTAGCATTATGATAATCGCACGTGCTGGCAGCGCCGCACTCTTAATATTGTGTTATACAATTATATATAATTAAAATATAACAATAAACTATGTCTTTTCCGGTTATACATATGCAAGTGTAAAGACGTGTTTTTCCCTAACTCTAACATCTTTGAAACCATATAACTGCAGTAGTTTTATAATGTTTAAATTGTTATAACACAGTTAGTGTAGGAAATATATAATTATATAAAAATTAAAAAAAAATGAATAATAATTTTCTTTTATTTATTTATTTAATTATAAATTAGAAGTCAATTCTTAATTATAATGGTTTTAAGCCGTAAGCAACGTAGGCCTTCAGGCTGAATAATTTTCTTAAAATTTCACATTTTAAAGAAAGTTTGCAAAAAAAATTAATTAAAACTGAAGTACAGTTTTTGCTTAGAAGGTTCTTGTTATTTTACATTTTTTTATAAGGTACTGCCAAAAGACGGCTTTTGTACGTAAACAACCAAGCTGCTTATTAGTCAGAGTTTGCAGACTTGCTCAAATTTCAGGGTTGCCATCTCATTGCTTTTATTAATGAATGCCGTACTGCTAAGCACGTTCACGAACATTTCTACTTTATTTCCAAAAATTTGTCGATTTAGCCCAGAGTGGAGGGTATCCTTCTCTGATAGATAATATCTTATTTTATAGCAACAAACCTTTCGAAAAATTTGCAAATATATTCCATTTTAAAGTCAATCACATTCTCCGAACAACATAAAAGCTGTGTAAACTGGAAAAAAGACTTAACTTAATTGCATCAAAATTTTTTACCGAAAAACTGATACCCTTGGTCTACTTAAAGAAAACTTCAAAAATTTTCAAAAATTTCAAAATTTTTTACGCGTCTTTTAAAGGGTCCTCAATCAGCTGTTTCAAGTGCTTTATTTGTGTTAAGAAAAATATTCTGTGACAAATATGCCATTTAAAAGTTTTGGAGACTTTTCGGTACAAAATATATTTGTTGATCTTTCAAAAAAAAAAAATGTTCCCACAGTTTTGCGCAAAATTGCACTAAATTTTATAGTCCAGGGTCTGTTTGGGCAATAATGCCTTTTTTTTTATTTCCACTTTTATGCATTTTTGCCCGACAAACTGATATAAAGGGTCATCAATCTTGAGGTTTTTTTTTTAAATAAAAAAAAAAACAAAAATTTCGAATGAATCGGAAAAATTTTATTATCAATAGAAAGAACCGTTCTTGCCAGTCACTTTCTAAAAATAATCCCTTCCAAATTTTTTCCGCAACTGCGCCGTAGCTCGTCTAATCGTCGGTATTTCGCGAATAACATGGGTAATGTTGGCCTCTAATGCTTCGTATCTGGATTATCCACAAACACTTTAGACTTCACGTAGCCCCAAAGAAAAAAGTCTAACGGTGTGATATCACACGATCTTGTTGGCCAATTCACCGGTCCGGAGCGTGAAATTAATTATTCACCGAATTGGTTCCTCAATATGTCTGTCCATTGTTTCACGTGCTGTGTGTCAAGTAGCGCCGTCTTGTTGAAACCAAATGTCGTCGAAATCTCGGGCTTCAATTGCAGGTAGCAAATAATTCGTTATGATGGTGCGATAACGGTCGCCATTGACGGTTACGGTCTGACCAGCGTAATTTTTGAAGAAATATGTACCGATGATTCCAACGGTCCATAAACTACGCGCTGGACGAGGTCTGTTCGGTCGAGTGTTATCCAATAATGAATATTGAGTCTCGCATTTGTTGATGGTATGGCGAATAGTGGTCTCAGTAGTTGGAATATGGCGAACATAAAATGGCCTAAGCGATTGAAAAACATTCTTTACAGAACGCGAATTTTCGTATTAAAATTGTACGATTTGTAAACGTTGTTCGGGGTAAGTTTTTCCATGATGAAACGGCAACGAAAAACACACATGGCAACTTGACAGTACTCACGCGTGGTTTATCAAAAAAACCTTATTGAAAAAAAAAAAATCAAGATTGATGACCCTTTATTTCGTTCAAGCTTTTCAATAACAATGTCAGTAATTTGAAAACAGCATATTAGAAGGATTTAAATTTTTTGCTTTGCAAAACTTTAAATATTTATATTTGTAATTATTTTACACCCAAAGCTGAACCTGAAACCAAGTACTTAATTCTGCCTAGGTAACATAGTTCAAACTATCATAAATTCGGTCATGCATTTATAATGCGACCTTTAATCATCATTAAAGGTTGCAACACAATTAGCATTAATTATATATATAGTTTTTTTTAATTTTTTTTTAATGAAGTCCATGTTCAATTAAAAATTTCACAAACGATTGAACAAACACGGCAGACAATTAATTATAATATTAAGCTCTCTAATCGCATTATGTTATGTGGCCAAACATTTATGCATTATACAATACAAAGTTAAATTTATATTTCATTGGAAATTTTATATATAAATTGCAACTTTATAATATGTAGCAAGTCCAGGGTAGAACTTATAAGTGGGCCGTTTGTAGTAGGGATATCGTGTACCCTCTAAACCAGGGGTGTCCAGGCCCATTGCTCATCTGGCTCTTTTTGTTTTTGTAATGGCTCTTAGGCATAGGTAGCAATGCGCGTGTACATGCACGGCCCAAACTGTATATCACTCAATGCCAATGCAAATTACAAAAACAATTTCGCGAGTTCTCTTCCTTACTCTCTTTACTCTCTGAGCTCATGAGCACAGAAACAACCCTTGTGTATATTTGTTGTTGGCCCACTGATTTTCACTGCAATTTTGTTGTTCCTTCGTTTGTGCTCTCTGAACTTAAAAAAAAAGGGTGTAGGATTGATCGCGGACACGAAATTTTTGTACACCATATGTTAAATGTGAGTATTAAGTCAAACCTTGCAAAGAAAAAAAAGTTACAACGAAAAACAAAACATTTATATGTATATACTATTTTTGTCAGTGTACATAATAACATGAAAAAACGGGTTGCTTTAGATGTGTTAGTGTTTTTCTTTCATATGTATTGGACACCCCTGCTCTAAACTCTCTTATTTTCGCAGTTTTCATTCCATTTTGAATGCTCCGAGATGGGAACTATTCATTTTTTGAATTTAGATTCTGATTTGTTGGTATCTTAAAAGAGTAAAAAAATTGCATATTACATTATTATTATTATTATATATTACATTATTACACGGTATTTCTATTCTCTTCTTGGTTACGAACTTAAAAGCCGCTCAAACCCCATAAGCCTTTGCTTTGCACGTATAATCAGTGTTTCCGTTTTCCATTTAACGTCGGTCAATTAGGCTGATTAAAAAATAATGAAATCATATAAAAGAATAATAATAATAAACAGAAGGCACTTTGATTCTGACGGATGTCCCCAGTTTTTTTGTAACTTTGAAAGTTTTCAACTGATTTGAACAAAATGCATGCCAATCAGTAAGTGTTGGAAAATGAAAGCTTTGTGCTGAGCTTTTTAGATAAAGAGGTTTTCTGTAAATCATAAAAACAACTTCCGCGTATCTGATCATGGTGCTCCCAAAAATTAAAATGTAGTTTTACGTTTTAGTCCACTTTATTCCACTGTTTTTAGGGGAAGTAAAATATATAGCAAAAGAAAGACACTTTTAAATAGTTTTAAATGGAGCTTTGAAGGTAACTCAGTTTTAGTTTTTAAAATTTTTTCATGCACTTCACATTTACAAAAAAAAAATTGAGTAATACAAAATAAAGGCTCGTAAAAGCTCGTCTTTCAAGGTTTGGTAAAATATAGAGCCAATCGATTCTAAGAAGACTAGGGATGGCAACTCCGAAAAGAAACGAGAATTTTTATATTGACATCTAACACACAATCTAATCATACTGGGGGCTGTCGAAAAGTGAAGTTAATACCTGAAAGTTGATGGGAGTCAAGAACCAAGCGGTACTTTTTTCCATTTTCCCACCTGGCAGCATTCGGAAGAACTCTTTTACTTTTAGGATTATCCATAAATCGACCTAGGAATCTGCTTATATTATTCATTGACAAGTGATAATCGGAAAGGGGTAACTTCTTCTTTAAATACGGCGGATGGAGTAAGACTACTCACCTAAGTGTTTTCAAATAGGTTTTGAACAGCGCAGCAACCTGGGACGGGCATTATCATGTATCAAAACGTTGTTTTCGCGTCTAAAGTAGTCAGGTTTAAACTTAAACTCCAGTGTAGTAGATCCAAATTTCCTCAAATTTTCTTGTTTTTGAATCATACCCAACTATTTTAATATATATTAAGTTTGTGCAAATGCATGTTACATAGAGGTGGCCCCTTAGATTTTGAAAGCTATAAAGCAAAGCAGAACCAAGCTGGATTTCTTTTGTGGCCAGCCAGATCAAGCTAAGCGGTATTTTACCTTTTTCGGCTTGTAATTCACAACTCATTAAAACTGAAAATGCCATAATAAGAATTATTTTTAAATTACGTATAGTATTTAAACTTTAATTTTATTTTTTAATTTGTATTATATCCGTAGAATTTTAAATATTTTCTTGTTAACTATAGAATGCAGGGTGTATCGTTGATGACTACGCTTAGCGGTAGTTTGCCCTGTTTAGTGTGCGGGTAGTGACAGGGCAAAAACGCGACTTGCTATATTGTCTGCAAAACAAACAAAATTGGCCTTTGCTTACGGGAGTTACGTGTATTTGGGGTACATTTTTGTTACGTTTCTGATCTTTCGTTTGCGTGATAAAGCGAGAAGCGCTTATGTAGATGAATAAGAACGAACGAGTGATCCGAGAGCGTGCACACGTATATGCACGCATACATTCGAAGTTATTGTCGGGACGTTAATAATTGAATGAAAATGAGACAAGAACAAGTTCCTGACTTTGATACACTTAATATATGAAAGTCGATAGCTTGGTGGGATGAGCGTCGATCAGACAGCAGCGAATACGCTGTGGGTTCAAATCTCGGCAGAGGCAGTTATTTCTTTTTTTTGATTTTATTGTAACATTAAATATAATTTATTTTTATATTGATGGAAATTTTTTTTTTTTATTATTTGCAATATAATAATAAAATAAATATCTATTTTTTTGTATTATAACATAAAATATTTAATATTTTTGTATTGATCCATTTTTTTTGGTTTGTTTTATTATTTGCATTATAATAAAAAAATAAATATTTATTTTTATTATTTTCGTATTGATTTTAAATAATTAGGGTATTATGTCACGCGGTACATCACACTTATGCGGATGAATAAGGAAGAATGAGAGATCCGAGAGCGTGCACACATATATGCACGAATACATTCGAAGCCTTTGTCGGGACGTTAGAAAAGAAATGAAATGAAATGAAAAGAGACCTGAGACAAGATGTTAATTTTCTGACTTTGATAAACATCCTACAGGTAAGCTGATGGCTTAGTGGGATGAGCACCGATCAGACGCGAATATGTTGTGGGTTCGAATCTCGGCAGAGGCAAAATTATTTCTTTTTTTTAATTTTATTATAATATAAGATATTTTTAATTTTTATATTGATGGAAATTTTTTTTTTTATTGCAATATAATAATAAAATGAATATTTATTTTTATTGTATTATAACAAAATATTTATTATATTTGTATTGACGCAATTTTTTTTTTGGGTTTTTTTATTACATATTTGCATTATAAACAAAAAATAAATATTTATTTTTATTATTTTCGTTTTGAGTTTAAATAATTAGGGTATCATGGCACTCGGTTCGTTAAACTGATTATTGTGGGGGTAGTAACAGGGAAAACCGACTATCTAGTATATTGCTTGCAAAAAATTTTTAAATAAAACAAACAGAATTGTCAGCAAACTATGGTGGTACTTTGTGAAAAATTTTTGTTCAATTTCTGATCCGACATTTGCACAATGTGATAAAGAGAGAAGCGCTAATGCAGATAAACAAGGTCAATGAAAACAAAGTTACAATTAAAATTGAAAATAGTTAAATTAAAGGGGTTTCTACGTCCATCTTGATAATAGGCGGCCATAAATACCGAGTAATAAGCGCTACATTTCATAATGGGACTTTAAACAGCAGTCCTTATGTAGCCACTTTAAAGCAAAAGACAGGTTGGATCTATATCAACGACGCAAGTGTTTCTACTAAGAATTGTTCCTATAAGGCTAAAGGGGCTTACATTTTCTTTTTAAGTAAAGTAGCGTAACTCACTGCATTTCTCTATTAAACTTATATGTGTACTATATGTACTATATGAGCAAAACCCTAAAATAAAAAAATGTGATACAGTCGAGGTGGTGCCCGACAGTGTAATACCCCATACCTATAAAAAATTAAAAAATAAATTGAATGTGGATTTGTTCATTAAGGCCACATGAATATGTGAATGTTAATTCCAATTATATGCTCAAATCAATATATTAAATACATGTGCAATTGTTAAGAATTTAAGCTACTAACGTATCGTTTTTAACAAAAAGGTATGATATCCCACCAAAAAAAACATCAAAAATTTAAATTTTGGTGTTTACTGCAACAAAAAGATCTTGTATCTTAAAAATGCGCCGCAACAAAACGATGTGATACCCACTCCAAAATATCTTTGAAAGTTAATTTGAAGTTTCGTGTTAATAATTTTTCACTACTTCTATCTTTGCAAATCAGTTTTCACTAATATAGTCTGTATCAATAGGGCAATCGTTAGATTGTCTTGCGAAGCTTGTGATGGTGTATGTACAAAGTGCGGTGAGCTATTTGGAATGACTTATGTCAGTGTCACGAAAATGAACTCAACAGTCCGTATTTAAACCCCGTACTTATAGGTCCAAAGGGTATACTAGATTTGTGCAATGTATGTAACGGGCAGAAGGAGGCGTGGCAGACCCCAAGTGTTATATACCAAAATGCTTATCATAACCTCGGGTAGCGATTGAGCCATGTCCGTCTGTCTGACCGTCTGTTCGACTGTATGAACACATAGATTTCGGAGACTATAAAAGCTAGAGATACGATATTGAGAATTATATATACAATTAGTGTTTAGGAGTTCTATACCAGTTCAACTATAACATAACAATAATTGTAAAATGACAAAAATCATGCTGGATGAAAAATGCCAAAAAACCATATGAACTGATAACTAAAACTTAAAAACTAACTTATCCTAGATGCGGGGAGCATGTTCCCGGATATGATCGAAGTCGGATGTTAAACACCTATCATGAAATATACAAGTTCCTTCTTCAATTGGGTTCCTAACCAGATCAACATTAGCTAGGCTATGTAATCTTTGCGTTGCATAATTCCTGGGCAAATTGTACACTACTTTTAATATCTTGTTCTGACAGACTTGCAGTTTTTTAACGTGACTATTGGCAGTTTGCCAATAAAAACTTTTTTTAAGCAAAATTGTTTTAATTCTAAGTACTGCTTTTTAAAAAGTTTCTTTATTACTTTTATAAATCTTTAAACGATATGAAATTGCTTGTTGAGGTCACTTCTAGCGTACGTTCAAGGCCTTTTTGTTCTGAATCTTCCTTTAAAAATATTTCCAAATACGTATCTTCGCATACTATCGACATTCCATTGCGTCCTTTGCTTTCCACGTCCAACAAATCGGTTTTAAATTTCATAAATCACTCATGACAAATACTCTCGTTTAAAGCAGTCGATGTTTCTCAAGAAAGTCAATCAAAAGTTCCTGCAAATTATGTATATTAGCACAAATTTAGGAAAACTATTTTATGATACTGATATGAATTCAAGATTATGTTGTTACCAGATCAGCATATTTACGGTACAGTGCAACTTCCCTACAAAAAAAATATTTTTTTCATGAACACTCCGTTTGCGATCTTATAACGAATTTCCAATATTCTGCTCCGGTTCGAATTCAGTATATGGTAGGTGAGTTCGACTGCATAACGCTCCTAAATTTTGTTGTTTTCGAAAAAAGGTATTAAGGATAGCAGAACTGGATAAAAATCGATGTATCGATATATCGAAGAATGGCCGGAAGAGTATATTCATTCCTTATATTATCTTAATTTAAACTTCGATATATCGATGTTTTTCCAGCACTGACGGATAGATAATTAGGCGAAGAGAATGTTGTGGCTAAAATAATTTTTTTTTCTCACTCTAAAATTTTGGATACTAATATTTTGGCGCTTAGTCGTTTGTTTGTAGATTTAATATGCCGCTTGTAAAGGGTATACAAAATATTGCGGGTGTATAAAATCATAAAACGAAAAACTAAAATTATACTCAACTGCACTTGTGTGTGTGGGCATACCCTTCTCCTATATAGCATGCATTTCAATTTCATATTTATTATTTGGGTTTAGAATGTTTGTTTTTTTTTTGTTAAATATAAAATGCACATACGGCACCTGTGCTACATATATATATATATATATGTATATAGAAATTGTTATTGAATAAACAGTAAAAATATGGTATATAACACCCACACAGAGGCAGTCAGACTTTATGTTTGCTGTGAGTATCTGTGTGTGTGTGTGTGTGTTGATTGCTGACAAAGTTAAATGAAACTTTGAAACACGTACGCAAACATGGCATGTATCCTTTAGATACATTTTGTGCACGTTGAAACTACATACAAGTTACGCATAAATAATTTGTAGCAGCTGCGTTTGATTGACTAACTGACTGATTGACGCACTGACTGTGGACTGACTGTCATTGATTATTAGATAAAAATCCATTTACTGCGCCCAGGCATGCTTCACAATCGATAACATACACCGAAATAAAATCGATGGTTGGGCGCGATTTCCGTGCGGCTGTCAGCAGCCCCACTGCCTACCCCGCCGCACAGTCGCAATAAAAACTTTGCTCAATTGTGAAATATGTTGCTGTCCGCCTGGCTGCCAGCGACCGATTTCCTTTATCAAGGACATAAAGGATATTAAACATAGCATACATAAAGGTGCAAAGAGGGGAACGCACGGAGGCAGCTGCGGTTGAGTATGCGCACATTTCAAGCACGTCATCGGTTAAAGCAAAACATACCAATACTAGCACACATATACCTATATACGTGTACATGTATGCACAAATATAAGTGTACAAGCTCAAGCAGGACGTCAGGCAGCCTCAAAAGTTTAACGAACTTGTGCACAGATACAGATACAGATACAGGTTTGTATCTGTGTTTGTGTGTGTGCACGCACTTTGGCTTCAGCGTCCATACTTGACATCAACTACACCCGGTAGGACTTGAGAGCATACAATGCCGCTTATTTCTTAAGGTAGATGCAGGATTTGGGGAAATAAAAATATTTCCCATATTATAAAAGTTATGAAACGCGTAGATAATTTTCGTCATTTTCGTTTGTTTTTTATTTAGCTATTTTTTTTAACGAAAATTGAGATAAATCTGAAGTATCTATGTGAAGCCAAGGTTATGAAATTCACTAATTTTGGTTCGGCTCAGATATTTTTATGATACTCTTTATATAAAAAACAGCCAAAAAATCTTAAAAAATATTTATTTTATATGTTGCTATGATCCTATATAAATTAAGTTAAAATTAATTTATACACCAAAAATTTAAAAAAAATTTTAGAATCTATTTATTTTTATGAAAGTTGCTTAAGCATAAATTTTTTTTTGGGTTTAAAGCCCATACGCAGTTTGAAAATTTTCGTACGGAATGACAAAACTTCATATAAAAAAAAAAAACCAAGTGGGATATTCCAAATGGGATAACAAAAAAATAATTTTATTTCGACTTATTTTTCCGAATCACTAAACACTTTATCATCTCGTTGTGAAATTTTTGAGATTGTTTTTCAAACCTGGAAATTTATTTTCCAAACATTTAGGATTCTAAAAAACTTCCAAAAAATGTAATTTCATGAAAAAAATGTATATTTCGATAGTAGCAATTTTGGAACTTAATCGTGAAATAAAATATCACTATATTAAGAACCACGTCCTTTCTTACAAATCGCCCAGCTAAGCTTCGGTTCAATTTCGTATATAACGGCTTAGATATTGGCTTTGAGCACCGAATTTGTTTTCGAATCATTATTTATAGACCTTACCCTTGACTTAGCCCCAAAGAAAATAACACAACCAAGCAAAAAAAAAAGTGGATTGACCTTCCCTATTAAAATCTACCCAGCGAAATTTGTTTTCGTGACCTGTTGTCTGGCGATGTTTTTGGGACCGCTGAACCCGAATCCGAGCTCAAAAAATAACGTCATGTTTCTGAGATAACCTCTAAAATGCCTCTTTTTATGACATTTTGGGGTTGTCCGAGAAATTTGGCTCGAAATAATTTCTGGAGCCGCCGAGAATTGTGCTTTTTCCCCCAAAAATCCGCATCTTTCCCCTTATTAATTTCCCATGTGTTACATACCTATATGTCAAAAAAATATAATTTTTTTATTTAGTAAAGTCGAAAAATTCGAAAGGAATGAAAAAATTCCATTTGGGATATCCCATTTGTGATTTTTTTTTATATGAAGTTTTGTCTTATGGGCCTTTAGACCAAAGAACGAGATTAAAAAAATTTTAATTTCTTTTGGGAAGTGTTTTTTAAAATTATTTTATTATAATTTTCGAAAAAGTTGGTCTCACCTATTCGACTTTCTTTCGGTCTAAAACGATACGATCAATAATATGTAATAAAAAATATTCATATCGTTTAAAAGCTAATTATACAATATATCGACGAAATCTAGTTTAGCTTATCTACCTTAAGCATGTTTTTGTTTAATTTGATAGTTTAGGCATTATGGTTTTTTAAAAATTCGACAGAAATTTCTGAAAAAAAAACTTTTTTTTGTTTTTTTCGGTTAGGGCTCAAGAATTAATTAAATAAACAAGACATGTTATATTAAAATCATTACGTATACATTTATGAACAAAATTATCCACTTTATGGCAGCGTCTTGATTTCAAAATTCCACACAGTCCAACTAACATAGTATTAAATATGAATTTCATAGACGTGTGCCACAAAATCTAGAAGCAGTAGTCAGGTAGAATTATTATACCTCACTCATAAAGCGTAACCTAATACACCACAAATTAATTAAGGCAGCCATGGTATCGAAATCTCTATTGGGTAGGCTATTTCAAAATATTTGCATTCCGCAAGGCACCAACTGGGTCATTACTTTTACCTGTGTTGCTTCACTAAAGTTTGGTTTGGTCATAGGCTAACACATTGGTTTGTGTATCGACTTAACTGTGGTGAATAATTTGCACACTAGAAATTGGCTGAAAAAGCTTTATTATTTAAAAGTTACCGCAAGTTTTGAAACAAAAAAAAAATTTAGTTTATTATTTAACACTAATTTTAATTTTTTAAATTTTATTTGAATCTTTAAATGCAGTTTTCCGCTGCTGTACTGAAGTGTGGGGAATACATTAGTGCTACTTTGACGCCATCTAGTGTTTTGCACTCGCAATAAGCGCGATGGTCAAATGGCCAATAGCAGCGAAAATCTGTTTGTGATTTTAATATTGCTAAAAATCTGTTTAAATTAATAATGATTGGGTTTAACTTGTTAAAATTATTTAAATTCTGTGTCTAAAAAATTAGTTTTGACATGCTTAAACGCAAACAAATTAAGCTGCATGCTTTATTAGAAAAGTGTGGTGAATATGCATGTGTCTCTTTGGCGCCATCTTGTGTTTGACAGCTGCACTAATCGTGTTTAGTTTACTGACCGCTAGGTTGGAAAATCTGTTTTTTATTTGAATTGTGATCAGTAAATTTTGACTTTTCCGACGAGCACTGCCCTTGACTAACAAAATACTCTACTGATGAAGACGACTTAAGGGCGGACTCTTATTTAAATATTGGAAAGATGAGCTCTATTCCAGGTATAAAGTAAAAAGAAAAGCTTCAAATCTCTAGGCAGCGAGAAACATGGGGCTTTTACACTTTGAAGTGTTATAGTTGCGCCAAAAAATATGAAATCAGTGAGTAAATGGGTGCCGTGGGCGAATATCAATCAATATGTGAATATTAAAGAGATATTTATTTTATTTTATTAATTAAAATATATTATACAATAATATACTTAAGAATTTAGCCGAAGGCCTACGATGCTAGCGCTGTAACCAAGTTACCTTAAGCTTTTAAGCTAAATGGGATTTTTTTTTATATGAAGTTTTGTCATTCCGTGAGAAATTTTTCGAACTGCGTAATAAATAAATATACTAAAGAAACTAGAGTACTAGATATAAATATATATTTAACTTTACTTTCGGAACTAAAGTGGAACACGTGAAATTATCAAATAGGTCACCTTGATTTAAATTTTTGAGGTTCGGTACGGGGTGCGGTTTTTGCATAATGTCGTTTTTGCTATAAAATTAGATTCATGTTTTTCAGATTAAAAATATAATGTCCTCCATCGCTTTCCTACGATAAATAGTGTCCTATTTTTTTCCAGCTTAAGACCTATACACAGTTCGAAATATTAAAACTCTTCGTTTACTGTACAACTGTACTAGGGCCCTTTAAGAGAATTGAAGAAGTTGAAGACATTCTTCATCTGTTTTAGTCAGAAAGTCGTAAAATGCCTGATAAAAAAAGGAGTTCAGCCACCTCGAGATACGGAAAAAAATAAAACCGTCCCCTAATAAGTTTCCATAACGCCTTCTTAACGAAACTGCGGAACTAAAACTGGAAACTATTCCTATACCTTAATTCTACCCATCAATAAAAATTCCGCTTCCATGGCTTTACAAAATCCTCAACTTTAATAAAACTTAAACTTTGTACAACTGCTCACCAACCATGCTCCTTCTGCAGTACATGTTTGTATATGGTTATTGGCACTGGATAGGGTTTTGGCACCGGAATCTTAATATGCTTAATTACCTCAACGGGATAGGGTTTCTCCACCTCCACCGGATAAGGCTTGTCCACGGTATAGGGTATCTTGCGCTCTGTTATTTCTGGAACTATGCGATAAATGGGCACCTGTATTTCCTGCTGTACGGGCACATGCACCGCATATGGTTCCGGAATTTGTATGCGTATAATATTAGGCACCTGTACAGCTACGGGATGTGGTATGGCTAGTGGCACTTTCTCTATGACCTGCACGGGTACATGTTTAGAGATTTCGGAGTATGTTGTAGGTGTTTCGTATTGCTGTTGATGATGATAATGTCCGCCATACTGAGAGCTATCTATGCCCATGCCGCTGTGATCCGAGGCGCACGTAAATTGTATTGAACCATAAATATGCAGTCCACATAGCAACAGCTGCAAAGATATTGGGTTTTAGGAATAGGTTGCTCTATTTTAGTGCCCACAGACTTACAATTTTCCACAGCATTTTTGTGTAGTTCAATAGAGCCTTGATCCAAATGCAACGAAGTTATCATAAACAATGTAAACGTTAAACATTCGCCTGCTGCTTTTTATACCAACTGCTCGGGCTATGGCCAAAAGTGAAAGATTCATTTTGCTCATGTTGGTCAGCTGTGCCGGGTTACATCAAATCCATAACATTGAAATAGAAAGTATTACATTACCATTTGGTTCGCATAATTTTCATTGTGCTTTTCCAAGGAAATGTTATATCAACAATAAATTGGGTTCAACCTAGGTATCAAGTAGCCGCTGACTTGCTGTTTCCAGCCAAGTTGTTGCTGCAAAGTGAATGGCCTGCTGGCGTTTTGGCCGTCTGGCTTGACAACGCTTTGAGGTTAAGGTTGTACGCCTGCGATTGGGACTGTGCCTGTGATTGGGACTGGGCGCTGCTCGCATTCTGCAAATGCTTCCGTCAACCGTGGCCTTTGGCGAAAAGTGATAGGTAGAGTGCCAGAGTTTTTGGCCAAGCCGCAGAGCTGTCAGACCACTTTAAATGGGCTGCCGAGATTTGACTGGGCAAGGTGCCGCGCCCATTTCTTTTGTGCCAGGCGCAGGTGTTGCACTCCCAAGCTGGTCAGGCGTGTCGCTCAAGCTAAATTATAGCTGATTCAGAAGTGGACTTGTCTAGTACGCCTAGGAAAATGATTTCTTAACGAGCTTTTATGATTTTTGAATAGCCCATAAAAATTACGTAGCTCCTGGGACTGGTTCAAATCATTTGGTGTATACGGAAGCAGAAAATCTTTCGTTCCGGTTTGGCATACTTAACTTGAGATGCTTATATAATATCAATAACAATGCGATTTGTTGACCAGGTAGGCAAGACCGGTTGCACCGGAACTTAAGTAAGGTAAACAAATACTACGACGAAAGTAAAAAAAAGAAAATTGATTTGGTTGGAAAATTGGCAAAAGCCAAATATTAAGGAAGACACAGCTGATAAGAGATTAAGAACGTGTTTAAGAAACCGATATCTGATATAGTTCTTGACGGGATTTACCAGAAAAACCAGAAAAATTTCAAATCAGAAATTATTCTTAGAAATCCGTACCAGAATAAAGCATCTATTTCAGCAGAATTGAGTCATCCTTCGATGGATCTGGAATTAAAAAAGAACAAGCTGAGAAAAAACAGTGTTGCGAATCTCCTAAAAGACCCGGACGCAACTTTACTACAATGGAAATTGATCTACAGTGATCAAGACTAACTTATGACTAGACGAGATGTATGGTAGAAGGAACTTCTTGGTTCCTACAGGTTACATAGGTTAGGTTGCACCCTGGGGGAGTCACACATAGACTAGATAGTCCTTAGTGGTACAGGTAACATAACTTCAAGAAATTCTGCCAAATGTCAAAGCAATCTCCTTCCTTAGATAGTTTGTTCGACTACGGCCGAGATCAACCGTCGAATTTTTGGTCAATAGTAATGCCTACTTAAAGAGAAAGCTAGAAAAAGAATGGGGACAATGATGTAGTTGGGTGGGACAGCTGGCACTCTCAAAGACTGTTTAACCGACTGTTAGGACGAGAACACTCGAAGATTCTGATGATTACTGAAAGAGAAAACAAGAAAAAGGAATGTTGGGGGACGAAGGAAGAGGATGACCAGGTTTTCAAAGAAAAGCTTTTCCAGTTACTGGATACCTTTTCTTAGAAGTGCAGGCCAGTGATATATCACGTGTTGGATTCTTTCCATCCGCGTCTCATCTCCGCAGCAAGGACAGAAGTCGTGATGGGAAACGTGCCCACGTGCCCCATTGCAACTTGTGTCACCGTCTTGGTCCATTTCTTGTGGAACTGCAGCATTTCGATTCTTCGCTTTAACTGGACACTTAGGATGAAGAAATATCTGAGTAAACTAAGCATCGCTGACTCATAACATCTTTAGTTGAACAAACCTCTCTGGTGGACGTAGAACCTCAAGACCTCACGTTACTCATTTATGACCTTTCTAGATAATTCGATTTATTTGGGCACTTTAAGGAGCGACTCTTAGAGCATGCCCCGATAACACAATAATGCTAATAGATTTCCATGACTAGATTATATTCTATTTTGAGTTTGCCAAACAGTTGTCCCAAAGAGACTTAAGGCCACAAGAGATTAAGAATCGTTGTGGAGCATTCCCCGATAATACAGAAATCTTAATAGCTTTCCGTAGCTAAATTAGTTGCTATTTTGATTGTACGAAGAAGTTATTATTATATAATACTTAGTCTGTTTCAAAACGAGAGACCACAAGTTATCTTCACGCCTTATACACATTTATTTTTACAAAATATTATGATTTATTATATTAGTTATATAAAAATACATTACTACAAACTTTACATATTTGCACAGACCAAAACTAAACTAGCTAAATAATTATTTATGAACTAAGAAATATGGCCACTTTAAGCTTCATCCTCCGATTCATCATCCCATTCCCAGTTGTTGAAATCGTCCTTAAATGTCAAAAAAAAAAAAAATAATTAAAAACTTTTGTCATATTTGCATATATTTTCACAACACTTACATAGTCGTCCAGATTTCCTTTCTCTTCGGGATATGCACTTGGCGAACATGTCACATAGGCCACACCCGTATTATGACCCGAACATTCACATATCTGCGTGCCTATGGGCATGGCACTCTGTGCCACACGTTTGGCGAATATAGTTGCAAATCGTTTTATTGGATATTTACGTTCCGGTACCAGTTTTCTAGCACTAAACACCGAACCATTTGTTTCCAGCGCCAATGGCGTACAAATGCCCAAATTGCTCTTGGGTATGTGCACCTGTTTGCGCGTCTCTGCATCGCCCTCCGGATAGCGTTTGGAGTAGACCAGTTCGCGATCCAAGCCAAAGAAATGACGCAGCTTGCGAGTTCTTTCAAAATCGAATTCCGTATCCGCTAGTATATGCAAGTTGACGCTCTCCTCGAGCATGAACTGCAATATGGAGGTGTAGTCAAAACGCATGTCACGTGCAGCACAGTTGCTGCAGGAAAGCAGTATGAAGGTCTTCGAAACGCCCGGACGGAAGTTTAATCTTGAAGCTGCGGAAATGGCCATGAGTATGTCGCTGCTACTACCATTATCCGTGCTAATGTGGCCGAAGTAGGCGGCCAGTTCTTCCGGCTTGTTGGTGAAAACATTGCGCTCATAGATAATGCTACGAGGTTTGTCATAGGGCGCATTGCCTCCGAAAGCCACAACGGCATAGCTAGAAAAAAATTGGAGAGAAGGAAGTATTTGTTAAAATGTGTAGGGTTCAATTATATTAAATCCTGTCACTCCTATGAGGAGCATAGGTCCGTCCACAGTGGTTTCAATTAGTGTGACCATATTATTTTTGCAGCTTGGGGCGCATTCGTTATTTGGCTAAAACGGAACGGCTTCCGTTGTCCAGAAACCGCTAGAACCGGGTTTTTAAGATAACCGCCTAAATACCTCGCTTAAGTGGGGGTTTTTAAGTTATTTAAGAACCTTGCTGTTCTGGAATTTTTTGGACTTCGGATTCCAATTTCGCAACCCAAAAAATTATAGTACTAAACATAGTCTAATTTTCGAAACCGAAAATCGTTTGTTTTGAGTGTTTTTCGAAATTACAGAATCCTACAGATACCCTTAAAAATACCTCGTTTAATGGGGGTTTTTGCCGTTATATCAGAACCCTTTTTTTTTGCGTTTTTCGGACCTTAAATTCGGATTCACAAGAACCTTGACGTTCTAGAATTTTTTTGACGTCGGATTCCAATCTCGCAACCCAAAAAATTATAGTAGTAAACATGTTTAATTTTCTCAACGGAAAATCGTTTTTTTTTGTGTGTTTTTCGAAATTACAGAATCCGAAACCGAGTTTCGAAAAACGCATCAGTGTTCTGAGATACTCTCAAAAATAGCTCGTTTAATGGCGGTTTTTGGCGTTATATCAGAACCCTTCGGACCTCGAATTCAGATTCACGAGCTAAAAATAGAATTATCCTTGTTTTATCAGATAGGAACCGGAGATAAACTTTATCGGATGATCTGCACAAATTTCACCAACTTCAGCAACCTTTGAAAAATAACTAATGTTTAAAGTTCAAAACTTTTTAAACGGGAAAAAAATTAATTTTAGTATAAACTTAGTTTTTATAACAATAACACGGACATAAATTTAAATTCATAATTTTTAAGTGAAAAACATAAAGGTAAGCATTGGGTTATTGATACAAACATATTTACTAGAACTTGTTACCCAAAGAGACTAGGCAACATTTATAGATCCAAACATGTCACGATTTCCAAGTATGGAATCTCTTGATGATACTAATGCTGCTGCTCGAGCTGCGGCCATTGCAGATTATGGAGAATTTGGTGAAATTCATGCAACTGCCATAGCAGAGACACTTGCCGAGTTACGTGCTGGGTCCACAGTGGAAAATGAGCCGACGAGTAATGCCGGTGAATACCACCTCTATATGTATATCAGAACATTCAGCCCAGTGGCAAGCAGGACTCGCAGCCGAACTGTAGGCAGAGCGCAAACATCAAATCATTATGGGGCAAATAATGCAGCTTCACTTTATGGGCGCAATTATAGGGTTGGAAATGCATCAAATGCCGCGGCAGCGAATATGTCTGCTCCGATTACCAGGTCAGGACGTACCAGGGCTCAAAGAGGAAGACGCAACACTGCAGCTGCCAGACGTAGACTAGCACAACCCCAAGTCACCTCTCAAACTGTGCCAACTGAGAATACAGTGAATAGAAGAACCCCTAGAGCTAGAAGAAATGCCGCTGGTACTGCGGGCAGAAGGCAAGGACGTAGACAACTTTCAACAGCGAGCACAAGCACAGACACAGAAGGTTTGACAGATGCAGTGCTTAGAACAAGGGCTGTTAGTGAAGGAACCAGTACTGCAGCCGATAGACGTAGGGCAGTACAAGACAACAGCAATCCTCGTGAAGCTGAACCAGGAGGCCCAAGTGAATGAAATTTTCCTTCTTTATCCAAATTTTTAGTAACCTTTAACACTTGAATAAGGTTTTAATAAATAAATCAGTAATTTGTCAAAAAATGGACCTACGGGCCCATACCAACATGCAGCAGGATACAACTTGCGTTAAGCTTGTGATCGCATAAAAGCTTTCCGTTGGGTAGGAGCCTCCGAAGTGGAGTAAATTTTTACCAACGGGTATATTTCTAACTTGTTGAGATTACCTTAATCATAATTGCCAATAGAATGGGATCGGGTCCGAAATCAAAGAGCGGTATGTGTGGAATGAAAAACGATTTTAAAGTGTGCAGGATGGTTGGGTCTCGCGTTTCCATCTCATTTCTGTAATAAAGTGGAAAGCTATTCCTGGCTTTCCCATAAGAAGTGAAATTGAAGCGGTGGAAAAGTATTTTATTCCCTGACGGAAATAAGCGTTCCCGTCCCGATGCTATCTCCAATTCCCATGATTGGATTCAAAGCTCAAAAAGCACCAGTGATGCGGATCGCAAGCTCGAGTCTATACAGCTGTTGGGTTAAGCACTATAGTTTGACTCAAACCCATGATATTGGAGATCACAAGATCAAAGAAAATTTCTTTTAAATATTCCCTAAATAATTTATGACTTACCGATTATTGGTCAACTTGGCTGCCTGCAGCTGCTCATCAATGCTGGACACAACGCTCATAATATTCTTGGTTTCCGTCAAATTGGCATTACAGGGTTTCGCCTCCACTATGAAGACCACATCGCTGCTATGTGGTATATTATCGCCGGTAAGCTCTATAAATGTGCCTTCAGATACATAGGAGCCATTAGCTAATTGACAGCTAAAAGAATATTCCCGAAATAATTTTCAAAAGTAAACTAAAAACTTTGCACTTCACTTACAAAACGCACTGATCTGGCACACGCATGGGCACCTTTAGAGACGTACAAGTCTCTATGTAAGCCAAGGCAGCGGCACAAGCGCCCTTAATCGCTGGATGACCCGGTCGTACGGGCTGCGACTTCATGCCTAAGTCCAAGCACATATTATAGAATGGTGTCGGATCTATAATGGCATTACAGGCGGACAATATGCCTGAGCGGAAGAAGTGTGTGCATACATCGCTGACCTCCTTGCTAATGATCAGTGATGCACTTGGTCGGTTCTGTTTGCACTGCTGCAGACTCCAGGAATCTGTAAACTGCTGTGTAACATTGGTTATAAAATTACCAGATGTGGTATATTCATCAAAGGGTTCGTTGTTCAATGTGCCAAGTAAGCCAGCGGTTTGTCCAAAGTACCAGCCGCTCAGCTCAAACCAGCAGAGATCAAACTGCACATTACAATGCAAGCTGAATTGCATTTCCGAGCTAATTGTTAAGATGTCCAGTTCGCGATGTATATTGACCGTGCCCAGTTTGAGCGGCAAAATGGGTTGAGGATTACCATTTATGCTTATGTGCTGTGGAAATGGGAAAATTTATTTATATAAAGAAAAGCGTCGTGTTTCGGAAAGTTTTTAAATATGTGTCTTACATCGCTGCCCAAATCAATTTCAATAAGTTGTCCATTAGCTATAAAGCTCAGCTTGCGAGTGGATGAATGTACCTGGTTAGAAAGTAAGCAATCTTTAAGGATTCGGTAGGGTTTATACAACTAATGAACCTACCGATGGTTCCAGCAGTAACGTAAAGTTGTTTCTAAAGAAATCGTGTGCCAGCAAATAACTGCACTGCGCATTGCGTCCTGTCTGGCCGAGTTCCTCATAGTTCAGATTGAGACCCACAAAACGCTGGTCAAAGGTCATATAATGGCGAGTGTCAATGAGTAAAGCGCGAGCTATAAATACATCAAAGATTAGGTATATATTTGAATAAGTCTGTGTAGGTGATAGTGTGATAGACTGGACCATTTTCCCCACACATATCACAAGCTTTGAGGGATGTCTGTTCCTGGGTCACTTCGAAAAAGAGACAATTCGCTCCTCTACGCCATTTTTGCAAGTTCCCTTGTCATTTGTCCCCATGAGTACAAAAAGAGTTGTCAATCTTTTCTTTATTCGGGTCAAATAATTTATTTTCTGCATTGTTGACAGTTTTATAGCCTGGTATTGGATTATAAGGAAAAGCTCAGAAAAAACTGCTGTTGGCTCTAAGCCGTAGTAAAGTGTAGATCAATAGTCTCCGCAAACTTTGCAAGATCCCTCGGAACACTGCGTCATGAGTTGAAGACATTCGAGAGACTCATTCTACGCTTTGACGTTTGGTACCAGTGTCTTAATCAAACGTCCACGCCTCATCCCTAGTGACTACATTGTCTTAGTTTTCACGCACTTGATCGAGAAGATCTGGGTATATTCCTAAAGACTACTCATAATACAGCGCGACGAGGGAACTAGTAAGGATTACGATGACGAAAGTTCAACACATTACGGCTTAGAGCCAACTATCATTTCTTCTACGCCCACTCTACCAATACCAGCCGGGGAGCCAGCAGGACTCCATCTATCCACTCGAAAAAAAACAGTCCGACTACTTTCCATACGGACACTGCATTCACCAAAATTGCTAGGTCCATTAATTAATGCATTGTTGCCTATATCTTTGAATGATTTCATCCAATCTTAATAATTGGCAGAAGCGACTTCAAAGTAACAGTAAGGAGTTGGGATCGTTTTATTTATTAGGATGTAAGCCGTGATTATCTGTCTATCAATTTGCACTCCGAGATCTAGGTGTTCATACTACAGATGGTTATGACTTTCCAATGTTCCCTCTACCTATTAGAGACCACACTTGACCATATATAGTCCCCATATAAGTTATAAAAGTTACTTACAATAGTAGGGCGGCAGCCAGGTCTTGGGATCCAAATGTGTTCGCAAATTATACAATTTCATAATTATAGATGAGTTGGTTTCGGTAAACAGGCTCTGTGCCTTGGACAGTAACTTATACTCTGGTATTTCCTCGAATTTGGGTGTCTCGTTAAAGGCATGCCAGGACATGGGCAGTTTTTGTTCTAAATCCAAAATGCCCACATCTGGATCAAATATAAACTTCGTCTTGGCCTCACGATACATGTCCGCCGTTTCCAGCGCATTCATGGCATAGTTTCTGAACTTATTGCGTACCAGTGCATAAACCTGATGTAAACGCTGTTCGAATTGCAGCTCCTCAGCTATCCATTCAATTTTGGCCAACAATTCATTATACTTCTGCACCACCAACTGCACTTGTTCAATCTTTTCCAGCTGCTTAATTTCCTGCCAAATTTCAGTGAGCACCTCGTGCAGCTCAGCACCAAAAGGCACCAATTTAAAGTATTTTTCCTTGACGAATTTCCAGGCCAAAGTGGTATACTTTTTAATATTGGTTATGGCATCATTGGATTTGATGTCCTTATACAAACGATCTACATCTTGTGTAAAACTGGACACTTTGTTAAAGTAAGGTGACTCCGCCAGCTCGTTGGTGCGTTTGTATATAAAATCAAAGACCTCTTTGCTCAAGTCCCAGGCTGTGGTCTCTATATAGCTTATAATTTTGAACATGTGCGGCTCAAAGCGTTTTAGCACGCCCTTCCAGTAATTGGAGGCCATATGCCAGAATTTATGCCACAAGTTCTCTATATACTTGATAAAGTTTATATGCAGATCCTTGACAAACTTATCATATTTGGTTATGCCCTTTTCCATCAGCACAGAAATATACTTCAAGCTTTCACCATGGAAGAAGCGACTTATAGCATCCAAGAGACTATTATAGGTAGTCTTGATGGTTTCTATAAGCCAGACTATGCTGTTACGCAAAGCTTTGCCCGAGTCGCCCATAGCCTGCCATAATTCCGTAAAAATCTTGGGCAATGACTCTATATGATCTCGGATGGCCAGCTCATCCAATATGGTTAAGGTAAAGTTGACCACATTTTTTATGTAGAAATCGTTGGCCTCGTACGATTGATTCACAAACAAGCGCAAATCATTCAGAT
Organism: Chymomyza fuscimana; assembly: GCA_949987675.1. Classification (NCBI taxonomy): domain Eukaryota; kingdom Metazoa; phylum Arthropoda; class Insecta; order Diptera; family Drosophilidae; genus Chymomyza; species Chymomyza fuscimana. Next base: position 35,942,771 of record OX465088.1, on the reverse strand, counting down.
CCTCTTCCAGCACGCTCAGCTGTCCAACATCTTCTAAAAAGTCTTTGTTATATTCCTTGGCTGTATCCCAAACAATGCCCACTGCCTCCATGGATTCGGTATAAAGTGACTTTATCCAAAAATCAATGCCATCGGAGAATGAATTGTATATGGAGTTGCCAACGCCATTGAGCTTCTCACGTAGCTCATTCTTAATCTTTGGACGCCAATGGAAGCGTCCAGTTATAAGACGCGAGTGATTCATATTCAAATAAGAGCTTATATCTATAATGCGTATTTCCTCATAGTTGCGCCAAACATCCAAGTAGCCACTGCGACTATCCGGTATGTAGCCCACCATTTGCAGATTTTGACTGGCATCTTCGGTTAAATTAAACTCCATACGCGCATAAAGCTTATCCAAATCCACATATACATAGCCGGTATGATTGGTATCTGGCGTATCCCAGACAGTTGCGTTCAAGCCGTAGAATGGATGTTTAATAGTGGGCAGCGCCCATAAGCGCACCGAGTGATATGGGGTTTGGCGCTCATATTCCAGTTCTCGCTTGTTCAAATCCAACATGGCCAAAAATTTGCCATTTTTGACAGGGAAGTAGTCGCGTTTGTAATATGCGGTGGCCAAGGTCTTATAGTAGGATGAACGTGCGGCTAGCGTGCCATTGAGTTGCATATCCAGCTGAGAGGCTGCATGATGTCCAAAGACCATAAAAGTATAGTTGGTATGACCCTCGTGTTGATACAAATCCTTAAGTTCGGCACCTAGCTCTATAAGATGTTCGGGATTGTTGGCATAATCGACAACTAGATGTGCCTTGAGCAGCTCTACCAAGCCACGATAGTATGAGGCCATGCACTTGATATCCTTTTCGAGATACGGATGACCCACAGTGAGCACAATGGTCTGATGATCGCGTTCGCCTTTGCGTAAAGGCTCCGCTTGCCATAAAAGATTGCTGCGTATGGTTTTCTGTGTTGGGCTCTCGGCGGATGCGGTCCATTTGAGTGATAAATCGGAGTTAAAGCGATTTTCAGTGACATAATACCAGCCAGCAGTGGTAAGATTGCGCTTGGGATAAAACAGCTCCAGTGAGAAGCGTTGAGATTCGTTGCCGACCTTTAAATCGAAGAATGTTATTATATTTATAATGAACAATGTGCTACCAAGTGCTGCACTTACTCTGCTAAAGTTGCCCAATTCCAGATTGTAGCCTATCCAAGCCGTTTCGGACAATTCCAGCTTGGTATGCTGTCTGACCACCTCCGCGCTGACATCCTCATATTTGGTGGTGAGCACTACAGCACGATTGGGATGTATAGCCACCACCTTGAACTCCTGCTCATTTAGGGTGGCGCGCGTATGCAGCTCACCAGTCAAATTAAAGTTAGCCGTATTGCGCAGCTCGTAGATCTCCACATGCTTGATATCCCGCGTGCCCGACTCATCACGTAGATCACGCGTATTGACATAGTGTATACCCAGCGGTTTCATCTCATTCTCCAAAGTTATATCAGTGGTGTCCTTGTAGAAGGGGTGCTTTTTAATCTCCACGCGTTTATACTTGCCATCCAAAATTTGTTGCTCATTGTAGACGACCTTGACATTGCCCGAATCCTGATTGGGACGCTCCTGTAAGCCATAGACTATGTCAGCGCGATGTCGTGTAGCCAGCGGCACCTCAACTTCAATATTGCCATTAAGATTGTGATTGGACTTTTCGCTCTCATAGGTGCTTCTCAGCTTGAAGTAAGCGCTGTCCGTGGGCCAGTTGCAGCGACAGTAACGATAGCTGCGTCCGCTTTTATACGAGTAGCATAAAAATGTGAGTTTATGTGGCAAAAAAGTGACTAACTTAACTTACTTCTTTGTGGTAAACTCAAAGTCCGTCTGGAACCAGCTGACATTCAAAAATGGTGTCGTGCTATTAACCACACCGTGCATATTTGAAAGCGAACTAAAAGATACATCCAAGTCAGCTATGCGCCGACTAGCAGGATAATCCAAGGCACAAACCACATTATGATATTCCGATTTGGCTAAATCGTAGTGTCCGTTTAAGGCAAAAGTGTGCTCATTCTTGAACTTGGGTGTTATCAGTTTGGCATGGAACTCACGTCGCAGCTGCTGCTTGCGTCTCATTTGCACATCAGCCTCAATCACATTCAAATTCTTGGCCACACCCCATTCCAAATGACCCAAACCCTGCAAATCGGTTGTAGCATTTTTATAGGACAGACGCGTAAGCAATTTTCGTTGAGCCTCCAGCGCTTCATAGCTGGCCTCTACAAATAAGCTGGGCTCCTTAAATCGATTGCTTATGATATTGCCCAGATAACGCGCATTAATACGATGACGATCACCCAAAGGTAGCGGCAATTGTGAGATGACATCAAAATTTACATCATCATAAGATTTCAGCTGCAGTGTGCCGTTCACCTCCAGGTTCCACTTGGAATCAACACTCAAACGACCGCCTGCAGTTAGCAGCTCATAGTTACGACCCGGATTTACAAATTTGGCGCTGGCATGCACAATTCTAGGCCTAGAGCTTGGTCGCTCCATATAGCTTTCTAGGACCAGCTGCAGATTCTCCGCCAATATCCAGGACCACAAACAGCTGCCGCGTCCAATATGCTCGCCAATATGATATTCACCAATTATTTTACCACCATCGACACGTGCGAATACATCCGAATGCAAATGCACCGACTCAATGCCCAGCTGCTTCCAAGGTGATTCCAAATTAACATCGCCTATAAGACGTCCGCGTTCGGCATTCTTTAGATTGCCGTAGAAATTAATGCGCGCTATTTCGGGCTCAGTGCTTTCTACCAAAACCGAAAAGTCCGCGCCATCGCCATTGCTGATGCTATAACCACCCGAAATTTGGCACATCTTGCCATCCTCAATAGCGCTAAAGGAGAATCTAATTTTTTTCGGTTCCGGCTCGTGTATATTAAGCTCTATAACACCATCGCGTCCTCCGGCTTTGGGCTGCACGCGTAGTTTTATATCCAAGGGCAGTTCATCAGTTATGCGTACTATGCCAACTATGGCATAGGTGGCCATGTTGCGATAAAGATTACCCTTGACATCATAGCGCTTAGGATCCCTAGCATTAGGCACCATGGTGCCGTGCATGGATATATTGCGATAGTTTTTCATAGGAGTCCATACCTCTATGTTGAAGACCTCCTTGCGTTTATCGGCACGCATGCCATAGGCAATGCTTTCACCATCACGACTCAAGAAGCTTAGATCAAAGTTCAGCTGTGGTGTGGCACTCTTGGTTATGAGCACAGAAGTTGATGCCAATTTGAGGGGTAACATGGTAGTATGTACTTTGCCATTGACATTGACGTAGTAAGCCGGATCCGTATGCCAATCTGTTTCGATTTGCAGCTGAAAAGGGAAAGTGGTTGAAATTAAGAAAGTCAAAACAAAGATAAATATCGGTCTCATGGGAAGGCCCCACTACCACCCTAAGTGGTTCGATCTCCCTCCATTTCACTAGATTTGGAATTTTCATTCAAAAGTTGAAGTTTCACTATAAAAAGTTTATTTGCATTAAAACGATTAATGGCGTTTTGCAAAAAAAAAAAACTCTGAAGGCTACGCTTCATAATTTTTCTAAATGGAAGCTGTTATTCGAACAAAGATACGAGTATTTGCATTACAATCGATTATTGGGATTTCGCAAAAAAAAAAAACTGAATGAAAGCTAGACTTCGCCATTATGTTGCAAAGGGTAACTTTCACTCTAATAATGTTATTTGCATTAAGAACGATTATTGACATTTTGCGAAAAAAAAAATCTATGTAAGCTAGACTTTGTAATTTAAGTTTCAACAAAAAAAAAGCCTGTGGAGGCTTGACTTCAAATGAAGAAGATTCATTATAATAAGATTGTTTGCATTAAAAACGATTATTGATATTTAGCGAAAAAAAGTTTCTTCATAATACGCTTATTTGCATTAAAAACGATTACTGAGATTTTGGAAAAAAAAAAAACCCCCTATGGAGGCTAGACTTCAAATGAAGAAGTTTCAATATTATATTTTGCAAAAAAAAAAAATCTATGGAAGCTACACTTTGTAATTTATTTATTATTATTTGCATTAAAAACGATTAGTGAAAAAAAAAAACCCCCTATGGAGGCTAGACTTCAAATGAAGAAGTTTCAATAGTATATTTTGCAAAATAAAAAATCTATGGAAGCTAGACTTTGTAATTTATTAATTATTATTTGCATTAAAAACGATTACTGAGCTTTTGCAAAAAAAAACCCTTTGCAGGCTGCAGATCGAAGCGAATTTCAACATAACCCCATGTTAAATACAAAGTGCATATTATACGAACCTTATTAATCGTACCATTATCGGTAACTTCAAATCTTATATCGATAATATTATCCACAGCTGAAAAGTCTTTCTTAAAATATGCCTGACAAGCATAATGTGGTATAACGTCCGTTTCAAGTAGTATGCCCACAGAGGTTTCCAGAAAGCTGTCATCATTCTGCAATATAAACCATTAAATTATTTAGAGTTTGAGGAATGCTTGCAATAGAGTACCTCAACTGCGGCGGCCATGGACAGATGTGTAGTAGCTGTTATAGAAGTCAGATTGCCCTTATAAGCATTATCATCTATCTCCAATCTGCCATAGATATCAATTTCGGGTAACACCTCGTAAGGCGTAATAAGCTTTAGTTCCACATTGTGTGCCTTGGGCTTAACATTATCCACAATCTTTGTATAATTCAATTCCAGGCCCAGATTTTGAGCCTGACCCGCAGCATCATGCACCGTAAAATGTATGCGTTCGTAAAAGCAACTAAAATTCATATCCACATGATATTCCACAATGGACTTGATATCCTTGGCTATGTTAAAGGGTGTATTAACCGTCAAAACATTCAAGACATTTATATAGTCCGGATAATGCAGACGATCCTTAAACTCCAGCCGTCCCTGTGGCAGTTGCACTTGACCCACAATCAAAAAGAAATCAAAAATCTCCTGTATATCTACGACGCCTACTATGGTGGGCCAAGCTAGCGTGTCCAGCTGTGCTTCCGCAAAATACGAAAAATACTCATCATAGTCTGCGTCCTCCGTCTCGTATTCTTCGTCCAATGCGGGCGGCTGGAAATCTTCATCGTATAAAATTTCTAGCTCAATTTTATTGCTACCCAGCTGATTTATGAGATTTGACTTGGGATGCCCATTGATCTTAACGCCCAATTTATATTGCGATAACTTGCCATGTAGCTTTAGTATAAAAATATCGCGATTGTATAGCTGTGCTATAAAGCCATTCTCCTCAAAGCCAGCCAGTGGAGTGAAAACCAAATAGGAGTACTCAAAGTCCGTCAGATTACGCATGCGCCAAACGCCCGTAAAGCCCAGTGTGGCATTGTTCCACATGCCACGCATGTCCACGCTTTCCGTATGAAACTTGGCATACACGGCTGCCTGCTGGAACTCCTCTATGGGTGTGGCCACGCTAAGTTTTACATCAAAGTTGAGTAGATTCTTAATATCAGCCAAGACCTCTGCACCCAGTGCTGCAGTAGGAGCACGCACCTCCGCCACAGCATGTCGCTTCTTTTCATTCAAACCAAAGCGTCCATTGATGGTGCGGAATTTCTCCAGCGGCGTGGTTATATTAATGGTTAACATGCTGTCCGTAAACTTCTTGACATAGCCATCCACGATCAGGGTAAATTCGCGTATATCAAAGTTCAAAGAGGCCGCACCACGCACCTGGCGCTGATCGTTGAACATAAACTTGGCCGCCAGTCCGCCCTTGCGATAACCCTCAAAGGGACTGATCAGCAGCAGTGTGCCTGAAATATTCTGATAACGTTGATTACGCAGCACTTCCCAGTTGGACTTGATGCTGTAGGTATTGAAGGTATCATTTTGTCCATTGTATCTCAAATAAAGATCTGTATCATATTTCTTCAGATCCTGCCAGTGCTTTACTTTCACATTAATCGTGGGTATATCCTTAATCGTGCTGTTTATGCCAAAGCGCACATCAAAGCTTACCAGCGGTTCGCTAATGTTGTAGTCACTCTTATAGCCCAGCTCCAAGTTTTGATCATCAGCCCAGAACAAAGTGGAATTGATCAAGATTAAATTATACTCATTATAGACGCCCGCCTTGAGACTGTTGCGACGCCAGCCTTCGAAAGGCGTGCTCAGTTCGGCGTGTAGCCAATTATGTAAAGTCTGGCCCGGCATAATGCCCGCATCATAGCTAAACTCAATGACCTCTGTAATGCTCCAGGAGGCATGCGCTTTGCCATAGTACTTGGGTCCACCAGTGTAGGAGTTGAAACCGCAGTTAATAGTGCGTTCCGGATAGGTAACCATTAGATTGCCATCGTAATATCTGTTGCCCGGATTATTAAACTCCGCCAGCAGTCCAAGACGTTGCGTGGGATCGCGATTGGCATCCCATTTGAGCTCCAAAGACAGTTCCTTGCGTTTGTCCATATTTAGTAGACCCAACTTGATGTGCACATCGCGTAATCTGTTTAAGAATTTAAACTCAATTTAAATGTTACTTTTATAGAAGCATACAACTTACTTGTCCACATGCAATTCCACTTGTAGCAGCTTGGGCTGCTCCGATAACAGCTTGGCGTTTATCCAATAATCCTTATCACGCACCTTTAAACGTACTTCCGCATTTGTATTGCGATTATGCGCATTGGAAGCATATTGTAAGGTCAAGCCATAGGGATCTTTGTCATACTTGGCCTGCAGATCATAGAAGATCAGCAGCTGATTACGTCTATAGACCACATTAAACGAGGTAACTTCAAATGAGGGACTTTCCACCATCATTTTCAAATGATGCAAAGCCTGCACACGCGAGCTGCGATCTTTGTAGTTGCCTTTAAGCGATATGGAGTGACCCGTAAACCAGGAGCCATTTATAAATATCTGAAAAAAAAAACAGTGCCACATAAACCAAAAAGTTTTGCAAGTAAACCACTTGACTAACCATATAATCCTTGATGCTCTTTTCATTGACCTTTACACTAAGCGTGCAGGAGTTAAACTCCGGCACTGTCACATTCATATAGGCATCCACGGCAAATAGATTGCGTCTGGGCAAGTGTACGGAAAACAAACCGGTGGCTTCTTTATCGGGTGCATATTTTAAACCCACTATGACATTGTGCTCCGTGCCATTTTTAATGCGTTCCTCATGTCTGAAAAGTTGTAAAAATGTTTAATCTCTGTCATTAATTAAGTGCAAAGTTTACCTACTTGACCAAAATGCGATAATCTATTTTAGATCTGGGCACCTTCAGTTCCACGCTGGCACGCGTGCGTGCACCCTCCCAAATATTATCCTCGGACTGCGCACGCGCGAATATAAGACGCAGCATGCTGGTACAATTAGGATCCGTATAGTCGGGCGCATTATTATAGGTCAAAACGGCCTCCGTGTGTCCCTGCAAACTGAGCCAAGTTGTGTTCGAGACAAAGTTAAGCTTGGGATAGGCCGTGGTGCGCAGCTTAACATTGCCGCGATACTCTGTCTTGGACTTGTCGCCATTGTTGACCAAGCGTGCTGCCAGATTAATGCTCTCAATTTTGTTGTCCTGGAACTGCAAAAAAAAAAGTTAAAAGCTAATTAAAGCGCTCAAGCAGGCAACTTGATTTTCACATACCCTATAATTGACAGTCATATTGGTGGAGGTTGTCACCTCACTTTGCACAATATTGCCCTTAATCAAGGCCTGCAGCTTTTTGGTCTCAAAGGATAGATCTATATCATGCTGCTTAATGCGATTCTTTTCATTAATTTTAATGGAACCCACTATGCCGGTTATATTGACACCATTAATGGATAACAACATGCGCGGCTTGTAGATCCAGGCTGTAAAATCTTGATAGCGTCGCAATTCCATGCCCAAGTCTACAGAGCGGTTACCATCATTATCTAGATACACATCCAGGCGTCTATAGTCAGGATTGCCATCATAGCTGCATCCCGCCGAGGCACGATTTAAGCCATTTACAAAGGCCACTGAAGCATTAAAAGCATTTGGCACGCTGGTCACATTAGCCACCAATAAACGTGGCACTTTGGAGCCTGGTGTTTTAAAGATCAAAGACCAATTGTTATCCAGCTCCTGTTGATCCCATTTGTATTCAAAAATATATTTCTTGGCTGTCAAATCAGATTTCTTCAAAATGACACTAAAGTTAAGCGGTCCAGAGAGCATTAAACTTGGATATATAACGTTAGATGCATTGCTCAGATCAGGCACACTAAAGTGTGCACACATTTGCAGACCTAAGGCACGATCCAAGACAGGCCAGGTGCATGAGGAGTTCGAGCTGCGTTTTTCTATGCCCGCCTGCGGCAGTTCCTTATCGTGTCTCAACACCAATAGCTCCGAGCGCGCGCTAAAGATTTCATTCTTATCCTGTGGCAGATTGAAGGCAAACGACACCAGATTGCGTCCGCGCACTTTCAGCTTGGCCTCCACTTCTGAGTTTGAATAAAGATTACTCTTCACCTTTATGCCCGACTGACCCCAGTACATGTCTGTTTGCATGGTCGTAATCACATCCACCGACACGGAGGGCTTAAAGCGGCCCTCCACATCGAAGTGCCAATCGGTGGCCGGCTCTGTGCGATCCAAGCTGCCCGATATGCGCAAATCCACTGATGATGCGCCAAATGCATTAATAGCCAAAGGCAAACCTATGGCCAGTGGCACATTGTAGCTGGCATCTAGAAAGACGCGCGACTTGGTATAGCTAAATTCTTTGCCTGAGAGCACTTTGTTTGCCTGATGGAACGGATCGAATTCCTTTACCATAGCCATTACTTCCAGCATAGACTCTACGGTGTAGTAACGCAGATCATTGCCAAAAATGCGTAAACCAAATTGCGCCCGTGGATTGCTATAATCATATTTAAGTTTATAGCCCAAGTTATCCACATTACGTTCTATGGCTTGTTTGCGTGTCGCAGCATTCAATTCGCGTTTGGAACGCTTGCCTGTAGCTAACAAATCTTCTTCATAGTCGTAGTCCTCCTCTTCTTCTGGCAAGCTGTCTGCATCATGTGTAGCTCTACGTTTCCAGCGTAGTGTTTCCAAACTTAGCAAGTTTTTCAAAGTATCATCCTCCTCGGCACTTTCAGTGCCTAACCAGCGATTTAGAAATGATAGTTTTTTGCGTAGAATCTCGCTGTTTAGTATTCCTTTGGGTGCGAAAGCAGTCGCAACGATTTCTTCAAAGCCCTCAGCACGCGCTGTGAACTCGAAGAAGTTGACAGATTGACCAAAAAGATCTGCAGTAAAATTAACGCTGGCCATACGGGGCAAAAACGAGTCTGTACCAAATATTATATTGGCATCAGTGGTGCTACCTGTGGAATGAACAATGTTTTTGGAACTCTTGAGACAGCAGAATCAATTAACATAAAAATTAAATACGAAAAAAATACGAAATTTGAGTAAACTGCTTGTTCCCTATGAGAGGGTCAGTTCAAAAAGTAGTCACACTTTTTTTTTCCAAGTGGATAGGCGGTTTTTCTGCTTGGTTATGGTTGATCCCTAATCTGGTAACCTGGGTTGGACATTTGATTGTGCCATTCTGCGCATTGACGTCTCGTCCCAGTGATCGCATTGTCCAAAAATTCATGACTTTTATCGAGAAGATCAAAACAAATTTTTGTCAGTCCATCTATCTATAATAATAATAATTGTGAAGGGAAAACTGCACTGCGACCCTTAGGATCTATTGTGCTCCCTAGTAGCTCTAGAGCTCCTTGGCCAGTCCAATTATGGAGATAAATTAAAATATGTGGGATGGTTCTAGTCCAGTTACGTCGCGCATCGATATTCTGTAGCCGCCGAAAAGGAATTCCCTTCTTCTGGCGAGAGCGTCACACTCCGTTAGTATGTGTTGGGAGGATTCCTCCCTTATTTCACAGAACCTACAAGTGTTAGAATCTACGATGCCCATCATGCTCGGGTGTTTCCTCAATCTGCAGTGTCCCGTAAGTAACCCAGTAAGTATCCTAAGGGAATTCTTGCCCAGGTGGGAGATTTTCTTGAACCTATTCAGATCATAGAAACCGAGGAGCTGCTTGGACTGTCGTAAACCAGTCGTGCCAATTGATTGTCGTCTGGATCTCTTCTCGTAGCAGTTGTTTAATGGTGTGTCTGCCAGTACCACAAAAGGGTTCAGGCCCTATTAATTGGTTCGCAGCACCGTTTTTTGCCAGCTTGTCGGCAATTTCGTTTCCAGGAATGTTGTTATGTCCTGGGAACCATCTAAGGGAAACGTTGTTCCAGTTTCCTAGATGGTTTAGTTTGACTTGGTTTCCTGAACCAATTTTGAATTTATTTTTGAGCCAGTCACCGCGTTTACAGCGGCCTAACTATCTACTCTATCTACTCGTACAAAAAATTAGTTTGACTATTATAGGTGGTTATCATATAGAGAAATCTCCATTAACACGGTTCTACCACCTTATCAGATACTCCCAACAATCGGTGGCGGATTCAAATAAAAAACTTTGGGTGTCCCCATTTCATTCATTGAGTAATTTAAACCTTAATATATGCAAAACGTTTAAAAACAGAAAGGAACTCTGATATTTCGGGACCCGCAGAACCCACACACTGAATACGTCCCTGGATGCGTCCGCTACTATAGATCATGCTGTGTTTAATCCCAAAACTCTATGATTTTTCCATCAAACACTTTTTGGATCTACGGATACCAGACGTAATACAATATTTTGGTATCTACTAAAAAGTTATGTATTTTTAACTTCTCGACCCGATTACGAACTCTACAATATTTTCAGCGGAACGAATGTCTGTTCATTAGAAAAACACTTTATTTCGAATCCCAGAACTTGAAACCAGGTAACTTGAAGTAAATAATTTCTTTCAACTTACCAAAATTATACTCATCAAAAAACAAGCTGTGCTCATAGTTCCTCGAGTACTTGCGTATATCCAGTTTAAACTTATCGGATAAATCATCGTTTAGCAGCAAACCTTGTGCCTCAATGCGTACTGGGGAATTGGATTTGGCCAAATTCGTCAGATGCGACCATACAAAAGAGCCCACTTGATTAATTTGCTCGTGTTCCAATATATTTTTAATAAAAGCCATGGATAAATAGTTGGGACAACGCATCGTCTGCAGATAACTATAAATACGCAGCTCCGAGTTCAACGTATAGTTGGCATAGCTATCCAAAAAGAACTGTCTATACTTTAGGCAGTCGACGCGTCTAAAAGCTAAAACGCTCTGCAGGCGTATATCCACAGGTGCCACATCATCCTGTATAATCCACTGCAAGTGTTCGGCGAACTGTGCCGAAGTGGCACCTATATTGCCCAGACCCTTCAATAGCACAATTAAACGCTCGCGTTGTCTACGCTCACCGCCATACATATTATAGATGCTCAGGAACTCAGATTCCAGCAGATTCACTAATTGCTGCACCTTCAGGTGCTCCGCACAGTTATCGTGATACTTGCAGAAGCTATGTATAACCGCTGTAGCACCCAAGGTGTACTCGGGATCCAGCTTTTTGCGCGCATAGTCAAGTATGGTATAGAATGTTTGCAGAGTTTGCTCATCGGGTCGTGTTATAAACGATAGCGAAGTCATCCAGCTTTGTGCCAGCTCTTTGGGTAAATTATCAGCTATAATTTGATCGCGCATCACTTGATAGGAGGCTGTGCTACCTATATAGGGCAGCGATTCCAACACGTGGTTTCTAAAAAATAACAGATAAGGCTTATCACTCGACCTTGATAGTTCATTAGCCGTCAAGTTACTCACTTGCCCTGCTCACAAATGCTAGCCGAACGCTGCAGCAGCACTGTAAGTGCCTTGTACTCCAGATTTTTGGTAGTTTGCAAGAAATTTGTGAAAATATCGATAAACTCGCGTTGTATATTCGGAAAACCAACGGCGCACATTTCCTTTAATAAATCACGCGCGGCCTTAATCTCGCCATGGGTGGGCTTGATGAGCGGCGTGTGGTCAAAGATAAGCGTTGAACGACGCTCTATGAGCTGGTTATCTTTGGGAAAATTTGGAATTTGATTTATTATAAAATGGTTTTTTTTTTCGAAGATATTGAACTTGACTTACTCTGCTCGAGAAACTCGCTGCTGCTGTAGGATTCTTCGCCAGTTAACTCGAATTTACTTTGAGTGGTGGTCACTGCGCCTGTGCTGGCATTGGAGAAGGGTATAAGCAGATGACGTTCATAGCAGCTTACTTCGCGATAGACACTATTGTCCACGGTTAGCTGAAATTGGTAAAAACGAGAAGAGTTATTGGATACTATTTTTAGTTCAAGTTTTATAATCCTCGTTATTTGTTTCAGAATTGAGGCAGCTATCATCAAAAGTTTTTCTGTATCAATACTAAGAGGTAGTGCCGGAAGTAACATCGATGTTATATCGATGCATCGTTTTTTTTATTTTTTTCCGATAATCGATACTTTTATTTCGATTTTCGATTATTGATCAAATTCTATTACGGACAAAATATGGGCAATCAACGGCATCCACGTCTTTCGCTTTTTTAGAAAAAAAAAATGTGGTACAGTCGAGGCGGTGCCCGACAGTAGAATACCCTGTACCTTTTGTGTCAAAAAAATTTTTCCTGCATATTCCATCTAAGAACTTTCCAATTGGAATTTATTTTTTTTTGGTGAAAATCGATATTTATACCTATAAGTTCCCTAAATTTTTACCCATTTTGATGAAACTCGAATGTTACAACAAAAAACTTATTTAAAGTATACGGGGTAAGTTTCAAGTTGGTATGTTGAGGGGTGTGGGAGAAAACACGGTAAATGGATTGCGGGGGATGGGGGGACCGCATCGATAAAATTTGGATGTGGATTTGTTCATTAGAGCCACATGAATGAGCTTACCAAAAATTGTAGCCATAATTGCGTAGAGTCAAATATTGACGCAGTTTATTGGCAAGGGGAGGTGAAATTTGCACATTTTTGACTATAACTTCTGTTGTATTTGTCCAATTTTGTTCATTTTTTACACATAGATGCATGTAGCTACAACGCATCGCTCTGTTAAATTTCAGGTGAAAATACTTAACGGTGTGGCTAAAAACCGCGAAACTCTACTGCGGGGGAACGGGGGAAGATATTGACATGATTCAACAAACTTCATCTGCTTAGGAAATATGCGCACCAGCTGGTAAAGTTTCGTGTCTCTAGCTCTTATAGTCTCTGAGATCTAGGCGTTCATACGGACGGACGGACGGACGGACGGACGGACGGACATGGCTCAATCGCTACCCGAGGTTATGATAAGAATTTTGGTATAAAGGACTTGGGGTCTGCCACGCCTCCTTCTGTCCGTTACATACATTGCACAAACCTAGTATACCCTTTGTACCTATAGGTACAGGGTATAAAAACTCAATTTTGGCACTTCGACAATATTTTAATGTTGAAAACTTAGATTCAAGCATGTGCCCGTTGAATTACTGGAAGGTAATACTATTTAAAGTTTAGGAAGGCTGGCAATCTAGTGAGCGAAAAGCGGAGTTCGCTTTAATCAAAAAAGTTGACATGATTTTATTTAATAACCATATTGAATAGATCTCAAATTAGTTTAAAGATAATGAGACTGCAATTCTGGCTGGAACAGAACATTTTTTTTTTATAACTCACAGGCTCACAAAAAAAAGTGGTGTAAACTTTACATGTGACAGAGGCACCCCTTATGGACTTTGGGCAGCTGAATCCGAAGTCCAAAAAAGTTCGGCTGCTCAAACTCCATAAGGGATGCCTTTGCCACCTGTTAAGTTTACCTGTATTATCTTTTGCTTTCATTGTATAACCTTTTGGATTGTTCGTCCAGACCCGAAAACCCCCCGTGTATGCGCCACTGGCTCAAACTAACCTCAAAATCAGTAGAAAAAAATGCTCTTTACAGATAACCACAAGTTAGAGAGCTCTAAATAAATGAACATATATAAATTGTCATTACTTACATTACAGTAACTCTCCGAGTTCAAGATGGGCCATATGGTCTTATCATCCCTAAAAGTATATGGTGTAGTCTGCAGCACTGATTGTGTAGCATAACGACGTCGACATGTAGCTATATCTTTATTCTTGCGTATCGTGACGTAGACATTATCCGTGCTCTCGAGCGCATATTGAACCTGACACTCTCCTGATACATCTGTCTCTGTGGTATTGAAATCCACATCGAAACGCATCATGGTATTTTGAAATGCCGATAGTATGCCCTTTTTGAAATTCAATACCCAGGCGGTTTCCTCCAAATGTGGACAAACTTCGCTTATCAGACCATCGTGGAAAGCAAAGCGTAAGACATTTTTCTTTAAATCATGGGCAAAGTCATTGCTCTTAGGATGCATATCGGTAAAGGTCTGTTCGGCAGAGCTAGACTCGGCGCTATTTAAGTCGCCATAGTAATCATAGACATCAGCACTGGGCTTATCACTGGAGTCATCTTGAGCGGACTGTTGTATTTTGTCGTACAGTTGTGCTGAATTTATGCGCAAATAACCCTCACAGGGTTTGGGAAATAGTATATCCAGATTGGCTTTCAAATACAAATCGGAGGTATTATCACCAGAGCCCGCAAATTCAGTGCGCAGCGAGACGGTATAATCATATTTATAGAGCTGTTCGGCGTACTTGAACTTGGCGGTGATGGGTTCACATTGTGGGCGACCGCAAATACGCGGATCTTTCAGCGGATCTGGAGTGGTTAAGTAGAATAGTAGATGATATTATTTTGGGATGTATGTTAACTTACTTTGTCGTGCTGCTTGAGTGTGTGCTATGGCAAACAGCAGCAGTAGCCAAAGGACGCCCATGCTGGGCATTATCTCTGTTGTCTCTTACTCTGTTTAGTTCTAGAATTTTGCTGGGATCAGTATATAGCCAACATGAATGCTCTGTTCTTTTTGTTCTCTCTCTTAAACTTGACACTTAACTGTAAATAGAAATGTTATATAAAATATATATACTACTAGTTGTATTTAGTCATGCGTACAGTTTGCGGTAGGTTTGCGTATGCTTGAACTCTAGGGCAAACTTCATTAAGTTGAATAATTTCCACTTGATTTCAACGACAGCTTATTGAAATTATTGAAGTGAGTTGAACATTTGCCTTTAATTAAATAACTTTTGCATTTGATTAGACAAAGCCGGGGTCGCACTAACGGTACAACAATCTTAAAACCCGTCCAATTTGACATGCTGACAAAGCCAGAAACGAGCCGTATGGCTAAAAACAAAGTCAAAGCCAGGCAAGCCAAAAGCCACAGCTCGATTTGCTGATTGCGGCTGCCATTTGCCAACATCATCATCATTATTATTTCCTTCTTTAACATTTTTCATCATCTTTTTTTTTTTTTTATACATTTTGTAATATTACGCAAAATGATTTTTCGCTCAAATACATTTTACACTTGTTGGACCAAATACTTCTTCTAGTTGCGGGCAGAGCTTCTTAAACATATGCATGCGGCAGGGCGCCTCCCATAAAGCCAGCATATTTACTTTACCACATCAATATTATGGATACGTTTGCGTTTTGCTTTTGTTTTTTTTTTGTTTTCAAAGCCAAAGCAAATCAATTGAATTTCCACTTGATTCCACATAAAACACACAAAACCATAAACCCTAGGACCGCCACCGGCAACAACACCGTCCCCAACAAAGGCACAGACGGAACCCATCATTAATTCCATCAATGCCAGTGACGTAGATGGCATTTACGCAATGGGAGGATTTGATTTGGCATTTTATTTCAAACATTTTGTAACGCATGATGTAGCTCGTGACAATAAGTAGAAAAATTGACTACAGGTGCATACAAAAATACTAAATACCAAACTCTTTTAAAATTATAGTATTTCTACTCGAAAAAATTATTTATTTTATTTAGGTTAGGTTGCACGGGTTAACCCCTGGGTGGG
Source organism: Chymomyza fuscimana (assembly GCA_949987675.1). Lineage (NCBI taxonomy): Eukaryota > Metazoa > Arthropoda > Insecta > Diptera > Drosophilidae > Chymomyza > Chymomyza fuscimana. Next base: position 35,926,757 of record OX465088.1, on the reverse strand, counting down.
AGTCACACATAGACTAGATAGTCCTTGTTTATTTATTTTTGGAAATTTTGAAAGAAAACCAAATTGGTTAATTAAGCTTGTGACATTTTATAAGAAATTTCGAATTTATTCCACTGTAAACAAATTTTGTGTTCCAGTACTCATGTAAACTAATGAATTTAGAATTTTAGATACAATTTAAATATACACGAATGAAATAATATCCAAATTTTTTTTCTATGAGCAATTTATAGCCAAATTTGCACTTTTTAAAAGTGACAAAAAATATTTTTCTAAGTGTATAAAAATTGAAAATATGACGATAAAGAATTGGAAGTGTATGGAGTAAATGAGTACTTAAGATAATTACCTACGCTTTGAAAAAATTTTGTTTTTAAATTTCCTCAATTTATATAGCCTTATAAAAACTTTTAGTTAGGCGTATTAATACTAACCGTACCCTAAGTTATCAAAAAAAAAAAAATTTTACATTTAGAAAAAAATAAGTCAAGGTGCCATTTACAAAAACATTATTGAAGTGTTGAAAATTCGGAATTTAGAAAATTTTTTATTTGGTTCATCCGAATGCTATGACAAAATGCATGTACTGCCGACAATATATTCTCCAGAAGGTGGTCCTCGAAACTGAATATACTTATATTTACATATAATAAATTTGTGGATTCTGTCACAGTCAAAAACGTATAAAAACTTTAAAAAGCATGGATAAAAATGTATAAATTTTAGATACTCTCATCTATAAACTGCAGCAATATTTGGACGCACCAAAATTTGTATATGGACCCATGTGAGCCCAATCAACGAAGACACGTTTACTTTTTTACAGAACATTGCTCTTTTTCTACAACCCTGAATTTTTTTATTCTCATCGTTTCTTTTTTTTTAAATTTGGGTGCAGGGTATCAAGATAATTCACTTTATTTTTCTCACTGTAAATTAAAAAGTATGTAATAGGATTTATTTTCTTAAAACAAAATTCTAAAATTGGAAAATCGGAACTTCCCAAAATTCAATTTGTAAAAGATTAAGCAAACCAAAATTCTTTTCCTACAACCCTGAATTTTTTTATTCTCATCGTTTCATTTTTTTTTTAATTTTGGGTGCAGGGTATCAAGATAATTCACTTTATTTTTCTCACTGTAAATTAAAAAGTATGTAATAGGATTTATTTTCTTAAAACAAAATTCTAAAATTTGAAAATCGGAAATTCCCAAAATTCAATTTGTAAAAGATTAAGCAAATCAAAAAATCGTATATCCTGTTTTAGTTATAATATAGATTTTTTATATCTAGTACATATAGTTCTAGCAAATAATTATATACAATGAATTCTCCAATTTTCCTCACATTATTGCCACAGCTCTGGGTTTTTCGATTAATCCATATCATTTACGTTTTAGTTTGAAGAAAATAATGCTACTATCCTGCTTTTTAAATAAATTTACACAACATTTTATAATATTGCTTTAGCAACAATATTTATTAAAATTAAATACGATTTAGCTATTTTTTTTGCAAGGGCAAAACATCAACAGTGTCGCACCTCTCAGTTATCGATATGCCAATGCGTGGATGTGAACGCATGTAAAAAATTTGCTTTGGTGAAATTGGGAGCACCAAACATGTGAGATCAAATGGAATCCTAAAATTTTGTACTTTTCGTTTTCCGTAGCATGCTACATACTTTTTTTTTTTATTATTTTTTAATTTTTGACAATCTTATTTTTCACCGAAAAAAATTCGTAATTCTTATATTTTGCTTAACTTGTAAAACTGCCTATCTAACAGAAGAAAATATATGGTATCTTAGAAAATAGTCAACTTATTTCTAAGTAGATAGTTCCATATGTGGAGTTCGCTCAAAATCGAACGTCTATGTTATATCGCTGGCATATGACTCGAAATAGATTTTGGCCATATCTCCTTCATTTATCAATCTATCTCAACCAAATCTGATACTTGAAAATTCTTCTGGAATATACATATATATACCAAATTTTATTCGGATGGGACAACTATATCATACAGCCCTTTCTTGTCGATTCTTGTCAATATCTACTCCCGCTTTTTCGTAAATGAGTTTGTAGGTTCATTTCCACTCTAAAAAAACACTCTATCGATAGTTGTCACAGTCAGATTATTGAGAGCGTATAAAAGCTTTAAATTGTATACATTTCAGATACTTTCATCTATAAACTACAGCAATATTTGGAATATTCATCGATAAACAAGCAGGAGGCATCATAATTTTATATGTACCCATGCGAGCCTAATCAACAAAGGCACGTTTACTTTTTTACAGAACATTGCTCTTTTCCTACAACCCTGAATTTTTACATGCTCATTGTTTCTTTTTTTTTAAATTTGGGTGCAGGGTATCAAGATAATTCACTTTCTTTTCTTGCACTATGGGCCTAGACTCGCATATTTGCCAACAAAAAATATACATGATATATTTTCGACAAAGATAAAATTTTGCACAAATACTTTTGAAATTGTATCTATTGTAAATTCGAGCCAGCTTAGATTTTTAACGAGATCCAAATCAGTTTTAAAAAATAATATGTGTTTTAACTTAAGTAAATAATTTAATGGCCATTTTTTTAAGAAGCAGATCCAGAAAGAAAAGAACAAAAGTTTTAAAAAAAATTGTTACTATAATGTATATGAGTTCCACATATATGGAAAAAAAAGCATATCATTAGACAGTTTTAGGCTAGAGTCTCAAAGAACTCTGTTTTTCGAAAATAAACAAAAAAAGACAAAACCATAACATATTTATTTTTTAAAAGTTGTCGTGTTTGAGTTACACATTTCAAATTTCAAAGATAAAAAATAAAAATGTATATTTTAAAACTTTTCTGAAAACCGATAATATTTTGTTTGTTATTTTGCCTATACCAAATAAAAAAAATGGTTCCACACTATGTTTATGAGAGTATAACAATTCTGGTAATATTGTATTGCACTGTCCTTGTATTAAAATTTGAATTAAATTTCCTGCATAACGCCACTAAATCTCGTGTTATGATGAGCAAGGATTCAGAAACATAATTAAAAAAACATGTTTATTGGCAATAAAAATCTTTTAAATAATTTCGTGCGTGACAAACATTATGACTCGTGAAAAATGGTCCCAGGAAATTTTCTAATGCAATACTAATTTTGGCAGACTCGTAACTCCCCCAACTACGTCACTGCAGCAACGCATGCCGCACACCATGCGCCAAGGGGGAGCACAGTTGTGGGGCACAGCGCTTTACCACGACAGCTCGATTGATGCCACACCAAAGCTGTTTGCATTTGCATTTGAGTTTAACAAAAAATTGTTAACGCTTTTATTGTTTTTGTTTTGATTTTTCTCTATTGTTCTTGTTGCATTCTGTTTTATGTGTTGAACTCTGAAACCGTATAAATCGCAGCTGCATTTGTTCGGATGTGGTAGTTGGGCTTGGGGTATCCTGCATCTTGATGCGGCTGGCAATGATTGTTGCTGCTACTGCTGCTGCTGCTGCTGGAAGGAGCAACAAGAGCACTTTACACTTTATGCACTTCGCTTTGGGATGGCGGATGGCATTGTGGTGCTGCCGGAGTTTTGTGCTTGGAATACATATCAATTTTTCTTTTAGCTATTCTTGAAATCTGTCAAAATGTTTGTGTGGATGTCAGGAGATTGAATTCGATTTGGTTTGTACAACTCGAAGGGTAAATAATGATTACAAATGGAATTGAGAAGGGCATATCTGCAGTCAAATTGTAGATTTAAGTCCATTGATGTGCTTAAATGTTGATCGATAGAGAGAACTGTAAGTGGCAGTGATGCGTTTTTGTGTATCGATTTTGGCAAGTGTATCGATTACCTTATTTGCAATTGTACAGCTGTGCGGTAACATGTAATTTTGGCATGTATGTGGGTGGAGAACAAAAATTCCGAGAATAATTTGATTCGGTTTCACTTAAAACTATTCAATTTATTTTGTCTATCAAAAAAGTGTTTACAAATGTTGATTTCAGGCGCCACTTGTGCTATGTGATAGCTTGTTTTCAAAAGAGCATTAAATATTCAAGTCAGCTCTGGATTTCGATTCCGACTTGTTTATCGAATTTTAAAACATTTTCAGTTGTCGTACATCACACAATGCAATTGAGCCAAGTTGTACAAACAGTATGTTGTATGTGTTGGGTTAGAGTTATACTTGTTTAGTTTCACCAAAGCCCACTGTAGCTATTTTCCGATAAATCGCCTTGTAAAATCGACAAATTGGAATCGGGTTTGCAACTTCAGTAGTTTCTTATATAAAATTGAATTTTAGATGCTTTGAAATACGTGGCGTTAAGATCCTCAATTCAGATCCTCAATAAGAATAGTAAGAAAAGTAATTAGAGTAAGAAAAGTAAGAAAAGTAAGAAAAGTAAGAAAGGCCAGAAACGCAAGAAAAGTAAGGAAAGAAAAAAAAGTCAGAAAAGTAAGCTTGTCTGAAATAACCTTAAAAAATTTGAATAAAAAATTACTCGAAAATTTTTTTGGAACCTGTTCATCTAAAGATTTCGTTTACAAAATTTCGGAAACAAAATCAGTTGAAAAAAAATATTGGAGTCTCACGGCTCTTATACAAAAAACAATAATTATACCCTGTACCGTGTGGTACAAAGGATATATTAAGTTTGTGCAAACCGAAAATGTATGTAACATACAGAGGGAGACGTCGGAGACCTCCAAAGCTACCTAAAGTATGATCAGAGAACTAGACTAGAGAAGTCGATATACCCATGTCCATCTGTCCATCCATCCGTCTGTATGAACGCATAGATCTCAGAGATGGTAAGAGCTAGAGCAACCAAACTTTCAGATTAGATCCGTTATTATCCTACGGAAGACAATTTTATTTTATTTTTTGGATATCGGGGTTGTATTATATAGCTCCTATAGGTGTGTTTCAGAGGACCTTGAAAAAAACCAAAAGTTTTAGATGGATAATTTGTTTGTTTTTGAAGTTATCATAACCAAATTTGGCACTCGGAAGTTTTTTATAGTTCCCAAACACTATACAAAATTTGATCAAAATCGGATGACTACATCATATAGCTCCGATAGGACCAATCGGCCAAAAAAACATTTTTTGCTAAAAATTCGTTGTATTTCGTTTGTTTATGAAGATATCGAAACCGAATTTGGCAAATAAATATCTTTTAGAGTTCTGAAGCAATATACCGGATTTGATTGAACTGTGGTGGTACAGGGTATCCCAAAGTCGTCCGCGCCCGACTTTACGTACGCCATCTTTATGTGGTTAATTGTTAGTGACGGTGAGCTCCATTGGGAGCAGACTGAAGCGAGATTTCCTTTAGGAAAATGACGGGAACATGACATTATGGAAAAGGTTTTTATACCCTGTATCTATAGGTTCAATGTTATATGTACTAGAATATGGAATCTGTGTAACAGACAGAAGGAGGCGTGGCAGATCATAAGTGCTTTAAACCAAAATGCTTATCATAACCATGATATTGAGCCAAGTTCTTCCGTCTGTATGAACACCTAGATTTCCGAGCCCACAAGAGCTAAACACACAAAACCTTACCAAAAGGTGCACATAACACGTCTTCAGATAAGATTTTATGAATTATCTCATTATTAAAAAATTGCTTTTTTATGAAAGGTTCGGTGTACCCCTATTATAATATACCTTGTACGTTTGTCTAATGACCTAACCACAGCTAAATTTATTCAGTTTTTAGATAACTCTGTTAAAAATTTCTAGATAATATTTTTAAGCCGGTTGTTCACCAAAACTGCAAAGGAGCTGTCATTGCCAAACATGCTTATGTGGCAACAAGTGTCACTGAAAAGTAAAAATGAATCAATATGTGGAGAGTACTAGTAAAAAAAGTCACTATTTTATTTACATGTGTGTTTTTATTTTTATATTTGCTACATCATCGCATTGGACTTGTATAGTGCACTATCTGTTTGTCACTGTGACCCAGGGTACACACGCATAGCAGGTTATCCCGTCCATAGCTGATAAGCAGCTTAAGATTCACGCGCGGGTAGACACATACGATAAGTGCAGGGGGGTGACTAGCAGTGCCCTAGCAGTTCCGTGCTGCATATGAACCAGACGGCTTATATGTTATATGAAAAATTTAAATCACTTGGAGCGGAACCAAACTGTTTGATACGCTGCAGTGAATTTATTGCTCGTATTTTTGTAAAGGTGAGAGTTCTAGGGGGGTTTTCATGGGACTGGGATGTCAGGGTATGGCGGGTTGTTTTGAGAAAAAGTTGACTTTTTAGGTATAAGGCTATATACTAAATTTGGTGGCTAAAAAAAATCAAGAATTTTCAAAAGAGAGCATTTGCGTTGCCAAAAGTATACCAAGAGCATTATTCCGATTATTGAGAAAAAAAATGCATATTTCAAAAGTTTTTTTTTTAGAAAAAAAAATAATTACTTGAGAATGAAATTCCTATTTCAAGAGTTTTTTTGTTTTAAGGGGTCTACGCAGCACGGTCTTCAAAATACCACGCTTGGCCTCAGGAACAAGGGGGACGTTTAGGTTTTCGTCACGTAGTCAATATTATCAAGGAAAATCCTGCGCTTTTCTTTTTTTTTTACTGTCTGCCTGGGGTGATCTTGGCATTTACTACGGATGGTCATCGAGGGGGGAGAGGGGTAAAAATTGGGTCTATTGGGAAGTATTTATTTATTTTATTCTCCATTTAAGGAAATTAAATAACTAAAAGTTCTTATAAACTATAAAATGAAAGACTCTTGTTTTCAAAATATTAAAATTAAAATTAGGTTCCACTATTTTTTCTCAGTGCAAGTATTAACATATTTCTGTGGCTTCCCAGCATAACCAATCAAGTCCATTAATTTTAAAAATGAGCTTAGGCCAAATTTACTAATTATTTATTAAAAAAAAATATCATTCGAAATTTATCCATCTATCAAGATAAGTGCATTATCCGGTATTATTAGATCAACCCATTTATAACAATTCCAGTGAATCACTTAAAAATGTTCTCATTTAATAGGGATCATCCATAAACTACGCTCCAGTGGGTGGGGTGGTCTGGCGAAGCGTCACGATTTGTCACTATGGGGAGGGGGGATATGGGGATATGGGGATATTGACGAATAACTGAAAAAAGTAACCAAAAGCATGTTTTTCGAAAAAATCTCGAAAACGGTGAAATCCCATAATATATGTAATTTATCACTAAATTGTAAGTATCGGAATGACTTTTAAAATGTTTACCTCATTGTAACCATGAGTCCTTTGTCAAGTTCTAGCGAATAGCTCTTTAAGAGTAAGTTTAAGACGCAAAACTCTTGCGCGGGCTCGACTATGAAAATGAATCCACCAAATTAAGCTAGCTGCTCATATCTTCGAGCTATAGGTGTTCATACAGACGGAAAGATGGCTCCATCAGTATACTAAGCCCTTGGATTTAAATAACCTACGGTTAGCCAGGTCTGTTATCTATATTGCCTAAATCCAAAATACCTTTCACCTTATGCCTATAGGGTATCAAAACATTAATCATAAATAAAGTATGGGCTCCTTACTGGCTCTAAAATAATAATGGAAATGCGGATTTGCACGAAAGGCATTCTGCTTTAGACATGATATACTGCTAAAGCGATTAGCATAGACTTGCTGGAAAGTTTTTGCAACTGCGGTTTTTATCTATCATAGTTTTATGCTAAAAACATTTTCTTTGCTAATAGTTTGCCAAATGCTTTAATAGCTTTAGCTTGGCAAACTTCTTGACCAGCTCTTGACCAGCTTCCTAAATTTGCCAATAAGACGAGCCCGTAAAACAATAACAGCCAAAATGCACATAAATCGGCTTTTCCCATCATTCACTCGCACACACACACATACACTTTGGAAAGCCAAAAGCCCCAGCGCCATTTGTTTTCATATTTCAGTTACCACCTGCACCTCTCCACTAAGTGCACTCGAACTCGAACTCTAGACCCGGAGAACTCGAATGCTGAGCGTGCTGTACACGGCAAACATTTTTGCAAAAATGCAATTTTCAAGTGAAGTTGAGTGAGCGCCAGCTTCTGCTCTCACAAGGTAGAGGAACTTCAGGAGATTGTTAGCAAGTGACGGGAAAAAAAACACCCAACTTAAATAAAAAACAAAAAAAAAAAATAACACTGCAAAATTTTACTAACATAAATTCCGAAGTAAATGCAATTACGTTTGTTGCAACAACTTGCTGCAGCAACGTTGTAAGGCAGAGACGGTGTCATGTGGGCATGTTGTGGCATTGGGGTCTAAGAATGGAGGGGCTTATGCGTAGCACATACGTCCTGACATGCAAATCTAATAACAAAGTAAACGAAGAAAGTTGCAGCAGCCACGCTTGAGCATATGCGAGAGCATGCATAAAAGTATGCAACATAAAAAAGTTGCATGAGTACGTAGTACAAACCGAATTGAAGTTGCACGACAAACAACCCAAACGCAAAAAAAATCGACGACAATGAAATCTACCAAGAGAAAGCGATTATAAGCGATGAAATCTTAATACTCTAATGGTGTAACGCTCTGACAAATGTTTTATACACTGGTTTTTGTTTGGGAGTAGTTTTGAAAGCCGAAAAGAAATTCGTTAAACACTCTTTTTATCGACGCTTCACGGGGACACCAATATTCGGCCGCCACCCCCATCCGTCCTATCTTTATCTTTATGCATCACAATGAACCGTAAAAATCTCAATTCGCAACGAGAAGCCCACTTAACCTAACCTGAGGTTATTCATTAACCGGGCACTTGGCAATGCTAAGTTTACACTGCCTAACAATTTGACACCATTGAATGCATATTGACGTCACAAAATGTTGCTGAAATAATGTTTAATGAAGCAAATAATTAATTTCATGTGAAGATTTCTTTACATTGTGCCAATGTGCCTGACACAACATTTATGTGTACTATGTTTCATTAGTGTCATGGAAATGTGCTTGTCAATGCTACGTTTACACTGACTCACGGTTTAACTCTGTTACTTTGCCAAAAGTTGTGACAAGTTGAAAGTTTTCACAAAAGCGGCACAAAAAGTTTTTACAAAAATTTGCCTCAATGTTGTATAGAATTAAGGTAAACACTGCACTGCTTCACAATGTGACAGTGTGACAGCCTCACTACTTTTATGTGGACTGTGTTTTATTTATTAATTTTAATTATTTTTTCCAAAGCCCGAGCTTAGACTGCCTCATATTTGGCTTCTGTGACATTTTGTTATCCGTGCCAAGAGTTGCCACAAACAATAAGTGTTTAGTACAAACAGTTGCCTGAAGGCCTATGTTGCTCTGGCTCTAAAACACTTTGTTCCCTAGAATTAATTATAAGTTACAATGTTAAATAAATAAATAGTTGCCAAATTAATGTGCCACAATATTATTAAATATCAAACGAGTACATTTGGTGTAAGCACTATACTGCTTCACATTGTCACATTGTGCTTTACAGTACAGTTAACCAGGTTTGATTTATGACCAATATTTGGGTGATTTATAAAATTGTTCTTGCCAATACATAGTCACATTTTGGGCCTGTGCCATTTTTTCGTACCATAAGTTTTCAAAATGGCTTCACAAAAAATTTCTAAGCTCACATGTTATTGGTGCAGACAAGTACATTTGATGTAAACACTTCTTCACACTGTGACATTTTTAATTCGTGCAACTAATGAGTTGAGCCAATTTAAAAGTATTTATTATTTATTTGTTTATATTGTCCTCACAAAGTTTTTAAAATTATGGCTTACAATGTTGTGAAGTTCAAACGATTACATTTCCACTTACATACGTTAGTGTGTAGAGTATATATTTATTTCATAAAAATGTCTTCAAGTCGAAGGACCCAGTATAGCTAGTGCTCGTTAAATTAATATTAAGTTAAGTTAGATTTAATTTGTTAAAATAAAAAATAAAAATAAAAAAAAATTTCATAGAAATGTACCAACAGCCAATGCCAAGTTTACACTATCTCACATTTTGGCACTGTGACACTCACAAAAATTTAAAAAAATAAATATGCTTGATTTTGGTGTAAAACATTACTTCACAGTGTAGTGTGACAATGTGACAATGGCTGCCATAAACTTAGAGTGCATCATAAGAAATATTTGACATAATATCGCGTCACAATGTTGTATAGAAGCAAGGAAGTGTGTTTGGTATAAACACTCTGTCACACTGTGACAAATTCGAACTGATTTTATTAATCTGACTATTCTTTTGATATTATTTAGACTTCAAATTTGATAGCTACTCAACTGTGAGGTTGTAATGTTAATAATAATAATACAAAATTCAATGTGGCTTATTTTTGTTCTACAAGTACAGTATTAATCTACGACTAAAGAATGTGACAAGTTCGTTCACAAGAAAGCTGTTAATTTGACATTTATAATATTAAGATGTATGCACAGAGAACTTGAAATTTTAAGACATTTTTTTGTATTTTAATTGAAAATTATACTTAAAAAAATATTTTCTGTTCGTTTCTTGATTCAATACGGGCTATAAACCGTGCCAGCTTTTGTCACAGTGTTTTATTTGTGCTGACACTAGAAAAATATGTATTGCTGTGAAGTTTTTCAACTTTATTTACCAACAATAGCATAGTTTATAACAGCTTATATTTATAAAAAGTGAAAGACTTAATTATTCATTTAACCCCCATTCGTTTGAAAAGTTTGCTTTTTTTGACCAGTGTGTACTTTAAATTATATTCTTATTTTATGTTTAAAGTTGAAATAGTTGTATTCAAATTTCATTCAATTTTTTATATGAAAGTATTGCATATTTTGCTTAAAATTGTGGTATTGTGGTCTAGTGTCTAATATTTTATACATAGTTATTCATTTTAGAAAACGCATTTTCCATAAAAAGTAGATTTCAGAAGCTGGAACCGCCTAAAATTTATCGTATAGAAAAAACGTGGAACAAGTTTAAAAAATAATTGAAAAGATACATTTTCTTACCATTTATTTGAGACTGGGAAGATAAAGCTTTCTTGAAGCTATTTTTTAGGATATAAAAATAAGAAAATATTTCATGACATTATTTTTTGGAATGCCATTTATCGATATGAAAGACTTTAAAATATTTTTTTGAATTTGTAGCTGCTAAGTTTTCATATGTCCATAGATTTCAATATTTCTCTTTTAACACAAATCATTGGTTATAAAACATTTTGGAAGAAAGTTGAGCTTAAGCACTTCTTTATTATTTTATAACGTCCAGCCGTTAATTTTTTATAAAAAGTAAAGTATAAGCTAGTAAAACGTCACTTGTGACAGCAAAATCTCAAAACAGTCGCATTTGACAGTGCTGCCCATCATTTGTTATGAAAATATTCAAATTACAGCCAATAGATGGCGCTGATCAAAATTAATGCCGGATCTTAATAATACACTGCATTTAAATTGGTAGAGCATTCGAAAAACTCCTCAAAATGGTTAAAGAATAAAATAACCAAAAATAAAATGTTGTTGAACAAAGTCTAGATTAAAAATAGTAAGACCCTTAAAGGTACAAAATTAACATCAAATTAAATCGATATAGCTACGAGTTTTGTGAAGAACAAAAAACTTTATACAAAATGTATCAGAAGGTGCTTATTATGCCCCAGTCCTTTATTTCCATTCAGATTTTGTATTTGCTTGTGCTTAATCTTCGTGAGTTATGTTCAAAATTGTAAGCAGTTCCTTTTCCTAGTAGCTCTACCAGCAATTTGTCAATATGTTTCTAAGAAAAGCTACAGCCATCAAATGCGGCATGTGTACTTATGTCGACTTAAGTATTAAATTCCTCGGAATAAATATTTGCTCATCTTTTCAATAAACAAAATTCTAACGAATAATAAAATAATCGTTTTGTTGCTATGTTTTAATGCGTATTAAAATCGAATGAGAGCTGTAAAAATGAGCAGAGGTGCGTAATAGTCGTATTGAGGCCAACTGTACCCAGAACGCTTGTTAATTTTAACGTTTTTTAGAAAGAAAATTAAAACCTTATTTGAGAAAAAATGTTTCGTAGGCAATATCGCAACTGGAGTATAGATTAAATTGAATCGATAAATTAATCGATAAATGTTAACTTGCTGTTTTTTATGTTTTAAAATTTTCCAACATTTGTCACGTTCCCAAGCTTAGCTTCTTAGGATACGTTGCTCGTCTCGAAACTCGAGTATCAATAACATTTAATCGATAAAATAGTCGATAAGTTTTAAGTTTTTAAATTTCCTAAAACCTGTCACCTCCCATGCTGGACACCCTCATCGTCTTCCCGCATCCTCCTCGCATTTTTCGTTTGCCCCACATCCTTCATTACAAATTCATAATACCTTTCGGACTAACTAAAGAGTGTAATAAAAGCTGCAAATATCGGAAGCGCTTACTAGCATCAGGGTCTATCGTTACGTTTATTGAAAATTGGAGTGGATGCGTGCAAACATTGCAAAACGTTAGCACGCAGTTATTGCATAAAGGCAAAGTACTTTGTAGTCAGAGCCATAGGTAGTAACCCAGCCATTGGGAAACCCGCCAAACCCAGTTCTAAGTCGCTTTGATGTCAGTGCCAAGGCAGGCTGGGGCAGGGCGGGCCAATGGCAACGGCAACCTAAAAAATTGCTACCCATATGGAGCAGAAGCTGCTGCAGCTGCAGTGGCTTCGGAGCACAGGAGCAATGGCTTTTATTACAATTTTGCGAAAAAATTGTGATTTTTTCATCGTTTTTGCAGTTTTACCTGCTGCTGCTTGCAGCAATAGGCGCCATTTTGTTTTTGTTAGGAGTTTTGGTGCTGTTATTGTTGGATCTATTCGCAGCCTGCGTACCTGCTCCTAATAGCCAACGATTGAGACCATATTTGCAATGCTAGTTATCCATACTATAGCTATATACTAGGTACTAACTTACAGGCTGCTCCCTGCCGCCAGAATGTATGCAATTTTTTTCACGTTCGACAAAAAACAAATGTTCCTGGTGTGTCGTCGGGCTAGAAATTGAAAAATTGTAAATTATGTGTATCACTTGAGAAATGGCTAATAAACGAGATTAAAATTGCCAATGGCGTGATTTCAAAGGACCTCTACTCGCAATTGCCAAGAATAGTGTAATTTATGTGTGACCAAGAGCAAAAGAAATTGAATTTGAAACTACGAGCAAAAAAATAAAAAATAAAAGAAAAATATGAGAGTGCATACGGGAAATGCGTGGGATAGAAAACAAATGGCTACAACAGAAACGAAAGACAATCGCAGGTGTGTTAAATTAAACTTAAGATCTAAATTAAAATTAAAGAAAATTGGAACATTTTATGTCGATTCATGGATTTCATCATCCTGATAATTAATAATTAATTATTTGTGTCTAAAATACTAAATTTAGAAATATTTTTATGATTCTTTAAAAAAAAATTTTTTTTACTATTCAGTTTTTCTTCTTTTTTTTTATTTTTTTAAAGTATGGTCCTTAAATATGTTCATCAATTTCAATTCAATTCAATTTATTGCATTTTCATATTGTTTTATAAGGCTTATGCTATTAATATACATATTTCTTAAGAGCTCAAGACCCCAGTCTTTTTCTACTTTGTTATAAAAATGGAAATTATTATTGTTCTAAAACTACGTGCTTATTATTACATTTTAGGGAAAAATTTAGAAAGGAGAAAAAAACCCATACTTTTTAGAATAAAAACTTAAAACTAAAGAAAAAAGAAAAAAGTTCATCAATATTTTTTTAAACACGTCTCTAACTACTTTTTTATATTGTGTAAATAAGAATCCAATTTTGGTTCAAAAAACTAAAACGTACATTTATTAAAAAAAAAAATGATTAAATGATAAATTACAAATTTTTTATGAACAAAAAATTATTATTTTTTTTTTAAATATTTTTTTTTTTTTTTGTGTATTTATTTTCTTTCTTATTTTATGATCGCCAATCCAGCTTGTTTAGCTAGAGATGTCTTAGGAGTGTTAAGGAGTCCTGTCAATAAGAGGCCATTATTTCGTCCGCTTTTCTTTCGGTCTTCTTTTCGTTTTCTTTTAGTTCGGCGCTTGTTGTAGCAGATTTTTAAAACTTTTTAAATATGAAAAAAAAAAATTTAACTATAAAAAAAATATTTTTTTTTTAAACGAAAAAAAATTTGTAACTATTAAAAAAATTAATTTTTTCAAAAAACATCAAAAATTATATTAGCCCTGCACTGTATTACACAAAATTTTTTTTTTTTCTTTATTTAATTTAGCATCTATCCGTTGATAATAAGTAAATGTTTGGACATCAATTATTTACATACCAGGATTGACTGAGATTCAACAAAATGAACCAATATATTACACAAAATTAAAATAAAAATTTGAATACCTTTTTCTAGTTTCGCACTTTTTTTCCCGATAGCTTCTCATATTTGCCTTACTCTGTTAAGAATCTGAATACAAATATATTATTTGTTTTCGATTTCCTATAGTTTTTTGTTTTTTGTAGTTTCTACATTTCATTAAGATTTTTAACTTTATTTCAGTTTCTGTCAGTGCACGCGCCTGGAAGTCTGGGTATCCCCATCAACAGGTGAGTTTCCAACCAATTTTTTTACATGTTCCAACAAGCGCTGCTTTAAATCACAATGTAAATGAAATTTGAACCTGACCTCTGAATTTTTTTCTTTGAATCCGCTACTGGCTTATATCAATAGTTTTAAATGTAGTTCCACAAAGAGAGAGATTCTTATATATATTTATATACACTGTTAAAAAAAAAGCCACAATTTTAGATTTTCAGGAATATCATTTTAAAATAAATATTTTTTTTTTAATAATTTAAAAATAAACGTGATTAAAGAGGCAATTATGATTATTTCACACCGAAAAAAATCTAAAATACAAAAAAACTTCTTCGATATAGAAAAATCACGGAAAAATCTAAAATCGTGACCAAAATCTCATTTTCGGCTTCTTAACAATCTTAAAATGTTTTTGTGGCCAATTTTAACAACACATATTTTTCAATACTCAAATAAAAGTACTGCATTTGAGACAAGGGAGATTTTAGTGAGTTTCGAGACTTATTTATTGTATAATATTTGCTGTTTTTTAAGGTTTAAAATTTGAATAATTAATGAGGTTTTTCAAAAGTTTTTGCCTTAATTTGAGATTTTTTGATCATGCCATTGAATTTTTGGTCGTGATTAAAGATGATAGTTTTGTTTCTTTTTTGAGTTATTTTCATAATTAAAACCAAGAATTTTTTTTTTTTTTTTTTTTTTTTTTTTTTTTTTACTTAAAATCTTTATTAAATAATTTAATTATTCATTATTCCCCAAAATTTTATTGGCTAACTAACTAGTCATACGAAACAATAGATAAATAGAATAACTAAGCAAATAAACTAAAGATATGGAAAGTTTCTTACGGGAAATCCAAGGACTTCACTCGTAATTTTTATACAGCTGTTTAGAGACCAAAAAAAAAAATAGCCTTGCTAAAATTTAAAGATCATAGTACTGTTTGAGTAATGATTTATTTTTAATGTTTTTATAAAGAATGGCCCAAAGGGTCTAGCTGGATAAGGTACTAGAAACGCGTTAAGTTTAAAAACTGAAATTTAGCAAACAAAAATTTTTTTACCATATGCATCGAACTACATCATTAGTTTTCAAAAATCGCTGGGGGCAGTTTGCAGTACTTTATCCAGCTAGACCATTTAAGCTTAACATGAATAACAACATCCCAAAAATTTTAATTCATCAAATTTTTGGAGAGTAAAAAATTATTCTTTGAGAAAATATAAAATTATTAGAACATGGTTCAAATTCTATCAGTGGAGTATCTTAGCATTGGAGAACCTGTGTATTAGAGTATCTTAGCATTTATTTCGGCAAATAAATTATTTTTTTAATTAAAAATTTTAAATATATTTTTTTTTATTAAAATTTCAAAAAGCTAAAAACTTTATTGTATTAATCCAAAAAAAAATATGTGCATTTTATATGAATAAAAGAATTTCTACTTCTAAGACAGACATAAAAGACCTAAGACGTCCTTTATTCGCGCATGACGTGCTCATCATTTTCTCAAACCAAAGGTAGTTATTACGCCCTTTACCTAATCTTTCTTTCTATCTATTTACCGCCTTGGATGCTTGGAGCTTCTTTTAACCAGTGCCAGCCGCCGAAGCCTATGTATGTTAATTCCCTTCAACTTGGTCAATCTGATTAGCACAGAATTTGTTTTGTTTCATTTTCTTTTTGACACAATTGTCAAAGTGACAGGACATCGATTTAACATTGCCGAAATGGAGACAACCGCAGAGAGACAAATTTCTATTTATCGATTTTTTTTAATAGAGCTGATCATTCTGTTGCATACTTTATCGGGCTTAAGACTTTGGCTGTTACGGCAAACGAATAAAAACTTTTCTTTTAGGTGAATCGTTAAGGGAGCAGTCTAACAGCTTTAAAAGAATTTATTAGATTCCATTGTTGTTTTTCACAAACGAAGCCAATTTTTTTGGCATTTCTTTGGGTTACGGTTAAAGCCAAAGGACAACAAACAAGGAAGACATGCATATGTGAATGTGTGGATGTTATAATCCCAAGGTACTCTCTTTTTACCCTTTACCTAATACGTTTGATTGTTGCGCTGTAAATTGCGTAGACTATTACGACATTTTGTCATTTCTTTTTGTTTTTGCAGCTTTTCTTGTTTTTCCTTGGAAAATACTTGTGTGTGTGTGTGTGTATGTGAGACAGCTTTTCTTTGCATTTTCCTTGCATACAAGTAACCGAGGAGACATATGTAAACTGACAGTCAAAGACTCTGGAAACATGAGACTAGAACAAACAGGTGAAAGCACGCAGAATTGGATGAAATGCGTCAAACATTTGTTTTGTTCCAGCTTTTGTATTTTATATGTGGGCCATTCGTTAATAAATGAAAAGGAGATGGGTAAAAATAAGAATATAAAATTTTCAGAATATTTTTGTTTGCAATTACTTTCGATACGACACATATTTTGATTTAATGATTTAATTAAAAATAATTTTTTATTTAAAAAATATATATGAACGAAATTGGTTTGGATTCAAGATTTTCGACAAACATTAAGAGTACTATAAAGGCTAAAAAAATGATTTTTACGATTTGTTTTTTCTTAATTCTACGAAGGTAATTAGTTTAAGTTAGAAATTTTGGGCAAACATTTTTTGAAGAGCTCGATTTACTGTGCAACCTTGATATTCCGGACATTTTTTATGAGACTTTTATTTTTTATTTAAAAAAATTGAATAAATAATTTTATTAGAGCAAGAGATTTGTTTAGATTCGGCTTTTGAAATGATTTTTTTCAAAATATTTTGCTTAGGTTTAAAAAAGAATTTGTTTAAACTTTTTTCGTTTTTAGTTTTAAATTTTTTTGTTTTTAATTGTCAAAAGAAAATCTTTTAAGAAATAAAAAAAAAAAAAAAAAAAATTTTTTTTTGGTATGAAGGATTTTTTTTGAATTTTTTCAGTTTGATATGGATTAAAAAAAAAATGGAAAAAATAATTGCATTAAAGCAAGAGATTTGTTTAAATTCTGGGTTTGAAATATTTTTTTTTTCAAAACATTTGTTTGATAAGTTATAAAATTTTTTAAGCTTTTTTTTTTAGTCTTAATTTTTTTTGTTTTTAATTGTCAAAAGAAAATTTTTAAAAAAAATGAATAAAAAGAAAGATAAAATAATATTCGGGTATTTAATGTTCGATAAAGTTTAAAAAAAATGTTCAAGTAATTTTTATGGTCTTCGGGATTATAATTGCTTTTTTTTTCAGAGTTTAATATACATACATAGTTTCAACAGCATTTGTTTCAGTCTTAAACAAATTTTTTCGATTTTTTCAGTCTAAACATTTTTTTATTGTACTAAGTTTGAGAAGTTAAAAAATATACAAAAAAAAAATGTTTTTTTTATACTATAAAGGAGATTGAGGCTCTATGATCCACTTTGGAGTCAAGAATATAAGTAGCAATTCAGATTCAGGTTTTTAATGTTTGGTAAAGTCTTAAAAAAATTTGAAACAATTTTTTTAGTCTTCGAGATTTGAAATTAATTTTTCTTAAGACTGATATAGTTAAAAAAAAATTTTTAACAAATCTTTTCCATTTTTTTTAGTCTTAAATTTAATTAGTTTTGGCTGGGACCCTTTTTAAAGATTGTATAGGAGAAGGGAAATATATGTGAAAAACATAAGAGATTCGTGCGGTGTCACAAAGGGCCGACCCAGGCCTAAGTGTGCTGGCTTAAAGCCAGCAGCCGCCCCTAACCTAACCTAACCTAATTAGTTTTTTAATTGATGAAGATGATGTTTTTTCTGATGCTATGAAGGAAATTTTTTTTTTTTGGATTTAAAATGGTTTTTTTTAAGTGTTATATAAAGTCCAAAAAAAATTTTATAATCTTGAAAAAAAAATGTTTCCCCATTTGTTTTTTTTCATTTGTATAAAGGAAATAAGTTTAAATTAATTTTTTTGCATAGAATTTTTTTTTAATGAGTGTGTCGGTAAAATCAAAAATATAACATTGCTCAGATTAACGGAATCGGCAAAATTTTGAGATTTGCGAATTATTTAAAAATGTTTAATAGTGAGTTCAAGAGTTTGTAAAAAATAAATTTAAGATAATTTAAATTTCAAATATCTCCTGCAATAAATTCTTACTATTCTCCTTATAAAATACCTTTTCAATTTTTTATAGCATCAGTTTGGAGAATTTCCCCTTTCTCCGATTCATCATCTTTATAAAACTCATGTTCAATTATATATTTCTCATTAAAAAAAATTTAATAAGTACCTGCTTATTTTAAAAATATTTAAATTAAAAATTTAATGATTAATAATTTAAATTTAAAAAAAAAGAATTTTAAAGCTATCGTTTTTAAAAGAAATATATTTATTTGGATTAGTAAATCCTGAGATGTAATATTTGCATTTGTCTATTCTTTTTTAAATTTTTTTAAGCTTTCGTATTTATATCTCTAAAATCGTAAAAAATAATTCTTCCAGGGCCCAAAACCCTCCTCAGTTTGTTAGGCTTTTGCAATATTATATTAAATCACTAAAAACTCAACCGAAAATTTTGAGACATAATAAACAAATAACCTTCATTGAATTTAAGAAAAAATTCCACGTTTATCAAAACTGGAAATTTTGTTATTCGATTTCTAAAAGTTTCGCCCCTATGCATTTATCTTAGGGTTGCAAATGTCAGTAAGGAAACTTTTTTTAATTTCATTAAAAATTTTACTTGTTAACCCGCCCACTTGTTGGTCAACACAAAGGATTGTTTGGGCTCGGTTAGAGAGCGCCACTTAACCCCTTGTCAACCCCAACTTGCCAACTTGCCGTGTGCAGCTACTGCTCTGACATTTGACATAATTTGCTGTTGTCACATGACGAGGACAAGAGTGACGTCAAGCTGTCTGCCAAGCGCATCAATCTAGTTAAGCAAAGGCGAGCTCCTTGCTTTGCTCCACTTGAAGCCAAGTGGCAACAGCAAACACCTCCGGAGATGATGCTGAAGATAAAGCGTCGGAGATTAAGTTTTGAGAATGGGGTGGTAAGCGTATTCTAAATTTCCAGAGCGCTGCATAATAAGTTTGATTTGATGTTGCTTATTTTATTATGAGTTAAGAGACTTAAGAGCATTAAACTGAGCAAAATGAAGAGTGTATAAAATATTCCGGGCAGGTCAACTTAAAATGGCACGACCCCAGCTCCATACAAAAACCCAATTTAAAGCGGCAACATATAAATAGCTTAAATGAAAGTTCTAAGCAGTGTTTATGCCACCCTGGTTTCCGGCAGCTCCCCAACTTGCAGCTTCCCATATTTTTAAGCCAGTTTTACTAACTAGCCAGCTGCACTTGCCGGTAGAGATACCCATTCCATAACAAATTAAAATATGAATTTGTCGAGGTGTTGCCCGAAGCGTGGAATACCCTGAATAAAAGTTTTGACTCCTATGTTAAGGATTTTTGAGGAAAGTGAGCGAAATGGAAAATGTAAAATTTTGTTTGTTAGGCTCACATGAATCCTCACCTAACTTTGGCTTGACT
Source organism: Chymomyza fuscimana (assembly GCA_949987675.1). NCBI lineage: Eukaryota > Metazoa > Arthropoda > Insecta > Diptera > Drosophilidae > Chymomyza > Chymomyza fuscimana. The sequence continues at coordinate 35,906,624 of OX465088.1, read as the reverse complement.
GCTATTAGTGTATTTAAGCATTTTTTTTAATATTCGAATTTTAGACATACAAAGTGCCATTTGACCTTGATTTTGGTATTTTAAACACAAAAAAATTTAATTGAAGTCCAAGTGGTTTTAATGTGTAACCTTAGTTATAGTAAAAATGCTTTCTTCCAACAAAAAAAAAAAGATTTTTAATATTCCGAAAATAATAAACGCATTTTTCCGGCTTTTTAAATTGAATATGTAACCAGTTGCCGTATAAATGTTATCATCCAAATCGATAACAAAAGTTTTTGATATTTTAAAAATACTACACTAAGAATTTTCCTTCTTCTCTTGACATAAGCAGCAGAATAGAACGAAATTTCACTCTGAACAAAATAAATTTTTTGATGTCGTAGTGGATCAAATTGACTGTGTATTCTTAGTTATCGTACAAATGTTATTTTTTTGTTTAAAAAAATACCAAAATTTTAAATATTTCGAAAATATGTCATTTTAGTTTTTCACGATTTTTATATTAAACATTTTCGCGTTTTCTTCACGTAGAGTGTAATTAAATTTTATTTACAAAAAAAATTCAAATTTAAATCTAAACTGTTTAAAAAAAATACCAAAATTTTAAATATTCCGAAAATTCTTAACGTAGAGTCTAATTAAATTTTATTTACAAAAAAAATTAAAAATTTGCATCTCAACTGTTAAAAAAAAATGCCAAAATTTAAAATATTCCGAAAATATGTCATTTTAGTTTTTCACGATTTTTATATTCAAAATTTTCCTGTTTTTCTTGGCGTGCGTAGAATGTAATATTTAAAATTTCGTTTACAAAAAATATCATTTGAAATCTAAGTATATTAACTTGAGTGTGTAACCTCAATTGTCATTTAAAAAAAAAAAAAATCTCTAAATTCTAAAAATACTCCATTTTGGTCGTTTTTTGACATGGGTTACGTACGTAAAAAAAGATCCAAAAAAATCTCGAAGCAGATCGGGCACTCCGTTTTCAAGTTTTAAAATGTTAAATAAAAATTAAAATAATATTTTTAAAATTTTAGACTAAATTAGACTGTGACCTCTTGACGTGTAAATGTATGTTACTGCCCAGAACTGGGATACTACATATCACAGAAAGAGCCAGTCCGATAAATAGACAAAATAATCCCCACATCTTCGCTTAATCTTTTACACTTGGTAGGACTTAAATAATGCAATTTACGTAGGGAACTATGCTAATTTTTAAAATAAAACTCAACACCGAAAGAAATTTGCTATTATATAGTACTTTCCAAGGTCTCATATTTTATACAGAAAAATTGTATATACATATACCATATAGTTGCGTACCTGCTTCCTTCTGCCTGGTACATACAGTTGCGCAAACTTAATATATCCTTTAACCTCACGAGTAGAGGGTATAAAAACTGATACTCGGGAGCAGCAACACGTGCATATTTCAATTAGAGCCCATAAAATTCTACAAACTTGGCATAGACACAGTGGACCAAGTAATCTAGGCGAGTGCTATGTATAGGCCATAACACTAAAAAACAAAGCTTAAGCAGGCTTCGGCTACCGGAACAATGTAGACTAGATGCTACTCCAGAGCCAAGCAACGCTACAAATTTATACCACCCACTTTGGTCATAATTTTTTTAATTACCACTACCATAAAAATTAAACGAACCAACAAAAGTGCTGGAACAAGGAGTGCGCTGCGTTCTACGACAGCTTCCACTAAAAACTAAGTAGCCTAACGACAGCACCAACAAAAATACCAACAAAAAGTGGGAAACTATAGCAGCAACAAGCCAAGTTAAGGCAACCGCCAGGCATCTGTGAAAATGGCCAACGATTTAAGCCATATAAAACCTACAAACAACTGAGCAAAAGGCAAGCAGACAAACCGGCAAAAGCGCCGCAAAGAGTTGGCCAATATAACACACACCCACAGTTAAAAAAAAAATTAAAATCACACGGGGTGACAATGCGACAGTGGGATACACTGCAAACTTTTTTTTTCCTAAAAAATTATTTCCGTCAAAATATGCGTGGATTAGTTGGAGATTTTAGGTAAGGGAAGCAGTTTGCGAAGATTGGGGAGTTCTATTGAGAAAAGTCAATGTTTCGTGGGCTCCCAAGAGTCTTCATAACAAAATTGGTAGCTCTGGCTGACATATTAAGGAAAGAAAGCGGAGTACGGAAATAATGTAGCGGGTCTGAAATTTATTATTACATATACTCAACTCTGAAAGTTTTCAACAGAACTTAACCATTTTCGCCGATTCAATTTCTATAGTTTCAAACGAATTTCTTTTCCTAAGTGGGTGTAAACCGATAAATTCTTCTAAGTTCAGATTCTGGATTATAGTTCGGAGCTGATTTTAAAATTAGGAAGCGAAGATAGGGGAGTTCTATTGAGAAATGTCAATGTTTCGTGGGCTCCCAAGAGTCTTCATAACAAGCTTTGTAGCTCCGGCTGACATATTAAGGAAAGAAAGCGGAATACGGGAATAATGGAGTGGGTCTGAAATTACTTATTTTTCAATATACATATACTAAACTCTGAAAGTTTTCAACAGAACCTAACAATTTTCGCCGTTTAAATTTCCATAGTTTCGACCGAATGTCTTTTCCTAAGTGGGTGTAATCCGAGAAATTCTTCTAAGTTCAGATTCTGGATTATAAATAGGAGCTGAGATAAAAAATTGGGATTCATTAGCTCTTTTGATTTCCGAGTTCTATGAGTTTAAAGGAAAGACGTGATTGGCTCAAACGTTACCGAAATGATATTAAATTTCAAAGTTTCCATCAGATATTACCAATTTTTGCAGATTAGTATAACTTTGCAAAGTTTCATGAATTTCTTTTCGAATCTGAGTACAAGGCGCGCAATTTATCTTAAAATCCACTTCTATGGTTAAAAAAACTGTCTATAGATCTGGTGGTAGATTTCTTTGAGTTAAGAGGAAGAAACGGACGATGTAAAGATGTTAGAATGTAAAGACGGACATGGCTCAATCGTTATCCGAGATAATACAAAATTTTAGTAAATAAATATGATCTCCACAAATCTACAATTCACTTGACCCTACAGGTATAGAGTATTTACAAAAACAATAAAAAACGCACTATTTACAGCTGAATGCCTGGCAACACCTTGGGGCATGAAAAGACGTGGACTGACGGCAGGGTGCCTGCCCAAGTTTGCCACCAGCTCGTTGCATTGGCTGCACTGCGCCAGTTGGCAAGATGAAAATGAAGCTCAACATTTTTTTACATTTTAAAATCAAATTTGCATAATTTTACATGCGAAAATGTGTAAAATACTTGGTTTCAAAAATAAAAAAAAAAATACTTGCACAAAAGATTCAAGTTAGCATTGCAAAATTATGCAAATGATTCTGAATGGTAAAAGATGCCAATGGGACAACACTGCGTATGCGTATTGATTTCAACACGAACAGTGAATTGTGCCAATATAACGAGGGATTTTTCAAGTTGTTGCAATAAGCAGGGCAATGGCAATAAACGTTTTTGGATTTTCGAGCATCTTTTTTCAGTAAGTAGAGATAAGACAGAGCATGTAAGAGAGCGGAAGAGGGACATGATATATTTACAGGATGTTCCTTTTGGCTTTCAAGCGTTTTGTATTGTTATTGTAGAGAGAAGAGTAGGAATTTTTTAAATGAGACCAAAATGCGTATGCTTAAGTCGAGCGAATTTTAAATTTTTGGAACCAGATTGTGGGGTAGCCTAAATATTTTATCCTAGAAAATGGTTCTATAGCCTAATAAGTAGTTGTTTACTAAAGAATAAATTATTATTGAATAAAAAACGATACCCATACACATTTTTGCGGTGTAGTTCGAAACTGGAGCAAATCTGTAGAAAGTGTTAAATACAAATCTTGAGCGTGCCTGATCATCACAGGATTGTGAGGGACGAGTGATTTTATAGAGGATACACACCAAATATTTATACATAAAGTTGAGTTAAAGAAAAAGTTATTAGAAATGATGAGCGGATTTATACATTTTTAGAAAACCATAAAATTCTGGAGCGAATATATTGATGCAAATCAGGAAACTTCGTCACCTTAGCTAAGGATATAGGATATACTTGTATTCTAAGACAAAAGCTCTTTGCCATTATTTTGAAATTAAAAAGCACACAAAAAAATTCAAAAATACGGATAAGTATGTGAAGCAATACTACACTGGAATTTTAGATGGATAAATTATTTTTCCACAAATGTTGGGATTAGAAAAGTTATATCAGTTTATATTGGACTAACTAAAATTTCAATTTATTTATTTAACTCAAAATTTTAAATATTCATTTACTAACTAACTATAATACATATATATAGTTTGGCTTTACAGCTATATAATTAAGATATTTATATTTAATACATTAAATCAAAATATTTATTTAATATTATATAAGGAAGAAGGGGAAAAAACCATACAAAAATTAACAATGGGCAATTATTCATTCAATTCCGACCAAAAATAAATACAAAAAATTTCTCATAAATAAAAAAAATATTTTTTTTATTGTATTTCCCAATGTCTTACAATAATGCAATAGTAAATTCATCATTGGCTTAAAAAAGAAGTTTTCCTTAAATTTGATGTTCAAAAAATATTGGAAAAAGAATTTTTTGCATTTTCCTAAGAAACATTGAAATTTTTTATCTAAATGACATCAAGATCTGAGCACTGAAAAATATTTTTAAGCAAGCGCTTCATTTTTTAAACCGTGAATATCTTAAAATGCATTTTTTAACGAAGTACGGTTGCAAGGTTTCTCAAGAACCATTGCAGCTACATATCAATTTTTTTTTTTGCGTCTACTTTATAACTTTTACGCGAACAAAAGAATTTTCATTTGAAAAACAAATTTTTTGGAGCTGAAAAAAAGTAATTTACAAGAAAATATTTATATTTCGTCAAAACTTTCTTTCACGACTTGTCCAAAAAAATTCAATAAAAGATCTTAAAGCTTTAAAATTTGAATACGCCAAGATCTATTTTTGCAAAAACAAATTCTCGAAAATAAATTTATTTTGGTCCCCAGCTTAAGTAAACGCAAGACTTGAAACAGATCTGATAACACTAGACAACAAAATAAAATAAGAGAGCTTCAGAGAAGCCTCGATAATTGTATTAAACACTGTTTAGTTTTTCGATGTCATAACGATTTTTGATACATTTTGTTTTTATCTCTACCCATGATCAATCATTTCAAAACAAAGTTACAAAAATAAAGAAATTTCAAGAAAACCATTTTTTTTTTCAAGTTACACTAGGTTACACGAAAAAACATAATTTGTGTTTGTTAAGAAAAAGCGTATCGAAAATGTGTAATTTTGAAAAATGGTCAAAAAGTGTTTGATTTTGGTTGCCTGTAACTTCGATAATTTTTAAGAGCACATCAATACCTTTCGATCTAATCGCCTTTTCTGTCACGATTTTGTGCACTAGATATTGAGCAATAACTGAAAAAAGTGGCCAAAAACATGTTTTTCGAAAATATTTCGAAAACGGTGCTTAATAAAAAAAAAAAATGTGGTACAGTCGAGGCGGTGCCCGACAGTGGAATACCCTGTACCTTTTGTGTCAAAAAAATTTTTCCTGCATATTCCATCTAAGAACTTTCCAATTGGAATTTATTTTTTTTTGGTGAAATTCGATATTTATACCTATAAGTTCCCTAAATTTTTACCCATTTTGATGAAACTCGAATGTTACAACAAAGAACTTATTTAAAGTATACGGGGTAAGTTTCAAGTTGGTATGTAGAGAGGTGTGGGAGAAACACGGTAAATGGATTGCGGGGGGTGGGGGGACCGCATCGACAAAATTTGGATGTGGATTTGTTCATTAGAGCCACATGAATGAGCTTACCAAAAATTGTGATTCTAAGTCACTTGTAGCCATAATTGCGTAGAGTCAAATATTGACGCAGTTTATTGGCAAGGGGAGGTGAAATTTGCACATTTTTGACTATAACTTCTGTTGTATTTGTCCGATTTTGTTCATTTACACATAGATGCATGTAACTACAACGAATCGCTCTGTTAAATTTCAGATGAAAATATGAAAAGGTGTGGCTAAAAACCGCGGAACTCTACTGCGGGGGAACGGGGAAAGATATTGACATGATTCAACAAACTTCATCTGCTTAGGAAATATGCGCACCAGCTGGTAAAGTTTCGTGTCTCTAGCTCTTATAGTCTCTGAGATCTAGGCGTTCATACGGACGGACAGACAGACGGACGGACGGACGGACGGACATGGCTCAATCGCTACCCGAGGTTATGATAAGCATTTTGGTATAAAGGACTTGGGGTCTGCCACGCCTCCTTCTGTCCGTTACATAGATTGCACAAATCTAGTATACCCTTTGTACCTATAGGTACAGGGTATAAAAAGGTTGCCATTTTCGTGTTTATCGACCCCAAATTACGCTAAAAAAAAAAATTTTTTTTAAGAAGGTTAAATCGATGACCCTTAAACTTGTAGACTAGTGTTATTTATAATTTCTGTTTTGTTTTTTAAATAATAACTCGAATTTTAAGTTAGTTAATAAAATTTCGCTCGATTAAAAATTCGGAGAAATTTTGAGAACAACATTTTTTTTTATGAATTAGAATTTTAGAAAAATTGGTCACACATCTATTTATCTCGAGCTCCAATAATTCCAAAATGTAGAGAAAATAAAAAATTTGAGCAATATTTTTATATGCATATATTTAATTTTGTCGTTTTTAGTTAAATAAAAACGTTGCTAAAATTCGTTTTCTTCTTTTCTTTTATGAAAAATTTTTAAAATTTTTTTTAACATTTTGTCTTTTTTCGACTTGATCAAGAGCTTCTGATCTTTTCAATAATTCCAAAACACGGTTACAAATAGAAGCAAACGTAAATACAAAAATTTGTCAACAAAAAATGAGCTATGCAGAGATTTAATCAGATGGACAGATTAATCAATAGGGCTTGCTACTTAGTCTAAGATTAATTTTTCGTTGGGCAGAGATAAGTATTTTATAAATGCTGCTAAGTAAAGAACTTATTTGTACAATGTATATATAAACACTAATACAGCGAAATTTTTGCTTTTGAAATTTGTCCGTTTTTTTGCCATTTGTTTTCTTTAAGTTTGCATATTTGCATATTCAGTTTTCCAGCTAAAGCAAATAATGCAAAATTTGAAATATTTTTCTAACTACACATACACAAATACAGACATTTTAAAACTTTGCACTTTTAACACTTTTATTTTGATTATTAAATTGATAGCACTGCAAAAATTTTAAATTGAGAGCGCTCTCACTCGTAGCTTTCAAATCGGCCTTAAAACGCACTAGTATATAGTAAGTTTAAACTCATCATTGATTACACATTTTATTTATAAATTATTTTTTTGTTTTTTATAATGAACTCTTGACCGATCTTATCAGCAGGGAGACGGAAAAAAATCAACACGTATGCGACAGTAAATATGGCGATTTATTTTTTGAGATTTTTACATAAATGCTAGTTATATATTTGTGGGTATCTAAGCAGTTTTGCAGCTATTTATATTAGCACTAATTTGCACATTTTTCAACACTTTTTTTTGTAGCTTGCACATGGTTTGACTGCTTATATAACTGCAGTTAATGCCACAGGCTCGACTTTATAAGCCACGTTTTTATTTTGTAATGCATTTGGCACAGAAAAGGCCGAATGGCATTAATGAGTTTGCTGCCCATTTCCGGTACGTTAAACACACAAAGCTACACAAACGCATTCACACACACAAACACAAAGTGTGTGATAAAAAGTCGGCCATTTTTTTACACGCTGTTTTATTTTTACGTTTCAACATTCAAACTTAACAGCTTAAGTGTTAACAATGCGACGGCGCAACAGGATGAATATGCCACAAAAGGCAACTGCAACAACAACAACAACTACAAGCACATATTATCCTTACGAGCAGCGCACTTCCGGTTGCACGCGACGACTCTGACAATGGCGTTGAACAAAATGGAACTCACTCGAATTCGTTTAAACTGGACAAGATGCGTCCGTTGCGCACGAGCTGCCAAACACGAATGATGCGATGCTGCCTTTGCTGCTGATTTCTCAGCTCAGCGCTCGGCGCTCAACGCTCGTCTCGCCAAACTCGGCTGCTCGGCTTTTTTTAAACACACACACACAGCACAGACTCAAACCACACTCACATTGAGACATTCATAGTGACACTGCGTCTGATTATAGATAACGCATTCACATTGTCAATTTTCAACGTCTTTGGCTTCGTTTTACAAAACGCTCTGAATGAACTCGTTGCTGTCGTTGCTGTTGCTTTTGCTTTTGCTGCACTCCCTGTGTCCAGAGCCGGCATGAATGAATGAATGAATGAATATTGTCGAGCTGCTAGCGCCCTACTATATCACATGCATGCCAGTTTCTGGACCCTTTCTAAATGGTTCCCGCTGTCAGCTGCTATTATCAGTGTTTCGGAGCCCTCGCTGCGCCTTTTTTTTTTTTTTTTTTTGCAATATTTCAAAGGCTTTTTGCATTGGCAGCCGACACTGTTTGATTTGATTCCACTTCGATTTGGTTGTTGTTTTCGTCGTCATTGTCCGTTTTCGCACCGCACTCCGCCCCAAAGCTGTCCATTGTTCATTGTCGTTATCACTTTGGACTTTATGTTATTTATTTATTTTGTGTTATGTCTTGTCTTTAAGCTTGCTATTTTTTCTATCTGTTTTGTAGTAAAATCAACAGCAAGCAGTTTAGTTCAGCACATCAATATAGTATGGTGATAATGGCAGCAGAAATACCCTTTAGGGTTTACTATGGGCTATATTAGTAGAAAGGCATATCAAGTACACCATTGTTGTTATTGCTTTATTTGTATATGAGTAAAAAAAAGTTAAGAATTTAAAAATACAACAAAATATATTTTTAATCTATTAGTATGTTTAGGGTGGGCCACCTGCTGGTTTGTTAATTGCTTTTTATTCGTATATTTTCTAACAAAATTGGGCAAATGTATATACCAAATGTATGTACCGAATTATGAGTGTTTAACAACAAAAGCAACTGACGGCCCACCCTATATAAATATTATGGCAAACTTTAAAGTCGGTGGCGGGCAACTTTTTATTTGCATTAAAGCTTAAAGTTTCTCGTCTGGGTCAAGTAGCAAACAATTTTAACACTTAAGACTAACTCTTTATCAACTCAGCTTAAAATTGCTTTAAAGCAACACTTTTACTAAAAATAAAAGTACAAAATAATTTGGCTGGACTAGTATTTGAAACAGGAACTCGAGCCGACTTTAAGTTTTGAGGGCAGCACTTTAACAACTCATATAACCTTACGTACGCTTTTGCACTGAGGCGATACGAACTTTTGACCTTTTAAAATACTTTATATCCGATACCTGCCACAAAATAAAGCTGTAACTTTGAAGTTGTAAAAAATAGAACACTTTGAAATTATTTCGTGGCGAAATATTCAAGAACTAGATGTTCATACAGACAGATAACACTAGCTTACAAAATGGGTCATCGAGTCAACCTTCCTAAAAAAGTGTTTTTTAGGATAATTGGGGTCGAGAAACACGAAAATGGCAACTGTGTTTTTTTTTCTTAAGGACCGTTTTGGAGATATTTTCAAAAAACTTGTTTTTGGGCACTTTTTCAGTTATACCTCAATATCTCGTGAACAAAATTTTGTATCGACATAAAAGACGATTAGATCGAAAGGTATAGAAGTGCTCATCGATAGCATATACAGTTCTTACCCGATTTTAAAGATCTTAAACTCGAAATGTTCGTAAAAGAATTCTCTTTCAACTTGAAGGTTAGCATAATTTTTATAAATTTTTTTTCGTTAATAAAAAGAATACCGAAAATGTGTAATTTTGAAAACTGGTCAAAAATTGCCTGTAACTTAGATAATTTTTACTTAATCTGTACATATTATATATCACTGGAAAGAGCACATCAATACCTTTCGACATAATTGTCTTTTATGTCGAATTTCGTTCACGAGATATTGAGAAATAACTGAAAAAAGTGTCAAAAAAAATGTTTTTCGAAAATATCTCGAAAAAGGTGCTTAAGAAAAAAAAAATGTTGCTATTTTCGTGTTTCTCGACCCAAAATTACCCTAAAAAACACTTTTTAAGAAGGTTCATTTTTTGTGTAAACTAGTATAATCGGACATGTCTAATATAGTTTCTTTTGTTCTATTGAGCATGTTGGAACCAATTTTAAGCTCTTCACCGGCTCCTTCTTTATCTTACACAAAGCGCTTCTTTGCTTTACCTAAAAGCAGTGCAATTTTTGAATTTTGAAAAAATGAATTAAGTTTATTGGTGCTGGGTATAATTAATTGGGTTTATGAATGTTTCCTGAAACATCTAAAAGTTTCGTTCTATTTTTTTCGAAAAAAACATTTCTGTCTAATGCCACAATATTAAACTTTACGAAAAAAACTATCCTATAAACGACAAAAGATGTTCCTTTTTTTTAAAAAAAATTTACTAATCAATGTCAGAAATATCACAATATAGTTTTCGAAAATTCGAATATCGAAAAACGGTTTGCTAGCAGACAAACCATCATTAGAACAAGACAACGTCTACCAGCTTCTCTAGTACAATATAAAAATAAAATACAAAAATAAATAAAATAATAAGAAAGAAAAAATAAAAATAGTATATAATTTTTATAATTCTATTTAATTTAATTTTTTTAGTTAAAGTACGTTCTAACTTGTATTATTAAAGAAAAATATTCCAAAGTTCTTAATTGAAAAGATTAAACCTTTCCTTACAACGAAGGTTGTAAGATGGCGAGAAATTTCACTAGGTTTAAAGCTTAACTCAAAATTTTTTTTGGATTTGTAAATTTTTTTCCAGCATTTTTTTTAGAATAAAATTATCTTTATTTTTTCAACAAGCGAATTTTATGCATTGTTAGTTTCAAAAATTGATAATGGAAATTTGACGTAACGTAACGCCAGAACCATGTCTGTTGTAAAAAAAAACGCAAAAAGGTTTTTTGATATACTTATTATTTCAAATCATACAAAAACAAAAGTTTTGTACCAAAAGACTGGCCCACTTTGCAGAAATTATAGATTTTCTGCAACGTAACGCCATGCGTAGTTTTGCTTATGTGACATAAGTTACGTCTTTTGATCGATAAGACCTATTGTTGTATTTTTGTTAATAAATATAGTAAAATTTAAAAAATTTTGCTATTCCTTTTTGTAATATTTTCAAGCAGAAACATAACGTCACGCCAAAATGGTTCCTGCCATATCTTTTTATAGTTGGCTTGCTGGAACCTCAGATATATTCATCTACATAAAACTGACTTATTTTTAGATTAAAAGAATATCCAAAATAAATTCTTAAAAATAAAAATGACAGAAGTGTTGGAATGATTTCGAATCGGAACGTTTCTTGCTGAAAATTTCCAGTCAGCAATACAGGGCGGATTAAAATTATAATTATCTTCTATGCCACAACCTTAAAACTTAGAAATATTAATATTATTAAAAAATTTTATAAAAATGTTTATCCATCCATCTAATCATTTTTATATCAAAGATAATAAGAATTCAAGTTACCAAATCTTACACATACTTTCAACGAACAAATTTCGTGGTTTCCACACTCTATGAAAACCATCCGAAAACTCAGCGTAGTTTTGCACACTGACCTTTTTTCGTAACAACTTCACTTATTTTGTGGTAGGGTATCTCAAATTTCTTTATATTTAGCCTTATTCGCTTAAGATAAGAGAAATTGCAAGCTTATCAACACTATGCAGATTTTCATATATGTATGTGGTCCAAAAAATTGTTTCTTTAGAATTGCGTATCAAATTAATGTAACGACAGTCGAAGTAAAAACCTTCAATTTTATTCCTTATCCCAAATATGCCGAACTCACCACTAATGTTAAAAATCCGATATGGCTCAAATTGGAAATTACATAACTTCCGGCAAATACAGATTTATATTTTCTTTTAATTACGATTTTTATTTTAAGCATATTTACATACAAAATTAAATAGTCATAACAAAACAAACCATTTCTAACTTGGCAAAAAAAAAAAATTAAACGACAATTCAATTGTCACCTGTCAGTAGCTAAATTTTTTAATAAAATATAATTCAATCATTTTTGCAGTAGCTTAAAATTTCATTACATTTTAAACAAACAAACAAAATCCTCGAACCGCTGCCAGACACCAGAACTCATCGAATGTGTCAGAAAAAAAAAATCTTATTTATACCAGAGAATAACAATATTGACACGACATTTCTTGTTTTAATATATTTGAACATTCACCAGTGCCGGATTAAGTAGATGAGGGCCAAGGCGTCTACTGTAATGTTGGGCCTCTGTCGTGAAATTATTATAAACATTCGATTCTTACATTCGTTTTACGCCTGAATGGGATCGAAAGACTTATAAAACATATTTTTATCGGCATGAAAATTATTTCTCAGTAAATCTTGTTAAAAATAAAAATGTTTATAAATTATTTTAAATATAAATTATGTAAATATTTTTATTGGCATATAACAGTATGAAGCAAGCAATCATTAAAAATTTTTGCATGAACCAGTTGGTCCCTTGAAAAATTATGCGAAGGGGACCCAGACTAGCATTATACAGCTTCTTTCGAAGAACCAGCCGCATAACATTTAAAAGAAAGGTTGATTATTTCCAAATAATGGCAGTAACCTTACCGTTAATATTTGTTATATAATGAATAATTTATTGATTGGTATATCTTTTTTTTTAATTACTATTTTGCATATTTTTGTTTTTTTAATATACATATAAGGTGCGCGAAATAAGTAAGTGGTACACTTTCTTTAGGGCCTGTTAAAGCTTTTCTATACATCCTATGATGTCCAACTTTCACTTATTTTTCAAAGCTTTCTTTAGAAAAGAAAGAACTTAATGCTCTGTGAGCTTTTATGTCCCGTTACTTTTGTTAAAAGCTTCAACACATTGGCTTGTAGAGCGAAATAAGTAAGTGGTACAGTTTAGTTTTTGCGACAACAAACATGTGTTGCAGTGATACGCATAATTTAAATTGCGTAGTTAGCAGTTTTTTTTCGTTAATTTATTAATAACAAATAAGTTTTGAAGAAATTAAAAAAAAAAAAAAATTGTTTCTTAAAGCGCTATATTATAAAAATGTCTCGAAACCACTTTCTTACCGATGAGGAGCGGATAACAATATCCGTGTACAATGAAATGGGTATGTCCGTACGTAAAATTGCTCGTAAAATACAAAGGAGCAAGACTACTATACAAAAGTTTCTAAATGATTCCGAAAATCATGGACGGAATGGTCGTTCTGGTCGTCCGCCCCTAGTAGACAATCGTGATAAAAGGAGAATAAAAAATCTAGCGATCAAGGACAACAAAAGTTCATCCCAAATTTGTTCAAAATTGGATCTTCCTATGTCAAAGAGACGTGTGCAACAAATTTTGAAGGCCAAAGAATTCGTCTCATATGAAAACAAAATTCGCAAATGTCAGCTTCTTCCACGCCATAAGGCAGCACGTTTGCATTTTGCTGAGATGCACAAATTTTGGGACATAGAGTGGCAAAATATCATTTTTAGTGATGAAAAAAAATTTAATCTTGATGGTCCTGATAGTTACTTGTATTATTATCGTGACATAAGAACAGAAAAACAAGTAAAGGTATCTCGGAATTTTCAAGGAGGGTCACTGATGGTATGGGCTGCTTTTGGCTTTGTTGAAAAGAGTCCAATATGCTTTGTGACCAGTAAAATGAACTCTAACTATATTAATCTACTAGACGATGTTTTTATAGAATTTGGTGAGCAAAATTTTGGTGACTCCTGGGTTTTTCAACAGGATAACGCACCAATCCATGTTTCCCGTGAGACCAAAGAGTTTTTTAACACTCGAAACATACCAATATTGTCGTGTCCAGCAAAAAGTCCGGATCTTAATCCGATTGAAAACCTTTGGGGCATACTTTCCCAAGGGGTGTACAGAAATGGGAGGCAATTTAATACCCTGAAGGATTTAAAAGACTCTATAATGACTGAATGGGCCAAGATAGACAAATCCCTGCTTCAAAATTTAATAAACTCAATGCCAAACCGGATTTTAAAAGTCCTTAATAACAAAGGAGGCCATATTTAACAGTTTTTGTGACACAATTTTCAATTTATGTTAAGTTATTTTAAGTAAAATAATAATAATAAAAAAAAAAAAAGTTACTTATTTCGCTCTGAAGGATTTTTATTTAATTTTTATAAATTCTTATGAAAGGATTTTCAAATTTTATTTTTTTTATGTTATTTGTTTTGTTAAGAAGTTTAAATAAAAAATTAATTTGAACATAAATAATTTATTTCTACTTGGCTACAAAACAAAATAAGGTGTACCACTTACTTATTTCGCGCACCTTACATCTTTAATAAATATAATAAATATTTTGCATACAATTTTATATAATTTTTTTTTTTAATTTTTTTTTTTATAATAAAGAGGATGAGCTGCATAAATTTCGGTTCTGAATGGGATCATTAGTATTATATTTAAAAAAAACTTCCCAAAACTATGCCCATTAACAATTATTCTTAACTTTTATTTGAAGTAGGAATGTTGAAAATTGCAATTAACATTTCTTTTCTAATCTTAATCTCACTTAAGAATTGTGAAAAACCTTGTTGGAAAAGATTTAAAACTTTATATTAAAATTTTTTTAGCTTAATTAAATGATTTAAAATAATAAAACTTAAGAATGTTAAAAATTGTCATTTAGGTAATTTTCTTATTAAGAATTTTTTTTTTTAAATTTAAATTAAAATGTTTGGTTATATTTAAAGAATTCTTGGTCTTATATTAGTAGAATTTGTCATTGTGCTAAGCTGGAAATTTTATATTCCTTTAATTTTAAATTGAAACATTTTTTTATCATAATTCATGATTTTTTTATCAAAAATTTGTATCTAATTAAAAAAAAATAGCATATCTTAATTAACGAGTTATAAAAATGTTTTAAAAATTTTTCTTCTTCGTCTTGCTTAAAAAAAATAATAAAATTTATAAATAGCAATTTAAGAATTCATTTTTGTATTAAAATTTTTTTTTTTTTTTAATTATGTTTAAAACGTTTTGTTGTATTTGCTGAAATTTTAACCTTTTTGTCTTTAATTTAAGAATTTAATGTCATGCAGTCGAATTTTTGATCTTGTTTAGTAATTAGAAATTTTTTTTTACTTAAAAATTTTAATTTTATTTTAACATTTAATTTTTGGTCTTGTTTAGTAATTTAAAATTTTTATTTTATTTTAACATTCCTTATTTCGGAAATTATGGTATTGTTTTTATTTTTTTTTTTTTTTTTTTATTTTTTTGCAAAATTATCAAAAATACATATATTTTTATGAATTGCAGGTTTCTTATTTTATGATCGCCAATCCAGCTTGTTTAGTTAGAGTTGTCTTAGGAGTCCTGTCAATCAGGAGGCCATCAGGTATTGTCTACAGAAAAAAGTCAAAATCAATCAATAATTTTTTTTATTGGTGTTCGCATATATGGAGCACATTTCTTTTGTGCCTAACAGTAGCTTGCAAAGATTCCAAACATCCAATAGCAATCTTAATATTTAGACTTTGCGTATATTCGCATTGAATTTCTCGAGATATTGTGTAATCCCAAAAATTGGCGATGCCGGCACACGCTTAAATCCGGCCCTGACGAGCACTCAATAAAAATTTGTACGTTCTATGTAAGGTTACATATAGCAAAGGGTCATCAATCTTGAGGTTTTTTTTGCAATAAGGTTTTTTTGATAAACCACGCGTGAGTACTGTCAAGTTGCCATGTCTTTTTTTATTCAGTTTTCATTGCCATTTCATCATGGGAGAACTTACACCCGAACAACGTTTACAAATCGTACAATTATATTACGAAAATTCGCGTTCTGTAAAGAATGTTTTTCGCGCGCTTAGGCCATTTTATGGTCGCCATAATCGACCTACTGAGACCACTATTCACCATACCATCAACAAATTTGAGACCTATATTCATTATTGGATGACACTAGACCCAATAGACCTCGTCCAGCGCGTAATTTATGGGCCGGTGGAATCATCGGTCCATATTTCTTCAAAAATGACGCTGGTCAGACCATGATAACGAATTATTTGCTACCTAAAATTGAAGCTCGAGATCTCGACGACATTTGGTTTCAACTAGACGGTGCTACTTGCTACACAGCCCGTGAAACAATGGACATACTAAGGAACCGATTCGGTGAACAATTAATTTCACGCTCCGGACCGGTGAATTGGCCACCAAGATCGTGTGATATCAGACCGTTAGACTTTTTCCTTTGAGGCTACGTGAAGTCTAAAGTGTTTGTTTATAATCCAGCTACGATTGAAGCATTAGAGGTCAACATTACCCGTGTTATTCGCGAGATACCGCCGATTTTGCTCGAACGTGTCCTCGAAAATTGGAACCTCCGCTTGGACGAGCTACATTTGGGAGGGATTATTTTTAAAAAGTGAATGGCAAGAACGGTTGTTTTTATTGATAATAAAGATTTTCAGATTCATTTGAAATTTTTGTTTTTTTTTTTATTTAAAAAAAAATAACCTCAAGATTGATGACCCTTTATATATATATGTATCGAGGCTTTGCCCTCCACTGTGGTGCGGCTCTGGAATTTTTTTATTTTTTTTTGTGCTATTTTATTTGCATACGATTGTTAAATAATATAGAAAAATACTCATAGTGGGAAAAATAGGAGTGGAAATCAAATCGTAGCAAATATTTGTTATTTGTTGTTTTTTCGCAAAATGAAGGCAGTGTTTAGGGTTGTTTTCCGATACTCCCCCTCTACAGCTGTTATGGGTTCTAATGTAGTTGTTGCTGGCACCATTGATATGTTAAAAATATGCCAGAAATTTCATTTTCTTATGAAATATGAAAATGTAAAATTCATTTTGTAATTTATGCTTGTGTTTGCTTTTGCTTAGCAAGCAAATAATTTTTGCAAAGCCAAAGTCTCACTTCACTTAGCCTAATTCGCCTGGGCATAAGCAAAAACTAAATTCCAATTTTAGGCAAAAACATTCTACAAGTATCTATGTAACTCGTACTTGTAAAAGGCGAAACTTTATAGGTAAATTGTATCCCTATGCGTTTTTCCGGCATTTTGCTATTCACATAACTTTTGCTCCTGATCTTTGGCTGCCAAGTATTGTTTTTTTTTCTTACTTTATTTGATATGCAAATGAGTCGAGGGGGAATAAGTTGAGAATTATCAGCTGGGGTCCCCCCGGCAGGTGCTGTAAATTCCGCACTGTCTCTCTAGCCCTGCTCAGCCCCGCAACACCCCAGGGCGTTGTTGCTTTGTGAGTCAATAAAATGAATTTCCTTACATTTTGTTGCACATTCTATGCATATGAGCACTAAACATTCGAACCCGAAGAACTAAAGTTGAAATATTTCAGTTCACATGTATATAGATACATTTATAAGTATATATGTAGTTCTCTAGCTGCGTGTGTTTTTTTTTGGCATCTTCTAAAGTTGTAAAAAACATTTTGCTTGGCTTGATTTGAGTAAAAGTTTAAGTTAAGTGCAGAGAGTTGCCCCGAAGTCAGCATCCAGCTGCATTTGCCTGAAGTGCTTGGAAAGTTCTCTTCCGAGTTTTGTGAGTTTTTTGTGTGTAGAGAATCAAGGCACCGCTTAGGGCTTGGGTATTTTTGTACCAGTTCTTTACCTTAGTTGCTGCTGCATACTAAAATAATAAATATGAATGTTAATGGTTTTGAGTGACTTGTTATTCTTTTATATATAGTTTAAACTTAAAAAAATATTTTATAATTCATTGAATAAAAATTTAAGTAAGAAGTGAGATTTTAGTTATTGCACTTTGCTTTGGGTATAAAATTTATTTCAGAAACTGATGGCTTCATAAAAAAGAAATGTTATCTTACCGTCCTGTGGCGGAGCTAGGGTTGTGTGAAGGAGGGCAAAGCGCAAAGAAGGTACTTCACGAGCAACAGAACCTAACGTTGAGGGGAAACTAGGCAAACATTTTCAAAGACTTTTTTTGGCATTGTATCTAACTTGACGTGGAAATTGAATACAATTTTTTAACATCTCGAATTTAAGACACATATTGACACTTTCTTGTTTTGCGTGTTTTTGTGGAGGTTGGCAAAATCGTATGTATTCGCAATGTATGTAACGGTTGAAAAGATGCGTGGCAGGCCCCATAAACTATATATATTGATCAGGTGCGTCGATGTTTCCAGCTCCGTAGGAACAAAAAAGTCTATAAGATCTATGCGTATCATCTGCTGGCAGATCGAATTAGTCGATCCTTGTAGAATGTACCGATTTACATCCACACAGCTACCAAATCAAAATAATTGTATATCTTAGTTTTATAAATTTTTAAAAAATTTGAAAAAACCCTATAAAATCTTCAAAAGTTAAAGGTAAAAATGCTTTCTTTTTAGAACCCGTCCCCTATAAACGACATTAAAATCAAGTTTATTGTAAAACTGTTTGTAAAGAAGCTAAAGCGACTAAAGCGGTTGTGTAGACTCTTATGGGCAAAAAATAAAAATTATTTTTACTTGATAAAGATACCAGTCCCTTGTCTCCGTAACATTTTCTAAGCAATTCCTCAAAAATCTTTATATACACGACATAGCTTCCGTGAATGCAAATTTTTTTAAAACCCATTGGGAACTTCGGGAGTTATAGTCAAAAATTACCAAATTAACACCTTTTTGCCTAGAAGATCCGTTAAAAACTGTGTGAAAAGCAAAACAGGGTATTTAAGGTTCGAGTAGATACGACTATAGTGTTCTCCAATTCTTAAAAATTGAGAAAAGTGCTCGGGATGCCATGAAATGAATATAAAATACCTTACGGGGATTGGCGTGCGAACATGCAGGAGGCGAAGCCCCTTCGTTTTCAAAATCTTTCTTTTATAGAGCAAGTTCAAACTTCTCAAGTTACTATTTTTTCACTACTCGTCCCATGGGAACTTCAGGAGGCGCCAAAATTTACCAAAGATTCTTCTTCCCTAGAAGATGCTTTAAAAACAAGTATTTTCTAAAACTTATTTTAAAGAAATAACAGTCGCCAAAACCAGTATAGGGGACATTATAGTCGGGGTATCTAAAAATTAAATTATGTACTAGCTCAAAAACTGTTTGTTGAATATAAAAGAGTTATGAGCTGGTTTAAATTTAATGGTTCATTTAAACTAGTTAATAAATGCAGTCTTTCTAAATATGGTTCATTGAACTAGGTCAAAAGCACTTATGTTATCTGAGCTAGTCTAAAAAAGATTAATTAACGTGTATCTTGTACAAAAAAAATTCACAAAATAGTTTCCAAATCATTTTAATCGAATGAAAAGTTAGGGAATTTTCTAGATTTGCGTAGAGATATTCTTAACATCGCCTTGAACAATTGGAGAGTTTAGGGAATTCTTCTTTGACACTATATTCGTTACTTTTAGTTCTTCACGAGCGTATCGGGGCAAAATTTGGGTCCACATAAGACAATATGCTTCATTTTTAGAATAAACACAATGTGAAAAGAAAAATAATTTTAAGGTATCTCAAAAATTCCAAGGCACTGACTTTTGTTATGAACATTAAGCTATACAAAGTTCACGGCTTGATGCCTTGGCCTAGGTAGATTCAAGTTCCTGGATTGATACCGAACACAAAACAGCTTGGTAGGTCGTTTAAATATTTCATTTTTTTTTATATGAAGTATTGTCATTCCGTGCGAAAATTTTCGAACTGCATATGGGCCTTAAAAACGGTTATTTATGATCAAAAATTATTTTTAAAGCAATTATTTCCAACGCAACTGTTCCATAGTTCATAAACTAGTTCAAAGGATTTATTTATTTTTCATAGTTCATAAACTAGTTCAAATGAATTATTTGTTTTTTAACGCATTATAAATTAGTTTTAAATTAACTAACTATAATACAACTAGTTCCAGATGAATATTTATTAAAAATTCTGAATAAAAAGTTACAAATTACAATGAGTAATAGGCTTATATCATGGACTAGCACCGAATATAAAGCGACTGATTGGATATTTTAAATATATAATTGTTTCAAAATATTGTTCTTTAGAATTCAGAACTACTTTAAAAGCATTTAGTTTCATTAAAACTGTTTTACTTTGAGCTAGTTCAAAAACAAATATCTTATTTTGAAAAAGGCTGATTGGAACGATACAAAAAAACTGAACTGTTCAAAATATGTCTTTATTCCTTAGTATGCTTCTTTAATATACAGAATTAGTTTGAAAGACAAATAGTACTTAAAATATTTAATTTTGCAATAGTTGAAAAGAGGTTTTTAACTTTATACTGGTTCAATAAACCATTACTTTAATAATAAAAAAAGTTCAAAATATTCAATTTTGAACTAGTTTGAAAGATATACTACATTTTGAACTTGTCCCAAAGAGACATTTATCTTGGAACCAGTTTAGGAACTAACTGATAAGAACTACAGTTCTATCACTGGCACAGAATATAAAAAATGTGATACAGTTGAGGCCGTGCCCGACAGTGTAATTGTACACTGTACTTTTTCTCGAAAAAAATTGTATTCCTGCAAATTCCTTTTAAAACCTTTCAAATTTTTTTTTTTTTTTGGTGCAGAACGTTTTAAATGTTGTATACGTTCCGTAAATTTTTAGCGATTTTGATAAGTATCGAAAATTACGTCAAAGAAGTTAACTAAAATGCGCGAAATTCTACTAGGGGGGAACGGGGTAAGATATTAACATAATACAATAAACTTCATCTTCTAAAAAAGTTTCGTGCCTATATTTCTTATGGTCTCCGAAATCTAGGTGTTCATACAGACGGAGGACAGCATAAGTATTTTGGTATAAAGGACTTGGGGTCGGACACGCCTACTTCTGTCAGTTACATACATTTCACAAATTTCGTACAGGTCATAAAAACTGATGTGGCTTATAAATATTTAAACATATTTTCAAATTAAAATAAATTTATCTCCCTAAAGCTATAATATTTTTTCAATTTTTCGAAATGTTGTTTTAAAATGCTGGTAAATATAATAAACAATGGCCCATTAAGTATTTGACAGCAATTGAAATATCTTAATGGAAAAGAATTGTTGCTATGTCATAAATTTGTTGCAACAATATATTCTAAGCACTTACAAAAATGTTATTGTCAAAGAAAATTAATATTTCTATATAAGTTATCAAAATGGAATGCCAAATTTAGGAAAGTAATAATAACCCAGCACAAATGGAGATAAAATACTCAATTAAATATGAATCCTTGGCTAAGCTAAAATGGCAGACCCAAAGGTCTCTAAGGCTCTAATCAAGTTGCAAACTTGTCTGCACTTAACTATACGAAATACAGTCTGTGGTGCAACAAATTGTCAATTACTCATAATTTTAAGACTCAACTTTCTCATTTGAGGGGGGGCCACATGGCAACCAAACTGCAGCTGCATCGTACTGTCATGCCAAAAACCAACATGACGAAAAAATTAAAACCCTGCAACAACGAAAAACAACTTGGAAAACAACAAAAACTGAAAAGCTATTTATCTACCCAACGCTGCTGTCTGCTGTCATAATAATAATAAAACTTGCTGCAGCAGAGCGGGAAAAGTAGTTTTCCACTATATATACATATATATATATATATATACTATATACTACAGTCAAAAATCGCAAACAATTTAAGCTATCAAAAAAAAGAAAAGAAATAAAATAAAGTGTAAATAAAAAATGCTCTATATAAATAACGTAAAAATAAACATCAAAAAGCAAGCGATAAAAAATGATAACCGTTTTAACAAAAAAATAAAATTAAAGTTAAAAAAAAATATAGAGTTACTAGTATGAAGTTATGAAAAATTTTAGTACTTGTAATGATGCAAGTTTCAAGTGCCATGACAGAGCTGCGCCGTTGTAGTTGGTTCTAAAGTGAGCGGCAAATAAAAAATTGCATAGGTTAGCCCGATATACCCTTTAAAAAAGCTCATTAGCGATAGTAGTATGCCTAGGGCGGTCTATCTCCAAAAAAATTTAATCTGCGTATCTACCCAAAAAAACTGTAGAATTGGCGGTTTTTTACATGTTCCCGAAGTAAATTCCGAAATCTGAGGATATAAAAATCCGAACACGCGAAGCTCCTACATAATCACGAATTAAGTTCTGAGTCCCGAAAATTTGCTTTGGAACATATAGAATCTTACATGATCCTAAAGTAAGTTCTGATTCCCAAAAATTAACTTTTTCTTAAAATCAAAATATAAAGTTTTGTCTAGGTATTATTTGTGTACATTAGAAATTTTATGGCCACACTTTTTAAAATCGCGATGCAATGAAAGTCAACAAGAAATTTAAGAAAAAGGGTCTAGGCTGGAAAGGTACTGGAAACTGCACCCAGCGATTTTTGCAAAATAATGATGCAGTTCGATGCACATGGAAAAAAAAATGTTTTTTTCTCAAAATTTCAGTTTGTAAACTTAACGCGTTACGGCTTAATTTAAAAAAACGTGATTTTCGTTTTTATTTAATTGTAACTAAACTACTGAATATTTTTGAACCAATTTTTTTTTAATATAAGTTGGCAACAGATCTGTTTTAAAAAAATTTTTTTGTGTTTTTTTAACTAACAGATTTTCTTAAAAAAAAAAACATAATTTTGTTATTTTTTTTAACTACGTTCCTTAGTTATTAAAACACGTGTTTTTATACGTTCTTTATTTGGTGTGAATATGAATCAAATCGGTTTTTAAAAACAATGTTAAAAAAATAAAACAAAAATTTTTTAATAGTTTTTTTTAAAATAATGTATGAAAATTTTTATTTTTTTTCAATAGATGGCAAAAATTATAATAAATTTTTATAATGTTTATTGGAGTGCATACTTTCTGTTTATATGTTGAAAAAAATTGATTTATTTTGTAGGTAAATATAAAAATATTAACATTGCTCAACAAGCGATTTATTAATTATTTCCATTAAATCATGCAATTCCAATAAAAATGATTGTTGCCAACTTAGATTAAAAAAAATTGGTTCGAAAATATTATTATATATAGTTAGTTTTGTCACAGTTAAATAAAAACGAAAAACAGGTTTTTTAAGTTAAGCCGTAACGCGTTAAGTTTAAAAACTGAAAATTTGCGAAAAACATTTTTTTTTCCCATATGCATCGAACTGCGTCATTAGTTTTCAAAAATCGCTGGGGGCAGTTTCCAGTACCTTATCCAGCTAGACGATTTGGCATATTTTTAAAAATTTTATTTTTTATTTTAAAAAACTGCAACTAAGGTCTTAAGCTTCTTATATTTTTTTTTATTATTAAAATATAATCTAAGAAGTTTTTAAGACATTCAATCTAACTGACGTGAGTCAAAAACTTTAATGTTGCATTGGTCTTAGATCGTCTTTCAGGATGTCCTGCTTCGAATATCCCCTACAAAATTCTCGTCTCGGGATCTGAAATAAGGCTGTTGGAGGAGAATATGCTAGAATAACTAAATCAAAAATGTAACACAAACAAAAATGTAAAATAACCAAAACTTGACCGATATGTATAAACCTAACTTAACATTCTGTTAACAGGCTTCTAAGCCGCCTTTAAAAGCTGAGCGGCTTAGCTGAATGAATGAAATACAAGCACGAGACAAGCACAAGAATAAAATTATTATAATTTTTAAAACCAGCGAAAACCACGTGTACATTACTTAACACAAAATTTCAACAAACAACATAAAGCAACACCAATATTTACAAACGACCAAAAAACAACATATCATTTTCAACAATTAACATCAAACAATACAACATCAATCAAAAACGGACTAAACTGGATTATATACATGTCGACATAAAACATCAAAGGCTCAATCAGCAGCCTACAAACGCCTTAAGCTTCTCATAATTGTAATATTAAGATATTGTCTTTCAGACATTCACTCTAACTGACGTGAGTCCAAAACATTAATATAACATTGGTCTTAGATCCTCCTTTTTAGAATATCCTGTACCGTATATTCCTAAAAAAATTAACTCTTGTTATAGAGGGATTACTTCTGGGGATCTGAAACACCGAGGTTCCCGCAAAATGCTGATTTTCGGATTATTTCGGCCAAAAATTCAGAGTCCCGAAAATTTATTTCTAGGTATAATTACACTTTTTTAAATCTTGATGCAACACAAACAATAAGAAATTTTTCACACTGTCCCGTAGAAAAATTCGGAGTATGTCCTGCAATGGCTGCCAGGTCCCGAAATTTAAAATATTTCATATTTCTTGCATGAGTATTTTTTTGTGTATTCAAGAAATAGAAGTTTGTTTTTAATTTTAAACAAAAAATAATTTTAGGAAAAATTTCAACAATTTTTGAAAATTTTAATAACACTAGATTACAGCAAAATCTAACCTCTACATGTTTCACTCTTTTCCGTAGTAAAATGGCACGCTAAATCCAAAAATGAAGTCCAAAAATTTCGTTTCGAGATATTTCGAAAAAAAAACACTTTTCGAACTTATAAAAATTTTTTTGATAAACAAGCACTCATTTTTTTCGTAATCGATCAAACTTTACGAACCATGAAAAAAACTGCATGAAAATTTTTATTTTAAATTTACGTTCAAAATAAAATACTTTTTAAAAATTTGCTAAAAATTACAAAAAATTTCATATGAATGCAAAAATAGCGTCCAAGACATAAATTTTACAAAAATATGTTCCAAGTATAATCGATAGGTAACTCAATTATCTACAGTTTAGTAAAAATTGTCAAAATCAGTTTGATAGAACCAGAGCCATATATATTTGCTTTTAAGTAAAGACACTTTTTTTTAATTTCAAAAAATGTTTTTGGGCTTCATTTTCGGATTTAGCGTGCCATTTTACTATGGAAATGACTAAAACATGTTGAGGATACCAAAATTTTTTCAAATTTGTAAGCTAGTGTAATTGTGTGACAGAAGGGCAGAAGTGCCCAAAAACAAATTATTCGTACAAAATTCTGCATTTCTGCCTGACCTAGACCATTTAAAACAGAAAGTAAGCTACTTCTGCTGTGGTTCGAAATTAAGTTCGGAAAGGCTTTAAAATATGTGCGAATAAATGTTGAAGAATCAGACACTTTTCAAGACCGATTTCGGTGAGGGTGCATCAACAAAAGTTTACGATCGTATTTTTTGATCAGCCTTACATGAGACTACATTTCAAGTTCGCCGTTTATGAAATCTAGTTTATTTATAAAAATGTTCGTATATAGTTAAATTTCTAAGTAGATTTTGCGAAAGTATGAAACAAGTACAATATTATGCCCTAGGCTCAAGTGTATACTGGGATTGTGCAATCTATATAAAAGACAGAGGAAGGCCTTACAGATTCTAAGTTCTTTATCTGTAAATGCTTATCTAAGCTTCGGTTAGCGATGGAGCCATGTCCGTCTGTATAAACATCTTGGTTTCGGAGCCCACTAGAGCTAGAGATACAAAAATTTTATCAATAGATACGCATAATCCATCTTTAGGTCAGGTTTTTTAAATAGACTCGATATCTGTCACTCAATAGCTTCGTCAAAAGGTCAAAAAAGCATGACTGAAAGCCAAGAAACAAAACCTTTTTTTTCCCAAAATGTGGCATAAAGTTTGATATATTTATCTCTTATAAATAGTTCCCGAGATCTTAAACAGACAGATAGACAGGCATGTCCATGTGCACGTATTATCAATTTTAGTTATAAAATGTTTTTTTTTCGAGTGTTACAAAAATTGGAATCAACTTAATATACCATCTAAATCTAAAAGTTACTCTCTCTAAAAGCGTGGAGAAAAAAAAAGTCACAATAACAAACTCATAAATAGTATGACAAGCGTGTGGATAAAGCTTAAAAAAAAAAACGAAATAAAGTAGAATCTGAGCTGAGAACAAATTATGCCAAGATTGGTGAGAGAGCGGCTGCAGTGTTGGGCAACGACTCACTGGCTGGCTGCAAGATTTATTTAGTTCGGAAAACCAAATAAAAAGCAGCCAAAAAGTATGCTACAAAAAAGTGTAGACCAGTGACAGGAAATGAAAAATTAATATGGCTGCGGCTTAGGCAAGCTGCCAGCTTCCGGTATAGCATATCAAACGAACTCTAATCAACATCGACTTTGCCGCAATTTTGTTTGTAGTTGTTGTAGTGGTTGTTCTTGTTGTTTTATTCGAAGCATAAAAACAAACCAAAAATAATTCTGGCTTTGGTATTGTTTTAATTTGCATTGCCAAAGGGCTGAAAATGTCAGAAATAAAACTTTTTAAGCAGCTAGTTTGACATTTGTTTTCTACTAAGGTTCTTCTTGCTACTCTTTTTTTAGTAAAACAGTTTATTAACAATATATATGAGGAGATGGCATTTGACTCTACCATAGTTTTACTTTGGTACTCTTTTGTTGCAATTTTGACAATTGCGAAAGTAAAAAGTTTTCGCTTGCTTGCTACGTGTTGCATTTAGCCTAAAAGTTTTTTAATGAATTTGCAAAACCCTTTGAGCTTTGAGTATTTCTATACCTTTGTATATTTATACTCTTATTCTTTTACTTCATGTAGTATTTTAAGTTAAACAGGAACTATGAGCTGCACAAAATGTGCATACTTTGGGCTTAAATAATCTAGAAACTGCATCTAGCTTTACATTTTTTCCCGCAAAAAGATTTTAACTTTGTTGACTTAATTGATGCATTCTTCATCTCTAAAAATATCTAGATATTTTGTGATATAATATCATAGTCAAAAAGCAGTTTTTTGAAGTAAAACGTGGCCTTCTCGAATTTGATAGAAATCAATATTTTACAGATTATCCCATAAAAAGTTACGGAATGAGCTGAAAGGAGTTTCAGGCCAAACAGATTGGGGCGTGCCTTCATATTAGTTCTACCAGTTGTGTAGATCTTCAATCATATCATATTATTCAACCAAGCATATTTTTCCAATTTGGATAACTCGTAATTTGATAACCGCTTAAAAGGTGTCTCGTATTCATTCAAAAAGCTAATTTTAAAGAAATTTGTTGCCTGGCCTCGAAAAATTTTTCTTAAAAGTGACCGATTGTAGATTTGTGCGTATGTCCTAAAAATATTAATCTTATCCCACAACATACTGTAAAATAATCTTCTAACACTAAATTCAAATAAATAAATAAAAGATGATGATCAAAATAATAAGAGGGAGTTTTTAATCGGCATGTTTTTTTTTTTATTTATCTCCAAAAGGATCACTAGGGAAAAGTAGTCGAACCTTTTTCCACTTTGCTCGTCTTAGAGCCATAGGGGCTCATATAGTTGAAGAAGCGGTAGATACGTTTGGCTTTACCTCATTGAGAGTGCAACCGAAAATTGGTTCAAGCAAATGCAAAAGTGAGTAATCCTTTACTATACTTTAAGAAGAATTCGTCAAAGTCAAATATTTGTGGTGTCATCTCTTTTAGAGGGTATTCTTAAAAAGTCAATCTTCGAGGGGAAGTTGGCAGTAAATGGTTGAAGCATCTCCTCTTTAGTGTTGTCATAGGCACTGTTCCTACAAGTTTCTTTGAGTAGAGGTTGCTATGGTCTGGTTCGCTATGATACTCAGATTGAAGGCGAGGTACCTTATATATGATATGGAATCCAAAGCTGTTTGACTTAGCTGGGGCTTACAAGATCTTCTAAGGGAGCTATGAAATCGTTGTCTGTAAGAAGAAAGGTTTCTATGTTTATTCAGAAGCCAGAGGAGCGAATTTCTTTCACAATAGCATAGCTTTAATTCAATCCTAGAGGTATGTTAGCTGCTGCTCCAGGTTAATTCGTAATATTTGGCTGACGTCTACGTTATTAGCTCTTAATTGGTAAAAATTAAGAGCGGAATTTTGGTACGTAGTGTGGAGCATACTTTGACAGATTTGCTTCTATTGATGCTAAAATTCCAACCGAGTCTTCGTACCTACAAGAATCTGAGTATAGAACGCATAAAGGTCCTTCGTAAATAGGGTGGGTCATCTGTTGGTTTGGTTGTTAAACACTCATATTTCGAAACATACCCGTCCAAAGTGGCTGCTCTTCGACATATGCCAAGTTCAAAATTACTCAGTTTTAGTCATGGATCGTTCAAGAACCAAACAACTCGTAAAAGTGGTACAGGCGTACTATGAAAATGGTTGAGGTAGTTGAGGCCAGTGTGGACGAGTCGCCGGGAACATCGACGCGTAATCGGTCGCAAGAATTATACCTTGATAGGACCACATTGCGTCTACCATTTACACGCTTACAAGATTCAAATGACGCAACAATTGAAGCCCACGGAGCATTGTCAGCGTTGCTTACTCGTTCAATGAATGGGAGAACAGTCAGATGAGTTTTCGTCAAAAAAAAAGTTATCGAAAATTGCGATGTTCGCTTTAGAGCCTGTAGAGCCAGCCGCGTCGGCCATTTGGGCGATATTAATTTTCATACATACTAATTGAGTAGTTTCAAATCTGCATTTGTCCAATTTTGTTGCAAAATATAGAATAAAGTGCAATTAACCAACAGATGGCCCACCCTATACACTGGCGGCCACAAGTTTCCGGCCACTTGAGAAATTATACCGAATTACACAGAATAGATGGAATTTTAGACGCAAAAGGGTATCACCAAATTCTCATTCACCAAGCTGTGCCTGCGGGGAAAAAACTTATCGGCCCAGGATTCGTAATGCGGCAAGACAACGATCCAAAAAAAATAAACAAAAAGATAGAACGTTGAAAATCATGGAGTGGCCGGCCCAATCCCCTGATCTAAATCCAATCGAACTTCTTTGGGATGATCTTGATCGTCAAGTCAGGAAACAGTGTCTGTCTTCGAAAGAAACTCTCTGAAATGTTAGAGTTGAAGTAATATATTGAATAGTTTTAAAAAGAACAATCTTTAGAATAAAGTTTTTTCACATCCTATCAATAGTTTTAAACGTATATGCCCAATTTTTGAATTTTAAGGAGTAACTATTAGGTAACTAAACTTTTGCCCGGCAGTGTTTATTGGAGCGGCGCAAAGAACTTCCCAGAGGTACTCCAGCTAAGGCTTCTCTGATTGGCGACCTGTATCTGGTCAAAAAATTTCAGGTGTTTCAGGAAGGAACGCAGAAAGATGTAAATTTTGGTAGGCAGCTTTGTGGTCATCTTTGCCAGTAGTCCGGGATGCCAGACATTCGACAGAGCCTGGTGGATGTCCAGAAAAGCTACATTGCAGTTTTCGCCGATCTTTAAGAATATGATCCGTTACACGACGCAGCTCTTCAATGATACTGTGACTAGAGCGGAGACCGAATACTCCAAGCAAGCCTAGAAGAAATCAATTTTTATAAAACATTCGATACTGAAGGTAGAAGACTGATTCGGCCATACGACTGGAATAATGGAAGCTACAAAAAAAAAAGGACATGCACAAAAAGTAGAGAATTACAAAAATGTATTCCAGCTTACACAATCTGCATTCTTCTAATAGTTTTGAGAAAGTACTAAGAGTCTTAATTCTTTGCTTTATAATGTTTTTTTTTCTTAAATTTATATATGCATTAAGTTTTGGGTCAAGGTAAATGAAATGAATCACTTTTGCGATTTATATTTCGATTTTAATGATTTTTCCTTATGAAAAAGATTAATACTCACCATGTCAAACATTTTTTGTAAAATCATGATTATTTATCGAGTTTTTTGATAACTAAATAATTAGGAAAGCTTTTCTTTGACAAGACATATTTCGTACGTATTATGAATTATTACGAATTATTCAAATAATAAAAATAAATTGTTATTCAAAAAAGATTGTTTTTTTTCCAACAAAAGATAAAACCTTGAATTTAAAAAGAATAACCAAAATTTCAGCACATATATTTAGCTAAACTAACTATTTCAATGCGAAGACTATTCACAGCACTTTGGACGAACAAAAATTAAAATTTTAATTTTAATTAAAAAGCTTTAGCTATTTAAAATTTTCGACCTAATTTCAATTTCCGTTGATTTCATTTGCACTATAAATGAGAAAAATAATTAGATTGACACAAAACTTGTTAAATTTTCCAAAAATCAGCTTGTCACAAAATTTTTAAATAATGTTTAAAAGCATCAAAGTTTTGGCGCTGCCAATTCGGTTTTTGTTTTTTTTTTTATATTTTATTTAAAATATAAATATTTTAGTTTTGTGGGCACTTACCTTTTGCTGTGGCATTTCAATTAAGAGGTCAAACAGCTGGTCAAATGCATTGAAATTTTCTTTTGACGTCTGTGCTTTACATTTCCTTTAATGTGGTATGTCCTTTTGAAGGAAATTCTTCGTCTCTACACAATATTTAACTATTGACACTTGAATTAAATAAATTGCAACTGGCTATGACATTTTCTATATAAAAATTAAGCAAAAAAGAATAAATATAAAAAGGTATGATATCGATATCGAGCTAGAAATACCCAAAAACGGAAATGAAATAAAAAGCAGTCTGGTACACACGCACACCACCTTATATATGTATTAAAACACACATAGATACACACACACACACACAGAGACAGCAGCGACGCCGGCAAATTGTGTGGCAAAGTTTGTTAAACAGCTGCAGGCAAAATTATTGAGGAAACGTTTGTAGTTATTTCAAAAAGACGTAGCACCAAACTGCAAACTCCAAAGCTTTTGCTTCTTCCTGGACGCAACCAAGCAAGGCAACCAACCAGGACTCTACCATACAAGTGCAGACAGGCGTACAGGATGTAACAGTTGTAAGCATACTTAAATATTTACACTGATTAGAGCCAATGTGCAAAATGTAAGTAAGCTCAGTTCAAAGTAAAAAAATGTTGTTGCTGCCACTCAAGCTTAAGTAACTTTAAAGCTTTTAAACGCACATGCTGGCACAATTTTGTGAATCCTGCGAATCCTCTAAGAGATTATATTAGCGATAACAATTGCAAGCTGCCAATGAGTGGGTTGGCAGTTCCATTCGTAACATAAATATAAACAACAGCAGCGACCAAATTGTCTCATATTCAATAGAGCGTTCTTCTACAAAGACATAACAGAAATGTCCTCTTTGTTGTTATTGTCCTAAGTGTTGCATGCAACATAGATGTATGTATAATGGTTTGGGTGTGTGGGTGCTTGTGGAAAGCATAAATATCTGTGTTTTTCCGTCCACTTGGTCACTTATGTCAATGGCAGCTAAACAAATAGAGCAACACTACAGCAGAAAAGTGCTCAAAGATAGTGTTGGCAACGAACTGATTCTCTTTTTTTCATTTCCAGATTTGCTTTTTTTTTTTACTATTCCGTTTTGCTCTTTGTTTCTTCTGAGCATGCTAGTGGTTGTAGAAGGTATCAGCATTAAAACGCTTCCACTGTTGCTTTCAGTTAAAGATATTGATTTGCGTTTGAAATATCCCATGATATTAGAATTTTATCTTTTCATTGCTTTCATAAACTTGACTCTATGAGGTCCCATTGGAGATGACTCAAAACAAAAACATCCACAGCTTTCTTTTCTTATTTCTTAGTTTATTCTTAGTTTAAAATTGATAAAAAAAATTATTAATTTATTTAGTCGAAAAAGATTGAATATTAATTATAAATTCACCTTGTAAATTTTGTAAATCAATATGGTATGTTCCTATTTTATTACATAATTTAAAATTTTTTTTTGTTTTTCAAGAAATATTATGAGTTGGTGAAAAAGTCTAATTTATAGATAACTCGCTAAGTCAACAGAAATTTGCACAAAAATATTAAAAAAATACGATCTGGGATCTTCGATAAAAAAAAAAGCAAGTTGGCACTTTGCAGCGGGTTCACCCATCCCTAGTAATAAGGCTACACTGGCCATTGAGAAGTAACTATTTAAATAATTTAAATTTGATTTAAATAAATAATAAAAAAATCGTTTTTCGTCTTTCGACATACAGCCGTGCTCCGGAAATCAAAAAACAATTTTATTTGGATTCGGTTTTGCGTGCTCCGGAAAACGAATTTCATTGCCGATAACTTCCCTTTTTATTTTCGATAAATTCGTAAATTTCCCTTAACTTTCCGATAAATTCTAATGTTGTGTTGGCGCGAAATGATTTTTGTTTGCCGATTCGTTTTAACACACATGAAAAATTCGTTTTGGTGGAATAGGGAACACTAAACATTCGGTTTTAAAACGAATCCGAATAAATTGCTCGGATTCGTTTCCCGGAGCACGTCCAATAATATGACTAAGTAAAAATTTGATTGATAACTCGAATATTTAAAAAAAAAAAAAAAAAATATATATGCTTTCTCCATCCGCCCTCACCATTCCACTTTGGTCCAAATGCCCATTTTTTTTGGTAAAGTTAGTGTCCTATATTAGGTTCCTAGTTAGAGCAAAGGGCCTCGAAAACTAAACTACCTTTTTGGTATAAACTCTAAAAATTACCGTCCAGGTCTGAAAATGACCTCATTTCAGAGGCACGTCTACTTGGGTAGACCACCTCAGAAGAATCAATTTAGATTGTAGTCCTTGAATTTTTTATAAAAAATTATTATCATTAATAAAATTATCTTAACTTCGCTATGTTCTAATACTATAAGGATCTGTAGTATCTTCCTTATCACAAAGTATGCAGTAGAGTCCATTTTTTCAACATTTTCATACAATACTGGTACATGTAATTGATCATCGTGTTCTTTATCAGAGACACTTGATAGCAAGGGATCTAAGGAAAAACCACTGACATGTTACTTAATCTACTGTTTTTCCCAGAGTTTGATCTTCTGTCTTTCTTATTTACTTTATTTCGAGCCTCTGGACTATTTTCACCAAAACATCCCACCGAAACTTAGGAGAAAGAAATTATGTTCGCGAACTAATATTTTGATAAAAACTGTGGAAATTAGGGAATGTGCAAGGAATTTTATAGTCGGAGAATCTTGAAATTAATATGGAAAACCGTACGATGGTTGGCGTGCGAAGCAGCTGAAACCTGCAAATCACGATCGAAAAAAGGAATTCCACATAACTATTAAACTGCACTCATCTTTTTAAAAATACTTTTCGCTGACCAATTCAAGAAAAAGAATTAGAAAAAATTAGTTGAATTTTTCGAATTATTTGCATAAATATTTCATATATTATCAAATGAATGAAACCTATGAAAAAATTGAATTTCTTTGTACACTTTTTTGGTGAATATTTTCGATTTCGAATAGCAAATTCGAAGTAGGGATCAATCTAAAAAATAAAAGATCATAGAAATCGGTTCAGCCGTTCTTGAGTTGTAAATAGTGTGACTAACATGACTTTGTATACGAAATTAGTTTTCGAATCGTCTAAAATTATTTTCAAAAAGCATTTAGGATATCTTACTCCACAGGTAACGATGATGTTCTAAACTTTTTATAACCGGTACCCTAAGAATGAATTTTATTAAGACAGTGCACACTGGGCCCGGATGGCTAGTTTTTTGCCAAAATAAATACAAAAGAGTTCAAAAATTTATTTAAAAAGTAGAAAGGTATCCTGTGCAACAAAATATTATATTGTATTAAAAAGTTTTTTAAAAATTAACTTTTTGTTTTTATTTGAGTTTTATGATAAGTTTCCATTTATTTAATTTTGCATATTGTTAAAAAATTCACCCATCGCGTTAGAGACGAGTATTAATTCGTGTCTATTTTTTCATCATCCTATTTTTTCATAAAATTCATTTTTTATGATGTAAGGTCAACTAAATTTGAACCTTTGAACAAATGAATAAATAAATTTATCATGAAGCATATAGTGAAATTTACGTTCACTTTATTTCTATCTCAACATTTATTTATTTATTTATTTATTTATTTGAGGGGTACAACTACGTACAGTTGACATTATATTATAAAAAAGTACATATAATTTATTAAGAAAAGAAAATAGAGCGAGGGAATTGATATGAACTAATCCGCGTCTCTAGCCCGATGGGTCAACTTTTTAATGATATGCAGCAACTCACATCAAGAACTGGCCAGAAACTTGGATTTACAATATTAAAGTTGAAAAAAGGAAGCAAGATAAAAATTAAACATTATATCGCAAAAAAGCCAATGGATCACCATTGACCAAGTGGGTGACTCATAATATAGGATTGGTCAAGGATGCTCGAAGTGGCAAGTCAAGGTGACTTAAGATAGAAGAAGTGATAGATTGAATAGACCGTTCGAAAGAGAGGAAATTGTAAAAGTTATTATAGGATCGTGCAAAGCATAATTAGATCTACAAAATTGTAAGGCTAAGGGTCGAAAATTACGAGTTACTCTGGATGGTATGACAAAAGTAACTTTGCTAAGAAGTACATTGGAATCGATAAGATCGAGTAACAGTTTATGCAAGAATAAAACGCCGTGGCATGTTCTGCGATGATTTAAGGAAGACAACTTTATAAGGCGAAGTCTATCAGAATATGGCGGCAGTCGGATATTTGGGTCCCAGTTTAAGCCACGAAGTGCAAAAAGGAGAAATTGCTTTTGTACGGACTCAATCATGTCCTGATAAAGGTGGTTATTGAGGGCTCCAAACGCAGGAACAATATTCCAAAATTAGACGGACAAGAGAAATATAAAGAAGTTTGGTTGTGTAAGGGTCGTTAAACTCTTTAGACCAACGCTTAATAAAAGCAAGAACACCTCTAGCCTTATTCACGATGTTGCAAATATGGTTATTAAATTTAAGGTTATGATTAAACAAAACACCAAGGTCAGACACACTCTCGATGCGTTCTAAGGTAGAAGATTCTAAAGAGTAAGTAGCCAAATAAGGAGCAGAACGATGAAATGTCATAACGTTACATTTTGTCTTGTTGAGAAAGAGTTGGTTGATATTGCACCAAGATTGCATGTTATCAAAATCATGCTGAAGAAGTAAGTACTTGTTATTATCGGAGTAGGACATACAGAGTTTAACATCATCCGCATACATAAGAATGTGAGAAGATGAGATTACCTGAGGGAGATCATTTAAAAATAAGTTAAAAAGAAGAGGGCCTAGATGGCTACCTTGAGGTACCCCTGACGTGACCATAATTTCTGTAGATTCGCAGCCTTTAAAAACTACCGTCAGGTTAGTAGAAGTGGACCGACGTTTTACAAACCCATGTTGGGAATCCGACATTAAAGAACGACAGTAGTGTTGCAATTGTGAAGTTACAATCCTTTCAAAAACTTTTGGAATTGATGAAAGCTTGGCAATACCGCGGTAGTTCTCAATGTTGGACATGGAACCTTTTTTGTGAATAGGGATAATAAAGGATTCATTCCAGATGGCCGGAAGATAAGAATATTTTAATGAAGTGCGGAAAATAACAGATAATGGTGTAGAAAGAGAGTGAGCACAATGCTTTAAGACGCAACTAGGAATGGCATCTGGGCCAGGGGAGAAGGATGATTTAATGGACAGTAGGGATTGTAAAGCGTCGGTTTCAAAGATTTCTGGATAAGCAATAAGATTTGAATGTGGTAGGTTATAGGGATAGTTAAGGTCAATGCAATTAGGGTTGACAGAATAGGTAGTTTGAAAAAATTTCGCAAACAGGTCGGCGATTTCAGAATTGTTAGTAGAGCTTTCATTTTTGAAATATAGCGATGAAGAAAATAAGGAAGATTTACGTTTGGAATTAACAAAAGAAAAAAATTTTTTAGGATCACTACAGAAGTTAAGCCGACAGCGGGAAAGATAATTATTGTAGCAAATTCTGTTAAGAAGAAGTCAGCAAATTTAGCAATAGATACATGGAAAGATTATTGGAACATAGCAATAATCTAACCCTTAATTTAATAGATAACAGTCAAACCTATAGAAGACTTAAAAGATTTCAAGTCCTTGATTTCTCAAGTAGATTTTAATTCAGAATTTTCTTTTTTTTTACTATTATTTATACTCAATGGAGACTAGCTGCTCCTGTCACTGTTTAAATAATTTTATATAATTTACTGATTGTTTTTGATAATTTAATTTTATCTGTCTAAAAAATATTTTTTAAATGCCACAGTGTTGTTCATGTAGCTGGGCACACTATGCAGTGTTCAAAATTTGATTTGAGGAAAAGAATAAGACCACAAATTAGCATTGTGTGTCCGTTGGTCTAACGATATTGGTTCGAATAGGAAAAAAAATTAAGAGAGAATAGATTTTTGTCTAAGGGTTTATCTTATGGTCACAGTTTTCTTTTGCACTCAGTTTTTTAATACTATATTCTTCAAATATATGTTTGCATTTTATTTCTACATTTTGTAACCTTACAACCTCGAAACTCGATACAAGTCTACCTTTTTAAATAGGCATATATAAGTACAAATTTTAATCTCACATTCGTGAGATGTATGATAAAATATAAAATTTTGAAACAATAATAAAAATAAATAAAATAAAAGTATCTGTATTCAGACTAATATGCACTTAAACATATAATTTTTAATTCTTGAGTAATCAACACATAGTCCCCATAACAGTTGCAATACATTTCTGTTTTAAATTTCTTCTGCCGTGTTTTAATTTAATTCATAGCTTGTATTTTTAATGCAAAAATTAAAAACATTCAACATTTGTGCTAGCGTATAGGGACTCTCTATTCGTGTTTATTTTTATAACTTCTTTTTTCCAACAACTTAAACTTGAAGCGTTCTAGTCTTCCGAGCGAATGTTGTGCGCTCCAATAGAGAAACAATTGCTTTACTTGTGTAATATATAAATGAAAGTGTCTATGTGTGTGGTGTGGTGCTGTGTGTAGGTGTGCGTGTACGTGTACGCGTGTGTGTTCGAGCATATCCCCTTAGTGCACACTATTCATATTACCCATATTACGTATACGCCATGTTATCGCCAGCATACAACGCAAGCAGACAATGTCATGCTGCGTATATGTGAAAATATATGATAGTAACCGTACTATGCTTAAATATTTTCTTTTTATTAATTTTTGTACTTTTTTTGCGCTCTCTGGTTCGTTGTGAAATACTTCAACACTCACACACACACACACATGGTAACATACATGCGCCCGTGTACAAGCTCAACAATTTGTCGTGAATGTTGTGCGGCCATTGTTTGGTGCAATAGCGGTTTGTAGCATGTACCGTTACTCAATTCCCACAGAGAGAGAGAGCGAGAAGTGCCGAAATCGAAGGGAATGTGCTGCAAGTAAAGGAATCCTTATGCCCGACATGCTTTGATAATGAAAAATAATCACAAAAGTGAATAAATGCAAGTGTGGAGGGAGCCGCCGAACAGTGTTGTATAGTGTGGCATAGACAGCATGGTGTTGGTAACCGCGCAAAAAATCACACTCGAATATATGCAATATTCAATGTTGCCGAAATTTTTGCAATATTTTGCAGCTGCTGCTACGCGTTGCATAGTTTTTCACAACGCGGCCATATTTTTCACGTTGTTCTTCCAATCTTTTTTTATTCACTGGCATTTTCATGCATCCATTGAGCTTTTGTTGTTTTAGCGGTAAGCAGAGTGAAACATAGACAACGCCACAGTTGTTGTATTGTATTTGCTGTTTACCTTTTCAAATTGATTTTCCCACCATTTTGTCTTTTTTTTTTTTGTTTTTTGCTTTTTATTTTACCGCCCATGATCAGCAGCAATTCAAACGGAAATTAAAAAGTTGACGGTACTGTAGAGAATCAAAACAAAAACCCATTAAATATATATTGCCTACTTTTTTGCGCTCTATTTAATACATTGCGGCTGCTATTTTAATTATGTATACAAATAAATATATAATGAATGATAATAAAAAGACGCTATAAATTTGATAAGCTGCTGTTTACCAATGAAATTTGTTTGTGTTCGTTAATACATAGATACAATAGCGAGCTTTGACATAAAATTAAATAAATGCCCTTTAATTTGGGGCATTAAAAGTTGATAGGCCAAATAAATGATGATGTTAATGAAAATTGAAATGTGAAAACTATTGAGCTATAATTGGGCATGGGATGGCCAAAATTGGCCTGCACTGAGAGTGCTAACAGCCAGTTCTGTCAGTCGATTGCAGACGGGTGAAGCAGGGGAACAGTTGCCGCTGGGTCGAGTTTATTCAAGGCTTTTTTTTCAACAATCTATAAAAAATTGGCAGATTAAATAAAAAAATTGGCGCCACCTACATTTTCAAAAGTCACACGTTTTCAAAAACGGTCATAAAATAATGTTTCTGGATTAAAGATAGTGTGATTTAAACAGTTCTATACATTCTTTAAAAGTTTGCGATAAAGTCAAAAAACAAAAACAAATTTTGTTTTTTTGATTGGGTAATCTCTGTATTTTTTTTTATAGCGCCCTCTAGCGGCACAGTTGGATTTTGTTAGTATTGCAAATTCTGTCGGCCTAAAAGTAGGAAAAGCGTACGATGAAAAATATGGTTACCATAAAAAAACACTTTAGCTTTAAATTTATTTTTATTTTAGGTTTATTATTTCAAAATAAACCTTTTTCGCTGTTAGTTCCTGTTAGACCTCAATAATGTAATTCACTATTAATTCTTATTTTATAATTAAAAATCGTAATTTGAATGAAATACTTCGAAATTCCAGACCTTCCCATATCGATGCAGCATGCTATGTTTTTTCTGCAGAAGCAAATATTAAACAAAATTACAATATTTTGTAATTGTCAATTAATCATATGGGCTCCAAAAAACCCTAAGCCCCAAGCCCAAAATTCCGCTCGTTGGTCCTGAAACTAGCCATCAGTCGATCAACAGTTTTTTCTTAATGGGCTTTCTTAACTTTTTCTAGGGTTACACCTTTGTAAATATTAACAAAATCAATGAAAAAGGATTTTTATAAAGCACTAGCTGGCTCTGACCCCTGCGGACTTCGAACGCTTATCGCCGCCCCTCCTAGGCGCTGATATAGGTATAAAAATCTCATGCTAGTTCTTAGCTTGAGGTTTCGTGCTTTTTTTTTATAGTGGTCCCTTTCTTCATTAAATCCATTCAAATCCTTTGGCTTTTACTCCAACTATTAACTTCCAAAGTATTCAAAAATTTAAAAGTGCTACAGGTCATTTGGGGAAACCGTATCACCAAATATCCCGCCTATATGCCACCTACTGCTAAACGATGTACCTGTCTAAGATCCCATTAATGCACACAAACCCAGTTTAAAATCAATAGGACAAAAAAGAATCGTAGACCTCAATTAAATTGTGTCTTGGTTAATCCCCATACACAGAGCACATATTTAATTCCATTTGATAAAAAATTACCATTTACCTTAAAACAATGTGACTTGTCGTTAGTTCCAAAATTGTATACACAAACCAAGTTAGAAGTCGATAGAATGTTAAAATAGCCTATCTCCCAAACATAATTCCCTACAAATGTCCTCTCTCTCAAAAAAAAAATTAAATTTGTTAGTCGATTTGATGCAAACAAAATTCTCCCCTACATAGTCTTTGGGCTAAAATTTTTTCCATTTCCTCCATGCAAAATTTCAATCTTCTAGCTCCTTTCAATTGACCTTGTCGATATCATTCAAAATAAACAAAGGTGAAATTTATTTCCCCAATTCCCGAAATACCCAAAACGATATATATTTACTCCGCCTTACCGTTTTCTCTACTTGTGGGTGAAAATTTAAAAAAAAAATGTAATTTCTTAGTGCTGACTTACACCATAAAATGAAACGCCATGCTAAATTTTAGTCCTCAAGCTCTCAACGTATGCGCCTATCACCCATGAATGAATCAATCAGTTTACATAGACTACTTAGTCTATATGATAAAATTGACTTAAAAACAGCCTTGTCAAAAATATACCATTTCTGGTTGCTTTGGGATCACTGAATTCAAATCCAAATCTTTTAATATCCTAATCCCATGTAACTCCTGAACACATCATATATATATCTCAATAAAGTAAAAAATATCCTTTTCCATTTTTGACATCCTGGTTCTATTTTTTTTATGTGATACAATACTCGCTAAGTAGCTTAAGATCTAATATAGAAATATGAAAGATGTTATAATGGCAGCAAGCTTCACATACTTCTTGAAGAACCTATAGTGTGATTGGTTTCCAGAACTGGCTTAATATGATTTCTAATCTCTACTTTATTCATACCCAGGTTCAAAATTTGTAGATATGGAGCTCTATTTAGCAAAAATATTTGCGTTCTCAAAGCCTGAAAGCCGTCAATAATTTGAACTTTTTAAGGAACATTTACAAGTGCTAAATGCCGAAACTCAAATTTCCTATCTTCTAATTGCAAAGGTAGATTGCCGAAGAAGAAACCCCCAAGAACCGCCGGCAAAAAACTTGGTAAAAAAATTTTTATCGCAATAGATCTATAAAACTCTTACTCGAATTTATAAAGTTCAACGAGCATGTTACTCAAGTTGGTTATACTAATAAAAACAATAATGTATAGATCGCACTTTGGGCCCAGATTGTCATATTTTGGCCGAAAATCTGGCATTTCCATAATAATTATTTTGGAATGATGAAATTTTACACACATGTTCGTAAAGGATTGAATTTTTTAGATAATCTAGACCAAAATTATAACTTTTAAAAACCACATGGATTGGTGATGACGTCTTTTTGCAATTGGCTTGGAAAGCTGAAACTATTTGGGGCTATAACTCCAAAACCATTCAATATTTTGGATGTAGGCTATTTTTCAATGTAGGTGGAGCTCATATCTACCTATGTGTGAAATATGGTCCAATTATATTAGATTGTTTTTTTAATTAAGTTAAAAATTTTTTTTGTTTTTTTTTTTTTAAATTTTTGATTTTCTCCTTATTTTTTTATTACATTTTATAACAATTTTTTTTGAGTTTTAAAATTCAAAAGTTATCTCCCACTTTCTAAGTAGGTAACTCTTGCAATTGAGGAAGTTATGATTATTTTAGTGAAGGCACCTTACGCTAATAAGTGACAAATAAGCTTAATTCCACCGAATCAAATTTCTTTATTCGTTTACAAGAGATGTCTTGTACATAAAAGTTCATTTATCAATAACCGATATGTATTCTGACTTGTGCAAATCGTCAAAATCGAAGAGAGCAACTTAAAAATATATCCCCTTGACTTATTTTCGCCAAATAATATTTTTTTTTTAAAGATTGCTTAAAAAAGTGAAAATTTATAATTTCTTATTTTTAATTATGCTCTGAATCAGGGTTTTAGTTTTTTGGTTGGTTCGACCTAAAAATTAATTTTATTCTTGCAATAAATGTAAACTAAAATTGTCCACTGTAGCACTTTTTATAACATATTTGTACAATAGGGTG
The DNA here is from genome assembly GCA_949987675.1 of Chymomyza fuscimana. Classification (NCBI taxonomy): domain Eukaryota; kingdom Metazoa; phylum Arthropoda; class Insecta; order Diptera; family Drosophilidae; genus Chymomyza; species Chymomyza fuscimana. The sequence goes on along the minus strand of OX465088.1, from coordinate 35,865,238 downwards.
GGTCAATTTTTTTCGGTATAAGGGCTCACTCGGATTTTGATTCTTTGGGTAATTCTAAGCAAATTTGCCCAAGAAACTATGGGTCTAAAATGAATTTCGAGTCGCCCACTTTTTAAAAATTTTCAAGAAAAAAAACCGAAAAAAATCAAAAACGAACACTAAAGCGCCCTCTGGCGGCACCCAAAATTAAAAATAGATGTCAATAATGAATTCCTCGACCCCAAAAACCCCCAAATTCACATTTGGCTAGAGAAAAAATATCGATTTTAGGCCTTTTCAGGGAATTTCTAAGTCGATTTTTGAATATGTCGAAAAAAACCTATTTTGAAAAAGCGGGCGACTCGAAATTCATTTTAGACCCATAGTTTCTTGAGCAAATTTGCTTAGAATTATCCAAAGAATCAAAATCCGAGTGAGCCCCATAAGGTTTTTTCGGCCCCATACAAATTGACCCGCCCTATTGTACAACTATGTAGTGCAGACTATAAAACAAACTGTCACTTATTTAGATATAAATACGATAGACACTTTGTAGATAAGTTTGATGCAGCAAAAAAGGATGGTTTGATTGCATTTGCAAACTATGCATAAATTAACAATATCAATTATTAAGTTCAATTTAAAATATTAGCAGCTAATCAATAAATTTGTTGATTATTTTGTTTGTGTTTTGTTTTTTATTTCGATTTGACAAAAATCACTTTATAATTACCAACTTGAAATATCAAAAACCACGATAAGTCTCCAGGGCGCTGTGGTGTTAAACAAACGTTGAAGTTCAAAATTTATGTCAAATTTTCTTATATATATTTCTTTTTAAGCTGCCCTTATTTTGTTGGCTCATAATTTAAGTAATTACCTTATAATGAAATTTATGTGCTTTAATATATTGTAAGTACTTTACGACTGTTGTCTTTGTACATTGGGTATGTATATTATGTACCCCGCAATACATCATAAAAATTTATTCATACAATTTGAATTGCCATTCACACGCAGTCTCCATTCATTTTAATTAAACTGTTTGTACCGGGTTTTAAAGACACTCAAAGAAAAACCAATAATTTTCCTTACCCATGCATGCAAATGCCTTGTACAAATATTTTAATGGCTTTTCCTATTGGTGGTGCCTCTCTACTCCCCCAATCATCTCACTTCCTCTTGGATAGAGCTTCAAAGTCCTGAACAAAAATTGGTGCTGCTGTAACTGCAGTCGACATGGACATTACCAATGCAAATGCATTTCAAGGCGAAATCGTTTTCGTAGCTTCCATTAATTGCTGCCAGATAATTTAATTTTAATTTTAAAAATAAAATTTTTGCACATTACTCAGCACTGGCATTCGCAATGCCATTGTCTTGCCAAATACCAGCATCAATGTAGAAAGAAGACCCCACAGAAATTTCAATAATACCGAAAAGGACTTTCAATATTTCCGAGCACAAAGCATTGTAAAAGATTACAATAACAACTACAATAACATCAGGTACAACAAATGCGAATGGCGCTTTCAATAAATAACAAGCCGGCGTTACTTGCCAGTCATCGGAGCGGACCTTCCAGCGGGTCAGTCGCCCAGAAGGCTGTACGGTTGGTTTATTGGACTTGGACTCGGTTTGATTTGGTTCGGTTCAGTTTGTTTGGCCTGCCTGCCCCAGGGTTATAATTAAAATACATACCATGTTGCATGAGCTGCTGCTTTTGTATGGCTACCAATGTGACGCCAATATACTCTTACCGCCAGTCATGACTGCATGTTACCTGTAAAGGAATATAAAAGTAATAAAGGAAGCCTACCAAGTAGATGAATTTCTATTTTTCACGCAAATTACATTTAAATTAAGGAATTTTACTACACAAGATAGGTCACAAAATATTAATATTTCAAATCCTGGTTTTACTCTTCTTGAGCAGCAAGCCTAACAGATCTCTTGAAGAACCTATTATTTGCTTGGGCTCTAAAACCGTGGATGAGACTGTTGAAACAAGGTTTTGTAACGAGCTTGAGTTCATAAAAATAATTTTTTTTCGTTGTTGAGCTACTACTTTCAGTAAAAATTCGTTCAGTCGAAAAATCTGGAAACCAACAGCTTGGGATTTTAAAGTTCAATTCTTCAATAAGACGCAGAATATTAAAGATTTCATTAGTTACTGTCATGCTGAATTTTTAGAACCATTTCGATGAAAACATTTTTGTATGAGCAGAACGACGCACAGTGGCACGGCAGCCGCAAAAGCGTTGCAAAAACCAAATATCTCAATTGGTTTAGAAAATATGGAAAAAATAATTACGTATTTTTCAATGGGAAATGTTGCACAGGCAACAAAATCCAACTTCCACAACATATTGCGTAGCTCTCAGATGTCGTATCACAATGTATGGGTACTTATTTTAAAGCTTAAAGATTTTTCTTTCAACTATAATTTAATTCATAAAAATATCTCAATTGGTTTAGAAAATATGATTTTTGCAACGTTTTTTTGGCTTCCGTGCCACTGTGCGACGTTTCCCTTTGCTGTAGGAATAAAGCATGTAAAAACTTTTACTTTTTTTTTACAAATAGTTACAGGTGCAAAATGGCGGGATTCTAATTGCCTTAAAATCTTTGAGCAGATATCGAACTTTTTTGAAGTTCTAAAACGGATCATGTAGGTACTTCTTCTTCTTCTATGGCGCGACGAACCCGATGTGAGTTTAGGCCTGTATCGCTTGCCTCCATTCTTCCCTGTTATCCGCTTTATTTTCCCAGTCGCGGATGCCCAGCGCATCTATATGCCTTTGTCCTGCGACAAACCAACGCTGCTTCGGTCTACCACGACGTCGAGCGCCAACTGGGTCGCTATACAGAGCGCGCCTCGTGGCGCAGTTCTCCTGCATTCGATGCACATGTCCCAGCCATCTTAATCTCTGCTGTTTGATTTGGGCAACAATTTTGATGTTATTGTATAGACCGGGTATTTCGTGGTTAAATCGTAACCTCCATTGGACATTCTCGAAGTTTGGGTCGAAAAGCCTACGCAGAATTTTTCGTTCGAACACATTTAATAGCTCTTCATCAGAAGCTGTCATAGCCCAGGCTTCGCGCAACGGTTGGCGAGCAGTATTCTGCGTTTAATTTCAAGGTTGCTGTTGTTGGTAGAGGTGACAAGTGTGACGAGGTATACGAACTGCTCAACCACTTCGAAGTTGTAGGGTTCGATGGTGATGTTTTGCCCCATCCTGTGCTGCCTAGAGGCAGTCCGTGTTGCCACCATCTACTTGGTCTTGCCTTCGTTTACCTTCAGACCCATTTCCCCGGCGTGCTTTTCTATGGCCGCGAAAGCCTGCCTTAGACGAGCCTGGTTGCACGCAGCTATGTCTATATCGTCCGCGTAGCCAAGCAACTGGTATGGTTTTCGGAAGACTGTTTCCGTGGTGTACTTATTTGCACTGCGCATAATATGTTCGAGACATATATTGAAGAGGTCACACGAAAGCGCGTCCCCTTGTCGAAAGCCTTTCGTGGTGGCCGTTCTGATACATCCCCACGAACCTTAATTGCGCATGTTGCATTCTTGAGCGTCAGTAGGCTAAGGCTTATGAGCTTGGTAGGAAAGTGAATTGATAATAAAAGATGGCTTAGGTTATATCGGGCAGTAAATGGCTTAAAAAACTTTTGATTGCCTAAAATGGTTTCGATGTTATCCGTAACAAAGTAAGGCATTGAATCTGAAAGTTTGGTTGCTCTAGCTCTTACCATCTCTGAGATCTAGACGTTCATAAAGACGGACTTACGAACATGGATATATGGACTTCTCTATACTTTAGATAAGTTTTGGGGGCACTCCGACGTCACAGTCTTTCGGCTTGCACAAACTAAAATAATCTTTGTACCTCAAGATACAGGGTATAGAAAACGTCAGGTAACGAAATAAAGTGTCGAAACAAATTTTGATTTACTATGATTTTGCTGTCATTGTGTAAGGAAATATAAATATAAGTTCAACAATTAACTTTATTTTTATAATACGTATATGGGTTTTACTTAAAGGCCCATACGGATATCCCATTTGGGATTTTTTTTTTGTATGAAGTTTCGTCATTTCGTGCGAAATTTTTCGAACTGCGTATGGGCCTTAAAGCTAGAACTAGAAAGTTTTATTTTTTGAATATTTTAAAACTTGCGATTATTTTTTTTCTTTCTCAAGCTATAAACTTAAAAACCCGCTCCTCCCGCTGAGCTTTATTCTTCTGTGTATAAGCAGGGTCTTTCATTCAAGTAAGCTGATTACAAAATCATGCCTAGGATTTGAGAAATAAATTAAGATGCCAGTTGTCAAAATAATTCTCTCATCTATCAAAATTGGTCTGCGATCCATTATAGCAAATTGTGTCATAAAAAAAAGGTGAAGACATTCCTGGCGGGGATCCTTTTTAGACCCTAAGGCATAGAATTCGTTATTTTGGAAAATTATATACATTATGATATGTATTTGTATATATGTTAAAAAATCACTCTTGGCCAAAAAATTTAAGGTTTGTATTAAAATACATAAATCTCAAAAGTTCAGTATAAAAACGAACATTCGAGAAGGTTTTACCAAATAATAATGAGCTTGCGTCAAACTGACAGTTTAAATTTATCTTTCCCAAAAAATAAGCTTATCAAACTCATGTATAATTACGATAGCTTTGAGAAAAATCGACATCCCTTACCAATCTTAACATAGCTTTATGGTCGAGAGATTGGTACCCACTTTAAAATTCCTACAAAATTAGAAGGTAAGGCTTCTAAATGAATGATCGATTTTCCATGGTCAGTTGAAAAAGTATTCAAAATCCCATTCAATCAACTTTAAGACATTTTACTAATTGATATCAAGCAGGACTAGATCGAAAGATCCATAAATCTTTCTATAAACCAGATTCATATGATAAGCTGAGGAACTTCTTAGAACTGACCTTCGCGCATTTGTTGTTCGTCCAATGAACTTATGGATCATGGCCAAAATAATAATGTACCATCATACAGTACGAACGTTTCGAAAAAAAATGTTTTTGAAATCATTTTTTAATGAGTTGCAAAATCTCTGTTGTACGATATTTGGGAAACAATTTGTTAAAAGAAATATAATATCATTAGTAATAAAATAATTCTTCAGTACATCGGGCTTATGACATAACATCATAGATACGAGGTAATTTAAAGCTTATAGACCCATACGCAGCATGCAAAACTTCCGCACCAAACCTCAAAACTTCATATAAAAAAAAATATCCCAAAAAAGGGAAAAAGGCATGCAAAACTTCCGCACCAAACCTCAAAACTTCATTTACAAAAAAAAAGTATCTCAGTAATCTTAAAACCATTTGAACTCTGAAAGTTTCAGACTAAAGTGCATCCTATAGTCGGTTTTTTTTAAACGCATAATTTATACATGTATTACAATAATTTGATTTTATCACGTGCAAAAATACCAAAAAAAAAAAAAAAACAAGTATATATATATTTAAGAAAAACACAAATGGAAGAAATGTTCTACAAGCTTTTTTCAATGGGTTTCATGTTTTTCCGCCGAATGGCCGCCAATGTGTTGATGATATTGTTTGCCATTTGGTCAGCAGCTGTGCGGCACAAGCGGTGATTAAAATATGTTTGGTTAAGTGTTGCGAATGTTCCACGGATACGGAGCTGACTGTTAACCACACCACAAAAGCTTGGTCTGTGTGCGCCTTGCACTTGTTTAAATAATTCCACCTCGACGCGATGTGAAAGACAGCGCCGAAGAGTATACTATACTATGTATGTATGGTGCATATTGTAGTTCAATCGATAGCACTGGTTACCGTTATTCGAGACGAAAGTTTTGGGAATTTTTGTTTTGTGTTCGTTGGGGTCCGGCTCCGGGTGTACATCTGCGTTTAAACATGAATGGCATCGCTGACCAGAATTTAATGAAGGCAAAGTTTAAAGTTCAAGTTTGATACTGATTGAATTGAATGACTGAAAATCTTAATGATTGTTTTCATTAAGCAATCCCCAGACGGTTTGTGCCTGATTTTTATTTAAATTGTTAATGCTTTCTGTAAGGGTAGTGCAAGAGTTTACGTAGAACACTTAGCTTTAACATTGTTATATGCATCCATTTTTGCACAGTTTAGATATTGCAATTTTAATCTTTATGTGTATGTTGGCACATTGATAAAATTTAAGATCCCAAGAGTGCCTAACTATGTAAATAAGTTTTCATTATTACAATCTCCCAAATTGCCAAAGGGCATTAAAACCAAAATGCAAAGGAATTTTTTCGACTAGAAAAATGTTCATGTGTTTGCATTGTTATTGTTGTTGCAGTTTTACTGATGCTTGATGTTATTATAGCATAAGAGCAAGAGAGAGGGACAGAGAGAGAGTGAGTGAGACAGTGCAGTGAGTGAGTGAGCAAGCATCATGGCATTGTAAAATGTAATCATTCTGGCGTGTAATTAGTTTTTGTGTGTCTACTACATATGTATGTGTGCGTTTTATATTTGTCTTTGCGTATACATGTGTGTTACGTTATTTATTATTACATTAACATGGCACTGAGAGAAAAACGTCATTCGGAAATGAAGTGACCAAGTGCTCAAAAAGAGTCTAACAGAACAAAAATGAAGATCCAACAATAAAATTTAGTTAGCCTTTAAATATCTTAGATCTTTGGAGTAAAGTTGAAAATTTTATAAAACAAGATAAAATTCGCGTCTCTTCTTTGCGCTCTTTCTTAGAATCTTTGGTCATCTTCAATTCTTTAATTTCTTGCATTGCGACTGCGTTCGATTCAGATAAATAGTTTTAATATTAAAAAAATGAAAATTTAGATGCTCCTAAATTCCTCAAGGTCCCAAAAGGCGAATTGAAGGGTTGAAAAAGGTTAAGGAGATGCATAAATCTGGAATAAAATGAGTATAAAATTCGGTTACTTCAGATATTGCAATTCTTTTTAAAAATTCAATTAACTAAAATACCTAGTTCAAATCCTAAGAATAAAAAGGGGCCTATCCAGCAAGCGGATACTGGTGATAAGAAACGAAGCTTAGAAGTCTTTAACGAAAAAAAAAAATTGTTATTAAAAACGGTGGAGATTGCTCAAAATCATGCCTATTAAAGCGTTTAAAAAGAAATCGTAACAATAATATTTAAATGTAGTTAAAAGTAAACAACAAAGTAAAATTACGAGAAATAATCGGTATAACCATTCCAAAAATCGCTTATGAAAGATAGTTTCGTAATATGTCCATTTCCCGATATATATAATCATCATCATAACAATTTCCTGTATTTCCCAATGGAGCATAGGGCCGATATATATAATAGGGCACTACAATACTTTACTATGAACATAATTTGTATTTGTAAATATATAATAATAATAATATATAAATGGGAATTTTCAAATTGGTTCTTACATAATTTAATAAACCGCACTATGGGCCTTATAACCAGCCCATTAAATAATAATACATACTTAAATTTTTAAGATGAAATTTTGCACGCACATACTTTTGAAAGATATAATTTAATGTCTGTTAATTTTAAAATGCCTCAAATTTTTTTTAAGATATACGTATGGGAGGGAAGCAATTCAATATATTCTAAATTCAAATAAAACTTTAAAAAATAAAGACAAAAACCAGCAAAATATGTATGACAGCTTAAATTATAATATCAAAATTGGTAGTGGTATCATGTGAGCCTTATTAACAACGAAACGTTGACTTTTTTATAAAACATATTCAGTTCTTATAATTCTAAATTTGGCCCACATAATTTCTTTTCTTTTCAAAAAAAAATATTGTTTGAAAGGTATCCAACTTTCAGGAACAGACTGGACCCATTAAAATATTTTTATTTCTTGTACTCATTATGGGCCCAGATTGTCATATTTGGGCTAAATAAAAATTCTAGCATTTACATGATAATTTTTCAAGTTAGCTCAAATTTTAACACATACCGGGTGGCCATTTTAAAACATCTCACGGTTTTAATAACCGCCTAAAAAGTTTTCTTTTTACCTGCATATAGCGATAGAAGATGATCGAAATCAGTTTAGTACAACCTTAGATACTATTTGTTGTTTTTCTAATTTCGAAAAACGGGTTTTTCGCAATATCTCAAAACCCGTTTCATGAAAAAAATTTTTGAATGCATTTTCGGTTTTAGCATGTCATTTTACTACTGTAACGACTAAAACATGTTGAGGATACCAAAATTTTTTTAAATTTGTTAACTAGTGTAATTAATCAATTTTAGAGCTTAACAAATTTATTCCGGCCGACAGTATATTTTTTAAAATTATGTTTAGATAGATATGAGACTTTTTGAACCATAATTTTTTTGATTGGAAATAATTTTTTAAAGTTTATGTAGAAAAATACAGTCAAAAGCGGAAAAAGTTAAAATTATGACCTTTGACCAATTTTCGTGTCCATCAAATACTCATCCAATCATCTTTATAATTTACAGGTAAAAAGGAAACTTTTCAGGCAGTGGGGTTATTAAAATCGTCGGTTTAAAAATCTACCCTAATATCCACTGTTAAGAAATGGTTCAGATTTTTTAAAGATATAGATAATGCAGACCAAAATTATAAAAAGAAAAAAATCTGTATTTTACTTAATTTAAACAAGAACCACTTTTCATGCGGGCTCTTTTCTCTATCGAGGATCAGATACTTCTTTTTTAATACAAACATCCCATCCAACTTTTGGTCACTCTAAGACCAAAGTCAGCTGTTTGTTGTTTTTTATATTGTTCGGAATTTGGCTCGGAATAGTGTTGCAAAATGCCGGATCCACGCAGCCCCATGGCCAGCTTTGCACAGTCTGTGCAAAATGTCATTGATGCTCCTATTACTTGGTTCCGCGAGAGCATTGTGGAGCCAAACCAAAAGAAATATAATTGGTATCATCAACGCTTTCCCCGCGTGCCCACCATTGATCAGTGCTATACGGATGATGCCGTTTGCCGCTTCGAAGCTGATCAGCAGTTTCGCCGGGATCGCATGGTAGACAACGAGATTGTGGCCATATTGCGCCAACGTTTCGAGGATTGCATGCTGTATGAGGCGCCCGATCATGGAGTCAAATGCAGACCCTTATTGGAGACCTATGAGAAAGCAGCCGAAAATTGGTTCATCAAGTATGGTGACTTGGGTGGTTATGCCAATGCCAAGACTTGCTTTATGAAGCAAAAGCATCGTCTGATCTGGGAACGCCGCCATGGCCCAGTCGGCAGCGGCATGAAGAATCAGGAAGAAATCAGCCACTAAAGAGACGTACCCCTGCCAGCTGCTAATTAGTTAAATTTACGCAAACTTGAGTCTTTAACGTGATTACAAATATACACAATCCAACTATCATTAACATTGAAATTTTATATATAGTATCTAACATTTTATAATTTTTTAGAAAAAATTTAATATCAGCAATTCATAGTATTCAAATCGAGTCGTAGGCTATTGCTAGATTCTAACTATTAAATATATTAATGTTTAATATATTTCAATTAATAAATACAATTAAATAATTTTTAATGGAAATTGGACCAAATTTTCTACAGAGCACTATGGGCCCACATTGTCATGTTTTGCCCAAAATTCTGATATTTCCATAATAATTTGTTAAGGACAGAAATCGTACATACATGTTCTTCAAAGATTGAACTATTTTCTGGAAAGTGTGAGTCTCCGTATATTTTTTTAAGACACAGATAATCCAGACCAAAATTCGAAAAAAATTTGTAATAAAGAAAAAATATTTTAACTTTATTTAAAAAAAAAAATTGCCCAATTGCAATCGGACCAAATTGCAAAGCGAGCTAGATATGAGGTCCACATATTTAGCAAAAGTAGCACAACCCCAAAATATTTTTTAGTTACAAAAAGATGAAACCTTTATTTTATGTACTTGTACAAAATTTGCCTGTAGGAGCGCCTATATAAAGGGTCATCAATCTTGAGGTTTTTTTTGATAAACCACGCGGGAGTACTGTCTAATTGCCATGTGTTTTTTATTCAGTTTTCATTGCCATTTCATCATGGAAAAACTTACACCCGAACAACGTTTACAAATCGTACAATTATATTACTAAAATTCGCGTTCCGTAAAGAATGTTTTTCGCGCGCTTAGGCCATTGTATGGTCGCCATAATCGACCTACTGAGACCACTATTCGCCATACCATCAACAAATTTGAGACCCAATATTCATTATCGGATGACACTCGACCGAATAGACCTCATCTAGCGTGTAGTTTATGGGCCGGTGGAATCATCGGTCCATATTTCTTTAAAAATGACGCTGGTCAGACCGTAACCTTCAATGGGGACCGTTATCGCGCCATGATAACGAATTATTTGCTACCTGAAATTGAAGCTCGAGATCTCGACGACATTTGGTTTCAACTAGATGGCGCTACTTGCCACACAGCCCGTAAAACAGTGGACATATTGGACACATAGTAGACACGCTCCGGACCGGTGAATTGGCCACCAAGATCGTGTGATATCACATCGTTAGACTTTTTCCTTTGGGGCTACGTGAAGTCTAAAGTGTTTGTGTATGAGCCAGCTACGATTGAAGCATTAGAGGCCAACATTACCCGTGTTATTCGCGAGATACCGCCGGTTATGCTGGAACGCGTCATCGAAAATTGGAAGCTCCGCTTGGACGAGCTACGGCACAGTTGCGGCCAACATTTGAAAAGGATTATCCTTAAAAAGTGAATGGCAAGAACGGTTCTTTCTATTGATAATACAGATTTTCCGATTCATTGGAAATTTTTGGTTTTTTTTTATTTAAAAAAACACCTCAAGATTGATGACCCTTTATTAGAGATTGTAGTAGCTAGGATATGCATACTTGTCCAAGTTTTTCCTAAGGGTAGCTCAGTTTCAAAACATACTGTCGTCTAGGGACCATTGTTCGATTCCGAACCAAGGCAATTTTTATTTTATTTTTTATGTTTAATGTCGCCGCGCGCTACTTTAACTTTCAATATTTTTTTTTTAATTTATTCTGAGTTTGTAGAGGTCCTGCAGTTAAGTGTAAGTTTAGTCGTTGTTTCGAAACCCAGGCGAAACTGTTTTATTATTTAATAATAACCCTCTACTAGGGTCTATTAAAAGATAGTCATATTTTTCTCATTGTGTATGTTATATCAACCGACAAACGTACACGGAAGATTGCTGCGGTATATAATACATTATAGGCCTACTAAATACACGCAGAGTACAAACCGCGCATTCATTTAAGTGAGAAATGTATAAATTTCTATTGTATTTATTACACGCAGCCATACACACATACACACACTTAGTCACATATACACACCTATACCAACACTCACTCACACAGACTGTGCAAACTTGAATGGCAGCCGTAGCTTGCGGCCATTTCATCATTAACTAACCACATCGTGGCACATAAGCTCTGCAGGGCCACACGTCGTATTAGTAATAATAATTTACACATCGTCATCGTTGTTGTAATTGTTGTTCTTGTTGTACTCAGCACTACTCCAGTCTCTATTGCTGTTGTTGTTGTTGTCCAATCAATAGTCAATTTTCAATTTAAGTTGTATATTTGTGTGTATTATTGTGTGTGTGGTGTTTTTGTGTGTGTGTGTATGCGTATGAGTGTGTGTTGATTGGCGGTTGTTATACGCTGTACGTGCCTGTAGTGCAATTGATTGTTATGTTGGTCAAGTTGACTTTCCCCGTGGACACTCCACCATACCCTGCCACACCGCACACCCCTTCCGGCACCCAATGTACAAACACTTATTTCAATGCCTACAAATTAGTTTGTTCGCGCGTAGACCACAAATATTGTGAAATTAACTTGTTAAAATATGTCCAACGTTCCCATTGAGCTGACAGATGGGTGTGGTTGGCCTACTGTTAATTGAAGTTAGATTTGGGATTTTACGTGACCTTTTCAAATACATATAATTGGTCGTTTGTGTATCTATTTCGGATATCTACTGCTGTTTGGAAATAGTGTGTGTATATATATAGGGCCCAATGGTATGTGTATGTTAATAAATAATAGCGGTCAAAGCCAAAATAGCTTTGAGCCTTGTTTTTATTTTTAAATATTTAGTACTGCCACGTGCTTTCAGTTGGATTTAAAATAAATTTAATTAATTGAAGATATGGTCAACGGAGTCGATCCGTTTTGCAGTAGCATACCGCAGCGGTTTTCATGAAGTGCCCGAAAGTACGGGGTAGGGTTCAAAAAGTAATGGGACTAAACTTTCTGTAGTGCGAACGGAGCGGAGAGAGGTGGTCGGATCACCTGGGTATGTAAGTGGGGAGCCTCCCAAAGATGGAAAAAAATCTCCGCAGTTCTACTCCATTAAATTCTGCATCAAACTCGGGAAAAATGTGACGGAAACGCTTGTAGTGATTAAGGGAACCTACGTGAATGCTGCTATGAACCGTTCAACAGTGTTCGAGTGAGTGAGGTGTTCCGGGGAGGGGCGGAAGCTCATCGATAACGACCATCGGTCTCCCATCAACTTTAATGATTGATGAAAACGTGGCCAAAGTGAAAGTGCTCCTGGACTCTGACCTGCGCAAAAACATTCGTCTGATTGTTAATGGGTTAGAGATTTCATACAGTAGCGTACAAAAAAGTATGCGCCAGTTTTGTGAAAAGTCACGCTGCTGGTAAGGGAGTTTCTGGCCAAGCACAGGGCTGCCATGTTGACCAACCCCCCTACTTTCCAGATCTGGCATCGCCGTAGTTCTTTTTCTTTCCTCGGCTCAAGCGGGACCTCAAGGGAAGCCGCTACAGTTCCGTAAAAGACGTCCAACTGACATGACAATATCTCTGAAGGGTGTTCCGGAGAGCGAGTTCCAGAAGGCGTACGCGCAGTGACGGAGCACAAGGACGGATTTGTTCCGGTTAGTTCATTAAAAAAAATTGAACTAATTCAGTTCTACTTCTTTTTGATCCAAGCCTGCATTTAGGACGGTGGTCCACCTTAATGCCGAGATATTTTGCTAATGTTGTCTGTGGTATTGTTGGGCAGAATTTAAGCCTGAATTTGATGACATCGTTCAAAGGTCTGGCTTAATTTTCAAATTGGAGATACTCCTGAATCCCCTACGCGGCTTTACACTCACAAGAATCTGAGTATAGAATGCAGATATCGTGGTAATGCCATATTGTTGCTGGGCACAGGAATGTCGACCGCAAATACTTTATACAGGAGTAGTTCACTGTGGTACTTCAGGGGTGCGACTGATGGGGTGCATGGCTCTTGGTTCTTACTAAGCTGTAGTATGATCTTTGACTGAAGATTATTATTATTATGTTATTGGATAGGAAATGGAAAAATAAAATGTAATATTTAATCATGTGTGTCAAGTAAGCGAATTTGCAGATTTTACCCCGATATCTGGATATTTCTGAAAAACCTTAACAAAACAAAGAATTCAGCAGCTCTTAGAACTAGACCTTGAGGATCAAAACTGTACGACATCCCTAATCCCCTAAGACTCTCCTATTACAAAACCATTTTGAGGATTCGACAAAGCACCCAGATCCGCAATTGGCACAGAAGCCAGACTACCCAGATCCTCAAAGAACGGTTTTCCCAGAAACTGGGTTCGTCTTCTTAGAAGCGCCGGGCAGTCACAAAGCAGGTGTTGGATGCTTTCTGTCTCCTCCTCGTCTCCGCAGCTTCGGCAGAAATCGTGGTGGGGAACATGCAGCCTCTCAGCCATGTGGCCAATAGTGCAGTGCCCCGTTACGACTCCTACCACCATCCTGGTCCTGTTTTTATGAAATCGCAGGAGTATAAACACGCAATCTTTTACATATTTTTCTTAAATATATTAGTTACCCTTTGAACATCATCCTGACTAATGGCTGCCCCGCTGCATTTTGGCCTCTGTCTAATCTCACGCCATTTCCTTTTTCATTTCCTCCATGCCAATGCTTTTTTTTCCTTCCTCTCATGGCACTGCACTTTATCATTTGGCCATCTTGTTGCCAGCTGCATGCCACTGCGTGTGAAAAGAACGCTGCAAGCGAAGTTAAGTGGCAGCAGCTCCAGGCAGCTCCTTCAACTGTGGCAGTGGCACATGCGGCGTATGAGCAATGTGCCACCTCCACGTTGCTACCACTTGTGGTTTGCATTTAAAGTGTAAGTAGCGCAAAATCTGTGTAGGTCCTGACTGAGAGTACCCAAAAAGCACGAGAGGCACGAAAATGAGGACGAGTAAGTCTGCCTCATTGACAGCATCAATCCCGAACTCATCAAACTTGCTGGCAGCGACGCGCTCATTACGTTGAGAGGCACCACATTGGCTTTGTGCTTAATAAAGCGTATGGCAGCCATTTGGGATTTTGGTTTCGCATACTTGGATGAGCATTCTGGGGCACTAGGGCAGCTGTATAATTAGCTTTAATAGGTTAATGCTTCGCCAACATCAGCTTCATGTTCATCGTTATGAACTTGGATTGGCAGCGTAAATACGCAGCAGGCGTTTGAAGAAGCGCTAAGAGCAGGTTAACGGCTCAAATACAGATTTTTTTCAGGTGAAAAGATATGCGCACCTTTCAAACCTAAAAAATACGCTTTCTCTAGTATAGTTAGGGTCACACTTTTGCTATGTGTACTTATGTGAGCCTAACAACAGAAACTTGGCTCTTCGTCGAAACAACCCCTACCATGCCCCCACCAAATGATACAAGCTCTTCCGAGAAGGCCAAGTAGATACCAATGACAAACTCGTTTTGGTCTCCCCAGCCAACTACTGATGCAAAACTTTAAAGAAAGTGTTGTTGGAAAATTGTCGAATCAGCTTTAGACAAGTTGGTCTGTGCCATGAAATCTTTTCGGATGTTTTGTGCATAAAACTTCTGTCAGCGAAGTTTGTTTTAAAACTACTTAATTTTGACTAGAAAAACCATCGCATGAGCATCGTTCAGGAGTTATTGAATGACGTTAATGATGATCCTGGACCATAAATGGTGAAGAATCATGTGTTTATGGTTATGACGTGGTAACCAAAGTCCAATCGATCCAATGGAAGCTCCTAGAAGGTTTAATTTCTTTTTCGGCCAGACGCACATAGGAAACGGCGAGAAAGAAAGAATCCCTTTAGGACCTTAGGATGCCTCGCTTAATCTCCAAAGTATACGAAGTCCTTATAAACGTCAAAAGTTAAGTTGGTAACCTGGAAGGAAGTCGTCACCAATGTGCAAAAGGAAATGATCTCACGAAGTTTTTTCCTCACAAACAATCTAAAAGTAATGACTAGGATCCCATAAGGTATCTCTACCTGGCCTCTCTATGGCCTGCTAAGACCAGAATAGCATCGGAAGAGTAATTCTTCGCTTGATCTCCATCGTTGATCGTTATGCCAATGTATACAAAGTTGTTGTCAATATCAAAAGCCTATTCACTAACCTGAAACTGAGAATCTTCAGCTACGTAAAGAAAAAAGTGTTCTTATTTACCAAAGGACACACCACCTAATTCTAATAGGGAATAATAGGAAAAACAGTTCCATCTGTCTTATCCCATCTCATCTTGTCTTATCTCATCTCATCTCATCTCATCTCATCTCATCTCATCTCATCTCATCTCATCTCATCTCATCTCATCTCATCTCATCTCATCTCATCTCATCTCATCTCATCTCATCTCATCTCATCTCGTCTTATCTCATCTCATCTCATCTCATCACATTTCAACTCATCTCATCTCATCACATTTCAACTCATCTGATATGCTTGCAAATAGCAAGTTGCAATGTTCGTTTTAAATACACTATTCTCCACAAGAAGGAAGATAGCGTCGTCTCGTCTTAAAGCAGACACGGTACAGATAACGCTACTGGCCTTAACTAAGAACTCGAAAAGCAGCAACCAGAAGGCAGTAGATAAAAAAACTTTTTCCTTCAAACAAACATTTTTCAAGAATTTAAATTTCATTGGTGCTGACTCTTAACCCAATCTTACCGTAAACTATAAATTTATTTTGTCAACTTTTCACAAACTAAACATCCAGCTTATTCTTTTGTATTAATGAAAACTTTTAAATTTGGGGAAAATTGTCAACAGCATTACGGAAATGGCAGAGAAATGGCAAACAATACTTTCCAATTAACACAGCGCCTTACATTGCTCCTGGACCCTTTACCGCCCGTTGGTTTCTTTGACCCTCAATCTACCACACTCATTTGTTACTTTTGTTTAAGCCAAATTCCTGGCAGCATTTTGTGCTGCCTGGAAAAGTCGCACACTTAAGAAAAACTTGCTCTAACAGTACAAACAAGACAAAAGGCACAAAAAAATAAAAAGGAAAACTTCCGGCTATATACTCGTATACTGACTACATATCTGGGGGCTGAAAAATAACAGTTGCATACTCTTAGCAACTCCCAATTGGAACCACCCGGTGCTATCAGGCAGGCAATGCATTCAGCCTGCTTCCATGCCTCGAACGTGTTGCATATGCATCTTCTTCAATGTGAAGTTATGAGGCAAAGTTTCTTGTACCTCCCAACAGCAATAGAAACATGTTTTTCCGAGGCCGGTGTTGTGGTTCGGGTGTGGTTCGAGGATACTACTGCTACGTGTGAATGAGTCTTGTGTACATATGAGTGTGAGTGTTGACTGAGTGCTTACCCAGCCGCCTGCAATTGGGGCCAAATAAATAGTCAGAGCCAGGCTCAAGCAACTTTTATGCTCTTCAGTTAAAGTTTGTTTGAAAGAAAATTGTTTTAAAGTGTCAGGTTAAGGTGGCATTCTATGGGGATGCCAGAAATACTGAGTGGGTGGAAAGGCGGTCATGATGGGCCTTGCACTGACTTTTTTTTTGTCGTTCCAACCATTTTAATGCTTTCATTAATTCTGTAGTGGCTTTTGTGGCATAGACAGAGTATACAATTGAAAAGATTACGTAGGCTAGGTGGATTTTTTTTTAAGTCTAAACGTTTTTTTTTTTTGTGGACAGCTTGACTCGTTTAAGGATTAAGTTAAAAGAAAAAGACTAGGCTTACAATAGACAGTGCTGTACTTATACAAAGGTACAACTTTTTAAAGACTTTACAACCAAACTAAATGGAAGGCTACTGTCACCTGCTGCTCTTCATTATATCTCGTAATTTTTTTTCAAAATTTTATTTAGTGAATTGTAAGATTAAATTATAGGGTGCTTTTTTAGAGTTTCCCTTTTGTATATTAGCTACTTTTAAATATATTTGTAATTTAACTTTACACACAATAAGATAGCGCTTTCAACTTTTAATTTTTTTTATTTTTTTAGCTCGTAAAAACACACCCTTTCTTGTAAATTTTTCACAAAATTGTATTTAGTGAACTAAACAGATTCAATTATGGGGTGATTTTTTAGAAAACACGCAACAATTATTAATAGAGAGTGGTAGGAGAAATCTACAGTTCCATGCAGTTTAGAATTTACCCTTTAAAAAAGCGACAAAATAATACATTTAGGGAAAAAACATTATTTGCATTAAAGATCCGTAAAATCAGAACAACATTTTTTTCTTAAATAAATCTTTTCATTTTTATTTAAACTACATACATTGGGCTGAAAAATATCGATTTTTTGTAATTCAAAAGTCAATAGTTTGCCAGAAATCTCTTTCCTATTTCCAATATTAAGCTTAACAACATACCATAAGTGTCAAAGATCACGTAGCTCAGTAGTTTTACAGAAACCGCTTGCCTACTCACGATATTAAAACTAATCACGAACCTTTAGTGTAACAGGTAGACTATATATACGAACCTGTTCCAGAAATATTTTGAAGGGTTTTGGAAACAATAACATAAATGAACTTCACTAAGTCAAAAAATAATTTTGTTTGGATAATCTTAAGATCACATTACTTACATCGCTAATAAAATTGTCTAGGATAGGGCTTTATCGATTTTTCGGTTGACCCAAAAGCAAGGTTTGGCCGTGCTCCTTTAACGTAAAAAACAAAACGAACCCAAATCATCATCTACTCATATTTCCCTTGCTCATTGTTAGCACTGTTTTACACCTTTCGATGGAATTTATCCAAGACTATGCTATTCCTATTAAAAGAAAAATTAGGAGCACCAAATATTAGTTTTCAGAACGAGTCCGAATAAAATGGTCGGTTTCGTTTTCCGGAGCACGGTCGAATATAATTTAAAATTTCTATTGACTGAAAGATAGCCTACTCCATTATAAAAAGATGGCGTACGTTAAAGTCGGGCGCGGACGACTTTGGGATACCCTGTACCACTGCTTGCAATCAAATCCGGTAAATTGCTTAAGTACACCAAAAGACATTTGATTGCCAAATTAGATTATGATACCTTCATAAACAACCAAAAACAGACGAATTTTTAATCAAAAACTTTTTTTCGACCGATCGGCCCTATGGGAGCTATATGATATAGTCAACCGATTTTGATAAAATTTGGTACAGTGTTGAAGATCTCTAAAAAACTTCTGAATGCCAAATTTGGTTACAATATCTTGGCAAACAAACGAAACACAACGAATTTTGTACAAAAAACAAATTTTCGACCGATCGATCCTATGGGACCTATATGATATAGTCAACCGATTTTGATAAAATTTGGTACAGTGCTGGGGGTTTCTAAAAAACTTCCGATTGCCAAATTTGGTAATGATATCTTCATAATCAAACGAATTATCCATCGAAAACTTTTGCTTTTTTTTGAGGTCCTCTGAAACACTCCTATGGGAGCTATATAATGTAGTCCCGATATCAAAAAAATAAAATAAACTTGTCTCCTATGGATTAATAAGGTATCTTATCTGAAAGTTTGGTTGCTCTAGCTCTTACCATCTCTGAGATCTAGGCGTTCATGCGGACAGACGGACAGACGGACATGGGTATATCGACTTCTCTAGTCACTCTGATCATACTTTAGGTAACTTTGGGGGGTCTCCGACTTCTCCTTCTGTACGTTACATACATTTTCAGCTTGCACCAACACAATAATGTACCATACGGTACAGGGTATAAAAAACAATGTTTGCTAAATCTTGCATTTGAAGGAAATAATTTTTTGGTTCTTAGAGAAAATACAAATTTTTCGTTTTTTAGGCTCTCAAGAAATAAATTTGTGAAAGGCTTAACATATTTATAGAAAGAAAAATTTTAAGGCAATTTATAGGAATGGGTGTCTGAAACATTTTATTATACCCTGTATCGGTTGACTATATCATATAGCTCCCATAGGATCGATCGGTCGAAAATTTGTTTTTTGTACAAAATTCGTTGTGTTTCGTTTGTTTGTGAAGATATTGTAACCAAATTTGGCATTAAGAAGTTTTTTAGAGTTCCCAAGCACTGTACCAAATTTGATCAAAATCGGTTGACTATATCATATAGCTCCCATAGGACCAAAAAAACGTTTTTTGTACAAAATTCGTTGTGTTTCGTTTATTTGGCAAAGAAATATCTTTTGGAGTTTGTAAGCAATATATCAGACTTGATTGCAATGTGGTGGTACAGGGTATCCCAAAGTTGTCCGCGCCCGACTTTAACGTACGCCATCCTTTTTTATTTATTTATATAATTTTCTGTGTATCACGTGAACAATAAGCAAGACTTTTGCAAATTATAATTTTAACAGGAATTATTAAGAATATTTTTGATTTTAGCTACCTTTTTTAATAACCCTTTTTGTTGTGGGCTTTAGAAAACATTTCTTCGGTATGCTTATGAGAAGACAAATTATTTTTTAAGAACTGCCATTTTAATACGTACCTAAAAGAGTTAACGATCTTTATCAGTGGGCCAAGTGACCGGAGCGCTTTTCTAATATGGTTGAAAGCTACATAATTCTTCTACGAAAGAAATTAATCTGATATATATTTATCGACAATCTTCTTGAACTTGATGTTTCTAGATCATATGGTTTCCGAAATCATGCTGTTTACAGGCAACAAATGATCTAATGATGGTGACTAATGATCTTGATCCTATGATTGATTTATAAGATATAAAATATTTTTTTTTTATCTGTTTTTATTCTGGTTCCACTTTTCTAGTTTTTAATAGTTTAGGAATGGACTGATGTGCCAAACAATTTTTTAGTCGAATTTTAGACAGTCTGCATTTCTGCACTTATACTCAACTACTATACATACAAAGATCTGATTATAACCAGTTGAATTTACACTTTCGGTTCCTTCCAACTAGTTTCTATTACTTTACCTATTGAGTGATGTGCCAAAAATCTGTTTTAAGCGAATTTTTAGAAAATAAATAAATAATAGCGATACTCCTCAAGAGCTTTGGATTTAATTTTTAAACCGGCTGATTCGTGAAAATTTTTGGAAAAAAAATTAGAACAAGTGCATTTCAAGACGTGAATTTAAGTCCGATGAACAGAAAATTAAATTTTTACAAAAAATATAACAATTTAATATAATTGCTAGGTATCTCATGCAATGTTATTTTCTTTTGAAAAATTAAATTTAAAATCGAGTATTTTTAAAATAATTTAAAAGGTCACACCGCCTATATTAAAAAATTTGTTTTTTGATTATTTTGGAGAAAGCTTTAAAAAACTAGCATTTTATTTTGTTTACATCTATTTCATACATTTTTTAATTATTTTTTTAATTTTAAGTTCTTTAAAAGATATACAATTTTTTTAGACATTTTACCTTTTTTAATTTAAAATTTTGAATATGTTTTTTAAAATATTTCTTTTGAATTTCATACAATTTTTTGCTTAGTTTATACAATTTTAGCTTAACGCTTGGCTCATTATTGAAAAGCTCGCTTTTCAAAATTCCCTGATATTAGCTCAATTTCTTATAAATATTTCTTTTGAATTTCAAGTGATTTTTAGCATTTTTTTGTGAAATGTTTAATAAGCATTTTTTTAAGGACAAATGTATAAAAAGTAAATAATTCACTTTTTT
Source organism: Chymomyza fuscimana (assembly GCA_949987675.1). Taxonomy (NCBI): domain Eukaryota; kingdom Metazoa; phylum Arthropoda; class Insecta; order Diptera; family Drosophilidae; genus Chymomyza; species Chymomyza fuscimana. The sequence goes on along the minus strand of OX465088.1, from coordinate 35,844,290 downwards.
TTACGTATAATGAAATGTTTTATGATATGTAAGCAATTATTTGGAATACTCGATAAAATATGCAAATTTTAGAAAGCAAGGTTTTTTTTTAAAAATCAAATAGGCAATGAAAAATATTTAAAAAATAGCTTAACTTGATACAAGTTTGAAAACATAAAAAATAATTTGAAAAAATGGATATGTTTAATAGCAGCAAATGTTTATGAAGCAACCTTTCCATACACTTTTCAATAATGAGCTTAAATAGTTTTCTTTTAAAGAGATTTTTTATTTTTTAAATATAAAAATTAAAATAACTCGTAGGAGTTGTTTTGGTAACTGCTTTTTAAACTGCTAGAAAAGTTATAAATCTAGTTTTAGAGATGTCTTTCTGTGCTAGCAGTGTTGGACAATTTGATTTAAAATGCTTATTTAATAGCTTATAGGTTCCAGTAGATTTTTATTATTTTTTTTTTTGTTAAAATTCTATAAGTTCTTTTGAGCTGCTAGCTTGATCTTAATTAGTTTTGAACTTTATGTTAGAATCTAAGTAGATATTTTAATTTAGTTACAACCTACTATAAAAAGTTTAAATAATTATTAGTAATATAAACATAATTCCAAAAGCTGTCTTTTCTATTTAGCGTAAACAATTTGTTCAACTGAGATGTGTTCTACATAATAACATGAGAGTTGTTTATAAACAAAAGTTAACTTATCACTTAAGTGTTAAAAAAAACTTAATTAAAACTAATTAACAAAAATTGACTCAAACTATTACTTTTAATTGAAATTTTTATAAATTGTGCAAATCTTTAAAATAATGTATTTTTTTTGTACTCCAAGACACTAACTTAGAACATTGTGTACAACATATATAGCAGCTTCGAGTTTTTAAGTATCAAGTTTAGATTTTAGAACAAGCGATTGTATTACATAGTATTCGTTTTTAGAATTGCATGTTTTTTTTTTTTGAGTATTAAAAAGTGGATGTGTTTTTTGTTAAGATTGTGGCGAGTTTGTTTCAGCTGAGGAAATAAGAGTGCGGCTTGACCTTGCCATTCTTGCTGATCTGCGCATTGAGACCTGTAAGAGAAATTAAAAAAAATTAGACATCATATCAAGAGTTTTTTCAAAAACAAAAACTTACCCTCACTGTCGGAGGCACGCGCTACGCCCATGATATTGAGCGCTCGAAATAGTACACCCAAGTTGGAACGTTCATCCATATAATCATTGCTCAAACGCACCACAGGCGCCTTTTTATTCTTGGTCTGTGTATGCCAGACAAGTATTTCAGTGCAATTATTGCCACGCGGCTCTATTTGATCCAAACGCAGTCCAATGCTGCGCAAAAACAAATCCTCCTCGTAACCCGGTTTATAGGGCATATTTACATTTGGATATTGTGCCATATAGGACAGATTCACAGCAAAACCAGCCATATCAACGGGCCAGCGTCGATCGGCCACCCAGGAGTCCAAGAAGGCTATCACTTTGCCCTGGAAAATGAAAAAAAAAAATAGCATAAGAGATCTTTTTTGGAACTAGGTGTAATATAGTCGAACTTCCCTATAAAGAAATCGCAAGGGATCAGAAAATTGGTTCGTTATGCAGAAATTGCTTTAAACAGAAATGATATGTTTTTTAAGTTTTGTAACCTTCAGTTATGATGCTCGCTTTGTCGAGCAGATATGCAGTGAGGCAGAACTGCACAAGCAACCACATAAGCAACTCTAACAAAGAGGCAGAAATGCCAGACTAACTAAGTGAACAACAAGAATCAGCTGGTTTTTCTTTAAAAAAAAGTTATTGAAGAAAAGAGCACAAATAATAGAAACGCCCATCTTTCGTAGTAAAGTGTCAGGCCCCAGTATTTTTTTAATGTGAGTCAAACAAATCTTCTAAGTCATTTAGAGTTTCAAACACATTACACAGTACGTTGCTCCTACTCCTTAGAAACATTCAAATAATGTCAATTGATTAGGAACCCCATCCTAGTGTAAGTACCAGCTCTTCAGAGTATCATCATTTTTATCTTGTGTATTCACATCAGCGCTCTGTCTTAACATAGGTTTTCGGAAGCAAGTGATGGTACTTTGTTTCGACTTTTCTGCAACTTAATTAATTTTTTAAAAATACCCCAAAACTCAATTTAAGAATTATTTTTATACCCTGTAACTTATGGTACAAAGTGTATATAAAGTTTGTGCCAGCCAAAAATGTATGTAGCATACAGAAGGAGACGTTGGAGACACCCCAAAGTTGACTAGAGAAGTCGATATACCCATGTCCGTATGTCCGTCCGCTTAGATCTCAGAGATGATAAGATCTAGAGCAACCAAATTTTCAGATTAGATGAGTTTTATGTCAGCGGAGACAAGTTTATTTTATATTTTTTATATCGGGGTTATTTTATATAGCTCCCATAGGCGTGTTTTGGAGCACCTCGAAAAAATCTTAAACCAAACGTCTGGTTTTCACATCCCACAACGAACAATGGTCAATAACCACAATTGGGCTACATATAAAATGACTGCCTCAAATATGGATCTAATCAATTATAACTTTTTTTGGATGGACAAGCGTGAATTAAGGAACTGCTAGGTAGCGAACCTTTTTACCCAAGGAATGCGTGTACCATCCAGATCTTCTGTAATTTATCTATTATATCCGTTGGTTCTAGCCCTAAGGTGACTATCGTCATTGATTATTCAGGTAATGCAGCCTTTTCGTTTTTTTTATGGAGTGTAAATGTTACAGAGAATGCGGAGTGGCAGGAACCGTAAAGGCATCCTGCAGGCAGCAGAATGAGCACATCCAGCTCAGAGAGCTTTGCATAATTTACATAAGTTCGGTAAGAAAATTTAGATCGATACCATTCCAGAGGATTGCTTCCCACAGTATGTCCCAAAATAATAGGGACTCCCTATGATTCACCAAGTAGATGATCACGAATTGCGCAGGTTCATATCTCTCTCTGAAATTGAGAGCACTGGTTCAATTTTTGTATGCTAGCTAACGTCACACAAATGTAAAGACTAATATGAAATAAAGTTGTTTTTTTTTTTTCAAATATCGTGACCAAAATTATGCCAGTTATATTTCGTTTAAGTCTTAACATTTGTGTCAAGTTTGATCAGAGTTGGTCCCTTATTTCATATAGCTGTCATACAAAAACTGAACCATTTTCTGCGACCCAAACTCGCGCACTGTTTTGCGGCACCTTGTAAAATTCTTCGCATCATTTTTTAAAATATCGTGATGAAGTTTAAGCCAGTTTTATTTCGTTTTAGTCTAAACATTTGTATAAAGTTTGATCAAAAGTGGTGCACTACTTCATATAGCTACCATACAAAAATTGAACCAGTTTTTTGCGCAGCCAAACTGCGCACTTTTTTGCAGCACCTAGTGAAACTCTTTGCAACATGTGTACTCACCCTAGTTCGTGACTAATATTTAGCCCTTAGTGCAATTTTTCATATTTTTTTACTGTCCCTTTTCATGCCGGACACCTTTTTTCCAACAAAAACTGTTAAATTATACCAACTTATTGCTCAAGGTTAATCAACTTTACAGAACGTATTTTATAGACGATAATATCCCGTAAAAATTTCGTCACCTTGCATTTAGTGAAAAAAAGTTATCCCCGACAAAGTGGGTGGCCCTATTAATTTGGTTCACACTGTATTGAGTTTTTTTTTTTTTTAACAATCTTTCAGTAGTTCAGCATTGTCAACAAAAGATGAGAGGTTTTCTTTGAAGATCTTCACTAGTACATATTTTTCTTATTACCGTCAAGAAACTAAAAGGTCGGTGATATGAGTTGGAGACTCGGAAGGCTTATTTGATTTTTAAAAACAGGGGATTCTTCTTTTTTGTTGGGTTCTCAAAAATGTTCGTAACAGTTGTACAAAGATTGACACAGTTTAGAACATTAGTTTGTACTAGTTTGATTTGCCATATTAGTTCAGCTGCAGAACAGTGAATTGTCTCAATAACAAGATTGGGAAATCCCCCAAAATATGGTTTACTTAATTTTGGCTATGAAATTTAATTCCAATGCGTAAGAAAAAAAATGCATTAGATGTAGAGCGAAAACCCATTCAAATACGATGTATAGACATACGTCATCAGAAGATCAAAAAAAGACCAATTCTTCTTCTTGAAAAAAAATGCATATAGAAAGAAATTGCTTGTAGAAGCGTTCGTTATACGGAAGTTCAACTGTATATGGTAGATAAGCTTACCTTGCGCACCACCGGTCCACTGACCGCATAGTCAGCGATAAGTCCTACGGGAAACATGGAAACACGTTGCGTATCTCTTATCTCCGTGAATAGTTTCAAATCATAGGTATTGTCATCATCACCAAAGTATAGCACGCCATTTGTTATATTATGTTGGTGCAACCATTGGAGTGCCGCACGCCTGTTTGCCACACCACGCGGCGCGGGCTTGTGAGTACGAAATTTACTAGGCATAGGACTGGCCATATGTGTATAGGGTATGCCTTAAAAAATATATTTCTTAATAAGAACTAATACAAAAACGCTTAAAGACAAAAACTTACCAAATCGATGCAGTAAGGTGTCCAAAAACGTATTGCAATTGTCATGATCATTGGCCACCAACCAGTGTAGACGCGGCACATGCAATAGCGTATGAGCCAGACGCGTCAATTCGGGTATTTGTTCCCGTCTTGGATACGTAGGAGTTACGAAATAGATCACAGGCAGCTGTGCGTAATCATTACGCGGTTTATCTTGCATATAAAGACGTCGATCCTCATGACTTTCGCTGCATATATGCAAGGTTTCGTTGAGTACATGATTATTTGTACTATCTGCAATAATGGCAAAAAGAGAAGAAGCAGCAGTTAATTTAGTGTGACCAACCCAAAAGTATGCTATGCTTTGTTGCGTGACTATTTTTATGCCAATTTGTTAGCGTTTTGCCGTGGCCTAAACAAACAAGCGCTAAGCAAATTAGCACAACTTTTTGACTTGGTTTACTTTTAGCAAGTTTTTTGTATAGTTTTATTTTTTTTATCAGATTTTTGTATCTTTCGTGTCAAAGTCAATCACTACAAACTGTGAAGTTGGCGCTTCAAGTTCAATTCCATCTAGTATTCTGCATGTATCTGCTAGTTTCTAATTATAATTTATCTAATTGCTGCATGTTGTCTGGGGCACTATTTGCAGCACTTTGTAAATATAAGTATTTTGTTTTGTCATTTTTTTTTTCTTTCTAACAAAATTACGCTTTTGGGCGCCCTGGGAGTTGACCCCGTTTATGAGTTTGCTCGCAGTAAATAAGTAACGATGTGCTACATATTAATTTAATTAACTTGGTTTAGAGTTTAACCCCATTTGAGCACCTTTTAAAACAATGAAAATTATTCAGCCGCACTTGGGCTAATGAGTCAAATTACGGATTATTATTTTGTTTTAGACAAATAAAGCGGCTATGGAGATAAGCTACCCGTATATATCTACTACATGGTGTTTATCTTCAATTAAAAAGTGTTGCTCGAGGTGTTAAGGTTAGGCAGATAATTAAACTAAATAATTGCCTATTATTTTTTGAATAAAGATAACAGTTGTAATTATGCAGCTATGTATCTAAAAGTTCTTAAGCTGACTAAGTTTTCTAGGTGCGGCATTTTATTCGGAAATAGAGAGTAGATCAGAAAAGGGTAAAACTTTCTAAGTTTGGCAGATATTTAGCAACACGTGGAATTTTGGGGACCATAAACACATTACATACAGCTGTTCCATTCCGCCCATACCACAGCGGGAACGAAAAGCGCGCGAATTTCGTTCCGTTCCCAGCTGTTACTAAAGCAAAATATTTTATAAACAAAAGTTTAACTTGGCTTATCGATTTTTTTTTAGGTTTCTATAATAAATTGTTCTTGAACTTATTTCTTAAGATATCAATTTAAGAATTCAAAAATATTTTCCAATGGATGCTGTGAAAACTTTTCAAAACAAAACTTTATAGCGATGGCGGAAGCTATTTAACTTATTTCTTATTTTTAACTTATTTCTTAACTTTGCACTTTAACTTATTTCTTAAGATATCGGTTTAAAATAAACACAATCGATTAAGGGATCGTCCATAAACTACTGACGCTCCAGGAGGTGGGGGTGGCTCTGGCGAAGCGTCACGATCATATGGAAAATCATAAAAAATATTCCGTCACTGTGTCACAAGGGGGAGGGGGGGTCTATTTTGACGAAAATCAGCGTCACGTAGTTTATGGATGATCCCTAATCGGTTTGAAAAACTTTTCAAAATACATCTTTAAAGCGATTGTAGGAGCTGAGTAAAAAAATAAAAACTACTTCATGCCTTAAGGGGAGGTTCTTTCAAATTTGACCAAAAAGAAGGCAAAGTTTGGGAATTATTTGTGACATGATAAAAAGACATACAAACTTCCTGTTTTGATTGTTAAATGCGATTTTTATTGTACAATTAGTGGACATTTTTTCTCGATGAAATTCAAAATGCCGGCTGAAAAATGGCGGCTCTTGTCTGCCTCTGCCGCATAATATCGTCCCGGCATTTCAGTTCTCCAGCCTCTTGGAGTGAACCGAAATGAAAAATGTTTTTGTTTATTGAAGTTAATGAAATTCTCTATGCTTTAACTACATCAGAATGAGTTTTGACAAAAATTAACTGAAATGTGGACGTGCAAAAAAAAAATTTTGTTTTTTTACACTTTTTTTTTGTGATTTGACCTTGCTTTAAAATATCAATTTAAAACTTTTTCATGTATATCAATAATATAAGGCGTACAAAAAATTATATCCTTTCAAATATGGTTTAAATGAAGGGAATCGAAACAATAGATCAAGAGCTATGCTTGAAATACGGATGAAAAACATGCTTCCGAGAAAAACGCGTTTAAAGTTTTTAGAACGTCCTTCAGTGCGAGCGACTTAGGTGCCTTCAAGACGCTATATTTCTATAAATATCGATCGCATCGAAAAATCCTTTCATACACATATTCTACAAATATGTAGCTTTCATTTTTTGTAAAAAAAAAAGTCGATTTTCTCGATTAAATTTGAAAGAACCTCCCCTTAAACAAAACAATTGACGATCAATCGATAGAAAAATTCGAAAATGTTAAAATAAATCGATTGGCGGTACTAAATCAAAATATAATAAAGTGTTCCTTTACAGTTTTTCATAAGATGCAAGATTAAAGAAAACCCATTTAGTTGATTCCTTAAAGCGATTGATCGATACATGATCGATTAATCGGTATGAAAAAACTTTTCAAAATACTATACATTTTTAAAGGGAGTGTCGAGTAAAAACAATAAAAACTATTTCATGACATCTTTCTTCAGATATCGGATTAAAACAAACCAAAAAAAATCGATCAATGAACTTAAAAAATAAATCGGTTGGGGGAACTGAATCAAAATATAACAAGGTGTTTATTTTCATAAGATATAAGATTAAAGAAAACACATTTAGTCGATTCTTTAAAGCGATTGTTAAAAAATATTAAACACTCTTACTTTTTTCTTAAAATATTGGTTTTTTTTTCGACTATTATATATATATATAATTATATATTATAATTTTTTCTTAAGATATTGTTTTTTTTTTTGATTATTATATATATATATAATTATATATTATAACAGTGAATTTCGTAATAGTATAATAAATATAATTTATACAAATAACTTAAAACTTCTATGTTAATATCGTTTTAAAATAAAAAACGATCGATTAATCGATGTGAAAATTCAAGAATATGCTGCAAAAGCTTTTCAAATTAAATCTTAAAAATGTTTATGGGAGCCGAGTCCAAAAAAAAAGAACTACTCCTTGACTTATTTCTTAAGATAGCGCGTAAAAAATAAAAAAAAAAAATCGATTAATCGTTTTAAAAATTAAAGAATTTTAAACAATTTTAAATAAATATTTAAATCGATTGTGGAAATTCAGAAAAAAAATAATAAAGTGCTCCGTTACTTATATCTTGAGATATCAATTGAAAAAGAATCTTTAATCGATTAAAAAATTTAACATTTTATATTTATATAATTCTTTTGAGCGATTGTGGTAGCTGATCAAAAAAATAAGAAACTATCCATTTACTTATTTTTCAAGGAAATAGTTTTAAATATTGTAAGAAAAACTTAAATCTATTTAAGAATTCAGGATAATGTGTGCTCCTAAAAAATGTTAAAATGGTTTTTATACCCTGTACCTCAAGGTACAAAGGGTATATTAAGTTTGTGCAAGCCGAAAATGTATGTAACATACAGAAGGAGAACATAGAGAAGTCGATACACCCATGTCCGTCTGTTCATCTGTTTGTCTGTCTGTCTGTCTGTCCGTACTTATGAACGCTTAGATCTCAGAGATGGTAAGAACAAACTTTCAGATTAGATCCCTTATTATTCAATTCATTATACAGCTACCAAAAAAAAAAAAAAACAAAAGTTTTAGATGGATAATTCCTTTGTTTATGGAGATATCGTAACCAAAGCGGCATTCAGAAGTTTTGTAGAGATCCCCAGCAATGTACAAAATTTAATCAAAATCGGTTGACTATATCATATAGCTCCCATAGGACCGATCGGTCAAAAAAAAAGTGTTCGGTGCAAAATTCGACTTTGTTTGTTTATAAAAATATCGTAACCAAATTTGAAAAAGATTTGTTTTTCAAAATGAAAGAAAATGCTTATCAATTACTGCTAAATGCTTATAGCCATAAATCAAGAATATCTCAAAAAACATTTTGTTTCTTAAGAACCATTGCGCCCATCATTTCCTTTTTTGCATGTTACTTTCACGAACAAAGAAATTTAAATTTGGAACAACAATTTTTTTTGTGGCTGAAATAATTACTTTATAAGATCTCACAATATCTATTTTTATTAAGACAAATCATCGCCATTTGCGTAAAATTTCTTGATTTCAAATGAAGCATTTTCCATAATTAATGCTCACCGCAGGAGATGTCTGGAAAAAGCTGTTTTCACACGACAGCCCTTTTTTTGTTATTGAAGAACTGAATAAAGCAACTTTAAATTTCAATAATTAGAAGAAAGTTCTTAAAATAAGAATTTTTTCGCGAGAATATGTGTTTTTATATAGTTTAGCCTTATTTATTTACTTTTTTTCAAATCCAGCTGATTTTGTTTCCCAAGTTCTGGCCGCACTGCTTCTGTGTGCTAGTAAAACGTATAGCTACTTTTCTAGAAATTGTGCGAGCTAAGTCCAGAGAACATAAACTCTATCTGGCTGCAATGAAATCAGATCAAGCCCTACTTGTTGGAACCGCAAAATAATTGCTCATCATTCATATTCAAACACGTTTTATTCACTTCCTGTGATATGAATATTTCAGGCATTATGAATAACTCTGATGATGGTTGATATAAAAAATCCATTAAAAAACCAACTAAAACACGCTATCAGAGGAAGTAACAACACATTAGGGAACTTTTACATACTACATACTGCATTATATAAATGGACGGACTGATTAACAAAACTTGATAAGTTACACGTGCGCATTGTAGTTGTAACTTTTTGTGAACATATTTACCATATACGAGTATCAATAAAAGGGTATAGTTAACTAAAGAAGGACAACTTGTTACATGGGGCGTGTCAATCAAATAATTGACCAAAACATATATTTTATATGCACGTGCCCACAAAGACTTTCAAAACTTACATATATGTATACATTTTTTATTGGCTTACCAAGGCAGGCGTTTGAGGAATAAAGGTATTCCATATTTGTTCAGTAATAACAAGGGGGCTAAGCTTAAATTTCACATGACTGTGCAACTTCAAGTGTGTAAATAAAACCCCCTATGTTTGCACTGTACCTTTATATAAAGGGTATATTAGGTTTGTTTAAATGTAGGCGGATACGCCGAAGGCAACGCGAAGATAGCTCTAATAGGTAGATAAGGAATACAAAGACATGTCTGACTATTAATTCGTCTATCTGACGATCTTAGATCTTTGATATTGTAAGCGCTAGGATAACCAAACTTGACATTAGGACTTCTACATAGTCAGATAAAAACATATAGTCAGATCCAGTTTAGTTTCCTCCTAACAACCCCAAATAAATGGAATGCGCTATATTTCCTAAACAGCGCGTTTTGAAAATTTTCGATTACACTAGTTTACACAAAAAATGAACATTCGTAAAAAAAAGTTTTTTTTAGGATTCGAGAAACACGAAAATGACAACCATTTTTTTTTGTTAAGCATCGTTTTCGAGATTTTTTCGAAAAACATCAAATCAGCTGGATTTGAAAAAAAGTAAATAAATAAGGCTAAACTATATAAAAACACATATTCTCGCGAAAAAATTCTTATTTTAAGAACTTTCTTCTAATTATTGAAATTTAAAGTTGCTTTATTCAGTTCTTCAATAACACAATTTCTTTGTTCATGAAAGTAACATGCAAAAAAGGAAATGATGGGCGCAATGGTTCTTAAGAAACAAAATGTTTTTTGAGATATTCTTGATTTATGGCTATAAGCATTTAGCAGAAATTGATAAGCATTTTCTTTCATTTTGAAAAACAAATCTTTTCCAAATTTGGTTATGATATTTTTATAAACAAACAAAGTCGAATTTTCATTAGATAGAAAGATCAATACTGCTCTTTACAGTATTATTTTAAAGATCTCTAAAATCGGGTAAGAACTGTAGATGCTATGGAACCATGTATGGAAGTTCCAAGTTTCACTCAATCACACTGTTGTATGAAAAAAAAATGTTTCACTCACTTTTCATTTGCGTTCAGTTCCATGACATCTACAGTTCCTATCCGATTTCGAAGATCTTAGACTCGAAATGTTCGTAAAAGAACTCCCTTTCAGCTTAAAGCTTAACATAATTTTTACAAATTTTTTGTCGTTAATAAAAAGCAAATCGATAATTTGTAGTTTTAAAAAATGGTCGAAAATTACTTTTTTTCGACTTTGGTTGCCTGTAACTTCGATAATTTTTACTTAATCTGTACATATTATATATCACTAGAAAGAGCACATCAATGTCGACACATTTTTTATTGACGAATAACTGATAAAAGTGCCCAAAAACATGTTTTTCGAAAAAATCTCGAAAACGACGCTTAAGAAAAAAAAAAGGTTGCCATTTTCGTGTTTCTCAACCCAAAATTACCCAAAAAAATACTTTTTCACTCGATGTCCCTCAAATTTGTAAACTAGTGTTATTAGTAATCGATTATTAGTAAATCGCACCATAAATATCGGCCATAACCATAATATATATTTTTCTTATGACCACAGTTCGAATCGGTTCATTGCAAAAGCATAGGGTAGCTGATTTAATAGGAGGACTGGCCTCAAAACTTTAAGTTAACAGGAGTTCCAGTTGGGAAAAATTTTGTATATTTTTTTTGTTTCAAGTGATGTTTATTTATTTGCCTTAAAATTTGAAATCTTTGGGTGGCGTGAAATTTTTTATGCAATTACTCAATTTTCTTATGATATGATGGTATAGGGTATTTCAAAGTCGACGCGCCTCAATGTTTTGTTTATTAAGTAGACTCTTTTCTCATACCCAAGAGTTTACTCAAATCACAATGAGTTGAATAAACGTTGGGAACCACAAAAAAAAGGGTAGCTCCAGTTACATATTTATCAAAATTTTATATTTCAAGTGTGCAAATGTGTAAAGTGCGGAAAACGCATAACAAAATTCGAAATGTAAGCATATCAAAATGACGTAAGTCATATATTATTACCATGTGCCCATGTATACAAACAAGCGACAAAATAAGTGTAGCCGGTAACTTTTTTGATTTTGAAGATTTACACAGAAAAGTCCACCATGACGAAAGAAATAAAATATGTTCTAACTTTTATTATAAAAGCAAAAATATTCAAAAGTTATTAAGTAACAAAGAATTCCTGACAATTAAGGTTATAAGATGTCAACAAATCTGACTACAAAGCTAAAAGTTCATAATTTCCTATTTTTAACAGCATCTTCTTTATTTACTTTTCTATCACTATATGTATTATTATTTTTCAATAACAAATATTCATTTAATTTATTTATATTGAATCCAAAATTTATGGTTTTCTCAAGAAAAATAGTTTATAGAAAAATGGTTTTAATAACATTTTGTTTTATGAAAGTTCGGGTAACGTCACGCCAGATACTATAAGGCCAATAAAAAACGGTAAAAAAAAAAGTATTTTCATTTAATATCTTTCGAAATTAACTAATATTTACTAAAAATATGTAGGTATATATTATACCAAAAGAGAGTAAACATACAGCGTTGGATCAATACGTTATTATAATTTTTAAAATCGTAATCGTTTCTTATCGAATATAAAAAGAGTCAATATGATTCAGTGTCTCGACCATTAAAAAGTATATAGTATAACCGGAATGATAAGTAAATAATAAATTGCAATAATATCATCAAAGTTTCGTAAATTAAAAATGTGGTACAGTCGAGGCGGTGCCCGACAGTGGAATACCCTGTACCTTTTGTCTCGAAAAAATTTTTCCTGCATATTCCTTCGAAGAACTTTCCAATTGGAATTTTTTTTTTTTTGGTGAAATTCGATATTTATACCTATAAGTTCCCTAAATTTTTACCGATTTTGATGAAACTCGAATGTTATGTCAAATAAGTTATTTAAAGTATATGGGTTAAGTTTCCAGTTGGTATGTAGAGGGGTGTGGGAGAAAACACGGTAAATCGATTGCGGGGGGTGGGGGGACTACATCGATAAAATTTGGATGTGGATTTGTTTATTAGAGCCACATGAATCAGCTTACCAAAAATTGTGATTCTAGGTCACTTGTAACCATAATTACGAAGAGTCAAATATTGACGCAGTTTATAGGCAAGGGTGGTGAAATTTGTATATTTTTGACTAAAACTTTTGCTGTATGTGTCCGATTTTGTTTATATTTTACACACAGGTGCATGTAACCACATGTAACCGCATCGCTCTGTTAAATTTCAGATGAAAATATTAAACGGTGTGGCTAAAAACCACGAATATCTACTGCGGGGGAACGGGGTAAGATATTGACATGATTCAACAAACTTCATCTTTCCAGGAAATATGCGCACCTGCTGGTAAAGTTTCGTGTCTCTAGCTCTTATAATCTCCGAGATCTAGGCGTTCATACGGACGGACGGACGGACATGGCTCAACCGCTACCCGAGGTTATGATAAGCATTTTGGTATAAAGGACTTGGGGTCTGCCACGCCTCCTTCTGTCCGTTACATACATTGCACAAATCTAGTATACCCTTTGTACCTATAGGTACAGGGTATAAAAAGTATCAGAAGTAAGGGGGGGCAAAACCAAGTTATTGGCTTTGGATATAAAATGCTGATTTGACAACGGATCAACTCGTCCGATACACCAAATTACAGCTAACGCTTTGCCACAACTTTCTAGAGCTACCGCATTCTTCTCACCATTACTATTTTTTGAAACATGACAATTTTTGAAAAAAGTAAAGTTTTGTCATTTTTAAAAATGTTGGGGTAAGCCGCCTATTTTTTGGCTCAAAACAGATATGGTTTTTCGATTTTAAATCAAAAGAGCGTGTTATTGTTCTACAAAACTGAATGTATTTATTTATTTATAAAAATCGTAGTGTTTAGAACATATACATCGAAATGAAAGTTCAAGGAATGTCAATAAAGGATGATTGGATTGAATTGCTAAGTAACTAATCAGAATTATTTTCTGTCCGAATAGCTTGCTAGCGTATTTTGGGTTTGAGCTGGAGGGTTGGCCCCACCATTTAGAGGTCGGATTTGCCCCACTGTTTCATGACGACGCGAATAAAAAAAATTATACTATACTATAATACGTCTATGTTTATAGTATATTGGCTACTTAACGTTTTTTCGATCAATTTATTTAACAAAAAAAAATATTTATTCAAATATTCACTAAAATTAATTTGAAAATCGTAAAAATATACTTTTTGTCGTTTGAGCAACGTAATTCTACCATTTTGGCTATTTTTAGTGCTCTACACAACAACACTAATATGAGCTCGCTCAGTATTGTCGTTTTTAAGAAACAGTGGGAGGTCGGGTTTGCCCCACCTTACCCTTATGGTATGAAATGGATTTTCAATCAATTTAATGATATTTCGCTGTGTCGTTAACATCATTGATAGGTACAGTGGCAAAAAGATTACAAAAAATTTATAAACAATAGCATATAAGTGATTGATTTTTGAAGTGTGAAGTGTGTACCTTCAAAAGTAATTTATCAATACATCCATTATCGCAATTAATGAATCTGTATAGAATTTTACACTTACGGAAAAATGTACCAATGATTCTTATGAACCGATAGAATAAAGTAATGAGAACGTTTGTCATGGCGTAACTTTGCAGTGAATAAATTTCTTCCTAAGGGCTAGTTGGTAACGTCAGCTTTAAATTTTAGAACAATTTTAAGGATTTCAGCATTCATGCTATATTCTGCAGTTCATCTTTGGAGCTTGCCGAGACTTGCTTGAGTCAGTGCTGCGTCAAACACTCATGAAACCCATTTGATCTATCAAATTTCAAATACATTCGAATTTGCAGAACAGAATATTTGTTCGTCATAAGAAAATCGTTAAAGCAGTGTACTTGAAAAAATGCTTTATATGAATTCTTTATAAGGAACGACTTTTAATTCAAACAGTTTGCGGGCTTTATAAATTTATAGTTGGCATAGGTCATGTCTAACCAACCAAGCCTTCAATGTTTTTCTTGTGCAATCTAGTTCTAATTAAATTATATTTATGCTACATAGTTAAGTGCTTGAAATGAAAAAAAATTATTCAAATGTAAACAGCACTGGTAATGAAATATCAGCTCATATGACATAAATAATTTGCCTTTTAACAGGTAAATGTTAACCAAATGCATAAAACTTAATAAAACAATTAATAAGCCGTCACAAAACTCGGACCAGAAAAAAAAACAATTATAGACGATATGGGAGTACATTCTATATCCATTAGTCTATGCTCATTAGGAACGTTGAACAATGAACTTGTCAGCTCATTAGAACACACTGACACGCCTAAGAGACCCAGGTGTATGTGTCAAAGCCCAAAATACCGCCAAAGTTCCAAAACTCAAAGAAAACTCATTAACGTAATGCCATTTAATGGATAAATACACTTAAATTAACAAATTTTCAAGCCTGCTTTCAATCCGGGGACTCATATTTCGAATCATTCTCTAGTTCCGTTCAAATACCGTTTGCCTAACGTAGAGTAAACAGTGCTGCCAATTTGATAAACAGTAGTATAAATCGAAACCAGTGCTGCCCATTGGCTGCAAATTTTTTGTGGCGAAGTCAACGTTGATGCAGTGGATCGCTTGCACCAATTTTAAACACGGTCAATGAGCATTCATGGGAATTGCCAAATTTTCCGTCTTGTTTTAGATGGTATACAATTCTTGTTACTTTTCACTATATTGATTGCTCTCATAAATATGATAAGCTAAAACTTATTTCTTATCAATATTGCTCGATTAAATCAATCAAACTAACCTTTATTTAAGCACTGATAAGTTGCTTAACTAGTCAAAACTTTCCCATTGTAAAAGCCAAAACAAATAGTATTTTGTTTACCAAAATAAATTGTAATCTACACGGTTTCGAAAACTTATTCATTAACAAAATCATAAATAATTTGTTAATTATAGACTACAGTCAGACTCCACACACGGCACAATGGGTTTCTCATCACCAGCTGAAATTCATCTAAGGGCTTAAATGTATCGTACCCGACGAATCTTCCCAGAAAGTTATTATAAAATTTTAAGCAAAATTGTGCGAGATTCTAGCGCACTCTAGCGCTCAAATTAAAAACTTTTTTGTAGTTTTTCTTTAAAACAAAATTCACTCAAAAGTATTTTTAAGATATTATTAGATTTCAAAAGATACCATTATATAAATTATTATTATACGCTAAACAAGGTAAGGGGAAATGCTTTTAACATAAAGAAGGTGACGCCAGACAACTCTACGGTTACCCACTGTATGCTCAGGAGAGCGAAAGAAATTGATCCAGACCGCTCATTGTCGGTATAGACGCCTGTATCTTCGAGATTATAAAAGCTAGGATAAACAAATTTGACGTTTGGACTCACATAAGGAGTCCGCCGTATGAACTTTATTTTTTTCAAATATACTTCAAGTTTCGCAGCAACATTTATTTAACACATGCAGTATTATAATTAAAAGTTCCACTTATTGTTGATTACGAAAATTCGCGTTCTGTAAAGAATGTTTTTCACGCCATTTTATGGTCGCAATAATCGACCTACTGAGACCACTATTCGCCGTACCATCAACAAATTTGAGACCCAATATTCATTGTTGGATGACACTCGACCGAATAGACCTCGTCCAGCGCGTAGTTTATGGGCCGGTGGAATCATCGGTCCTTTATTTTTCGACGTCTTTAACAAAAACTAAGCTTTACAGAAATATCCAAGTCAGTGAAACACGGTTCCGCTTCTCACTTCTTTTAAGCGAAATTGATTCCGTAAATCGAGGGATACTAGCATAAAGTCTAGGTATCAATTCCTCAATTCATGACGCAAGTGATTACCCGAGCGGATCACACATTTCAGTTTTCCGAAAATCCTAACTAAAGTCAGATTCGCAATTGGTCGATTCGATCGCTTCTTAGTCTTTTTTTTCCTTAAATTCTTTGCATATCGAAAGTAAGCCAACCTATTTGGATTGGAGTACGAATAGAACAGCTGGCGAAGCCCCCTTCTATTTAAATAATATGTTGTCTACGTCTTTCTAGGCGGCAAAGAATAATACATTTGCCTTATCATAGGTAAGCTTTTCTATTTGGTAGAAGTGCTTGGATTAACGTACAAAGAAATCAGGTGGAGAAACTCCCTGCTATTTAAATAACGATAAGTCGTGTTAAATGTACATAGTGATATCTCTAGTTGAATATTTATTTCCACACTTGTTCGAAACTATAGTGTTATGAGCTTGTTGGAGTTCCGCTGCCCTAAACCCCTCCCCTCTTTCCCACTATGCACACATAACGCTATCTTTCATGTTTAATTTGTGGTTCCCATGCCCATGTAGTGATAAAATACTTCATTTAATTGCGCCCCTCGAAATTTCCCACATGATGATTTATATTTGGATTTTACTCAGGTTGCTCGGCTTGTTTATTATTTATTTACTTTTCTTTTCTTGATTTCATTTATGATAATGTTTGATTTGGGTTTTAATGGTTTGCGTGCACAGTGGTAGTGTCCACTCTAGGGAGAGACGGTCAATAATTTAAGCGGTCCCATATATGGGAGATATGACCAATGTCACATGTACATTAATGGCGTGATTTGTATCACAGTGAAACAATTTCAAGTGTTTACTTGGTAACATTAACACTGCATATATATTGATTTATAAGCCAAAAACAACTATTGGCTTACATAAACTGGTTTAATTTAGAACTCTTTGTAGTTAGACAAAAATATTTTGCTTTAAAGTTCGTGCGAATTGTATGAATCAAAAGTGCGAAAATTTATATGCATAAATTAGTGCCGGAATAAATGGGTTGTGCAAATTGCGGAAAAACTGGACAGTACGGCATGCTCAATTTCACAAATTTTAAATAAACTTGAACGAACGTGCCATAAAAATGCAATAATGCTCAAATTCACAAAACAAACACAAAATTGGAGAAAGCAAACAAAACAAAAATACGTGTATGTATGAACAGCTAAAAGCCTATTAAAGTGTGTGCATACAATTAAGAAGCAGTGTAAATATTTGCATTCACTGTAGCTCGGAGAGAGATAGACTAGCTCGCAGTGTAATTTTTGAATAATTTTTGCTGTCAGTGGCTTTTTTTGCTGAACGGGAAAAAAAAACAACAATGCAACTGCTCAAGTGTTTGAAAAAAATATGTATAATTATGGCTATACTAAAATGTATCGAAACTGGAGTACTCTGTCTGAACTGCGATACTCATAGACTAAAGAAAATTGCTTGCTCAGAAGGCATGATCAAACAATTAGAAGGTGACGCAATGCGTTGCTCTGTGAAATAGAGAGTACATATATAAAAAAAGCGCAGTTTCAATTTGTGTATGGTAGCTATATGAAATAGTGCATCAAATTTGATAAAACTTCACATAAATGTGTAGCACAGTGGTGGGCAAAACTCAAAAACTCTTTTTTATTTTTGTAAAGTTTGATCAAAATTGGTTCATTATTTTATAGATCTGCCATACAAAAATTGAACCAGTTTATTGCGCAGCCGAACTTGCGCACTTCTTTGCGGCACCTTATGCTTACTGAAATTTAACGCCTTTTAAAATCAGTTGGTTTTGATTTGATTTTAATTTTTATATATGTACTCCGCCCCCTGCGTGCTTCGCACGCCAACCCCTTTATTCAATTCAGATCATCCACACTTTTATATACCCTGTTCAATTCTCTATTTCCATAGTTTTCATTCCTCCTGACTTTAAAATACCCTGAAACAATGCAGGTCGCTTCTCGGATTCAAAACTGGAATAGAAACGTTTACAATGGCTCCTTTAATACAGTTCTGTTTTATATCCCAATGACTTAATTATCATAAACGGTAGCCGAGTTGACATTAATCTATCCCCTAATGATGTTAAGCTTTTTAAACATTCTGGTAAATCTGATCCAATTTAAATGGAGTTTTGGGCTTACTACCTGCCTTAATTTTACGGCTGCAAAGTTTTACAAAATGTTAATATGCCGTTAATAAAAGGAAACAGATCTGCCAGAAGAAGGATATCTGGGCTAAACACATGAGCTTCTATTCATTCCCTACGTATTCTTTCTATTTGGTGAGGGAAACCTTATCGGGTCGCTGTTTTATTATTATTTTATTATTTCATTATCGTTCTCAACAGATTTCTTAACATCTTCCTACCTGTCTGTTTTGTTATCTACGCAATGTTTCACGATCTTGCTCTGTAATTTTGTAATTTTGTCGGTCTTAATAAATTTTTGTCCGAAGTTAACTGGTTGCCTTTGTTGACTACTAATGACCTTGACTTATCCATTTCCAATTTCTATCGGGTTTTATACGCTGCTTTTGATCTCTTTGTCCCTTATTCTGTCCCGGCTCCTTCTTTAAAGCCGCCTTGGTTTACTACTAGTCTGTCCTCTTTAAAAAATCGTAAGTCTTCTTCTTACAAAAAATTTAAGAAATCTGGATCTCCTGTCGACTTTTATAAGTTTTCTATTTTACGCAGCAAGTTCGTCCTTCTTAACAGAATTTGCTACAATAATTATCTTTCCCGCTGTCGGCTTAACTTCTGTAGTGATCCTAAAAAATTTTTTTCTTTTGTTAATTCCAAACGTAAATCTTCCTTATTTCCTTCATCGCTATATTTCAAAAATGAAAGCTCTACTAACAATTCTGAAATCGCCGACCTGTTTGCGAAATTTTTTCAAACTACCTATTCTGTCAACCCTAATTGCATTGACCTTAACTATCCCTATAACCTACCACATTCAAATCTTATTGCTTATCCAGAAATCTTTGAAACCGACGTTTTACAATCCCTACTGTCCATTAAATCATCCTTCTCCCCTGGCCCAGATGCCATTCCTAGTTGCGTCTTAAAGCATTGTGCTCACTCTCTTTCTACACCATTATCTGTTCTTTTCCGCACTTCATTAAAATATTCTTATCTTCCGGCCATCTGGAATGAATCCCTCATTATCCCTATTCATAAAAAAGGTTCCAAGTCCAACATTGAGAACTACCGCGGTATTGCCAAGCTTTCATCAATTCCAAAAGTTTTTGAAAGGATTGTAACTTCACAATTGCAACACTACTGTCGTTCTTTAATGTCGGATTCCCAACATGGGTTTGTAAAACGTCGGTCCACTTCTACTAACCTTTTAGAACTTTCGTCTCTTATTAATCTTGGTTTTACGGAAAAAAAAACAAACTGAAGTCATTTATACTGACTTTAATAAAGCATTTGACTCGGTAAACCATAGGCTTCTACTTGTTAAACTGTCTCGTCTGGGGTTTCCGTCTTGTCTTTTAAATTGGATATCGTCCTATTTATCCAACCGAGTCCAGAAGGTAGTTTTTAAAGGCTGCGAATCTACAGAAATTATGGTCACGTCAGGGGTACCTCAAGGTAGCCATCTAGGCCCTCTTCTTTTTAACTTATTTTTAAATGATCTCCCTCAAGTAATCTCATCTTCTCACATTCTTATGTATGCGGATGATGTTAAACTCTGTATGTCCTACTCCGATAATAATAAGTACTTACTTCTTCAGCATGATTTTGATAATATGCCATCTTGTTGCAATATCAACCAACTCTTTCTCAACAAGACAAAATGTAACGTTATGACATTTCATCGTTCTGCTCCTTATTTGGCTACTTACTCTTTAGAATCTTCTACCTTAGAACGCATCGAGAGTGTGTCTGACCTTGGTGTTTTGTTTAATCATAACCTTAAATTTAATAATCATATTTGCAACATAGTGAATAAAGCTAGAGGTATTCTTGCTTTTATTAGGCGTTGGTCTAAAGAGTTTAACGACCCTTACACAACCAAACTTCTTTATATTTCTCTGGTCCGTCCAATTTTGGAATATTGTTCCTGCGTTTGGAGCCCTCAATACCACCTTTATCAGGACATGATTGAGTCCGTACAAAAGCAATTTCTCCTTTTTGCAGTTCGTGGTTTAAACTGGGACCCAAATATCCGACTGCCGCCATATTCTGATAGACTTCGCCTTATAAAGTTGCCTTCCTTAAATCATCGCAGAACATGCCACGGCGTTTTATTCTTGCATAAACTGTTACTCGGTCTTATCGATTCCAATGTACTTCTTAGCAAAGTTACTTTTGTCATACCATCCAGAGTAACTCGTAATTTTCGACCCTTAGCCTTACAATTTTGTAGATCAAATTATGCTTTGCACGATCCTTTCCGTGTCTTATGCTCCAACTATAATAGCTTTAACAATTTCCTCTCTTTCGAACGGTCTATTCAATCTATCACTTCTTCTATCTTAAGTCACCTTGACTTGCCACTTCGAGCATCCTTGACCAATCCTATATTATGAGTCACCCACTTGGTCAACGGTGATCCATTGGCTCTTTTTGTGATATAATCTTTAATTTTTATCTTGCTTCCTTGTTTCAACTTTTATATTATAAATCCAAGTGTCTGGCCAGTTCTTGATGTGAGTTGCTGCATATCATTAAAAAGTTCACCCATCGGGCTAGAGACGCGGATTAGTCCGTATCAATTTCCTCGCTCTATTTTCTTTTCTAAATAAATTATACTTTTTTTATAATATAAGGTCAACTGAACTTTGTTGTACCCCTCAAATAAAATAAATAAATAAATAAATTTAAATTGGAATTAACATTCCTTAACCGTACATATTTAACCCCTAAATGGCCTGAGCAAATTCGAACTTAAATTAAGATCTAACCTTTTTTGAGTGCATAATATCAGAAAAGTGCTGTCATTTCGACAAATCGTAATCGAAATACGGAACAGCGCTGATTGATGACTTTTTCATAGGTCAAGTAGTTTTGTTTGACAGTATTAATTAAATATTATGATATAATCATAATTACTGCAATATTGGTTAAGACATGTGCCTACAAAATTTATCTGCTAAAAATATCTACGCTACTTAGACGCTTATCAAAATCTCAACATATTGTTTGAGTAAACTAATATGCTCGCTCATAAAGTAAAGCTAGATTGCAATTAAAGTGATATGTAAGTGCTTGAAATAGCGGAAAGACATTATTAAGAAGAGTTCGGTTCAATTTTCATTTATTTGCAGTAGAATGACTCACCCACAAACACCTAGTAGTCTTTCACGCTCCATTACACAGCTATGTGCGTGGTTCTCGGAACTTAATTTTAGTAGCACGTAAAATTAATAAAAAGCTTATCTGAGGACTTTTTTGGTCATGCATTATATAACTTTTATTTTCCTTTTTTTTCTGGCTTCTAGCCATTAAAGTTTGCGTTGGTTATGCCAATTAGCAACGGATCTAGCAGTCCCTATAGATAGTTAATCAAATTGCGTGAGCAAAATTCACAATAGTTTCGGATGATTCACGTTTTAATGCCTATGTGTACATATGCGTCTTAAGTTCGCTGTCAAGACTAATCAAAGTGCACTTGACATGCATTATTAGACGCCTACTTATAGAGACACTATCATTGTCGTGCATTATGCAAGCAAATCAAAGACTAGCCGCGCTCTTGTCGCTGACAGTGAAAACTATCAATAATCAATCGATAGCCAAGCCAACAAAACGTCGCTTCCGTTTCCACTAATCCGTTGCAGACGTGCAAAATTTCCCAGTAAGTTTCGTATAATAAAGCAAAAACACAGAAAACTGCGGCCTTGGCATGTGCCGTAACCGTAAAGGTACCCTTCGATAGGGTATAAGTCGTAAAAATAAAAAAACCTGAAGACAGACAATGGCAAGCTAAATTAAGTCAATTACTATTAAATAATAAAAAGTAACAAGCCGCGCAATGACAGCGCCAACGATGCCAACAACTGACAAACGCCAACCTACTCCCGCCACCTCCAACTACCAACTGGCTGGCTGCTACTAGCAAGTGCCAACTACATATTGCTACAACTATTGCTACATGGCTATAAGCAACCCACTAACCCAGCTAGCCGGCTCACATGCAACGATTACCACAAGCAAACACTTTGCGCCTAAACAACGCTTTCCCAGCGGCCAGCGGGTTGAGGGTGTGTCTCTACCAAAAGAGAGAGTAAGTTTCATGTGGCGTGAGTAAGTGAGCATAAGCCGTAGACGGAGCGAGCCGGGTTGGTATTGACTTGTTTGCAAGTTAGCCAGCTGGTTGTTGTAATCACTACGTAGTTGAGGACACGGCCAGACCAACTGGTTATAGTTAAAGTGTAGTGTATGGTACTAATAAGAGAGCAGCTCTATGGAATTGCAGACGAACTTCCCTTTTGAGAACTCACACAGGAGCAGCAAATTAGTTCGTTATATTGAGAAGTAAAAAATCCCTAATATGGAAAAAATGGTTGTAATGAAGTTCAACAGTAGCTATCTGTACTTAAGAATACGAGTATACAGAGATCTGCTCCTGTTCTTTAATTTTTTTTTTAGATAATTTGAGTTCGAAAAATGCATTCCTGTACGTTTCCATTATCATTTCTTTTCACCAATTCGAATTCGCAAAATTCTAACGAAAGTTTAGAAAGCTATATTCTTACATCTGTATTCCTTAAATAGACAAAATGATTGCCTCGACGTGTTTGCAAGCCACTTCTCGTTTACAAATCTGCAAACCGTCTTAAGTAACCAGCCCTGTTTCTTTTCTCGCTTTCTCAGTAAATTTCGTTAAGCGAATTTCCTTTTAATTGGTCCCATTCCATTTCCAAGTGATTTTGCATAGCAGCTAAAGTAATGCTAAACGTAATCTAGCGATTTCAAAGACGTCTGCGGTTTTGATACACTAATTATATTTCTTTGCTTAAAAATTATGCTCAAGAACTCAACTAACGAAATCTTGCTGAAAGTGAGGATCAGAACAGGTGTGGAACATTTATTTCCACATTCTACCGAAAAATAGAGCAGGAACAAGAACGCAAGTCTGTTTGTATTGTTCCTTCGTCGCTACTGCGGCCGCTCCTAGGTGGAGCATAGGGCGGAAACGAAACTTCTCCAATCATCTCTGCTTCTCGCAAGACGTTTCACCTCATTCCAGGATCCTAATCGCCTAGATTCATTCATGCTACTTCTCCACGTCATTCTCGGTCTGCCTCTGCGTCTGTTACCCTGCGGATTGTATTCAAATACCTGTCTGTTTGTAGGTATTATTTATTAATTAGCCATTGCAACCGTGGGTCGGTCTTGTCCGCATCTAGAAGCCTTTGCCAGTCGTTTGTGGAACTCGCGCGCTGCCGCCAGTTGGAAACATCAAGCCTAGCCAGGTCACTAGATACCTGATCTTTCCATCTCAGAGGGGGTCTCACTCTTCCGCGCTTAACTATGTTTATGTCGCGGTAGAGCTCGTACAGCTCGTCGTTCCATCCAAAAGGGATCTAAGATCTGACGTAAATTTTTTCTCTTGAAAACTCCTAAGTTCCGCTCATTACTGTTCGTCATCGTCCATATTTCTGCGCCATATGTAAAAGCGAGTAAAATGAGCATTTTATAAAGAGTTGTCTTTGTCCGGCGAGATAGGACTCGACTTCTCAATTGCCTACTTAGCCCAAAGTAGCACCTTTTGGCAAGATTAATTCTACGCTTGATCTCAAGGCTGATGTTGTTTTTGGTTTTAATGCTGGCTCCTAGGAAGACAAAATTCTCTACTGATGCGAAGGTGTAGTTAACGATAGTTACATGTTGCTCAATACGCTGAGAGAGCGTTCGTTCAGCGCAAAACCCACCCGCCTTGTTTCTTCATTGAGACTACTTATAGATTGATATACATATATAGATAAAATTGGAACTGTCGACGGGGAGATGCCTCCCAGGACCTAGGTTTTATAAGAGAACCATAGATTTGAAAAAAAAAACCTTTTCTTAAAGTTTTTTCTCCGAAGTTTGAGAAAAAAGGGGACTAACCTTATTTTGAAACAATAATTTTTTTTCCATTTTCTAATATTTGATAATATACGTTGTTAACTTACATAATTGAAAATTGATAGCCAACCCGGTTTTATAGATTTATCAACAGTTGATTATTCTGCCGATGGTGCAAAAAGAAACACTGATAAGACCTTTATCCTTGTTGACTTAACACTGACATCTGTGAATTTTTGCATTATGTTGAAATTTCTAGAAAATCGCGAGAAATGCCGGATGAACGACATGCATTTTTGCGCATTAGATGTGGATCTTAAGCTTAATCTCTAGAAATATGACGCTCGGCGATAACTAAAACTAACATAGCTTGAAA
The DNA here is from genome assembly GCA_949987675.1 of Chymomyza fuscimana. Taxonomy (NCBI): domain Eukaryota; kingdom Metazoa; phylum Arthropoda; class Insecta; order Diptera; family Drosophilidae; genus Chymomyza; species Chymomyza fuscimana. Next base: position 35,819,303 of record OX465088.1, on the reverse strand, counting down.
AAGGGAATTCTGAAACGGACGGAGATCAGTTTAAGTACGCGAACCCTATAATATTTTAGCATTCCCAACCAGAAACCCTTTTTTAGCAAACAGCTTCAGAAGTGCGCTCTAAACATTTTTTAAACGTAAACCGAATCCTTCCAAAGGTTCGAAAATGCTAAACGAACTCTCAAAAAATTGCTAGGCTTAACAGCTCTGTTTTGAGCTAACATATGCTGGTCATTACACATCAACCGAACCTTTTAAATAAATAGTTAAAAATCGCTAATGTCTGATCACTTTACGATCCAAGCTGTATAATATATTTTTTTCAGGAGTGCACTGAAACTTGTCCCCCAACGCAAAACCCATCTTCACAAAATTTCTAGTGTTTGTTCAATAATATTTTTATATTTTGGGCCTTTCTCTGAACTGGTTCATTTTTTTTTTGCAAAAAATTTCAGAAGTGCGTTTGAAGCGGTTCTCAGTAGTGCTGGAAGTAACATCGATGTTATATCGATGCATTGATGTTTTTTATTTTTTTCCGATCATCAATATTTTTATTTTCGATTATCGACGAAATCGTATTACGGACAAAATATAGGTAATCAACGGCATCCACGTCGCAGACACTTTTCGATTTTTTAGAAAAAAAAAACAAATCTTAAAAGATCCGAAATAGTAGGGTTGACTCAATTTTGGCACTTCGACAATATTTTAATGTCGAAAACTTAGATTCAAGCATGAGCCCGTTGAATTACTGAAAGGTAATACCTTTTAAAGTTTAGCAAGGCTGTCAATCTGTTGAGCGACAAGCGGAATTTGCTTAAATCAAAAAACGTTGACATGATTCTATTTAATAACCATAATGAATGGATCTCAAATTAGTTTAAAGATTATGAGATTGCAATTCTGGCTGGAACAGAACATTTTTTTGTTATAACTCACAGGCTTACCAAAAAAAGTGGTGTAAACTTTACAGGTGACAGAGGCACGCCTTATGAACTTTGGGCAGCACTCTAAATTAATTTAAGCATTCACAAAATGGCCGCCAACTGTACTTCGATGAAAATATCGAAAACATCGATGTTGGGCAACATCGATGTTTCTCCAGCACTAGTTCTCAGCATAAACCCAAGCATGCCATGGGTGGAAACCTACACGTGCCAACCTTATAAAATTTCTAAACCATGCAGCTCTCTGTTGAGCTAATATGCCGTGTACTCTGTTTTAAACTTCTGTAGGGTGCTTTAAATATCAAAGAAAAGTGAAAGCCCATTCACTTTCAGCTGTTGCAACTGCATGCCAAGAAGTCTAAAGAGACTTGCTCAATGAAAACGTGCTCTCATTGTATCGCTCTTCCTCTTTCTCTCTGACTCTCTGCGTTGGTCTGACTCTGAAGGAGAGACCATTTTCACGCTTATTACCATGACTTGAAAGATAAACGAACGGCGTCGTATCTCAAGTTATGTACAAAGTTACTGATATAATTACAACTTCTTATAATGGTCGTTGACTTTAACCACAAAATTGGATGGGTTCAACAACAACTATAACAACAACCACAACAACAACAACAAAAGCAAAGCAAAGCAAAGATAAGTAGACAGTGACTCACGTGACATGAAACTGACTTGAGATTTGAGTTTTAAAGACTTGAACGATTTTAAAGGCTTATGATTTTCATTTCCTGACTTGTGACGTCTATCTGTTATTTTAACAACCAAGACATTTAGCAATCGTTTGGGTAGTTGATGATGTTTGCTGATTTTAGCTTTGCCTACCTGTGCCAGTGTGCAGTCCAAAATCCGTATCTGCATCCTCAGTGCCCGCACCCAGACGTGTATCTGCGGTTAGCAGACAATACACCACAGTAACGAACACTAGACACACCAGTAAGATGAGACCATAGCGACGTAGACCGGCGGTAGCCGGACGGCTTAGACGACTGCTGGCCATGGTTATAGTGGGTGCATAACAGCCGGCCTGCTGTGTATGCTGAGCATGCGGATGTATATGATAGTGTTGGGATGTGTTATAATGATTGTTGTTGTTCAGCTGTTGGCCGTCTACGTGCTCGTACTCGCTATCCTCGTCCTCGTCGTCGTTGTAGTCGTCCTGGTCGTGGAATGCCGGCAAACTCTTCTCAAGTGGACGGTAGTGTGCGCTGGGCATTGTGCGGCGGCAGCTGTATGGGCAGAGGAGTAGCTAGCTACAGCCGCCTGGCAGCTGCGGCAGAATGTTGTTGTAAACTGTGGCAGCGGCAGCAGTGCCGAGCACCGTTTGCCATTTGAGGAAGGTTCACACACGAATCTAAGATGTTGTTGGGATTTTTCTCTGGTTATAAATTTTGTTTCTTTATTTTTTAGCCAACTTGTTTTTGTTTATACTTTTTAAAGCCTGCGTAGCTTAAAGCCGTTTTTTGTATTTGTTTTTTTATATATTAATTAGCACGGGTTTATCCGAGCAGCAACGCGCATCGCGTTTTTTATATCTAATATAATTTTTTGTTATACAATTTGATTTCGTTGCCCGTTCACATACACCAAAAATTATGCAAATGCTTTTGTACACTTGGCCTTTCTTTTTTTTTATTTGTAGCGCACACTCAATTTTTTTTTATTTATTATGTTACACATATATACACATATTTTTATTACTTATAATTTTGCCTCAAAGCATGCAAATCACAAGACGTAGACTTTAAGCCGAAAAAAATCTATAAGCGCCGCTGTACTGGTCTGTCCAGCGGTTCGTTCTATGCCTTTTATTTTCATATATTTTAATTTTTTTTCGTATAATCTTACGACAACGACGAATGCGACGCCGCTGGCACTGCCTACTTTGCGAGAGCGACTGAATATTTTTTCATTATTTTTATTTCGCTTGCGGATTGTTTTAAAGTTGTTGTTGTTGCTCTTTGGCTGACAGTTGACAGTTGTGCTCTTTTGCTCTCTCTGGCCAAGCACCAGGCATTAAGCAGCTGTCGCTTGCAGCGTTGCCATACTGAGCTATGGCTGGCATTTTGACAGCGGTTTGTGTCCAGACTAAATGGCAGCGTTGGTATTCAAATTGCTTTTGGCGCGAAAATGTTTTGTTGCATTATGCATGTAGTTAACAGTTTTGACAACCGTTCGCATAATATTCGAGCAATGCAATGAATACAGAACATCTGTCTATGCGGCTTTCGTCGACTTCCGAAAAGCTTTCGATAGGCAGATACCAGAAACCGTGGTATGCCTGCTAAGTTCATAAATCTAATCAGAACAATGTCACACAATGGATTATTATTCTATCTCCGATACTGTTTATATTGGCACTGGATGCCATTATGCGCATAGTAGACAACGAAACCCAGGGAATCCAATGGTCTCCTTTCACAAAACTTGGCGATCTGGAATATGCTGATGACATATGTCTTCTGTGTCACAGGAGTTCTGATATGCAAAGAAAAATTAACGTTCTCAGCACCAAGGCATCACGAGCCGGCTTGCATATCAACATCGAGAAAACGAAAGTGTTAAGTAGTGGATATACCGCGTCTAATAATACGAACATCCTGGTGGGCAACGAAGAAATCGAACACCTTAAGGCTTTATCATACCTGTGTTTGCTGAGAAAAGCGGTGCAGAAGAAGATGTCCTAGCGCGGCTTAACAAGGCCAAGTCAACTTTTGGCCAATCGAGAGCAATGTGGTAGTCTAGCCAAATAAGTGTCAACACCAAGTTTTTTTTTTTTTTTTCTTCTCCCAAGCCCTTGTTTACCTCTTTTCGGACTCGCTTATGCTCCTCCTGAGGTGTGGGTATGCGATCTCAGGATTCGTCTGCAGGCATTCCGATTATGGATCATGTCAACATCAATTCCAATGTTAAATCAACCCAACGTTCTACGGATGCGAAACGTGGAAAAGCACTGCAAGCATACAATCACCCAAGTTTTTATCAACAAATGTCTCCGTCTTATATTGAAGATTTGGTGGCCAGAGCGTATCTCGAACGAAGTCCTTGTGGAGCGTACTCAACACACACAAGCAGTGGTAGTAATTAAGCGAAGAAAGTGGAAATGGATTGGCCACACTCCAAGGCAGTCGCTGCCCAGGGGCTCCAGCACGTACCTGGCGCCGAACCATCGACCGTGAACTGCAAGATGCCGGATACTCCTGGAGTGAAATTAATAGCGAAGCGTCAAACAGAGTGAGATTTCGTAGGATTGTTGAGGCCCAATGCTCCAATAGGAGAGAAGGACGGCAGTAGTAGTAGTAGTAGTTTTGACAACAGGAGTAAACATATGCCGACTACGAGATACCTTGTAACGTCGTAATATAGGGTGGGCCATCGGTTGGTTTGTTTGTTAATTGCATTTTATTTGTATATTTTCCAACAAAATTGAGCAAACGTGTATACCAAATGCACGTTTGAAACTACTCATTTATGTATAAAAAACTTTGCCTTTCATAAAACCAAAAAGAAAATATTCCAACGGGGTCAAATCGCACGATCCGATTGTGATCAGTGTAACGCTCTCGCCGAACTTTTCACGCAATAATGCGATTGTGTCACGAGTTGACGAGAGAGGGTTGGGAAAGGGGCCCGGAGTTTTCTCAGGGACCCGGTGTAATTACTGTCGAGCTGTCGTGATTCAAGCTAATGGTGTAATAGAGGGGCCGGTACATTTTCCCCCCCGGGCCCGGATTTTCTCTCAAAGGCCTAGCCTGTAGCCCTATCGTACTGGAACCGAAGCTTGTTCGCATCTATACCATTAATTTTTGACAATAAAAATTTGGTTATCATGGGTTTGTAGCGATCGGAGTTGACGGTAACCGACTGGCCGCCCTCATTTTTGAAAGAATCACAACCCAATGATAGCGCCTGTCCAAAATCCTCACCAAACAGTGTTTTTTTGTGGATGAAGCGGATTCTCGTGATACTGCCTTATAGTTTCTGTTCCCCCAATGCGCCAGTTTTGCTTCTTGACGTTACCAGAGAGTTGGATATGGTCTTCATCGCTTAAGATGATTTTTGACGAAAACTCATCTGGCTGTTCTACCATCCATTGAACAAATAAGCGACGCTGATAATGGTCCGTGGGCTTCCATTTTTGCGTCATTTGAATCTTGTAAGCGTGTAAATGCAGATCCGCATGCAAAATTCGACGCAAAGTGGTCCTAGAAAGTTGTAATTCTTGCAAACGATAGCGCGTCGATGTTACCGGCGACTCGTCGACACTGGCCTCAACTATGTTTTTTTTTTTTCACAGAACGACCATTTCCATAGTACGCCTGTACCACTTTTATGCGTTGTTCAGTTGTTAAACGATTCATGACTAAAATCGAGTAATTTTGAACTTGACATATGTCGAAGAGCATCCACTTTAGACGGGTATGTTTCGAATTATGAGTGTTTAACAACCAAACCAACAGATGGCCCACCCTGTATAAAGTTTTATTAAACAACATTTGTCATTAAAAACAAACAAATAAGATTAATAAACCTAACCATTACCATTCGGAAATTAAATAATTTGCAATAGTCATTTCAATTTGTTATACAGCATATATGAGAACTTAGTTTTAAGTCATTTGTATGAATTAATTTGATTATTATACTATATTTTTTTATTACGAAATTCACTGATTATACATAAAAACTAATAAACAAGCATTAAAAAAAAAAAAAAAAACAAATAAGAAAAATATCTTAAAACTTTTAAGGCAAAACCTCTACCAACTCAGAAATACGTAAAATCCACACACTTGAAATAAGAAGTAAAAACAATTTTGTCTCAAGGGTACTAGGGTAGGATTAAAAATTACTTAGGGATGGAATGGAAAAAAAAGTAAATCAAGCTCTTCTGCCTATGAATGTAAGGAATCCAAATCTTAATTTTTTTTAAACCAGCTTTTATAATCTCCAAGATCTAAGCGTTCAAGATAATTTTATGGGGTCTTCGACGTTTCCTACTTTATGCTCATACATTAGAACAATTGGAAAAAAGCTTTGTTAAAAATGAACTATTTTGCATATACATAAATCTAATTCTGTTTTTACAAGGTAGATGCGTTCCCGAAAAAAAGTGTTTAAAAAAAACGTGTAAAAAGAGACATAAAGTACATCGTTAAGCTGCTATGAAAATAAATTAGAATTGGACTGTACAAAATTTTTTTCCTAGACCATATTATTTCAAAACTGTGTAAAAACAGAATTGCGAGTATATATTTTTTATTTTTACTTTCGCTCTTAGAATCAATAATGTATTCGAAAAATATGAAGGCAAATTTTCAAAAATATTTTAATCGGTGCACTGTGGGCCCAGAGTGTCACTTTTTGGCCAAAACTCTGGCATTCCCAGATAATAATTTTTTTTGAGTGATGCAATTTTACAGACGTGTTCGTAAAGGATTGAACTATTTTTCTGGGAAGTTTGCTCCTCCTCAGATATTTTGAAGATATAGATAATCTAGACCAAACTTGGACCATATTTCATATAGATATGAGCTCCACATACATTGAAAAAATAGTCTATACCCAAAATATTGAATGGTTTTGGAGTTATAGTCCCAAACAGTCTCAGCTTTCCAAGCCAATTACAAAAAGACGAAACTACCAATCAATATGGTTTTAAAAATTATAGTTTTTTTGGCATGCTCTTTTAATTTCCGAAAAAGAAAACCATATTTAAATTTTTACGATTTTTCGTCAAATTGATCATTTTTACATTTTTTGATTTACATCTTTGTAAGTATGCTATAAAATTTTCAAGTTGTACATTTTTTTACAATGGTTATTAAAGCATACTTTTAGGCAGCTAAGAAATTAAAAAATAGTAAAATTTCCTGGGGGTCAATTTTTAAAATTCAACTTTTAGATACAAAATTCAATTTACGAAAATCGTGAAGAATTACATTTTCATGTAAAATATATAAAGAAATTTATAATATTTTTTTCGATCAAATATCGATTGGAAGTCGGAGGTACTCTTAAAGCAAATTAGCCAAATGATAAAAAAAAACCAAAAAAATCTTTATAACTACTCGTATATGTTTAAAACCAAAAAGTTTTTAAGCTAAATTTTATTTTTTCTCTGAAGTAATATTTATAAATAATAAAGTGAATGAAGATTTCGTAGCTACATATGTCATGGTAAATGCAGTGTTTTTTTTCGGTAAATTATCGCGAAAGCTCTTAAAATACAAAATGTCAACTTTGATTGCGAATAACTTAAAAAAAACTAATTATAATTTAATAATTTTTTTTGCACAGGATACCTTAATAGGTGTAAAATCATATTAAATTGTCATTTTGTGCAAAATTTTGATTTTCTTCTAGGGGACTTTTGGCCAAAAGACTACGCGGGCCCATTGTGCGATGTCCAAAAATATTACCGTATACTGGTTCAAATGGTCACTTAGACCACTTTCAGAATCAGTGGACTCAGTTCGGAGTAGAATCAAACTAAAGTTAGTGAAATTCACATTGCAGAGATTTTCGGAACTAGTCGCCTGAAAGAAGCATCAAAAACGTCGTTTTAATGGCGTTGGATAAAATCGGATGGGTTTGGACTTAGATTTCTTTGTGTTAAGTGGCATGGCTCATCGAAGATTTTTGACCAACTCATAGCACTCGGCAAGTCCGATACAAAAAGTGACGGAGTAAGCAAAGTTGGTTCGATTTGCCATAGCTTGTTGACATCGAAATTGGGGGAAATACCATTTTAAATTCTTATGAAATAGAAACTAAAATTTTTTACAAAAACACCTTCATTTTGCTACCTCAAGTGCATTAGTTGCCGGCTAACAAAATAATCTATAATAATCTTATCTGTAATTCCATCGCGTATCGAAAACTGTGTCATTTGCTGCAAATTAATTTTGATAAGAAATTTATATAGCTTTTGATAGATATAAAAAATGTATAGAGGCAAGTGAGGGGGTGAATTCGGAAGGATTTTTTCGTAGATTTTTTGGAGTGACAAAAAAAAAATTTTGGTTGTGTCTTTCAGGGCATTGGGCATTCGCTCCAGTGCAGTGCACTGTGTCAAAATTTCAGATCGATACGAAGATTTGTTGTCAGGTAGATTAATATCCGAGCAAAAATACCAAATTCGTGATATTCGATTTTTTTTGGGGTTAATCCGAAAGTGTCCAAAAATGATAAAAACGCCATAAAATTTAATCGCAAACATTTTATTTCCTTATTTTTGGTAAAAAAAATGAGTGAAATGAATAGTGAAATGGCATGAAAAATGTTTTTTTTTTTAAAAAGTGGGAAATCGTCTAAAAGATCACTCCTTTTGTCGATTTTCACTGCCTTCAGTATTTCCAACAAATCATCAGAACTTGGAACCGGTTTATGGGTATTTGTTTCGCTTTTTATACTAGATTTGTGCAATGTATGTAACGGACAGAAGGAGGCGTGGCAGACCCCAAGTCCTTTATACCAAAATGCTTATCATAACCTCGGGTAGCGATTGAGCATGTCCGTCCGTCCGTCTGTCCGTCCGTCTGTCCGTCCGTCCGTCTGTCCGTCTGTCCGTCCGTATGAACGCCTAGATCTCGGAGACCATAAGAGCAAGAGACACGAAACTTTACCAGCTGGTGCGCATATTTCCTAAGCAGATGAAGTTTGTTGAATCATGTCAATATCTTCCCCCGTTCCCCCGCAGTAGAGTTTCGCGGTTTTTAGCCACACCGTTTAGTATTTTAAGAGAGCGATGCGTTGTAGTTACATGCATCTATGTGTAAAAAATGAACAAAATCGGACAAATACAACAGAAGTTATAGTCAAAAATGTGCAAATTTCACCTCCCCTTGCCAATAAACTGCGTCAATATTTGACTCTACGCAATTATGGCTACAAGTGACCTAGAATCACAATTTTTGGTAAGCTCTTTCATGTGGCTCTAATGAACAAATCCACATCCAAATTTTATCGTTGCGGTCCCCCCACCCCCCGCAATCCATTTACCGTGTTTTCTCCCAAACCCCTGAACATACCAACTTGAAACTTACCCCGTATACTTTTCATCAAAATGGGTAAAAATTTAGGGAACTTATAGGTATAAATATCGATTTTCACCAAAAAAAAATAAATTCCAATTGGAAAGTTCTTAGATGGAATATGCAGGAAAAATTTTTTTGACACAAAAGGTACAGGGTATTCTACTGTCGGGCACCGCCTCGACTGTACCACATTTTTTTATAAGTTCTCGGCATTTTGACACAAAAAAAGTTGAAAACCGTGCTGAAATAATATTCAAAATAATTATTTGGCTTATTTCGACACTTCCGACACTTCATCCCAAATCGACTTTAAATCGAAACAAATTCTTTAGCATTTTTGATGTATAAAGTCTAGAAAGAAAAATTATACTGAACAGAAAAACACGTGTACTCGAGTCCATCATGACGTTTATTTGAAAATTGCTTTCATACTCAAAATGTCAACTCAGAAATTCGTTAGAGTGCTTTTTCGGATTCACCCCACTTGCCTCTACCTAATTAAAAAAATAAATTAAAACAGCATATATTTCTATGTATTACAAAACGGAACGTGTTTAACATTTATTTCAATTCTTTTGGTTTGCTACTGTTTACAATTCATTTTGTTTTCATTTTTTGCAATACAAAACTTAATAATTGTTGTTAATTAAGCAAATTACACTTTAATTACATTAAAAGCCACTTGTTTGTTTCATTAATTTGTATCTTTAATGTTGCTTTAATCAAGCTGCGCTGCAGTTTTAAAATATTTAGCAATTTAGTAGTTTTGTTCAAAAATGCTAGAAACCAAACATAATTGTGTCAGAACTCTGAGCAAGTCAAAGATGTGCAAACAATATGCCATTTTTTTTTGGGGGGGAGGCTGCTTTGAAAAATCCTTTGCACTTATGGAATAATTAACTAATTTTACATGAAGTAGCTCATAGATTAATTAAATAAATTGTCTTTTTGGGTGAAACACACGCATGGAGACAATTATTTAAAAAAAGAAATCTTATGAAGCTTATTAGGCTATGAGTCTTTGAATGGTTTCGTTCAATTTGGATGCATTGGCGCCCGAAAATTGCTCTACAACAGACGAGTGCTTGATGAACACAAATGTGGGCATGCTGGAAACATTGTACTCCATGGCAATATCCTCGCAATCATCCACATCAACCTGTAGTAAGAATTTGTTTGAGTTAAGTGTTTGAATTATTTTATATAAACAGACACACTCACCTTCAACACAACAATTTGTTCGGCATACTGCTGTGACAGCTCAGCCAGCTTGGGCGCAATCATCTTGCAGGGACCGCACCAGGTGGCAAAGAAGTCCACAACGACCACCTTATCGCCGGCAGCGGTCAGCTGGGCAGTCAAATCATCCTGTAAACAAAGTAAATATACATAACAATTGTTAATTTTTTATTCTGAACTTATTGATTTTCCATTTGATGACCTAATTAAACTCTTGTTGGAGCATATACACGCAATATATACATAAGACTGGGTTTGTTTCTAGCTGCGCCTTTTTGCATAAGTCACATAATGCGCTCCCCAGATACTTACATATATGACTTGATATATTTTGCGCAACCTTATCAAGCTGCCATGGTCAATGTGGTTGTTTGGTTTTAGCTGGGTTTATGGCTACTGTTCATAATGTAAAAACAAAAACTTTGGTCTTATCAAGCATTTGAATTTGCTTATCAACTACAATTACAAAAAAGTGGCATTTGCTACGCTTGGTGCGGAGCCCTGTACATGGTAATCTTCCTAGGTACATATTCTACATTATAATTTAATGACAAAATGCTATAAACGATGTGTGTTTCATAAATACCGAAAATTTTCATTTAATTTCGAAAAAATTTTCTTAGCCGCTACAAAGTAGTCATCCTAAGATATCATTTCTTAGCAATACGTTCTTAATTTCTGCAACTAGTTTGAGGTTGAGGTTTCAGAACCCAGAGACTCGACCCCTAAATGTTCCATTGATTCAGTGATTCCGATATGACGCAAACAACATTTTTGATTTCAGCTTAAAGAAAACTCAGATCTTCCGCTTGGCGTGGAAATTCTCTCCCCAACTGCTCGTGGCTGTCGAGAAACGCGACCGAACTTCTTTCCGTATATTTGAAAAAAAACCAAAATTATTGTCTTAAAATTTTTTCCGAAAGTTGAAAAATTTATATGGTCTCAAGTTATTATTTATTATTAAAATTCTCTAATTCTCTCCCCAACAGCTCACGGATGTCGAATTTCCTTCCGTATATTTAAAAAAAAATTTACAACCTTAACATTTTTTCTGAAAGTTGAAAAATTTAGATGGTCTCAAGTTATTTTTAAACATAGAGCATTGTCTAATACTATTAAAATTCTCTAATTCTCTCCCCAACAGCTCACGGCTGTCGAATTTCCTTCCGTATATTTAAAAAAAAATTTACTACCTTAACATTTTTTCTGAAAGTTGAAAATTTAGTTGGTCTCAAGTTATTTTCAAACAATGCTCTTTTTTTAATACTATTAAAATTCTCAAATTCTCTCCCCAACAGCTCAGGGCTGTCGAAGTTCCTTGCGTATATTTGAAAAAAAAATGTACTACCTTAAAATTTTTTCTAAAAGTTATTTTCAAACAATGCTCTTTTTTTCCAATACTATTATTATTTTCATGCGAAAATTCAAAATATGTTTTTTAACGTGCGATATTCAATAGTCAGCACCAGCAGTGGATTTCCTCTCGTTGCCTTAATCCGACCGAGATTTATCCTTATTACTCCCTTGCTTTTGGCGCGGGATTCCACATCACTAGAACTCTAGGATCTATTGTGTTTCATATTTGCCCCTAGTGCTGCTTAGCTAGTACAATGCTCAAGATAAATATGAGTATCTAGGATGGTTCATATCTGGTGACATCGAGCATCGAGATTCCGTGACCGCCAAACAAGGATGCCCTTCTTTTAGCAGCTTCGTCACACTCAGTAAATGTGTATTATGAGGATTTCATCTCAATCTCACAGAGCTCAGCAATGTTTCTTAAATAGCCCAGTTAGTATCCATTGGCAGGTTTTCTTGAAACAATTCTGATCATAGGAACCAAGTACATAGTTGTTTAGCCAGTCGTGAAAGTAATCTCGATATTTGCTTTTGTTAAGCTACCTTTCTCTCTTGACCTTAAATTAAAATTCACAAAGCCATGTTTCATATCCCCTTCAATAATCTTTAATAGTTTTGAGCTTTTGTTCCGCTATTTTGGGTGAAATTTTAGTACCCCACAATTTCGTAAAAATTTCATTGTTTGAATCAATTTATATGCCAACCTAATGTGTAACTTGTCTGAAGATGATTCTACCCGTTTGAGATAAGTTAAGGGTCGTCCAAGAGCTCGCCATCTGGGACACTCTTAAACTCTTCGTTTATTTATAGCAGTTTCGGCAAAAGTATTTTCCAAAATATTGGTAGAAGCACCGAGTGATTTTCTTTCTTTAGATTTGGAGTTTAAGACCCATACGCAGCATGCTAAATTTACGAACGGAATGAAATAGTCACGAAAAATTACGATTAAAAATTTATGGCAAGTGGACGCAGCTAACAAAACAAAACAGTGTTGTCTTTTAATTTTAAAAATGCTTAACGTTAGATGGCGCTACTACTTCACTAGGGTTGGTGGTTTCATCTGAAATAATATGCAATAATTTCCATATGGAAATTTTCGAACTGCGTATGGGCCTTTACTTAAGATTAATTTGTTTTTATATTTAAGTCTATATGGGGTAGTCCCATATCCAAGTATCCGAGTATTGCTTTTGAAAAAATCACATAAAAAGAAGTCTACTGGTGTCAAATCGACCGGGCATCATCGCGATAAATATCAGACTTTCAACTAAAGGCACATATGCAGTTCGAAAAAATTTCGCACGGAATGACAAAACTATATAAAAAAAAATACCATTTGAAATATACCATGCGTATAGGCCTTAACAAAAAAAAAACAAAAGTTGACAGAAAACCAATATGGCGTCCTTTTAAAAATTACTTTACTGCATCTGTATTGAACTACCGCAGACGTTTACCAACACTGCAGCAAAAAAATCGTTCGAAATGAAATTTCGAAATTCTCGCAACTGCTTGAACTCACCTCGTAACAAGCATGCGCGCTCAACTCTGCCACTTATTATCTGTTTATTGCAATTTCGTATTTGTGTCTAGATATTTGTTTATTTACTTTCAGTGTAAATAGCATGACAAGCGCTAGACCATTAGGATTATTGTTTTTTTTATTCGAAACCACAGCTGGAGAGGGAATCTCATATATCCACTAATGAAATGCTCTGCAAATAACTTGAGAAGGCATTCAACCACAAAAAAAAAAAAATGTACCTTGAAGTTGTAAGGTTTTATACTGGAAATAATTTGGGTGCTCTTAATTTAGTTTGATATTAAGTTCCAAAGCATATAAATATTATATGACTAAACACGCGCTACAATTTAAATTTCAAAAATATTTTCAAACATATCACAAGTTCGACATTTTTTTAAATAAATTACTTATAACTGAAATACTTTTGCCTGTTTTGAATAATAACGCGAGTTTCCGCTTTAAAATTCCAAAAATTACTTGGTCAATTAGGCATATTTCGAGAATTTTAATTTACTTAAATGAAATCAATATGCATTAAATTACAAAGAGTACCCATACTATGTATAAAATGCTGTCCGTAGCTAATGGAACTGATTTTAGATACATTATGATTTTCATTTTTCCAATAGTTTGTGCCTTGGGCATTTGTTTTGTCTTTCTGTGGCACGTGTTTGTGGGCAACTTTGGGTTTTCCCCTAACAGTTGACACATTTGTTTGTGTCCGGAGCTGACCTTTAATTAATTATGGTCATTTCCAGCACGACAAATTACAATAAAAATGTCATATTGTGGGCGCTAGCTACAAGAAAAAGGCTTGGATTCTTGTTTTTATTTTCGTAAAAATTAGAAATGACTGTACGAAATGTTGTGGGCAGGCATAGGTTTCTAAGATGTGAAGTTGTAGATTAAAGTTAAGATCTACAAGTTTTTCCGATTAGCTATCTGTGCTTAAAATGGTTTTTGTGAAAATCAGGGCTGCAAGAATGCGTAATTTCTGGTGCGGTTTGGTATGGAAATTAAGAATGATTGATTTCGAATTTGTATGGATTTCTGAGCCTCTGAGGACTTATGTGAAAAAAAGTTGTGAAAGAAGTTGAGAGTCTACAATTTTTTTCGCGATTATATAATCAGAAATTTCTTGTGTTGTTTAGAATAGAACCTAAAACATGGTTGAGTAGACTATTTAAGATGCAAAGTTTTAGTTGGAATTTAAAATCTACAAGTTGGGAAAAACTTTGTATATTTAGATATATTTTTTTAAAAAATCTTTAATTTCTTGTGTGGTTTGCTATGGAAGCTATGGAATGGTGGATCTCTTAGCCAATACTTTATTTGAGCAAGGTTCATTGAACCAAAAAAGAAGTTGAACGTATTCAAGTTTTTCCGACTATCTTTTCTTACATTAAAAATTCTTTTTAAAAGTCAGGGCTGCACAACTAAAATTTTTCTGTGTGGCTTTGGCTCGAACCTATGGGATAAACGAGTTCAGTTTTGCACGAAGCCACGGGTTTTTTTGAAGAAGGTTCCATGACAAAAAAGTTCCACAAACCGAATATTTAAAAAAAGCAACAAAATTTTAGATAACATTGCGTATTCGAAAAAGTTCGGTTACAAATTGTCGCTAGATGGCTCTTAAATGTAATATCTCTGGTAATATTAATTGCATCTGATAATTCTATGGCCCGGACCTTGCACCTTCAGACTATCATTTGTTTCGATCTCTGCAGAACTCTCTTAATGGTGTAAATTTGAATTTCGTGCAGGCCTGCAAAACACACTTGAATCAGTTTTTCGCTAAGAAAATCCAGAAGTTCTACACAGATGGCTTAAACCCAAAAATTGCTAAAGGTTATCGATCAAAACGGCACATATTCGGTTTAATAAAGCTGGTTTAAAATAGAAGAAAAAAGTGTTTAATTTTTGGTCAAATTTTGTAACCGAACTTTTTCGAATACCCATTATTTTGAACTATTTTTTTAATTAATTTTTGTCGGAATTTTAAAAGCAAAAATTTGTACTTTTTTTTAGAAAATCTTTTATTTTAATGTTTTTTGACGACCTGGGTATTTTGATTTGGTTTAGAAGAAATCGGGTCTGAAAATTCTTATAACAATCTATTTCTATATTTTTCTACACTTTCAAAAAAATTAGTTGTGCTTTGTAATAAAATGGAAACCTATCAAAAATTCCAAATATTAAAAACAAAAAAAACTTTTTTACGAATTTCGAAACCAATATTTTTTTTCAAAGTAATTTTTGTATTTTTGAAAAGAGTTCTTTTGCTTAAAGGTTCGGTTCAAAGTCAAAAATAGTAGCAATTTTGGTTCAGAAAGTTTTGTCTTATAAGCAAATTTTATGAAAATATTTTTTTCTTTAGCTTTAAGGCCCATACGCAGTTCGAAAATTGCCATATGGAAATTATTGCATATTATTTCAGTTGGAACCACCACACCTAGTAAAGTAGTGGCGCCATCTAACGTTAAGCATTTTTAAAATTAAAAGACAACATTATTTTGTTTTGTTATCTGCGTCCACTTGTCAAAAATATTTAATCGGAATTTTTCGAGACTATTTATTTTATATGAAGTTTTTCATTCCGTTCGTAAATTTTGCATGCTGCGTATTGGCTTTTAGGCGGGAAAATTACATTTTTTACGAATTTCGAAATAAAAATTAAATTTTTATAGAAAATTTTGGTTTTGTTCAGAAAGTTTAAAACGCAAAAGTATGAATAGGTATTGGATTTTGAAAAAATAATATCTCTATGTTACACTTTCATAAAAAAAAGGGAATTTTTTTGTACAAAAATTAAAAACCTACAAATTTCCAAATTAAATAAAAATATTTTTGTTTTTCGAACAGCAACTACGCTTTAGAATTTAGATGGGAAAACCAGTTCTGACTAAAATCTTTAACACAAATATGTTGTAGAAATGTTTAAAGCTTGTTCGAATACACTTTTTTTCTATTGTTATTTAACAGGTTTGGCCAACTCTGTTTTTAAATATTTTGTTTTAAAACATTTTATTAAGTAATCGGCGTGAGTAATAGCTCTAAATATGCGCGCTATGATTCAAGCAGCTTAAAAGATTGATGTTTCAACATCATCCACCAACTTTTATAAATAAATCCGTGAGTTGATCAAAAGCTAAGCCATGATTCATAAATGTTTAGGAATGTCCGCATCACCAATTCTCTCAAATTGTTGTACTAAACAAAGACCAAGATTTAATTTGCATCTTGGCTCTTAAGTCGCTATTTGTAATATATATTTTTAGCATGTGAAATATAACTAATTACAATTTTATACTTGGCATGTTACGTTACGCTCAAAACCTGTTTTCATTCAACATTCTCAGCCGGCAAATTGAGCCAAGTGGCTCAATAAAAAAGTACACCCTATACGCTGTTCCAAGCGATAGTGAAACGCAAACTCATGCAGCTCAACGTTTAATAAATAAAATTTATGTATATGTACTATATATACGATAATTTTTCATTTGTATATTACTTGAAAACCTCTAAACACGTGGCCTTGGCTCTTATTTGTTCCTATCTATAAAAAATTGTATTGCAAAAATATTATTTTTTATTAAAACATGGATACTTTTCTATGGCGTCAGTTTGCTGCCCAACAGCTACAAATGATATCATTTCTATTATACTAGACTGGTTTTCTTCTGTTTTTTTTCTCTCTACGAAATCCCAAAAACAAACAGCACCACTATTTAATTTTATTCCTAAGCGTATGGCGTATGGTAAGTGAGCAAAGAGCAGTGACAAAAAAACGAAATTTGTGAGGAAATGTTTTTGTATGGTGCGCGGGGTTGCTTTTAATTTTTTTCTCCTCTATTACTCAACTGATAATCTTTGATTTTCACGCACTCTTTAGGACATCTTAAGATTTCACAACTATGCTTAACTTTTGCTACATGTAATGCACATTACTCACCTTGTCTTTAATAGCGTGAACCATTTTTGATTATAGTAAAAATACAACCGGTAAAAGTTACTAGAGGTTATTTAATTAGCAAAAGTCGCTTCCGTTTGCGTACAACCGAGCTCGTGGAACTTGAAAAACTAACAACTTGCGAACTTAATTTTGTCGTTTGTTATAAAGCTTTCTAACGACAGTGTGGGCTTATTGCTCAACTACTTGCACTAACGCTGCATGCATATGTTACTTAAGCTTTAGTATATACTCTCACTTGTACTAAATAACTATGTTGTCTAAGTATATTGCTAAGCTTTTTACACTTATATACATATTCTATTAAACGTTAACACATTCATTTACAAGCATACGTACATATATGCATATGTATACTATATACTATAAAAGCCGCCGCAAAATAATGATGCCGATACATTTCCATTTCTATCGATGTAAAAAACAATTTTTATCCATATCGATGACTATTTTACATTACATAGTGGTGTTGTGGAGTAGTGTTGTGTAAACATGACTCACTTTGAAGAGTTAGCTCAGTTGCTCATTTTAAAGTGAGTGAGCAGTCTTGCTCAGTTGCTCACTTGCTCAGTTGCTCACTCAGAGAGCAGTCTTGCTCAGTTGCTCACTCAGTGAGCAGTCTTGCTGAGTTACTCACTCAGCTCAGCTGTTTATTCTCAGCAGTTAAATTATCGATAAATTCAAATATTCCCCAGTTACTTTGAACACAGTTTTTGTTTATAGAGAAATAAACTTAAAAAATAAATAAAAAATGCTGTTGTTTGGTAAAGTTTTTCAATGACTTTTATAATAAGAAAATGTTGATTTTCGCTGGTGCAATATGTGTCGTTCTGAAACCTTACAGGGAAAAATTTTTAATTCAATTATAAGACAAATTATGTATTCTGTTCGTTTGAAAACAAAAATGAATGTGGCAACTTCACAGAGCAAGTGAGTAGTGAGCAACTGAGCCAAAAAGAACAACTTTGCTGAGTTGACTCACTTGCTCACTTTAGTGGGTTGCTCATTTTTGCTCACTCACTCATGAGCAACCCAACACTATTGTGGAGGGTTAAAAAAATCTATCGATAGCGGCATGAACCATCGAATGAAGAAAAGGCGCAAATGTTGCCTATTACTTAATTACTTACTTTTACCTTTAAAACTACTTTACTTTATTGAAGAACTAGAATTCTTACGATTGTGTAAAAGAACTTATTGGATTCATATATTTATTATTTTATGTAAAATTTTGAAATAAGTTATTGGATATTAGTTGAAATAAAAAAAACAAAAACATAAAGTTAATTTTTAAAATAAAGCGTCTTAATTTTACATAAGGAAAATACAATCACAAATTTTGACAAAGTAGACATAGACAGTCACTCCAAAATCGGTTAATATTTAAATAATTAATCTTAAAATATTCCATACGTTAAGGACGAAATACGAAGACTAAGCACTAGTTACGTGGAAAGGCTACATAATCATTCGAATGTTTTGGCAATAGGCCTCTTGGATGACAGCGATAGAATACGAAGATTAAAACGCAATCATGTCTTAGACATGCCATATTCAAATTAAGCTTACAGCACTTAAAAAAGCAATAGTTATTACTCATTGGAGTTTAACTATTTCTCCTGGTAATTTATAATTTCCATAAATATAATTAAAAACAAAAAAAAAAAATATTTGTTGCATACTTTTGAGAATAAAAATATATCATGGTTTGTGGTTTGTGTCTAGGGTGTTTTTTATCATGGAGAATGCCTAAGCTTTTAAGCTCTTTCCAGAAGACGGTATTGAGAATGCCAAAGCTTTTTTCAAAATTTTGAGAGCGAGAGAGCATTGACGTTATTCACCACAGCATCGGGGGAGTATTTTGATGCTGTCAAATTTTTTCGAAAACAGAGAGCTGGTAAGGCCGCATTTGAGCGCATTTTGAGTGGCTTGGTGAGTATTTTTTTTTTTTTAATTATGCTCGTTAAAATTATGAAGTCTTTAATTGGGCGTAAAAAAAAAAATAGCTGCTGTGTGTGTCATAGCAATAAAAATTTTTGTAACAACAATTAACTTTATGCACATTTAATTAATATTTTTTTTACTGTATTTATATTGACTATGCATACCACAGATGGCGCTTTTGAGTTAACTGTGGCTTTTAGAACACTAGATGGCTCTAGTATATAGTGTTCGTTGACTACCGTTGTCGTGTACCAATAAATGCCGCAAGGGGCGCCACTAAGCGTTGGATTTAAAATATGTCAAACCTAGTTAATTTAATTTGAATTAGAAATTAGCCGAAGCCGTGCTATAAAAATTAGCCCGTAAATGGAATTATGTATTCGAATAAAAAAACTTAGTTTTAGTTCGATACACAACAACAAATACGTTAACGTTTGTCTAAAACACTGATAACACTAGTTTACAAATTCATCGAGTGAACTTTCGTAAAAAAGTGTTTTTTAGAGTAATTTTGGGTCGAGAAACACGAAAATGACAACCTTTTTTTTTTCTTAAGCGCCGTTTTCGAGAGTTTTTTCGAAAAACATGTTTTTGGGGACTTTTTTCAGTTATTTGTCAATATCTTGAGAACAAAATTTTGTATCGACATGAAAGACAATTAGATCGAAAGCTATTGATGTACTTCGGTTTGTTTTTTATTAACGAAAAAAAAAAAACGTATGTTAAGCTTTAAGCTGAAAGAGAATTCATTAACGAACATTTCGAGTCTAAGAGCTTCGAAATCGCATAGGAACTGTAGATGTTATGGAGCCATGTAATTAAAAGCAAACCGAAAATTTGTAATTTTGAAAAATGGTCACACTTTTTTCGACTTTGGTTACATGTAACTTAAATATTTTTTACTTAATCTGTACATAGCATATATCACTGTAAAGAGCACATCAATACCTTTCGATCTATCAATTCACGAGATATTGACGAATAACTGAAAAAAAATGCCCAAAAACATGTTTTTCGAAAAGGTGCTTAAAAAAAAAGGTTGTCCTTTTCGTGTTTTTTTGACCCTAAATTACCCTAAAAAACACTTTTTTACGAAAGTTAATTTTTCGTGTAAACTAGTGTAATAAATATAATAATACCTGAATTAAGAAAAAGGAACCTAAAACAATATAATTGAGTTCAAAACACTTCAGAAAACTTATTATAAGTAACAAAAGTCTTATATTAAAAAAAACTTGAACCCATGGGTTTTAATTTTATTCTGAGCAATTTCGGGTTTTAAGCATATCAGAATTATTCTGACACTTTATTCTACTTTGTAATTCTTGTAGGGCAGAAATGCAGATGTGCCAGACTAACAACGTGAGCAACAGAAAGCCGCTGTTTAAAAGCTTCATATGGTGTAGTATAAAAAAATTATAATACAACAATATATATCTGCTTATCTGC
Source organism: Chymomyza fuscimana (assembly GCA_949987675.1). Lineage (NCBI taxonomy): Eukaryota > Metazoa > Arthropoda > Insecta > Diptera > Drosophilidae > Chymomyza > Chymomyza fuscimana. The sequence continues at coordinate 35,798,840 of OX465088.1, read as the reverse complement.
CACTAAAAATAAATTAAAATGACAATTATTTTAAAAACGAATATGTACACATTGGTATAAATTCAGAAAGAAGTGCACCACTTTTCGTAGTCAAGGGTCTGGGTCAGGCCGAAATGCAGAATTTATTTAAAGTTGGGCAGTTTTGCAATTCTGCATTTTGCACAACAAAGTAAACTACCTAGTTATTACAAACACAGGAACATATCAGGTAATTTACAAGACTTTTTTTTAAGCTGTATCTGATAAAGGGTCGGGAAGTCTGATCTAAAGATGGTGTAGCAAGGGATGGCAGGTGTTAAGCAAAAGACGTTTCAAATGATTTTAATTGTTAATAACTTTCGTGGCAAAAGTTTCATGCCTTAAAAAATATTTTAAATTAGGTCTCGAAATCATTGATTTTCTTCTGTTAAACTTAATTTTTTAGGTATTTTAGGTTTTTTTGAACTTACGATTATTTTTGGAATAATTTAAACACCACTATTTTTTACTATACAAATCAACATTTTTTTTTTTAATTTATTTGCCAAAGCACTAAGAGAACTACTAAAAAATATCAATACTAAATATTGAAATTAAAATTTCAAAACTAAACTTAAGCTACTAAAAACACAAATACTCGAACATTATAATAATAATAATACAAAGACTACAATACAAACTATGAGTAAAGATCGTTGGGGCCTCTGTAAAGCCCTATTTATTAAGTACTATCAATGTGCGGCATGAGATTGCGCCTGGGCATGATGCAAATGATGATGATGATGATGGTGATAAGTTAGCGTAGGTGGCGGTGGAGCTGCTGGAGCGACTGCCACAGGCGTTATGGAGTTGCTACTGGCAAAGCTGCTCGCTGCCGCCATCTGTTGTTCATAATTGGCATAATGATCATAGTAGCTGCCATGTTCCACTGCTGTGCTGTTATTGCCAGCATGGCCAGCATGACCAGCATCGTAGCCCGTGGCAAGATGCAGTTTTCCAGACGCAGTGCCCGTATCGAAGTAACTAACGCCATTGTAGCTATTGGCGCTCTCATAGTAATGCCCGGAGACATTACCAGTTCCCAGACTAAACTGCTGCTGCAGCTCATAATCCGACTTAGCCTCACGATTGTAGTAGTAGTCATAGGTCTCATCTGCGCCGGCATAGGGCTGTGTTTCCACAGTGGCATTGTACTTAATGGTGGGTGGTGTTGCTTCAGTTTTGCAGCTCAGCTCACCCAGCTCATTGCTGGGCGTATTGCTGAGATGTTTTATTTGGGAATAGTTGATGAACTCGGGCTCAGGTGTGGCCAACTGTGAGCTGGGCTCATATGGTAGGCTGGATGTTATGCCTGTTTGCTGGTACTGGTTAGTGTTGTTGTTACTGGGCGTATTATGGTAGCTACTTTGGCTCTGATTGTTGTTGTTGTAGGGCTGATAGGCCAGCTCGGAGATGCAGGAGTAGGGCAAGCTGGGAGATTTGCTGGGCGTAGCGGTGGCTGTGGCAGGAGTAGCATGATAGATGGGATAGTTGTAGGTAATGTGCTGATGGTTCACGGTAAACACATTGCCGGATGTCTCACAGGGGGCTGCTGCTTCGGCTGTAGCCAAAGGCCACGAGCTGCTCATATAGTTGGCGGGCTGGCTAAGTTGATGGGCGCGCGTATCCTCCAGATAGCTGCAGGTGCAGTGGCTATAGGTGGCGCATTTGCCACAGGCTGAAGAAACGATTAGATAGATTAGATACGAAGTTTTTTTTTTGTAAAAGAGCAAGACTCACCATTGAATTGATAGATATCCAAAGCAGAGTGGTTCAGCGGATTAGTAGCTGTTGTACGCTTAAGCACTTTGCCCATGAGATTCTGCTGCTGCTGGATGGGAAATTTGAGTAGACTTTCATAAAACTAAGTTCTCTTAAACTTACCTTAACCTGCTTGACCAGACCCGCTATAACCGATTTCTTGGCAACACCTCTTGTGGCTGAGTTTTTACCACCCGAACTAGTCGCCATGGAAACACGTCCAAATGCACGTTTTGAAACACTTGAGTTCTTTGGATCGGGTCTAAGATGATCGTGCACGCCTTTGGCTTGAAAGAATATGGCATTACCGGAATGCCGCCAAAAGTGGGTAACCGGATAGCCACAATGCCCACGACAGGGTTTGATTTCCAGTCGGCCACCACGACAACTCTTGTTGGGACAAGCCTTGCCCTCCTGTTTACGTCGCGCCTTATCGCATATGGCCGGACGCAGATTAATCTTGGTGCCATTGGGCAGTGTACAATGCTGTGAGCAAACCAGCACACCCAGACAGCTCTTCTTAAGTATATTGACATTATGATTGTTGGTGTTGCGCATGGCCCAGCCGGAGATATGCTTCTTGGCCTCCTCATTGTGCACCGAGTAGACAAGTCGTACATGGCCATCACTCCACTCGTTAAACTCATCAAAATCGAGATCTGCTATTTGGGGCACAATGGCATCATTAATGTCCCAATCGCGTTTGGCTTTCTGCGTCATGTTGGGCAACTGCAACTGCTGTGCCTGCTGAGAGTTTTGTGGATGTACGTGCTGTGCTGTATGCTGCTCTGATTGTGAGAGTTGCTCTTGGTGGGTTTTGAAAGAGTAGCCATTTCTGTAAATAAGCAAGGGGAGAAAAGTTCATTAATAAGAGTAGGTGTTAAGGCACTCTGGAATAATGACAAATGGGAAAGCGAATGAGTTTTGGATGGTGATAATGGGAGAAGCTAAATAATCTATGGCAGTTAGATGGAGTACTGCTCTAAACTTGCTAAATAGTTGTTATAAACTTGAGCAGATTACACTAGTTCACACGAAAAATGAACCTTCGTAAAAAAGTGTTTTTTAGGGTAATTGTCAAGAAATTTTTTTTTTTAATTTTACAAGTTAGTGAAGTCGTAACTGAACGCAAACGAAAAACTTTGAGGAAAAATTTTTTTTTCATACAAAAGTGTTATTCAGTGAAGATTGGAACTTCCGTACTTGGTTCCATAGCATCTACAGTTCTTACCCGAAAAGATCTTAGAATCGAAAGGTTCGTAAAAGAATTCTCGTTCAGCTTAAAGCTTAACATAATTTTTAAAATTTTTTTTTCGTTAATAAAAAGCAAACCGAAAATTTGTAATTTTGAAAAATGGTCGAAATTATACTTTTTTTCGACTTTGGTTGCTTGTAACTTCAATATTTTTTACTTAATCTGTACATAGTACCTCTCGATCTAATTGTCTTTCATGTCGATACAAAATTTTGTTCACGAGATATTGACGAATAACTAAAAAATGTGCCCAAAAACATTTTTTACGAAAAAATCTGGAAAGCGGTGTTTGAAAAAAAATGAATTTCATTTGCGTGTTTCTCGACCCAAAATTACCCTAAAAAAGACTTTTTTACGCAGGTTCACTCGATGACCCTTCAAATTTGTAAACTAGTGTTATTTATAATAAGAAAGATTTTTCAATTCTATTAGGGAGAACTAATCGATTGAGGGCTTAAATAAAAATGAAAATTATGCGATAGTCACGATGTAAAGCTTGCCTTATGCAATTAATTCGCCGATAGTAAGTATCGCAACAGATGAGAATATTAAAGTTCCTCCAAATCTAGCCGAAAGAGATAAGTCCCTTGCTGCCCTGACTTTCTTAAGAGATACAATGGTAAAGTGAAGTGATCTTAGAAGTTCGTACCCAGTGGCGTAGTTATGGGGGTAGGGGCTATCACGGTGGGAGCACTGGCTTAGTGGTTGCGATCTTCGCAATTTTCGAATTTTCAAAATAATATAGTACTCAACAGCAAACCCCATTAATTTCAGAATAATAGGAATTCTGTATAAATAGTACTGATATCCATCAGTTTGTCAATTCTGTAAGCCAACGTCCTGGATCCGCTCCTGTACGTGCTTTCATTGAAGAAAATGAGAATGCAAGCAATGAAAATTTTAAGGACATATACTTGTTAACTAATTAACACATTGATTGTTTGGTAACACGAAATTACAAAACAAAAAAAATAAAAGATATTTTCTGTCATCCTAAGAAAGAGAGATAACATACAATTTATTCTTTGTTTTTTTTAAACTAAGCACATATGAATAACAAATTTAGTGACTCTTTTTATGAATGATTATTATATTTGCAATGATATCAGAGATATAATATTAATATTATAGTAATTACACTAGTTTACCCATAAAATGAAACTTCGTAAAAAAGTGATTTTTTTTCTTAAGCACCGCTTTCGAAATTTTTTCGAAAAACATGTTTATTGGCACTTTTTTCAGTTATTCGTCAATATCTCGTGAACAAAATTTTGTATCGACATGAAAGACTGCTTCTGAATTTTGATTCCGATTTTGATTGCGATTTAACAATGTAGTTTATCTGTATGGTTAAATTTTTTACAAAAAATCGACAGTCCCAGGCTTTGAGAAAAACTATACTAGTCGGAACCGGAATCTAAATCTACAACAGGCCTGAAAGAAAAAAATTTGAAATGAAATATTTCGAAAATTGTTACAAATTATTTAAAAAACAACATACACTTTAAATTTAAGAGTGATGCCAAAAAAAAACTAGTGTCTTCTGCAAGATACTTTTTTTTATCGAGTGTTATTAGTATAATTTTTTGCAGCCATCTATCTTTTTAATCGCACTCGTATTACTTAGTTGCCGGATTTGGATTCACCAACCCAAAGTTTCCGAATAAGGATTCAAATGTTGGATCAAAGGAATTTTTCTAAGCGCTACAAATAATCTAGAACAAAACAAGGAATGTTTTTGCTTATAAGACCAAGTGCAATGAGCCATAAAATAAGTAGAACAAATCGTACGATTAAGAAAAAAAAAAAAGGCATTTTTAAGATCGAAAAAAAAATTGCATTGAATCACAATTTTTAAAAAAACTTTTTTTAACTTGTTTCTTTTTCTATCAAGCAATAACAAAGAAGTAGCTCAGAGCTCCTTTCGAATGTGTTATAGAGTTCTCATGAGTCATGACTATCGGAATAACGCGTATTTTTTTGATGCCAATAGTTCCACAAAGTAAATGGCGATTTATCGATAATGGGCTCTAAAATCTTCGATATTTTTCTCCATTTCGAAAGATTTTTCTTTCAGACTCTCAACACAACAATTGGATTTGTTAAGCTCAAGGCTCTCTTGATAAATATTTCCAGCTAGTTGTTAGTATCTGATGAGTAGTTCCATGCGATCCATCTCTAATTTCTGGAGCAACGAGGTTAGTTAATCCACGTAGGATATACGATATGAGTATTTCTTTTTCGAATTTTTTGTACAATTTTTGGAGCTTCACAGTTTTTAGACTCGAATTGAGCTACCCAATTTTATTTAAGTTTAAGCCCCAAGTTACCTCTTAAAACTTATCATTTCTATCTATCATCGAATTCCTATTTAGGAACACAAATTTATCGAAAAAGATATATTTTAGCCTGCTTTTGTCGAACGATATATAATTTCTGATTTGTAAAAAAATTTTTTCATTAGTAAAATATGTTAGTAAGGTAAGGAGAGACATGAGCTGGCAGCACTAAAAAAAAAATTAGTAAAAGATCAATCCTTGTTTAGGGCACAAGTTGCCTTTGAAGACACTTTGTTTCTATCCTTCTGACAGCATCTGAGTTCCACAGTTTTCGAACACTGACTCAGCAAACTAAATTTATCGAGTAGGGTGCATTTTACCATCGTGTTATCGAATATTGCATAGTTTAAACCTAAAAGCTCATTTCCATTTAACAGCAACCGAGTTTCACAGTTTTCGGACTCGAATTAGGCGACACAAACTTATCGAATAGGGAATAGCCTATTCTTATCGAAGAATGTATAGCTTAAGCGTTTTAACAACTTTTTTGCACAGTTTTAAAACGATGCCTAGTTCAAGTCAGGGTTTCATTTCGAAGTCTATATATGCAGGTATATCAGAGCTCGCAAAAAAGTGTCAACCCATTTTTCCAACTTTTGGGTGTGTTCGGACTCCGCCTCTGGAATAGCCTATTGTTATCGAAGAATGTATAATTTAAGCGTATTAACAACATTTTGTCACAATTTTAAGACGATGCCTACCTCAAGCCTATTCTTACAGCAGAATACATAGTTAAAGCCAAATTTTGTGCCCAAAAGCTCATCTTGAACAGCATCCGTTTTGCACTCTTTTCGGACTCTGATTAAGCATTACAAACTTATCGAATTGTGAACAACCTCTTGTTATCGAAGAATGCATTATTTTTGCATTCTTTCTTGCCTAATTTAAAGATCATGTCAAAGTTGCCCCTAAAAGCTCACAATGCTTTTCTAAGCAAGCTTTTTCTTAAGTAATGCTACAGATGCACTTTGAGAACACTTAGGTAGTACTGCAAGATACAGCCGGAACTGAGCTGAATACATCATTGTCAGCCCACTCACAAGTACTTAACTACTTTTCAGCTTGTTCATTCGATAAAGATGGGAAAAGCTCATTGATTTTATAACCCACCCAAATGCGATATTTAAACATTTAAAGAAATTCTATCTTAATTACACTTCTAACTAATACTAAAAAAAAAACTAAAAAAACACTTGCATATGCTTAACTAAAATTTATGAGATTTGTCTATTCGAAACCTACGCCAAAAGCGTTAAAAAATATATAAATAAAAACAATTTAAATGTTTAGATGCACATAACTCTGGACACCGGGATTAAAGACGTTATTAAACTGTCAGTTCCCGACAGGTACCGTTAACGTTAACCCAAATTGTCTCCAGGTAATGCAAGCCGTATGAGGTAATTTGAGCGCCAGGCCCCAAAAATTATTGCCACTAAACCGATATTATAATAAAAACTGAGTCAGCGCCCGGGCACGAGACCAACAAGCCCGAAAACAAGTTCAACAAGCTGTAGCCATGGAACGCTGGAACGTTTGATGGACTGTCGCGCCATGTGTGGGAGCATTTAAAGCATCTTGGAACGTTTAGATTTATGTGTTAAACGTTTAGTGGGTTTTGCCTGCTCTACAATTAGCAATAAATTTGTGGTACGCATTGCGTCTCATTAGAGCGCAGTCTGTGGCATGCCCCTCAGTCAGCAGGTTGCGCTCAACTTGAACGCTAATAATGTTATACCTGAGTTGGCTTGGCGGTGGTCCGTGGTACCCCAAAATGGGAACCTGTTCGTCGGCTTTGTTTTTGGGTTCGTAAATTGCTTGCTTGACACTTCGTAGCACTCGTTTTGGGAACGCGTGCTTATCGGATCTTGATAGTGTCACTTCGTTGTTCTATGTTGTGTTCTCATGTCATGCCGCGCTGCCTATAATAACTTTGTCACCTTAAGGTATCTACTAATACATATGTTAAGGTAGATGGCATGTTATTCATATGGCACTTTGACCCTTTCACACTGCTTGCATGCTGCCCCCGCTTGCTTGGTGTTTCTCATAGCTTGTGGCGCATGCGTGTGGTCCATGCTAAGCAGCGCAACCCCGCTGCTCTGAATCTAACTCTTGGTTCCAGTGCCATTAACTTACTTTTTGTTGTGGTTGCTGTGTGGCATCAAACCGTTGCACAGCATGATGAAATAAGTATTTGAAATAATTTAAATAATTTCTTTTTATTATTAGTTTTTTTTTTTTTTTTTTTTGGTTTTGTTTTGTGGGTTTAACCATACCCGAACAATTCTCAGTATTTAAGTACAAGTACGTTCATGCTAAAAATCTGGGGGCCTGGGCACGCTTATCTGGCCGACCGAGCCCGCAAGTTTAAGTAACCGCAACCAACCTTAGAAGCGTGTGCGCAAGTGTTATTTTTATACACTGTTCCCAAGGGTAACACAGATTTGTGCAAAAGTATGTAACAGTAGATGAAACAAAAAATGACGTCATCATGGAAATACGTCGACGGATTAATCTTGCTAACCGGTGTTACTTTGGACTAAGTAAGGAACTCAGGAGTAAAGCCCTCTCTCGACACTCGAAAATAACCCTTTCAAATACCCGTGCTTCTCTACGGCGCTGTAGCATGGACATTGTCATCATCCGATAAGGCGATTTTAGGGGCATTCGAGAGAAAAATCCTCCGACGTATCTTTGGACCGATAAATGTGGATGGTGATTTTCGTATTCGAATGAACCACGAGCTGTATGAGCTATACGGCGACACTGATACAACTACAACGTATGCGCTGGTTAGGTCATGTTGCACGAATGGATGATAATGCGTTGGGAAGAACAGGCAACGGAAGATCTTCGTAGCCTTGGGATTGCCAATTGGCGCCAGCAAGCAAAGGCCAGAAACCTCTAGCGTAGGATAATTTCCGCGGCCATGACCGATGACCGGTTGTAATGGCCAAAATAGTAGTAGTAGTAGTATGTAACAGTAGAGAAATAGGCGTGGCAGACCACAAGTTCCTTATACCAAGCTGCTTATCATAACCTTGGGTAGCGATAGAACCATGTTCCATCGTCTGTATGAACATCAATATCTCTTTATCAAAATTATACGTATGCATATAAAGTTTATCGATTCTGTTTGATTTTTTTGCTCCATAGGAGAATTACGCGGTTTACATACTCTGAAAGCCGTTGAAAATTTGGCAGTTTGCTCAAATTTATTGTAAAAATTTTTAATATCAAACAAAATTTTTCAGAAAAGTTCTATCACATTTAGGGTGACCATGTCTCTGCTTTTAAACGAACATGTTTGCTTTTTCTGTCTTATGTTCGCTTTTTCTGTCTTATGTTTGCTTTTTCCGCTCGATCGGTCTGATCAACCATTGTCATAGATATTTTCATATCTTTTACCAAGTATTTAAGTATATGTTCCACAAAAGTAAATCAGAGCACGTAAAGAAAAAAAAATTTTTTTGGAGGTTTTTCTGTCCCAAGTGAACCCCACTAAAATCATAAAAAATTTCTTTGTGAGCGATTTTTTGGAATGTTTTTTGTATTTCGTCCTCTCTTATATATCAATTTTCCATGACAAACTGTTAAAATTAGAAAAAGAATCTAACAGCATTTTGGAAACTTTGGAGTTGATTGATTCTGTTCTCAAGTCTTTGCGCAACAGATTCGAACACAAATTTTTGCCTTTAAAGGCCCATACGCAGCATGCAAAAATTTTGCAGGAAATGTCAAAGCTTCATCCAAAAAAACAAAATTCCCTTTTTTGGGATTTTTTTTTTATATGAAGTTTTGACATTTCGTGCGGAATTTTTTCATGCTGCGTATGGGCCTTAAAGGCCTATACGCAGTTCGAAAAGTTAAAAGTATTCTCTCGAAAACCCGATGTGAAGGCCAAGATGCTGAATGTGAACATTTTGAAAAACAAGCTTTCAAAGTTTATGAAAAAGAACTCATGGACCCATTCACTTCAAGAATTCAATAGCTTAATTTCAAGCAAGGAGAGGGGGGAGTCGGTTGTGAAATTTCCGCTTTTTTCACTCGTACCATCTGGTAACCATAATCACATTTGAACCACTCTCCTAAATCAAAATTTCGATAATATTCAACTTTATTTGATTTACTACAAATAAGCCAAAGCCACCATATTGGATATGTAGGCTAATGTGAGCCTTATTTTACTTTACTACTTTGACAAAATTACCATACCATTTTTTTTGTATAGAGTATTCCAGTGTCGCTCATCGCTCCGACTTGTACTAATTTTTATCTTATTGCACGCTTTTCGCATGCCTTGTACCGAAATAGTACATCTGTTACTTATTAAGCTTACGTTACTTTTTTTAAATATTATATTATCCCACCAAAAATAAAAGTCTAAAATGTAAATTTTGGTGTTTAGTGTCCTTCTCGTATCAAGAAAAATGCGCCGCAACAAAAAGATGTGATTTATAATCCAAAGTATCTCTAAAAGTTAATTTGGAGTTTCGTATTAAGAAATGGTCACTACATCTATCTTAGCAAATTAGTTTTCACCAATATAGTCAATATCAATTAGGGCAATCGGTAGATTTTCTTATGAAGCTTTTGTTTGTTAGAGTATATACAAAGAACGGTGCGCCGCTCAAATAGATCACCAGGTGCAAAGCAAAGGCTTAATGACGCCACACAAAGGCTTACAAAGTATTAAAACAAGAGCAGGAACTCGTGCAACGACGCTATATAAAGCAACTATCACCGTCTAGCACAAAGCATCCTTTATGGAAAGCACACCCAACACTAGGCTCACTAAAATAAAGAACTCCGCAGGTGCATAGGCCCGAAATGATAATGACCGAGCCAGCACATTCGCAGCTCACCTTCAAAACGTGTTCCAACCAAACCCAGCGACGAACACGTTTGCACTGCCACCCCCGCCAGAAGAAACTCGATTATCGCAAGAACCTATTCAATTTCGATCGGAAGAGCTTGCTAAAATCATAAAAGAGCCACTCAAGCCGAAGAAGTCCCCAGGATGCGATTTAATTCCACCAAAGATGCTTATTGAAGTTCCTCATTGTGCCGTTTGCACTAACTGTCAGCTGTTTAACGCAATTACTAGACTTGGTCACTTCCCAAAGAGATGGAAAAAGTCGATCATCATAGTGATACCCAAGCCGGGTAAAGATCATACCGTTCCTTCATCATACAGACCCATAAGTTTATTATCATCATCATTATCAAAACTCATCGAAAAGATGAGTCTTTCATAATAAAATTCCAGAGCATCAATTTGGTTTTCGTGCCAAACATGAAACCATTGAGCAGGTCAATCGAATAACATCAGATATTCGAGCCGCGTTTGAGCATCGGGAGTACTGCTCCGAAATATTTCTGGATGTCTCTCAAGCATGCGACAGAGTTTGGCTAGATGGTCTAATGTATAAAATTAATACCATGCTTCCTAACAACACGCACAGTCTTCAGAAATCATAACTCTATAACCGGGTATTTTCTGTGAGATGCAAAATACCGCCATGTCTCACGACCACATCATCGAAGCCGGAGTTCCTCCAAGGCAGCGTACTTGGCCCAACTCTATATCTTCTCTACACAGCGGACATCCCCCCCAGCAGACAACTATTAACATCAACGTTTGCTGATGACACAGCTATTCTCAGTCGCTCTAGATGCCGTCTGCAAGCGACAACGCAGCTAGCCTTTCATCTTGTAACCGTGGAGAAATGGTTATCCGACTGGCGAATTAAAGTATATAAACAAAAATGTAAGGAAAGATTGCCCCCCACTTACACTAAATAATACTGTTCTTCCGAAAGCGAATGAAGTAACGTACCTGGGCATACACCTCGACAGACGTCTAACATGGCGCAGACACATTGAAGCCAAAAGAATACACCTAAAGCTAAAGACCAGTAATCTTCATTGGCTAATTAACGCAAAATCACCTCTAAGCCTGGACCTTAAGTTCCTACTCTACAACTCAGTCCTAAAACCTACCTGGACTTACGGCTCTCAGTTGTGGGGCAATGCCAGCAAGAGCAGCATAGACATCATCCAGAGAGCCCAGTCAAAGATCCTGAGAACTATCACTGGGGCACCGTGGTACGTTCGCAATGAAAACATTCAGAAAGATCTGTATATACTACCCGTTAAAGATGAAATAGTCCAAGCTAAGGCAAAGTACTACAACAAACTGTCTTCACACCCAAACCACCTTGCTAAAGGTCTAACACGGCTATGCGACAGATCTCGGCTGCGCCTTAGGGATCGTCCACCCCAGCAACAATTATTAGGGGCATCATAACTCCGTGTGGAGTTGTCCGTCTCCCATCGGACGGCACTATGCAAGGTCAGTGGGAAATAAAATACCACTCGCGGACCAAAACAGACAAAACACCTGCTTGGAGGTGCAGATAGGGAATCTCTCACAAAGCTAGTGTAGGAGGGCTAGCAACCTACCTACCTGAAACATCTCTTGCTACCGAATCGTCATTAACGCCCTATGCTCCAAACAGGATTTAAAGGGACGTATATATATATCATAACTTATAATTAAAATAATTTAATTTGTTGAAATTTGTAAACATATTGTTAGTTCTCACAACGAGAAGATTCATTATACATAGCATAGTTAAATAAAAAAAAAAAAAAAAAAAAGTGCGTTTCGAACCCAAAACCTTATTCTCGCATCGGACGGATGCGCATCCCACTAAATTTTTAGCAAAGTTAGAAATTCAACAATATCCGTTCCGATAAAAGATTCGAATGTATGCGTGTATATACGTGTGCACTCTCTCAGATCTCTCAGATCAGAAACTGAACAAAAATATTTCACAAATACACGCAAGTCCCATAAGCAAAGGCCAATTTTGTTTGTTTTGCAGAAAACATAGCAATCGGGAAGATTTTAAATGGTACTTCATTACTAAAAATTTATTTTTTTCTTATGGAACATTTTTAGTTGAAATATTGAGAATTTAAAAGCTGTTGGTTTGGCAGAAATCTTCTAATGTTTTAAGAAAAGATCTATCACATTTGTACCACTCTCGTAAATTTCTAGAATATTCAACTTTATTTGATTTACTACAAATAAGTCAAGGCCACCAAATGTGAGCCTTATGATCAAAAAACTTTAATACTTTTACAAAATTATCATAACCCCAACAGCGATTTCCACCATAACCAACATATTAAGGCAACATTTATTTTAGATTTTTGGGCAAAGTTTCTGTTGAGTATCCCACTGTCGCTCATCGCACCGACTTGTTCTCATTTTTATCTTACTGCACGCGTTTGGCATGCCTTGTACCGAGCAGTACAATGTGTTACTTATTAAGTTTATTTCACTAACTAACTTAGTTGGATTAGTCAGCAAATTAGAAACCAAAAAGTCAAAAAGCTTTAGACATGCCTTGTACCGAACATTAACATCTACTGCTAAGCTTACGTGACTTTTTTTTGTACTAGTACACTAAATAACTAACTTTGATAAGAAAGAATGAGTCAGTTTTTAATTCAACTCTAAAAGATTCAGAGCTACCAAAGGTTTGGATTACAAATTAAAATTTATGCAGTAATCTTGGTTTACATCATTTATATAGTTTAGCTTTAATTTTATCTTTTCTACTGAATGGTTTATCTTGATGTTTGATTGTATAACTCGTTAACAATAACAGAAATTACAATATTTTAGAAAAATTTACTTTTGAAATGAATATTTACTCTTCAGGCGCCTCCGCTTGGCGCACCTGGGATTACGACTGGTGGCTAGAGTCTTCAAGGATTATAAAGCGAGTACTAGTACAGTACTGCACTATCTTTGCTTCTTCAACATAAATACTGCTTAAGTAATCCAAAAATCTTATCTGAAAGTTTGGTTGCTAGCTCTTATCGTCTGAAAAGAAAGGTCATGAAAGGTCTCCGCTGACTTCCTCTTTAACATAAAATTTCGGCTTGCACAACCTTATATACCCCTTGAAACTTAAGCTACAGGGTATTAAAATGTTAAGTACTTTATTTTCTACACTATCATTTATAGAGATGCGGAGATGAAGAAAATCAAATAGATTCGATAAGAGCGCTTCTTACAGATGGTACCTAATAAGCAAATCAGTCTTACGTAGAAGTTATACAAAAATTTAAAAAAGAATTGTGTTGACCACGAGGACTACTTTTCAAAGACCCGCCTTAGGGGTGCGACGCCTTCTCTCTTTCAATAAATTAAAGAATTTCAAACAGTTTTAGTACCTAAACTAAGTTGGCTTATTTGAACAATTTTTGTGTTTGACGCATACCAGTGGGCTATTACGAAGCTATGCGAATACTACATGTGCAGAGCTCTAATGTCAATCTCTTATATAGTAATTAATCTAGAATAATTATATTAAGTATTACAAGTCTTCTAACATATTTAAGAATTCTCCTTTAAATATAACTTAAGGTGAACGCCTAATTTTTACACTTTTTTTTATTTTTAGATTTTATTGGCAATCAACGGATTCAAATTAGGTTATGATCCAATATTGATGAAAATTATTCGCTACACAAAATATAATTTTTACACTAAAATTATTAAGAATCGAATCATACTTCTAAGTGCGAATACTTCGAAGTGTATATATATCAGAGCTCGTAACAGAGAGCCCATTTTTTCACCTTTTTTTTCCGGACCCGAAAACTTTCCGTGGATCCGCCACTGCATACCTCTATAACATGGCCCTTCCCATATTTTGCAAAATTTTCAATCGAATAATATTCTCATAAAGTTAGACACGTTTTAAAATAAAAGGCATCAAACTGAAAGAAATGGAAATAAACAAGAGTCTCCATAAGTAGGTAATCCTCACAGAATATCTATACCGCCTAAAAATAATACTTTTGCTCCGATTACACTAGTTTACACGAAAAATGAACCTTCCTAAAAAAGTGTTTTATGGGGTAATTTGGGGTCGAGAAACACGAAAATGGCAACCTTTTTTTTTTTTCTTAAGCATCTTTTCGACATTTTTCGAAAAACATTCTTTTTTCAGTTATTCCTCAATATCTCGTGAACAAAAATTTGTATCGACATGAAAATTGATTAGATCGGAAGATACATGTTTTTCCAAAATATCTCGAAAACGGTGCCTAAGAAAAAAAAAAGGTTGCCATTTTCGTGTTTCTCGACCCCAAATTACCCTAAAAAACACTTTTCTACGAAGGTTCACTCGATGACCCTTAAATTTGTAAACTAGTGTAATTGGAAACATTTAGTTTAAATTTTAGAATTTAAAAATTTTTAATTCCCTTTCTTTATTTTTTATTTATTTCATATGTTGAAAATTATTGAAAAATTTTTTAATGGAATTCGTTCAAAGTTTGCAAAGAAAAACTGAAGACGGAAGACTTCAGATTTTAAATAGCATTTGTTTAGAAAAAAAGTAATCGGACGCATTTTTTTTAATTTTCTAGATTTTACAATTTTTAATTCTAATTTAATTTTGATTTTAGTAAAAAGCTAAGTAATTTTGAGAAATCACTGAAAATCGAGTTTTGGTCTTAAGATAGAAAATCGTTACAAAATTAAGAAATGGAATTAGTGGAACATGAAAGTTATTTTGAAATTTCTATTATATAAAAAAATGGAGGCATTTAATTAAAATTTTAATATATTAAAATTTCTAATGTTGTACAACTATTTATTCAAAATTTATAGAAAAGAAAACTAGTTTGAGCTTCAATTAGAAAATTTGAAAAAAATAGAACGAACAATAATAATATTTATTTATTCAAAGTGTATAAAAAAACATAGTTGACCTTAGCTAACAAAAAGGAATATTTTGAAAGAATAGAACGAGCAAATAAATATGAACTCTACTTTGTAGAAAATTCATTAGAAAATTCATAGATGGGATTGATTTTGAATTTGCAAAGAAAACTTTAGGCTGTAAGATTTTAAGTTACACTAGTCGACAAATTTAATACTTTTTTTTTCTACAGAGATGAGACTTAGGGCAATGTTTCAGCATTCAAAAACCGATTTTTGTTTTATCCTCCCATGTCTCGTTTTTTTTTTATGGCTATTTTTATGAACATAAAAAATAAGTCTCATCTCTGGAGATTTTTCATCGTCGACTAGTGTTATTATCTTTACAACGCTTATGCTTTCCATTCTACATATTTTTGTATAATCTTAAGTTAAACTTGCGGTTACTTAACATTATTACTAATTTTGTTACTTTTAGCAAGAATTAAACCACTTATATGATAACTTATGATATATACTGCGCAAATCTTAAAGCATAATGATTGCTTGCAACTAAATTCTAAGGAAAAATGCTATCTTATGAGTATTTTTAAATTGTAGCGCATTTGTATTTATGCGGTTTATGCGTAGTTTGTTATTTGTATCCAAGCTGTAAACAAAAATTATAAGTTACTTACAAAACAACCATATTCCATTTAATAATGTATCTTTTGCCTTAGTTTAATCCAGTAATGTGTGCGTAAACTTTGTGTGTATCCAATTATTTATTTATAATTCATTAATATATATCTCAAGTGCATTCAGTCACTTCACTCAACACAATAGACACTCCACACTCCACTTAATTAAGATAGGCTTTATATTCTAATTTAATGCCGACGCATTTTTTCAAAAGAAACTTCCGTCTTGGAACGAAACAATGCCGTCGCAATTTTAATATGAAGCTTTTGGCGCACGCGACGACGATCTAACACTGTGGCAACCTGTGCGCGCTGTGCGTATAGCGCGGCAAAATTAACGTATCTGGCAGATACAAAACAAAAAAACTTCAACCAAAGACACAAAATGCCTCTGCCAAGTTTTGTCAACAAAGAAATTATACCATAATATGTATGGCTGGCTCCACCTACAAAAACCAATAACATAGCAAAGGTCGGACGGCTGGGATATAGTACGGAAGGACGGACGGAGACGAGGCGCACACACCCGCATAAATTTGGCAAAACTCCACAAACGACGTCGGCGCATAATCAACAACAACCACAACAACAACAAACAGCAACTCCAAATTGCCAGGGAGCAAGCAGCAGCAGCCGCCTCTGCTACGGTAACAGCTGCTGCTGCTGGCGCTGCTGGTAAATGTATCCGTCAGATACATTTTCATATACACGCTTTGCTGCCTTCCAGTTAGCGCTTAACGCTCATTGGTCGGATAAATTACACAGCATACTTACGCATAACTGTTTGCCGCTCTTTGTCTTCGTGCGTGTGTGTGTGTGTGAGTGAAGTTTTGTTTTGGGTGGTTTTTCTAATTGCTCTTAGTTTTTATATGTGTTTGTGCGTATCTGTGTTTAGTTAGCATACTGCATTTGTTCATGCACGATAAATATCAAGGAAATTAATTACTTATTATGTCGTTTATCACAGCTTTATGCTTTGTTTTGCTCAAGTATATGCAAACACACACGCAAAGTATCTGTAAGTGTGTGCATACGTATACGTGAGTGTATGTGGCATATTTGGAAGTTCAGACCCTTGATTTTATCAGCTCTTTTTTTTTAGTTTTGGAGGTCGTTTGTTTTTGAGAGACAAAATCGATAACAGAAATTTCGTACACACAAATGACTTAAAGAGCACATTTGACTTAAAAAGATTAATTATACTATCTTGCAGTGAGATAAAAAATAAAATTTTAAATGAAAGTGTTGTAGTGAATTATGTACCAGAACTCCCACTAATACTACTACTTATAGTCAAGACAAGGAGAGGTCGAACAGGCAGTATTAATCAACTTTCCTGTAGAGACATTGAAGATCCCAAAAGGGTAAATATTTGATAAGATTTTCAGAAATATTCGCTGATGGTGTTAATATCGCTGAAAATCCATCCAGAAACGTAACTCATAAAACGATCGAGGATACCTTTATAGACCCACTAGATAAAGTTCTTACTCATTTTTCATATCAACTTAATGAATACTATCATATTTTTCATTTAAACAGCATAATGTTTCCAAGCATGCTTCTAAGCATAGACAACATTTTTGAATACCATAGAATTGTGATTTCGAAGTGGACCGCTAAAGGTGAGAACCTTAGTTTCATATTATTTCCGAAAGTGTTTACAAAAATGAAAGGCAATCTATTGCGCTAACTGAATTAAAGCTTACTAGCCCTTTTTTTAAATAATTGTTGAAATACTAATTTCTTGGCAATGGTGGATTGGCAAATGTATATTGCATTGAGAAATTATCAAAACTCTATTTTTAATGCTTTAAAATTACATATTTCTCAAAAAAAAACTACTCTTAAAGCACGCTATATGGCACTTTAAAGGAGTCGATTGTTTTTGCTCACGTTCATAGTCGTGCACTTCTGCATTTCTGCCCAACAAAGTAAAAACCCTTCAAGTTTTGTAAATTATTTGCATTAGTTAAAATAATTTTCATTAAAATATAATAATCTGAGCCAGATCGTATATTTATGATGTGTAGATTGATATATGGATAAATGAAAGCCTAACTTTCCAGCTTGTTAACTCTTTAATCGATTAAATTGTTTTATTAATATTATTGTATCATTGCTGATATTAAAATAATAATTGTGAGGGGAAAACTGCACTGCGTCCCTTAGGATCTATGGTGCTCCCTACTAGCTCTAGTGCCCCTTAGCTAGTCCAATTGCAGAGACAAATGTAATTATCTGGTATGTTTCTATTCGCCGAAGAGGGATGCATTTCTTCTGGCAAGAGTGTCACACTACGTGAGTATGTGTTGGGAGGATTTCTCCCGAATTTCACAGAACCTGTGTTAGAGTCTATGATGCCCATCTTTGCTCAGGTGTTTCCTGAGCCCCTTAAGTAACCCAATAAGCATCTTAAGGGAATTCGCAAGTGAGAGATTTTCTTGAACCTATTCAGGTCATAGGAGCCAAGGAGCTGCTTGGAGTGTAGTAAGAAAGTTGTGCTAATCCAGTGCGAGTGTCGTCTGGATGTCTCCTCCTTGCTTTTGCTACTCAAAATAGTGCTAAAGTTCCCTTCAAAAGGAAATGAGGTAACTATTTAGCACTGTACTTACTTACTTACTGTAGGCCTCTACTCCTTGTGGAGCATAGGGCCTCTAGCACTGTACTCCTGGTCATCTCATCTCTTGGTAGCAGAAATGAGGCGACCGCTTTTCCGAGTTCATCGGCATCTCTAACACTTAGTATGTGCCAACCTTCACCCGATCTGCTCATGCGATAGCTCCTTAGATGAGCATTGGCCGTATGACCGAAAGATATAGCCAGCGTATAATCTTGTGCAATGTTCCTCACGATCTTTTCGCGATCTATAGCTCTCTCATGGATTTATTTGTATTATTATTATTGATGTTAAGAAAAACAAACTTTGTATAAAGACAATATTAATGAGAATAATTAACTTCTTAAATCTTTAAATATCTGCAACTTTTTCTGTGGTTTAGTTTGCGGCTCCCAGTGGATCTTTCATCCTGTGACTCGAACAAGGGTTTCCTAAAGTAACACAAATTTTGCTTAATGTTACACCAAACTCTAATTTTTAAGGGAAAGACTTATTACGCAATTTCTGAATTTTTTTATTTGCAATTATTTACAATTTTTAAGGGGTATCTCGAATTTTTGTTGATCGATTTGGCCAAATATGCATTTAAAGTAAAAATAACAGATGTAAATCTTGAAGATAGTGTGCAAAGGGGTTTTCTTTCTCTGAACAAATATTATATAAAAAGCAAAGAAAATTTGATTTTTTCATGAAATTATTTTTACGTAAGTAAACGGATTTGCCTAATCACTTTTGTATAATAAAATTTCGATAAATTTTTTAAATTTGCAAATAATGTTAAAATAAGTGGTGCCGAAGACTAAAGAAATGATAAGTGGCATTGGATTTGGAGGACTTGTTATAAAAGGCCACGACTTACCATTGAATTGATAGATGTCCAAAGCGGAGTGGAGTTCAACGGGTTGGAAGCTGTCGTACGTTTAAGCCTTGTGTCCATGCTGCTAGACCATAAATTTGAGGTAGTATGGTGAGACGATCTAGACCAAATTTTTTAGTCTTCAAGAATATTGGGCTTTCAGATATATGTAGCTATATTTCTGGTTGCACTTACATTTAATAGATAGTAATAAACAAGCGTATCTACACTTGCTATACATAGGCAAAAGGAAGACATCGTATATTAGTCTGTTTCGATAGATAAATTCTTACTCACCAAGTATTTCAAGTGAAACCCTCTCTTAATTTTTCTAGTAAATGCTTGCAAAAAAGTATACTTTATGAAAGACAGACAATACGCCTGCAGCAGTTCATTGTACTTTACCCCAGAGTTGCATTACAGTTGACAGTTGATAAGTCCAAACCCGAGAACATGCTTATAAAATATTATAAACAAAACGGAGCGTTACCCGACTGTGGTATACCCTGCCTAAAGGTAATGATTTGTACCCCAAAGCAAACAAAAAGTTATGTATTTTTTCTTTATTAGGCTCATCTCAGTCTGCGCACCAATATTGTTGGCTTTACGTCATATTTTCACATATATAGAGTAAGTCGGATTTTGTTGCTTATGGGTGTCATTCAATATTAAAAAATTTTTTACCTTTGCAGTAGCAGGTTGTCAACCGATTGTTGTTTATTAGGCTCACATGAGTCTTATGTTTATGAGTGAGGTTATAGTCACAAGTGTTAACAACGATTTTTAAAAACTAATGATGCAAAACGATTGAGAGTTGAAATAAATGTTTCTTAAAATTCCGTTTTTACGGGAGTTCATATTTTTTTTAATTTTGACTACTCATACTCGCGTAACCGATTTTAGTTGACTAATGATTATTCTCATTGGCATATTTTGTGATTTTTTACAGTTTTTTTCTAAAAATATGATATTGTATATTGCATTATATTTTTTTTTTTTTAAGAAATTAAAAAAAAAAGAGTATATAGGGGTATATGAATATTTTAATGAAAATAATTTTAAAAAACATATTGTGTTATATTTTATTTTGGATTACTGTATTATATTTTTTTTAAATTGTATTTATTATTTTTTTTTTTTTCTTAAGAATATATATGATTTCCTTTATCTCCTGTTGACGATTCGTTGGCAAAAAATGTTTCGAGATTTTAGGGCGCTAGCCTTCAGTTTTGGGTTATAGGGTTATCAGTTAGTTTGGTGATAGGGCTGCTGTCTTCGCATCCAAACCTTCGTCCTGAGATCAGACGCCTACCAGGGGGCTAACTGGC
Source organism: Chymomyza fuscimana (assembly GCA_949987675.1). Lineage (NCBI taxonomy): Eukaryota > Metazoa > Arthropoda > Insecta > Diptera > Drosophilidae > Chymomyza > Chymomyza fuscimana. The sequence goes on along the minus strand of OX465088.1, from coordinate 35,778,229 downwards.
TTTCAGAAAGGCTCCAGGATTTTGGTGTTGTGCCATAATGTAAGTCCTCTTTCGCCAAATCCATCGCCTCGATTCACTGAATCTACGCATTCTTCAATGTTGGGGCCACGATCAATTTGGCTTACGACCTTGCATCGCTCTCAATTAGCTAGGAACTGTGGGTACTACACACCGCAACCCCGCTTTTGCGGAATACAGTATCGTTCGCCGTAGAATGCGTTGCCCAGGATGTGCCCGCACAAAGTTCTACAAGGAGTCTGACAGTCGGGTTTAACATACCAAGAAAAAGAAGGTTAATAAATAAATTCCTAACCAAGGCTTTCAGCTGAAATTATTTTTTTTTAAATTATTTTCATTAAAATATTCATATGGCATCTCCTAAAACTCTTATCTGTCTAAACTTCTACATAAATTAGCCACCTTGAGAATCTTAAGACTCCTTAGTTAATCTAGATAACCTAATTACTTTGGCCGTTTCAGCCACTGACTTTGCATTATTCGACTTTTCCAAAGCTTTCGATATGTACCCAACTTGAAGTCCAATAGAACCATCACAGTTGCAATATACCAAAACCTATCTCAATGGCAAAACATAAGAATCCCCCCCTCACACCCCTTTGGTTATGCTTTTTCTTATAAACTTTAAGAAAGTTCCATATAGCTTCTATAATGAGACTGTAAAATACGAAAATCTTTCACGGAGAGACACGGTTATATATAAACATTAGGACGGATCAAATTGTAGGTTGCCGAAAAAATCCGCAAATTCTTATCGTTATTTTGGTTTTATGGGTCATTCCAAGAAACTTTGCCGAAAAACCATAGCTGTAAAATAAATTTGGAGCTTCCCACTTTTTCGAAATAGATATTTTTCCAAAATATTCAAAAATCGAGCTAGATATTACATTAAAAGACAAAAAAACCATTTTTTTTTCTAGCCAGATCGGTCGAGGAATCCCTTCGTACTTATTCACTACCTTTATCGATTTCATTCCATTTCAAAGAAAAAATTAGATTTTTGAAACATCGTTTCTTTGGCAGAGTTTCCTGGAATGACCCATAAAACCAAAATCACAATACGCCTTTGACGCAAAAAATTTGACAAATATGATTTGACAAAATACGCTTTTTTGATATTAATATTTTTTCTGTTACAAACATGGCTCAGATCCATGGACCCTGAGTACAGTGTATCAAAAAGAGAAAAATAATAATAAACATAAACAAATGTAAATTCAGAGCAATAACATGGTTGGCTTTTACCCACAAACAGAACATTCATCGAAACTAATGTTGTTTCTGTAGTTGCTCTTGTTGTTGTTGTTGTTGTTACTGATGCGTCTTTTGTTTTCACCTGATCAGCCCGCATCGCCATTTAGGCCAAAGTTACAAAAGTAAAACAAATTTATACGCCATGGCCATGAGCCGGTTGGTTGGATCGTTGGTTGGTAGCCATTTGACAAACAATTAACAGACAACAAGTTAAATTAAAGACAAAAAGAAAAAAAAAATACACATAATACCAGAAGAGGGCTTTTCTCTTCACCGGTAAATAGGCGTTAAAGTGAAAATTCAAATGCCGTTGACAGGAAGTGCATGAAGCTGACTGCGACTGCGACTCTGCTCACTGACTGTGACCCATAATTAAAAGGGCAGCGTATAACCTGCATGGTTATACGGGATTGGGCCTTAAGATATTTAAACTACGCGGTACTACTAACTTTAACTTAAAATGGCTGCTAGCCATTTCTAGGCCTATTACCGTTGGGACCATTGGTACCCATTGGTAGCCATTGTTGCTGCTGTTGTTGTTATCGCTTTAACGCTCACTGATCACTGATCGCTGATCGCTGCCAGCTCATGAGCAAATTATACGGGTGACAAAAACAATATTTCAACGCAACATCGCAAAATGGTAGAAATTTTTAAAATATTACAACTCGAAATTATGGCTTGACTTATAGCGATAAGCCAGAGGTGCTTGCAGCTGCGCTCATGGCTCAAAACAGTGGCTTAGACTGGCTATTTGTAAAGGGTATATATATATCGGCGAAAATAAGTGAAGCGGGAAACTTTTTTCCTCGACCTCTATAATTTTGTTGAATTTTACATACATATGTGGTAGAGCTACTAGCCAATAGTAATCACGTCAAATTTTATTGCAAAATTCCGATTATTTAACGAGTTATCGATAACTTAATTGAATTTTTCATTTTTAGCCTTTTCTTTGACAAGCCATATCTCCTAAACAAATAAATTTACTGACTCATTTTAATTTTTTTTTGAATTTTTTAACAATTTTTTTTTTTATTTTTTTAAATTTAAAATTTAACTAACGCATTTCATGCGTTTAAATTCACTAGTTACTCCTACAATTGTGGAAGTTATGCTTATTTTAGTGATTGACGCATTTTAATTTTTTTTAGCATTTTTTTTTTAATTTTTTAACAATTTTTTTTTTTAATTTTTAAACTTAAAAGTGATCTGCCATTTAATTAATGCCATTTTATGCGTGTAAATTCACTAGTAATTCCTAGAATTGTGGATGTTATGCTTATTTTAGTGATGGCACCTCGAAAGGTTGCCATAGTACGCATTATCTCCAAAAATTACAAATTAGCATAACTCCTCGGAATTGAAAGATTCAAACTTGACATGAATGTTTCTTTTGACATTTTTCGATCAATTTTAAAAGTAACAATGAATGCCATGATCTCGTCTTCAGATGTTTAAGGTCAAAGGTCACAAAATCGGTTTTTTGAAAATAATATTTTACCTGTGCTTTAAAATTTTTCCAAATGTTCTAAAAAGTTGTAGCATTTAAAATTCTCCGGAAAATTGTTCCAAAATTGTAGTGCAATTTAATCAGAAATATCTTTATCATATTTTGAACTCGCTGGAAAACTGGACGCTACCTTTCAGAAAGCACTTGTTGGTATAACAAGACAATCTGCAATAATTTCTTAACTGTCAGAAAACTATCAAGCGAACGAATCCTGAAATTATTTAACGAATAAGTCATTAAAATTTTCTATTCAAAATTATTATTCCAAATATTTTCCTTACGCTACTTTTGATTATTTTGTATTTATTGATTTAATTTTTAGCTAATTATATAATTATAAAAGCTTTTCCTTTCTTAATAACTCTTTTCAAGTGAGTTAACGAAAAAGTCAATAAAATTTTTTTTTTTAACAAAATTATTAAAAGCTCAAAACTTTTTCCTTTAATATTGCGAATAAAATTTTTGAAATTATTAAATCCTCAGCATGTTTTACTCGTTTCCGTAGTAAAATGTCACGCTAAAACCGAAAATGATATCAAAAAATTTTTTCATGGAATTGATTTCGAGATATTTTGAAAAAACCACTTTTCGAAATTAAAAAAAAACCTATCCGTCCTATGGGAGCTACATGATATAGTCAACCGATTTTGATCAAATTTGGTTGAGGGATGGGGAACTCTAAGAAACTGCCAAACACAAAATTACGATATCTTCATAAACAAAGGAAACACATCGAATTTTGCACAAAACACGTTTTAATGAACGATCGATCCTATGAGTGCTATATGAAATAGTCAACCGATTTTGATCAAATTTAGTACAGAGCTTAAGAACTCTAAAAAACTTTCGAATGCCAAATTTGGTAACGATGTCTTTATAAACAAACGAATTATTCATCTAAAACTTTAGGTTAGAATAATTATTATTTTTTCCTTAAAGTTATCTTGTGTACTTAAAAATAATGAGAGAAAGCTTAATTAATAAAAAGCTCAAAACTTTTTTCTTATACTGCTTTTAATATTGTTACTAAAATTTATTAAATTATTTATTTATTTTATTTATGTAATTATAAGAGATTATCTATAAATTATACGTTACTATTATTATTATTATTATTTTCTAAATTATATTTATTATATAGTGCGCCACTCAAAAATTACGAGAAAAAGGCTATTGTCCTTAATGAGTCTACATAAAATAATTATAAATAATTTGGCTTTTAAATTTTTTTATTCTATAAATTCAAATTAAATGGATAAAAAAAACAATTTATAAAGCTTAATTGAATCAAAATTTTATAAAACGAAAATTTAAAAATTTTTTTTTTTTTTTAAGTACAAAAATTTTGATAATTTTTTAGGCGTACATATTTTGTACTTCAGCTCCAGATTAATACATATAAAGTTCTCATTAAAATTTTGCGTGCTTTACAACATGAAAGATTTTTACAATTTCATACGTTTCATACCCCCATTCTCCACGCCACTGTCTCAAATAAACACAAATTTGTAGCCTTTTCGCAATTAATTGCTTAACATTATTATAATAATGCGTAGTTTAATGTAGGTACAATAAATACTTACCTAGCGTAAATATGGAAATCTTTGTATGGGACTTCATGTGGCGCCCTGTGTGGTCCAAGAGATCGCTTGTGGTGCGCGCTGGCAGCCCTAATGAGCGCGTGCTTGCTCCAAAGCTCAAGCTGTTTGAAAGGGGCCTGTCATTGATTACACACATTGAGTACTACAAGGCATTATAATATACCTTATCGACGAGGCTATCTATACAAGAGCTCTGGTATTTGTGCGTTCACAATATGTGATTTTTTTTTTTTAATTTGGCGCATCAAATTAATCATTGTGCTGTTAAAATAAATAAAATTGGTATAGTTTGAAATGGAATACAATATTTTTAGAGTTGTTATGAAAATATTATTAATTAATTTGGTAAGCTTATGTACAATAGGCTACACTGAGCAAAAAGGTCATTGATAGTCACAAGTTTTTTTTAAGTATTCATTTTTTAGGAATTAAAAAAAATAAAAAATTAAAAATTTTTAATTATCCCATTGTTGACTAAGCAAAATATTTTTAAAAATATTTAGTTAAACCGTATTTTTTATAACCTCTTAGTGCATACTGCATGACCAGACTTTAGCCAAAATATTCCCAAAAATTTACTACTGGGCATAATTTTAGACATATTATGGTATCCTGGGCCAAAAATTAATTCCAGCATTGTTTTAGTTAGAACTGAAAACTAGTTCATATTTAGGGACTTTACTAATTTTTATATATTCATATCTAACTTTGTATTAAATTAGATCAAACTAAAAATTATTATTTTTTTTTTTTTTACGCAAGTTAGAAAATCTTTTTTTTAATATTTATTATTCTTATTATCAATTATGTAAGTCTTAAAAAATCTTGTCATAGAAAAAATTCAACGGTGAAAAATTTGATCTTCCTAAAAAAATTTCTATGTAAATGTTAGAATTTTGGCCAAAATATGACAATCTGGGCCGACTGTGCAGTGTAAGAAATAGTCAAATATGTATATAATTAAAAAAATATGATTACTCTGAACCTTGTGCTATATAGAAAATATGTTTTCATAAAATTTTATGATTTTTATTAATTTTTTTTTTTTAATAATTTTTTCACATATACATACAAGAAATTTTTTTTTTTGTATTTAAAAGTTAGCTGCCCTTTTCTTAAAAATAAATCTGCTTGCATTTAATGCGCGTGAACTAACTGGGAAAAGCAAACTAAAAAAAAAATAACTCAATCTTCCATAATTGAGAAAGTTTCTCTTTTTTTTTAAATTAATTTTTTTTAATTTTAAAATTAATAAATAGTTTGCGTATAGAAAAGGAAGTTTTTCTAATTTTATTTTAAATTTAAAAATTTTTAATTTTTAATTTTTTAATTTTACAATTAAAAAAGTATGCGCGTGAATTTACTGCAAAAAGTAAAAAAATTAAATTAGAAAATCCTTTAATTGTAGCAATTTTACATGTTTTTAATTTTATATTTTTTATATTTTAGTTTTTTATTTAATTCAAAAATTCTCTTTAAAAAATCTGTGACTCCTATCAATTATACGATATTTGATTACCATGTAGTACGTAGTACCATGTAATCAAAAAAAATAGCCATTCCTCCTCGATAAGACTTAAAGCTCTTCATAAATGTTCGAATCGATATTTTATAAAAAATTTCTAAAGCCACATTGAATATCGTAACAAAAATCAAGTTTTTGGGTATTACATTTTTCCAATGCCTTACAAACGTTTTGAACAGTTCAAAGAATTGTAGAACGTTGAGCTGTGTGTGATCGGTCTGCGACAATATCTTCGACAGATACATGCACTTTCTTGAGATAAATATATGGTGAAAATTATTTTTTTTTAATCGTTTTAATATCACATTATTGCAAGACTTCTCTTCTTTTTTGTTCTTATTTATAATTTAACTATTAATCGTAGTAGATACTCAAAGTATTCAAAATAAAAAACTATAATATTAAATTTTTGCATGTACATATAAGTAAATCCTATTTAAAAAATACTTTTACTTGTATACTTTTGAGCTAACATCTTGTCGAATTCGGCTTACAACAGCTAGGAAACATGTCACACAAATGGATTCCCAATCTATCCCTAGGCATTACAAAACTCAACAACTGAAAAATGAGCGCCCCTATAAAATGGCTTTTAAAAGTCAATCCAAAAATTTCTTTTAGCCCGTGATCAAATATTTTTTTTTAATGTAGCTTCAAATTGTTTCGAAGCCACAAAATTTTGTTGAATGTGTGACTTGTGGGGCACCCAACTAAGACAAAGGCAAAGGCAATTTTTCCATTTACGCAATTAATTGCTCGTCACCATGGGAGGTTCACTAATAGACCCAAAAAAAAAAAGCAAGGCTTCAGACCAACAACAACAACAACTTGGCTTTAAATGCGGATTAACATTTTGCCTATTGACTGATTAATATTTTACAAACACAGATCACCCACAACAACAACAACAACAAAATTTAAATTTTGAAAAATTTTTGACAAATGTATTTGCTTAGAAAAAGTGTTAAGCCAATGTTAATGGTTTTTTAGCGCTTTGTACTGACACGTATTAAGGCATATTATAAATGAGCGCGATTAGAACCCAATTACAAAAGGTTTGGCTTTTAAATTCCGACACACTTAACCAAATGATTTCCACTCAACTTAGCAACTAACTGCCTTTAAAAGAAAAGATAAAAAACAAAAAACGTTTTGATTATAAAAATTATGGCTCATAAACTTAATTTTATGACTTGTTTTCGCTCAGCTGTGACAAAATAAAAATAAAAGTAAAACCAAAAAAATACAAAAAAAAAAAAACCGCAATCGTTAAAGGTGCCAAAATTACGTAGCCCAGTTGTGCTATAATTTTCGCAAAAAGGTTTTTCGTAGTAGCCTGGTCCTGCACTTTTTTTCGTCCAAATTACGCGGAATCGAAAAGTCGCTGTGCTACACTTTAATCAGCTTAATGAACTGTTGAAAATTTGCAGACAAAATTAAAAAGTTACATTTGGGGCCATAATGATTATAATGCCGGGGTTTGGTCCAAAACTGCACACGCGTCCTGCCGCCTGTTTGAACAATAAGTAAGCTGGCCTCGGGCGTAGGCCATTTGCTGGTAATGTGTTTTTGCACATGAAACGTTTGATTAAAACACACTCATGTCAAGGAACCCGGCTTAAATGTAGCCCTTATATATGTTCGGTCACTCAGTCGGCACAGTTGTATGAGCCTGACTTTAATAACTTGGTAACCCATTTGCAGTTAGATGCCTGCAGCTAGTCACGCTGCCCTCCATTGCTTGACTGCAGCTGTTATCGCTTGTGCTGCTATATAGGCATGCATATATAAATATATATGTATATCTATAACTAAATGACCTTAACCTTGGTCAACTCTTTAGTGTTCAGCCCGCTTCCCATGCGCCTGCTGCATATTGAACCCATTAATTAAAATTCAATGCTTCTGTGCAGCAGCAAACTGGCTGAGATACTGCGATAAGATAGTGGTCAGATACAGATACAAACTGCAGCTACTGGGTGGCGTTGAAAATTGAAATCGATTTATAATCGATGTAGGCTTAACTTGATTTTTTTTAAGCGTCTGCTGTGGAATGGTATCGGGCTAAGTCGACTATTTGGTGAGGCACCATTTTCATATATTTCGAAGTTCCAACAACGATGTTAATCTGTGTTCAATTCAATTTTTACTCAATTCCTTGGAAAAGCTTTAGGTGGCTTAAAAAAAAAAGGTTATCCCCAAAATTCCATTTACTGATAAAAAAAAAATAGTGCACGTTTATGAGACTCACATTAGAAACGAAGATGCTTCCGCTTTTCCTTTTTCAAAATAAATATTTTGAGTTTCATATAATGTTTAGCTAAGGAGAGAAATTTCTTTGTTAAAGATTTTATGTATTCCAAATGTTGCTTAAATCAGCAACCAAAAATTATAATTTATTTATATACAATATATAGGTATGTAAAACATAAAACAAATGCATCAACAAAACAAAATTTGATTATGTACCTACTAGTTCTAAAAAAAAAAAATCCTAATAATTAAATATTATGTTCAAAACAATAATTTTAAAAAAAAAATTTGTTTAAAAAATATTTATTTTATTTTTTTATTTATATAAGTAGAAGTTAATTCTAAGTTATAAAGGTTTGTAGCCAGAGCAACGTAGGCCTTCAAGCAAATAAAAAATATTAAATTATAATATACTATATAAAAACAATTTTAAATGGATAAAAAAAAATATTACATACCAAAAATAAAAATAAAAAAAAATTAAAAAAATTTCGTGACTGAGAATCGAACCTGGGAACCTTTTGAGTTCAATACTCTATCAACTCAGCTACCTGTGGTCTACGCAATGCTCTCACGCACACATACCGCCTCATTTCGTTACGTGACGATTTTTCTAGCATTTTATTCTAAGCTCCTGCAAAGAAATAGTATCCAAAGTTTTCATTTTGCTAAGCTTTTTGGTCATAAAGTCGGCAACAAATAGGCAGGAAAGCAATGAAAGCTTTTTTTTATTTGCCTTTTGACTCCTAAAATTTTGTTAAGCATTAATCTTATAATCAAAACTAATGATTTAAGTTGAAAATTTTATTATGCTAAACATCTTAATTTAACAATTTTTTATCTTAATTGCAGACTTTGAAAATTATTTTAAAACATTTTGGACATGCTTTAAAAGGATAAAATGTAAGAATGTTAAAAAAATAATATTAAGCATTTTTTTCCTTATGAAATGCTTCTAATTTTAATTGAAGAATATTTAGTCATGCTTTGAGAATGTTAAGTCTTTTAAACAATTTTTTTTTAAGTTAAGTTTGAAATTTCATTCAAATTTTAATACATTTTTTTTATTTAAAATTTAAAATATTATTTTAAAAGCATTGTTCATGGTTTGTAAAAATAAATTATCAGAATGCTGAAAATCACAATTTTTTTTTGTTTTTCTATTTGAAAGCCATTTAAATCTTAATTTGAGGATATATCGTCTGATTGTAATAGTAGGTATTTATTGTTTTTTTTTTTAAGTTTTTAATTTTATGCTGGAATTTTTAAGGATTTTTTTTATTTTAGGACTTTTTGTATTTTTTTTTTAAGAATTTTTAGTCCTAATTTGAGTACATTGAAAATTTTTGGTCTTGATCAAAGTTTTGTTATTTTTTTTTTATTCGATAATTGTAATTTTTTTTAACATTTTTTGGTCTTTTTTAAGAATTAATAAAAAAAGTATTACAATTTTATGGTTCAACTAGTATAATTAATGCTTGTTAAAATTTTGTTATTTTTTGCCTATTTAAGAATTAAAATTGGTTCAACTATTTTTGGTCTATTTTAAGAATTAATGAAAAAAAATGTATTATAATTTTAAAAAAAAAATAGTAGCTTTCACTGGAAACTTCATATTACTTTTATTTTATTAATTATAATATTATTTACAAAATTAACGTATTATCTGAAGACAAATTGTATAATATATTTTATAATAATTTTATTGTTCAAATAGAATATTTAATAAACGAAGAAAAATAAGTATTTCGCAATTAAATTTGCATATGCATCAATAATTTTAATTTAATATAATTTTCTTAAGTAGTAATTTTGTGCTTCAGCTTTGTAGGCGTGGTCTGTGTCTCCACTTGCCTCATATTCCAGTTAGTTTAATTTGAAAGGATAAGGCTTAGAATGGCAGAAAATATTCTCTGTGCAACTTTTACAAAAAATAACTTCTCTCAGCTTCCCAAATCGCTCTTTAGCCTAATAAGTCAAATTTTGCTATTAAAACGGCACCCTATATTATAAATCCTTATTATTTTAAATTTTGACACAAAAAAAAAATTTTGTAATGCTAATAATTCCCCGAAGTGAAGGAAATTGTCACAATGTACAGTTAGGATACTAAATAATTTCTTAACTTTTAATTGACTTCGATAAATTGACGATCGATAAATGGGAGCATAAAGAAGATATTTAATTATTGCCAGAAATTGATATAAGTGTATAAAAAGGTACATGAATTTATTCTATATTGCATTTTTTAGCATGTCGTAAGGCCTAAACTGCATAGGTCTCCATTTCGAGGTATGAAGGTAGAGGCACGCGGGCGGAATTTTAACGCTAGTGCTGGAAATAACATCAATGTTACATCGATGCATCGATCTTTTTTATTTTTTTTCGATAAAAAACATCGATGTTATTTCCAGCACTATTTAACGCATCAAATTCATTTTGCCAAATTGAAAAAATATATGTTTTAACTCAATAATTTAGAGTGAATTAAGTTGAAATTTTTTAAAGAATTAGAATAAATATGTACCTTATTTACACAGGAGTTAAGAGCTCGAGGAGTATAGTCTCAATAGGTTCCAGTGCAAAAGACTTATTTGTTAGTTTATGAGTTTTACGCTCGAATTGGGTCTGGGTTAAAAAATAATTCAATAAAAACACAAAAATGCTTAATTCACAACTTAATAAAAAAAATCAATAAATACAGAGCTGCAAATAGGCTTTAAAATGTATTATTAAATTTACAAAATTTTTTAATGTATATTATTATGTGCATTGGTTATTGATTACAATTGGTTTATTAAAGTAGCGTAGCGCCAGACTTAAAGCTACGTTCATCTCGAACGACCTACGACAATAATAATAATAACAACAGACGCTAAATGAGACGTCGACAAGCAGACAACTGGACAACCGGACAAGCGAACTACCGGAATACCGAACAACCAGACCATTGGATAAACAACCAGTCCGACAGACGCCTAAATTGAACGGTTGAATCCAGCATTTAACTTAATTACGGTTATGGCAACCATAAGTCAAAGTAGTTTTAACTTATCGGCATCACAGAAGATTATAGAACAAGTGGGTCGGCTACAGATGGGATGCAACGACTTTCAAATACCCTGCTTCTTACTTTATTTCTTCAGCTCTTATCAGATTTAAACGCAATCATATTGCAATTTTCTACGAGAAACGATTTGGTAGTATAGTGAACAACTATTGAAGGGCCTGTGGAGTTTACTCCCGAAAAAGTCAAATAAATTATTCTGTTTAAGCTCACAAGAGTCTTCATGCCGTTTATGGTAAGCTGTAGACTATAGCTTTTACACAAAAAGATTTAGAAAGAGGTGGTTTTTAGGTGAGGTTTCTAAGAGGATTAGAACTCTGGACTTTTTGGCGTAAAAGGAATTTTTATATTTAAGTCTCATGATTCTTCATAACGATTTGCATGACTGTAGCTTTCACACAAACAGACTTAATTATAATATTTTAATAGTAAAGAATTTAGACATTTCTGCATATAATTCCCAAAGTTCTCGAATTTCCCCTGGAAAGCTTTTGGACTGACCAGACAGAGTAAAAAATGTGTTGTTATTAGTTGAGCTCCAAGGGGTAAGAATTTCGTCATTTCTGCTTTTACACAAAAAGATTTAGAATGAGGTTGTTTTTAGGTGAGGTTTCTAAGAGGATTAGAATTCTGGACTTTTTGGCATAAAACTCCCATAGCTCAGGATTTCTTATAAAAAGAAAATATTTTAATAGTAAAGAATTTCGACATTTCTGCATATAATTCCCAGAGTACTTGATTTTCTACTCGGAAAGCTTTTGTACTGAACTTTAGGCAGGTATTTTCAAAAGGTAAAAATAATTTTTATATTTAAGTGCTCATGGGCATCCGCATTCTTTATACCGATTTTTGTACATCTGGCTTTTACACATTCGATTAACAAATACTTCGGTTGTTTTTAAGCTGAGCTTCAAGTGACGCTTTTTTAAAAAAAATTTTAACATTTGCAGATAAATCGATTATTTCTCAATTTTTTATATCTATTTTAACAAGAGCGGTTTAATTTTAATCTGTGTATCTAATCGGTCTGGCGAAGCGTCACGATCATATGGAAAATCTTCAAAAATATTCCGTCACTGTGTCACAAGGGGGAGGGGGTCTATTTTGACGAAGATCAGCATCACGTAGTTTATGGATGATCCCTAAAAGCTTCTTGGGATCTGACCGGGTTCTTTTTCTTTATGGAGTTTAAGTCGCTTCCTTCAACATTTCTTTGCACAAAGTTAATATACCCTTTTATGCTTTGGTTACAGAGTATTAAAGTGCTGTCTGCGCTTGTGAAATCAAAGGAGTTGCACTTTTATTATAATTCAATTAATGTGCGATTTGGATTATGAGTCAAGACGACAGACTAGGCAGGACATGGACCAACCAACAACAGGTGGTAAAGGTTGAAGCAAAGTAAGTAATAACAACAATTAATTTAGTTTTTGAAATTATGACGACGACCACGACGATGAGGACATAAACAAGGAATCATGCAGAGCACGTCGACGGCACGGGTTAAGTTCTCAAACAGAGCACGAAAAGGAAGTGGCAAAGACTGTGGCAAGCCGCCAAATCAACAGCTGCCACTTCACAACGTGCAACGTGTGCAACGTGGCCAAGTTATGCAGGCGACGGCTGCTGGGACTGTGCCACGGCTGATCCTCTGTCGCCAGTTGTCGCCTGTTGGGACTGTCATGCCACAGTTGCAAGTGTCTAAACAGATTTACATGCATGGCATGTTCTAGGTTGTGCAGTAGGTTCTAGATTCTTGACTCTAGATCCGAGTACCTCAGTCAGTCTATTTGCTGGCACGTGCTGTGCATGCCCAAGAGCCACGTTCAGTTCGCTCCACTCAAGGTGCAGATTATTAGAACAGCTAGACAAAATAGAAACTCCCACGTTCATTTAGAGATCAGCCAACCCACTCGAATATGATGAATTACAGTTAGGCATAGCTAAAAGCCAGTTATATATCGAATCTCAGCTCGAGACACGGATACACATCCGATGATCAATCACTTAAGGTCTGGCTGGTCTGTCTGTCAGTTTGTCAGTTTGTTGTCCTCAACGAGACAAAGACTCTGACAATTGCCTTTGACAGTTTTTACCGTTTAAATCAATTGTTGTTTATGTCGCGCCCGATTCGATTGTGAATATTCGATTGTATCTCAAGAGTGTCTTTTTGCATATGCGAATTGTGGAGGGTGCGATTTTACATAGTAGTACTAGGGATACATAAGTGATTGATTTTTGGCCTGAGACATCAGGACAGCTGGTTTAGGAGCCGCTAATGAATATTTAAATTGTATTGGTGGATTCTGATAGAAAATAAAAAAAGTTAAATAAATAAAATATCAGAACAAATTTTTAATTTCAAAGCAAAATATCGTTAAAATTGAAAAAAATTAAAGGTGCGAAACTGAAATTTTGGAGATAAAAATAAAAAGGCAGTTCCATTCAAATTATATGAGAAACGAGTTTTCTGCATGAATTTTGTTTTTGTGAATTCTTGCGATGTTTTCTGATTCGACAAATCGAAGATCATAAAAGTAATAACTGCTGCAACTAATATGACTATGCTTTGCATATATAGATTAGAAAGCTTTTCCATTTTGGCGTGACGTTACATTTGTAGTACATAACGTGACAAAACAAAAAGGAAGAAATCTCAATTTTTAATAAGTTTTTTATGCTGGCTATATGGAATACCCATTAAAATATATAAGCCAAAAAACACTTGGCGTGACGTTACAGAAACTATAAGCATTGGTCAAATTTTTGTTCAGTATTGTTTAAGTGTAAAATAATTTTGCAGCTAATGATTAATACAAATTTTCTTTTTTTTTTATTAGCCTTAGTATCTGGCGTGACGTTACTAAATATACAATAAAAATTTTGTACAATTTGTAAAAAATATTTAACTTGAGAGTAATAATACTTTTAAGTAAATATGTTTTACCTGTTGAAAAGATAATGATAATAAAGGGTGATATTGAGAAGATGCGCTGAGACGTGGATAAAACTAAACAAAGCTTTAACTTTTAGCTTTGTAGCTAAACTACCTTATAACCTAAGTGCTAAGAACAACTTCAAACTTTTTAATTCAATAAATTTTTTATATTTTTTTTGGAGTAATAGAAATATAACATAATTAAGTGATTAAGTTTTAGTTTTTTGGCGATCGTGGACCTTTCAGTGGAAATGGACATATTTTTAAAAATAATAACTATTCAGTTGGTTTTATTAATTGTAGTTAGTTTAACAACTTGCTTTATTTTTATAATTTATGTAAGTTTTGCATAAAGCTACTCATTAAAAATTACAGAGTTAGATGTAAAAATCTTTGCAGCTGAGACAGTAATATTTTTTAAAGTTTATATTAAAATTTTAGGTGTATTGTCGTTGTGTAGTCCAGGAAACTAAATTTAAAAAGGTTGGTCCAAAGAAAAAAAAATAATTTTTTTTTTTAAAATAAATTTACAAAAAAAATAAAAAATTTGTTATATATGGTAATCATTGATGATTGAGTTTCATTGATTTTAAATTAAATTTTCTAGTTGTTCGAGATATAAGATTATCGATCATGTCAGTATTTGCTTTTATATGTAAATATTTTGTTGGATAACAATATATATTATATATTATTTTATAAATTTATTCTTTTTATTATCTTGTTCTTGACTAAACCAATTCTTCTTGCTTTGTTAGCATAAACATTTTTTCTGCGTACCATTTGGGAAATAATTCGTTCTAGGAACTTTTTTTACATCATCTTCAAGGAATGTGGTGAGTTCCTCACTCTATAGTTACCCAAAGTTATCATTTATTGCCATATTCTCAGAATTATCAGCTGTCTAAGTTCGAACATCTTTATTGTAAGATCCTATCTCTCTTTTCAAAAAATTATTATTAAGCCCAACTAAATAAATTATTGCTATTAAAAATGATACAAATCATATCTAAAATATAGAGCTACTGCCGGGTAAGCGACTACCCATGTTACCTTGGTTAGCGGTTTTTTACAAAGTCCTTCCAACGGATTGTATGTCTAGCAACTCAGGTGTCTGTCCTGTCTTCCGTATCGTATATCACTTTCTTTTAAACTCTTCATGAGCACTTTCATCACTAAGCTCTAAACTGTTTCATGAAACCTGCCTGAAATGGAATCGTCATTGATTACATCAGCATC
Organism: Chymomyza fuscimana; assembly: GCA_949987675.1. Lineage (NCBI taxonomy): Eukaryota > Metazoa > Arthropoda > Insecta > Diptera > Drosophilidae > Chymomyza > Chymomyza fuscimana. Next base: position 35,762,821 of record OX465088.1, on the reverse strand, counting down.
AAGCCCCATAGAAACGGTGAAGGGATCCCTGAAAAACTGCTGGCCAGATCTGCATACCAGGCTTCAGACTGCTCCAGCAACTCTCTGTTAATAAAAAATTCGAGAACTCTTTAAGTATGCTGACTTTATTGCTTACTGGGTATCACAGATTGAGTAGATATTTGAAAAAACTGGATTTTGTTAACTTGTGGTTATTATAATGTAGCGCCAGAAAATGTGAGCTGTAGGGCATACCATAGTATCTCCGTATCCGAAATCTTGACGCAAAGTGTATTGAAGTGTTCTAGATTAAAACGCTTACTATAGAAATGCGAAAGGATGCGCATTAAACCCTAGTGGCAGGGCCGTAGAAAGGAAATCCGGGCCCGGGGGGAAAATGTACCGGCCCATCTATTACACCTTATTTATTAAGACAGTAATTATACCGGGCCCCTGAGAAAAGTCCGGGCCCGGGGGGAATCCCGCTTTCGCTTCCACTCTCGAAGGGCCTGCCTAGGTGTCTACTATAACGAGAATTAGCCGCGCCAAGAAATCCATGAAGTTTTGCCTGTATTTATTACTGCCTTAAGGTTTAATACAGCTCTTATGCCCACCTGTGTCCAATGCGTTTCTTTACTAGACAAGCAATTATCAACAGTAGACTCGATATAGCCATGTCTGTCCGTATAAACAAAAGAATATGAGAGGCTAGAGTAGCTATAGAGTTTAAATTTCACCAAAAGATGCTCATAAAAGGCAGATAAAGTTGTTCGATTTATGCCGATATCTTACCCCGTTCCCCCGTTGCAGAATTTCTTGACTTACACCCACACTATAAAAGATATCGGACCCAAATTTTCCGTGAATGCAAATTTTTATAAAATCGGTTGGAAACATCGGAAGTCAGGCATTCTCGAATTCTTAGAAATTAAGCAAAGAGCGAAGCCCTCTAGTTTGGATATCAAATTGGCTATTATCTAGTCCGAATGCATAATTTTAAACGCCTATTTATTTCAACAGTAACTCTGAGGTTCTTTGATGCTGGTCAGCCCGACACAGTTTACCTTGTCGCGTGCCAAGCTGGCACACGTTTTCCACGAAACCATAAAAACCTCACCAAACAAACCCCACTAATTAGTTGCAATAGATAACAACTACAATTCGCGGGCGTATTATTAACGCAAATTAGCATAAAACCCTAGTCAAATAAAACACCAAAATCCACGTTTCAGTACAAAAGATACTCCAATAGTATTAAAAATTTGTATAGAATATAATTTTTATAACAAATGAACAGCAGTGACCACAATTTTTGTGGGCCATAAATTACTCAAATCAGTTGGCCCAGAACGACCTCGTCATGTCATGGCACTCCAAGTGCTGTCTGTAGCTATACAATTCGAATTCCAACTCATGGCCAAACATTTCATTAGTCAATATGTGCTTAGTACTGGGGTGGGTTTGGCCCCTAGCCTAGCTACCTTTTTATTTTCGAGTTTTCGAGGGGTTTGAAAGTTTGTTTCTGAATCGAATGCTAATTTGCAACAGCAAAACGCCTCTTGAACTAATGTTTATGCCAATAAATTATATATTTTGACAGTTTTGTGAGGATAAGCAAAAGATAACAAACTTGGCTTGCGAAATCGAAAGATCTGTCAAACTTGCCAGCACTGATAAGCGTAGTTACTAGGAAAGAGTGGACCACCAAGTTGCAACAATATGTCAACATTTGCCAGCTAATTAAATCAAAATGAAAATTAAAAACATTTTTAATAAGAAAAACCCACAAAATCTCCACAGGCAGCCCAAGGGAAACACTTAAGATCCAGCTGAAACCGAGACAGTTTTAAACGCACGTGTAGAGTAGTTCAGATTTTTTATTTGTTGTGGCCTAGAGGCTCCTCGGCAGGACTCTTACAAGAGTCTCAAAAGTAATTCAAAACATTGCCGCACACGCACACACTTCACACCTCACGACAAATCTGCAGACACATCCTGTGGCGCATGGCACGACACCGTCGTCTACGTACGTTGTGCTCTTGGACGATCATTAGTGTCTACTAGTCGTCGGTTTTTATGTCACCTGCCGTGCCTATGCCTGGGTTAACGTTACAATTACCTGGTAATATGATGATGACCACAGAAATGTCTAACAACGTCACAGCTTGCCATAGAAGACACACCACGTCGACGACGTTGTTGTTGTTGTTGGCAAGGCGTGAAGTTTAACGCCAAGTTGCACTGCTTGGGTGCGGCAGCAACAGCCTCCTTCGGATAGTATCTAGTGAAGTCATCAATTATGAACATGCTCCAGGTTTATTGGCAAAGCTGCAGTCAAAACAAATGACTTGCCGGAGCATCAGTTGCAATGTAGGAGTTGAATATGCGCCAGTTTAAATGACCAACATTTATTATACCCTTACAAGGCGTATGCAAATTTTGTCGAGATGCTTGCGTGAGCTTGAGAGCTCTTCATTTACCTTTAGCGGATGGGTTCTACGAAGTCGGTGTATAGATGGGTTACAGTCAAGCAGTTCTGTGGTTAGTGGGTTGCAGTGGACTTTTTATCAGTCTCTGGGATAATCGGTAAGATTTACACTTGTGTAGTTAGGTTCAATAGACTGCTCGTCTTAAGCCGGCACTACCCAGAGAACGTATGGCCCATTGTGATGCCTACAATGTTTTATAGAAGGTAGGGAAAACGGAAACACCGTAAGTAAAGGGTGACTTTTTTGCAGTTTTATATTTTCAATTTGGCAATTCCTGCGTGACTCGTGGCAAAGTCATTTTTTGTTTCTTTGCTTTGACGTCGTAAAATTAAAAGAGTATCAACGTTTTCAAGCTATATCTAGCTAGATCTAAAAATCACAATTACAAAAAATCCTAAACTTAGCAAAAAGTCCGCAGACGCACTTCAAAATTTGCTCGATGAATAAATAAGCAATCAGAGTATATAATATTCGGCTCACCCCATTTTGGTTTTCTTAATGACGCATAGTAATACGAACGGCTTACAAGCTAATGTAGCCCCTACAGGCAATATTCTCGTGTTTGCGCATACAACAAGATACGAGTGTTTGTTTGAAATAATTGCTGGATTCTCAAGGATAAATACGATCTTTGTTTATTTTTTTTCCAGTGCGCATTAGCTTTACCTCTACAAATGTATTTATATCTTTTGCACTAGAATAATCAGAGCAAATAGTTGATATAAATGTTATCGGTCAAAATATAGGTTTTAATTGAAAACTTGTTTGTTTTTATTGATCCGTGAAATTTTATTTATAGAGCTTTGAATCATACACGTTTAAGTTAAGATTTGAGTATTTACTAAAAATTTGTTATCAATACGTGTTCATTCAAAAGTACAGTCAAAATAGCATATATCGAAGTGGCAGAAGAGCCGAATTTTAATTCGTTAAAGAAAATGTTCCTTGTTTCTGGAAATATTCATTGACTTTAAAGGAGAGCTGGTAAATCTGTCACTTTTACTATTATAAATTTCTCGATCTGGAAAATTTAATCGTGTCGTATTTTTCCACAATATAAAGTACAACGAGAAGGTTAAATAAAAAAAAATGCGTTTTTTTAGTTTATTAGATAAGGGTTTCTATTTTCAAGACAATTTTTGGCAATGGCGAAACAGTTTTCCAAAAATCGCTCTAGCGTATCGTATTTAGTTTAAAAGATGTTTTATTCATCTTCAATAAAAAGTTCATAAAATTTCATATTCATTTCATATATTTCGGCCGTTGTGCGAAATCACCTTTTTCCTGACTCTCCTTGCTAAAAACAATATGCAAAAATTTTGTGTTTCAGTTATATTCTGAAAGAAGTATTTAACGAAATAAAAATGTTCACGCAAATGGTAAGTTTTCTGAAAAATAAATTTTCGCGGGCTAAAAACAATGTTTGGTTCCAAATGAATGTTCCGTCGTTCACGAATATGATTTTGAGATAACAAAGTTGACTGCAGAAATTTTATTCGTAAATGCCCATACGCAGCACGCAAAAATTTCGCACGAAATGTCAAAACATCATCAAAATTCCCTTTTTGGGATTTTTTTTTTTAAAACATAGCTTTGACATTTCGTGCGAAATTTTTGCATGATGCGTATGGGCCTTTAAGTGCAAAGTTCTTGAAAAATCGGAAGTTCGACTAATCCTACTGAGTAAAGAAAATTATTGGAGTACCAAAGGCTATGTTGAGCTTTATTGAGTGTATGTTTACCGGAAAAAGCGGTGAAATTCAATGATGGACAGGTGAAGCTCAGCAACGCCACTATACGACCAGCTTAAGGGCCACCCATATATACAACACTTGAGAGAATAAGAACAGACTTATTATGAGAGACTTTAACCCTACCAATGATAGTGGGAATTCTCGCCCGCTGACCCACTAGTCTCACGGTCACCCTCGTTTTTCCTATCAAACAGACGAGAGACAGTCCTTACAAAAGAAAACATTTCACACTACCCAGGAACCTAAAGACCGACCAACTACCGTCTTTCTCTCACAATGCCCAATATAATTCCAATTAGCACGCTTTTGTCTGCCCTTGCACAACAGACAATTTATGATGCCCAAGAAAAGTACAAACGGAAGGAAGTCGGAGCAACAAAAGAACTCAACACACTTCATTGGGTTTTGGTATATCTGGGCAAGCACACAGAGGGGTGTGCCATCTTGAGCCGCAAAAAAACTTTATGACTTACGCACCTTTTGTGCTCATCATTAAACGCTATTAGCGAGCATTTAAGGATCAGCTTTGCTGGGTTGTTCCGAGACTTGATAGAGGAGGGTGTTTTAACGCGCATTAATCTAATAAGCCGCAAACACGCAAACAAGTTTACGTGGGAAAATTGGAGCAAAAGGAGAATTCATGTACCAAATTCCGTACCCAAGTGCAAGGTTTGTTCAGAATGCAACCGTGTGGGTTGCACGCAGAAAGGTGTTGCTGCTGGGTGTGTGTGGGAAGATTTGTGCAAGTCTCTATGTATGTGCGTGTTATTTATGGATAACATAGCCAGCCTGTGAATTGGACATGGGAAGCGTATTTGGCTTTTGGTATATACAGTTCCAACTAAGAACAAGCACAACGCCCACGCCCCAAACGGGATACTTCACATGGCAAACAGAATATCATCAATTTGCGAATTTTATGTGACATGGAAGCGCGCCAATATGCAGCTATAAAAGCTTGGAGCTGCAGGCACAGCCTTCACAGTCTTGCTTAAAAATTGCAGCTGGGCGCACAACATGTGGAGCACATTAGGATTTTGCCTGCTGTTTTGGAGCGCTAGCAGTGCCTCTACTAACAGCAACAACAACGCAGCCAAAACGCTGGATGACATTGAACCAGGCAGCGATAAGGAGCTTTCCGACTTGGTTATAACCACAGCGCTGGGCAAGATACGCGGCACTATATTGCCCTCACAGGCGGGACGCAATTTTTATGCCTTTCGTGGCGTACCCTATGCCAAGGCGCCCGTTGATAGTCTGCGCTTTAAGCCACCCGAACCTATAGAGCAATGGTTTGACATACTGGATGCCACCTATGATGGACCCAAGTGCCCACAGCCGGGACTCTTTAGTGATGACATAAACGAAGATTGTTTGCGTCTAAATATCTACACGCGCGATCTACCTAGTGAGATACAACCGAATGTCAAGAAACCCGTCATAGTGCTAATACATCCCGGTGGTTTCTACTCTTTGTCTGGACAGAGCAAGAACTTTGCTGGCCCGCAATATTTTATGGATCGCAGTCTAGTTTTGGTCACCTTTAATTACCGCCTAGGCACACTGGGCTTTTTGGCTACGGGCACTGAACAAGCTACTGGCAATATGGGTCTCAAGGATCAAGTGCAGCTGCTGCGCTGGGTTAAGCTGCATATCTCACGTTTTGGCGGTGATCCCAATGCAATAACTTTGCTGGGCTATGGCGCCGGTGCCATGGCTGTAACGCTGCACATGGTGTCACCCATGTCGGTGGGTCTATTTCAACGTGCCATTGTTATGAGCGGTGCTGCTACGGGTCAGTGGTCGCTGCCCGAGGAGCAAATGGATGTGGCCAGAAAGCAATCAGCTTTGTTGCACTGTCCCAGTGAGAATGTTACCGCCATGTTGAATTGTCTGCGCGGGGTAAGCGGAAACCAACTAAGATGGGGCAGTTTTTTTTAAGTACATGCTTCCCACACAGAAACATTATCTAGAATACGCCAATACTTTGCCGCGCATGTTTGACTTTGCACGCAATAATCCTTTGATACTCTGGAAGCCTGTGCTGGAACCCGACTTTGGGCAGGAGCGTTTTCTTATTGAAGATCCAGTGCGCAGCTATCAGAATGGCGAGTTCATGAAGATACCTGTCATAACCGGCATGACCAAGGATGAGTTTGTGGGTCCAGCTATATGTAAGTGGAGTGGCATAAATTGCCTGATACTATATAGTAACAAAATCCTTCTCCAGCCGTGCTGCAAAGTCCTACCTTCCTAAGCACCTTTAATGCCAATTTTGAGAATCTGGCGCCCATTTGCTTTCTATACAATAGCAGCAACCCACGCGCGCAGAACATTAGTCAGGAGCTGTTCCAGCATTATTTCGGCGGTCAGCCAATCGATGCAAATAGGTCACTCAATGCGCTGGCCACACTTTACTCGGATGCGCTAACCGGTTTTGGCGTGCATCGTTTTGTACACTTGGCCGCACGTTCCACAAAAGTTTACTACTATCATTTTACCTACCAGGGTGGACGCAGTCATATACACTATCCGGAGGCAGCGCCCTACGGTGTAGTGCATCATGATGATCTTATGTATTTGTTTGTAGAGCCCTCCATTAGTCGCATGTTTACCGAGGACGATGATGAGTTTGGCATGGTGGACAAAATGACCAGAATGTTCTCAGCGTTTGCTTATAAAGGGCAAGTCTGCATTTGGTACTCCATTCTTACTTCGACTAATTTTCGCCCACTTCTCTAGTGATCCCAATAAACCCAGCGATGAGCAACTGCGCAACATTCGCTGGCGTCCCTTTAGCTTCAAAAAGCGTTACTATCTGGACATTGGCGATGAGCTGGTCATGAAGGAAGGTCTCAATGCCGAACGCTATGAGATTTGGAAGCGTCTCTTTCCACTTAATTGGCGACGTCAGACCAAGGAACGCTGGCTCATAGACTACGTTTGGTAAGGGTTGTCAAACCCTTTGTCACCTACTGTACTTTATGCTTTAAAACTAGCTTTTTCTCTTTTTTACCGTACTGCCAATAAATTTCATTGCAATTGTTGGTCTCCCTTAAGCTGGTTGTTTTTTTTTTTTTTGTTGTTGCCAAGTGACAAACCAATTGGCATAATTTTCAGTTTGAACTCTCCTCCAATTTGAAGTGCCTGAGTTTGGGTTATTTATGTTTTTTAGTCGGCACTATGCGTGTCATCACTGTGTGGGTGCATATATTATATGGGGTTCGGGGCTGATAATACTTGCTTATGTATATGTCAGTGGTACGTGCATTATTAGTTTGCGTGTCGCGTGCTATTCTATACACTGAAAGAAATTTTTTAGCATTTTCAATATCTCAGTATAATCAACATAAACAATATTTTTTATCCACTTTTCGACGAACATCTGGAGCCCTGGTCCTTGGTTTATTGAAGAAAAATAATTTTAAAATTTTTTTAGGACCAAGGTTTTTCCTTTTTTATCATATTTGTACAAACGTAACGTCACGCCAGAATGGAAATGCCTACATCTTAAATACAATTTTTTTTTCGATAAAGTGATCTCTTCAATTATTAAAGGGATTGAAGCTTTTACGATATTATATTTATAAAGAGTAACGTTTGGTAGCTTCTGTGCGAGGCGAGCTTAATTAATTTTTATCCGACTATCATTGTTTGATGAGCCATGTTAAAATTGTTATATTTACCTACAAAATTAATAAATTTTGTTCATCATATAATCATGTATTCTATTAAATATTGTAAAAATGTGTTATAATTTTTGAAAACTTTTTACTACAAATTTTCAAAAAAAATTTTAAAAAAAATTTAAAAAGTTATCGTTTTATTTATTTTTAATATGGTTCCACCAAATCGATTTGATTCATTATCACACCAAATAAAGAACGTATAAAAACACGTCTTTTAAAAAAAATGGTGATTGACATATTTAAGCAACATACTTAGAAAAAAAATTAAACAAGGCGTCAAACTAAATTAAAAAAAAAATTGGCTCAAAAATATTTACTAGTATAGCAACAATTACAATAAATAAAAACGAAATACACGATTTTTTTAATAAAGCCGCAACGCGTTAGGTTAAAAAACTGAAATTTTGCGAAAACATTTTTTTTGTTAGTTTTCAAAAATCGCTGGGGGCAGTTTCCAGTACCTTATCCAGCTAGACCCTTTAAGAAGTTCTGAATACATTGAATCTCGATTTGTTTTAACGATTTTCACACTTTGAGAAATCGGACGCTTTGTTCTCGATTTGCGTTTTCCGGATAGATTTGTCGTCTCTATTACTACTTCAGCCGAAAAAAAAATAAGAAAGGTATGCCATCCTGAAATTTATTCTGTTGGATCCGCACTTTTCTGACTTTTTTTTACTAGCTTTCGTGAACGTGAAAGACATCCCCAATTTTTATTTGTTTCCGTAGTAAAATTGACGTGCTTAAGCTGAAAATGCAATGGAATGGATTTTGAAATTGCGAAAAATACATTTTCATACACTTATACAACTTTTATGGTATAAATTCAAATTTTGTTGTAAATTACTCATAGAAAAAAAATGATGGAATTGTATTTTATTTATGAATTTTTGAAGATTTATTGATTTTCAAAGAAATGAGTGGTCGTTCATAAAATTTGGAAAAAAAAGTGAAAAGTATCAAAAAATGAGTTTTTTTACGTTAAAAAAAATCATCCACAATTTCTACAGTTTCTTTCGAAACCGTCTACAAATGGAGACGATTAAGATTTGATATGTTTTTGTGGCGCTAAGTAGGCGTGAATTTTAAAAATATGTAATTTAGCTTTTCACGATTTTTACATATTTTCTAGTGACGCACTTAAAATTGGTCGGGAAGAATAAAATAAAATATTCGTCAAGAAATCCGAACTCGCCGCAATCGTTTTACAGAACAACAAACACAGACTAAAAAAAAATTCAAAAATTTTTAATTTTTCTTTTTTTAAAAAAAAAAAACTATTTGCCAAGAGCTCACGAAATACCAGCAAATAATGCAAATTGGGCCACCCTAGCGAAATATTCCTACGCAGTTCGAAAATTTCCATATGGAAATTATTGCATATTATTTCAGATGAAAGACCACACCTAGTGAAGTAGTGGCGCCATCTAACGTTAAGCATTTTTAAAATGAAAAGACAACACTGTTTTGTTTTCTTATCTGCGTCCACTTGTCAAAAATTTTTAATCGGAATTTTTCGTAACTATTTATTTTATATGAAGTCTTTTATTCCGTTCGTAAATTTTGTATGCTGCGTATGGGTCTTAAGATAAAAATTTGTATGATTCTAGCGCTCTTTTAAAGTGTTTCTAATAGGTTTTTTGGTAATTTTGATAATTAGTATTTTTACTATATTTTTGACCGATCCCGCCCATGGTTACGCTAATAAATATTCTATTTCAAAACTTGCAAATAGCAGTTATTTCGCAAAGTCTCCTATGCCATCGCAATTCACTTGTTTTTTGTGTATATATTTTTTACAGTTCTTAATATTCCAAAAGCTACCACATAATTTTTTCCAGTGTACCCACTCTATTGAATACATCGCTAGTTGAATTTTGCCACACAGATGTTACACCGCGCGGAAGCATTAACTTTACTGTTGCTTTTCTGTGGCACTCACAGCCTATTTTTATTTTTATTGCTCTTATCGGAGTTTGGTTACGCTTGACAGCATGACAATGTCAAAAAGAAAATATAAAAGGTAGCGATGTATAGTACCCATGTATGGACTGGACTGCGGCTGTATTGGACCCATCATGACTCGTGTCCTGCACGCCTACCAAAAACGATCGAGTAAACTAATTAACATAGCGCATATGACGCTCTTCCAATTGGAAGTACCAATATTCCAGCAAGCCGTGAGTCACGCTATGCTATCATCACACCCACAGCCAGGACCTGCGTAGGGTGCACCAGTTGGATATACATTTTATAATATATTAATTTATGCAAATTGTATGGCAGTGTGGTCAGATCTGTTGTTATGTCATATCTATGGCAATAGATCAAATGTCCAGAGGACCAGGGGTGAACTTTTTGATCGTTTCCACTTTAGTTTTAATTGTTTGGCTTGTCAGCAGCATATGTTTGCAATATGCATAAAACTTTGGGCATATATGAATATAATTTGTTAGATGTCCAATGGTGCAATATGGCAAAAATTGAGTCCAGGCAAAAAATTGGAATCAGTCCGGACGGTGGAATACACTGCAACAGTTTTTCAACAAAAGAAGTCAATATGTGTTTTTGTGTGACTTTAAGGGAGATGACTTTTAGGGATTGTGTAAACCAAAGTGGTAACATTTTTCGGTTGTTAGGCTCACATGATAGCTAAAACGTGCACGAGAGTGAGGTACGCTACACCAATGTTGCCCAAAAGAAGTTAATATATGATTTGGTGCGGTTTCAAGGGCAATGGTTTCTCTGTGATTGTGTAAACAAAAAACATAGCATATTTTGGTTGTTAGACTCACATGATAGCTAAAATGAGCCCGAGTGTGAGGTACCCTGCAAACAATTTTCCAAAAGAAGTTAATATATGATTTTATGCCGTTTCAAGAGAGATAACTTTTCGGCGATTTTGTAAATAAAAATGGTAAGCTTTTTGGTTGTTAGGCTCACATGATTACTAAAATGTGCCCGAGAGAGGGACCAACTTTGCCCAAAAGAAGTTAATATATGATTTGATGCGATTTCAAGGGCAATGGTTTCTATGTGATTGTGTAAACAAAAAAGATAGCATATTTTGGTCGTTAGTCTCACATGATAGCTAAAATGAGCACAAGTGTGAGGTACCCTGCAAAAAATTTTCCAAAAGAAGATAATATATGATTTTATGCCGTTTCAAGAGAGATAACTTTTCGGCGAATTTGTAAATAAAAAAGGTAAGGTAAGCTTTTTGGTGGTTAGCCTCACATGATTACTAAAATATGGCCAATATTGGGTTAACCGTTGAGTGGTATGGTCGGATTGAAGAAAAACCAAATTAGGTTGGGAGTATTGGCAATTAGGCTCACATAATTACTAAAATTTAAATTGTTAGTTAGTAGCTTATATACATATTATGACCTTACTATTTATATGTTTTCAACTGATCTTACAAATTTGTCTGGAAATTGTCCAATATTATAGGGATGGAACTGCTATAGGAAATCGGAATCAGGACAGACGGACTTGGCTCAATCGATGCTGATGATTCTAGTACCATCGATTTACAGTCTATCCCATCTCCTCCTATCTATTCCAAACATTGCACAAATCTATAATACCCTAGACTAAAGGGTATAATGAATAAATAAAAGTTTGTTGTTTGTTTGAGCATTGCAATTTCCAGCGAAATATTTCGACGCCTGGCTTGAAGATTTCGATTTCCGCGAAATGCATTGCGCCGCCGCGTTCCACTGCCAAACTGAAGTGCAAATAAAGTTATATGCCAACTACAGTGTGCCGCCTGCCCAGTGCATATCAGATGAAACCTGAAGTTGGTCTAGGAAACGTGTTTGGTTTTTTCCTGCTGCGCCAAGAGTTGCCTTCCAACTCATACACACACACACACAGATTTTATTGACTGATGGAAATCGCTCAAAAGCAGTTGAAATTTCTTTTTGCTACGCTTTGCCCACAAAATGTAATTAGATGGCATAGACCAGGCTTACAATTCTGGCCCCAACCAGTCTAAGACAATCGTCTTGCTCCTAACCACAAACGAAAATGTAACTTCCTTCTGCGGTTTTGGCAATACCAATGATGACAACGCGTGCTTGGAACTCCTGCTGTCAACATCAAGGCATTCAAATCTTTTGGCTGCAACTGTGGCTTAGACTCATGTGTGTCTCTCTCTCTCTATGTCTATGCCATGTGGCTTACAATGAAGTTGTCTGGGCAATTGACGGGCGATAAGCTGCAAGAAGGTAACACAAGTTCAACCGGGGCTAACATTCGAAAACAAAGGAGCTCAATGATGCTGCTGCTGCTGCTGCATCTCCCAAGTCTCTTACATAGAAAAATTTGCACAAACATCACAAAACTCATAAATAACAATAGCAACAACAATAACAACTGAAAGTGTCCACTTGGTTTTGGACTCTTTGACTTTTTGATATCTCCCACTGACGATAATGCGCATAGCATTTGAGAATTTATGACTCACTCGAGTCTTACTGCGCTTCACTTGAGCTTAACCTGGGCTTTAAAGTAATGCCAGCTATTTATTGAGTTAGCCATTGAGCATATGGCCATTGACTGAATTTGTTGACATATTTCGAATAACTTGGAGTTTTTGTAGCTGTGGGAAAAGTTAGCTGCCTGGTACTTTGGTGAAATGTCATGTTCTAAATACTCCTGCTCAAAAGTAGGTGAGGGTGTACTAGTAGCTTATGTTATTGTGGATAAAAGCTGCGTTTTGATCAAAGGCTCTTTCCCAGTGCGAATCTTGGGACTAGATACTAGAAGACCTCTTTAAAGAAATAGTACACTACGAAAAAGCTATTGTCTCATTTGAAAAAGCATATACAATATCGGATCGAGTCCCAATCCAGACAAAATTTTATTTTGATTTAGAGTGTTGTGGTTTTTGGTGGAGTCTTTGGCTTAAAATTTCAAATCTTTGCTTCGACTAACCAAAGAGATTATTTTTTTATGCAGATAGAAAGTTGGCCTATAAAATGTTTTTACAGGATATCTCAAAGTCTGCCGCGTCCCAAAGTTAAGATTAACTTGGCAATATAAGAGGACGTGATAGGCCAAAGTTTTTGAAGCCGTATTCGGTTAAACGACCGCCCGTCCGTCTAAACAACTAAATTTCGGGGACCATAAAATCTAGAGCCCCCTTGGTCATTATCCAAACGTAGGTAATTTTTGCACCATTCACTCTAGGAATTTCGGCGTATACATCTATCGTATTTATAAGAGCTGGATATAGTATGTCTTAAAAACAATTAAGATCGAACGAAAACTTCAAATATTCTTCTTCTTCGTCTTAGCTTTACAGTCTTTGGTGGACCATAGCTTCCGCTACAATCTCTCTCCATTTGCCCCTCTCTGCAACGACATCGCTCCAGTGTCGGACTCCTATTTTTCTGAGATCGGTTTCTACATCATCCAGCCATCGTTTCCTTGGGCGCTCTCTTATTCTTCCTCGAATCGGTTTCAATACAAAGGCCTTTCAATTCAAGGACATTCTTAGCACATGACCCAGCCACCTTATTCTCTGTGCTTTTACAAATGTTATAACTGTTTCATGTCCTGCTAGCGAGTTCTAGTTCATGGTTGTATCTTATCCGGTAGGTGCCATCCGATAGTTTGAGAGGGCCATATATTTTCATAACTTCAAATATTGATATAACATATTCTTACCAGGAATTATAATGATTATAATTTTTCGAATAAAAAACTTAAAAATAGCATTAGCTGACTGATTTAGAATTAAACAACTACATTTTTACAACCAAAAATAAATAAAGAATATTTTATTTTAAATCTCGAAATTGCTCACATTTTTAATTTTTATATGAAAATTATTTTTATTTTAAAATTTTAAAATAAAAACATCTCAATTTTTATGTAAAAAATTAAATTTGCAGAATGTTGATAAATATCTTTTGAACCAAGGTTAGCAAGTATTTTGATACACACCGTGGTACAAAAGATATTTGACATCAAACTTTATTTTGTGGGATCTTTAATATTGATCCTTCAAGGACATATGAGATATGGAAACTTAAATCTTATAAATATGCAAATCACTGTAATACAAACCTCCGTTCAAAAGAGACTTTAATTAATCTTTATCAATTAGAAAAAAGGTCAGCCTGAAGGCCTACGTTGCTTTCTTCTAATTTATAATTATATAAATAAATAAAAAAAGGTATCAACAAAATTTGAAAAATAATTTAACTTTCAATTTTATTTTAAAACACAATAGTAGGTCTCAATGAAAACTTGCTGTTATACTTATATTTTATTAATTATTATTTAGTAAATTGACTTATTGTCTAATAAAGACAGATTTTAAATAAAATTTCATTATAAAAATTAATAAAAAAAATGTGGTACAGTCGAGGCGGTGCCCGACAGTGGAATACCCTGTACCTTTTGTGTCAAAAAAATTTTTCCTGCATATTCCATCTAAGCACTTTCCAATTGGAATTTATTTTTTTTTGGTGAAAATCGATATTTATACCTATAAGTTCCCTAAATTTTTACCCATTTTGATGAAACTCGAATGTTACAACAAAGAACTTATTTAAAGTATACGGGGTAAGTTTCAAGATGGTATGTTGCGGGGTGTGGGAGGAAACACGGTAAATGAATGGCGGGGGGTGGGGGGACCGCATCGATAAAATTTGGATGTGGATTTGTTCATTAGAGCCACATGAATGAGCTTACCAAAAATTGTGATTCTAGGTCACTTGTAGCCATAATTGCGTAGAGTCAAATATTGACGCAGTTTATAGGCAAGGGGAGGTGAAATTTGCACATTTTTGACTATAACTTCTGTTGTATTTGTCCGATTTTATTCATTTTTTACACATAGATGCATGTAGCTACAACGCATCGCTCTGTTAAATTTGAGGTGAAAATACTTAACGGTGTGGCTAAAAACCGCGAAACTCTACTGCGGGGGAACGGGGGAAGATATTGACATGATTCAACAAACTTCATCTGCTTAGGAAATATGCGAACCAGCTGGTAAAGTTTCGTGTCTCTAGCTCTTATAGTCTCTGAGATCTAGGCGTTCATACGGACGGACGGACGGACGGACATGGCTCAATCGCTACCCGAGGTTATGATAAGCATTTTGGTATAAAGGACTTGGGGTCTGCCACGCCTCCTTCTGTCCGTTACATACATTGCACAAACCTAGTATACCCTTTGTACCTATAGGTACAGGGTATAAAAATTATCTGTCAATTTTTAAAATTAAAAGTGAAAAATAGTTTTATTTTAAAATTCAAAATAGACAAAGATTTCTTAGTATAAAAATTATAATAGTATATAATTATTTTTTAAATAAAAATGATATATATGTAACTATTATTTCATAACTTAATTTTTGGGGCAAAAAATAAGAGTTAAAACTATATTTTGTTTTTAACAATTGTGTTACTTTTAATAAAAATAAAATAATTAAAAAAAAGAGATAAATATATTTAGGTAAATATCAATTATTATATTTATGATTGATGATTGTGACATAAAAATTAAAATTATAATTTTTAACAAAATTTGTTGGACCAAGGTTTTTGAATTTACTTTCCTTGACAATACATCTTCATCATAATTCATAACTTTAAAAAAATATTTCTGTCTCAGCTGAAAAGATTTTTACATCTAAAGGCCCATACGCAGCAAAAATCCCAAAAAAGGTATTTTTTTTTTTTGTATGAAGTTTTGACGTTTCGTGCGAAATTTTTTCATGCTGCGTATTGGCCTTAACTCTGTAATTTTGAATGGCTAGCTTTAAGCAAAACTCATATTATAAAAATAAAGCAAATTGTTAAACTAATTTATGGGTAAAAAATATAATTAGATTTAGTTTTATATAAATTTTTATATTAAAAAACTGAGTGATTTCGTGATAAATAAAAATTAATAATAAATTCTTTACCACTATTATTTCCCAATTTTCATTTTTGTTTAAAAAAAGTTCAGCTAAAAAAAAATTTAGGGGTTTTTTTTGTTAGTATTCACAAATATGATATATAGTGGAAATTCATCTGAAACTCTTAACCAATCTTTGGTTAAAACCAATAATAGGATTGACATTTTGTTCAAATTCGGCATTATTTTTATAAGATTTTTCGTAAACTCTAGAAATATTTTACTGTAGTGGTCTCTACTCTACTCTACTTCTAAATCTTGAGGCACACTAATTTTTCTAGCCGAAACAGTTCAAGATTGGATAAAAGCTATCCAATCGCCAAAGGAACCATGGTTGTCATATCACAATAAAGTGGATCTGATTATAGGTATGTCTGAAAACAAACACTTTCCAAGACAGAATTTCGACAAATTTGTAAGTTCCTAGCCTCCCCTTAACTGGCATGCACAATCTTGAAAATATTCAACATATTCTTGGCTCTTTTCGCGAATTTCGCATTACATGAACATCTGGTCAATTATGAACGCCTCT